>OY744519.1:10910930-11028430 GCA_963556195.1 Sepiola atlantica | reverse complement strand
GTCCTGTCGATGGGATGCGCAGATTGACGCTTTTTAAGTAAGGAAATATACATATTTGAGACACGCATGAAATTGTATTTAAGTGAAATATTTTGAAAATCAACAATGGTGTAATTTAAATTTTGCAAGCTGCGCATAACATCGACAGGACTACATTTATCCTAACGTATTTTAGAACTTGACGTGTCTTTCTGCTTCTATCATGATTCGACCCCTAGTGGGGACAGTTTATAAAAGGAATCTGTCGAGTTGATCTGAAGACGACCAGGTTGTTATCTGCAGGAAAGCAGTCAACTTGTAATGTGTTACACAAACCGCAAGCCCTTGTGAAAAATCTATGTTTGTGATAGGGCAAGCTGACGCTAGAGGATTTTGTTTTGTGTGGTTGTTTTGTTTTACGGCATATCAACGCTTTTAAGGTTATTTAATGACGAATCCAGTAAATTTTTCTATGCTTCAAGTGTTTTATATCTTAAAATATGTATTCATGGTGTTTGATTTGGTTGTTTTGTTTTAAGGCATTTCGAGCCGTTTTGGGGTAATTTAATGCCGAATTTGGTCATTTTGGAAAATGTTATTATGCTTCAAGTTGTTTATATATTCAAACATTTATTCCTGTTATTTGATATCGTTTGGTTGTTTTGTAAACGAACATTATTGTGTTTGTCTTTCGATTAGCAGTGAGTTTTTTTTAAAGAGAAGGGAACAAACACTGCATCAATGTTTGGTGTATTTTATCTCAAGAAGTCGGTATCTTCAGACATCCTGATGTGGTAGGTCGGTAGAGGAAGAAAGGGAGATATAATTGTATATGCATATGAATATTAGTGCGAACACGAGCGAAGCATATTTTTGATAGCCATTTTGACGCGACTAGTATCTTGCCTCAACTCGATTATATATGTTTTTATTTCTGTCTCCACAAGTTTTAACTTTACTTTCACGCCATTCTATAAGGGCAACCGACTTAAGTGGTAGATATCCACGACTAAGAGGAGGAGGCAGAGTGTTGAAAAAGGCTCAGTTATCGCCTGGCCATTTACCTTTGACCGCCACAGTCGTGATTTACCCAGAAAGTGACACGTGGTGAAAGCGATTTGTCAAAGTCGCTGACAGTTATGGAGGAAGTTGGGGTGTCGGCGCCGTCACTCTCGTCTGCCATCAATGCCACATATGCGTAGATATCGGAACAAAACAACTCCTGGTAAAGACGCAATCTCGCCACTTCAAAAATGTCAGCTCATTAAATGTTTTATCAGAAAAATGGGGGCGAAAAGTGGTATGAGAAAATAAAAACGGTAATAATTTAATGGCGGAAGGTTCTTTCATATGAAGAGCCCGATCATTTTACTCTGCTTTAAATTATTTCTGGTTTATCTTGGTTTTATTGACATCCAAAATTATTTCTGTACTTTTTTGTTTTATTTTGCTATTACTCTTTAAGAAAGAAAGAACACACGTAACAATTCCGGGATCATCCTTTAACAGTGTACAGGCACTCGGTAGGCACAATCGTTCTTAGAGTAAGAAAGAATGGCAAACCAAAAAAAGATTGGTACGATCTATTGACGAGGTATAGATACCAGTATTTATTAACCTATTCTCCAGACGGTTAAACACAAGGTCAGATGTGGGGTTTGATGAAAGTGGTTCAATTTCACGTACTGGATTCGAACCCGGCACACCCAGTCCGTATCGTTAACCGTGCTTCCCTTTTTTATATGAAATTAAAAAAAACAACACCCACACAGTTGGGAAGCATTGTTACATTATTGAGAAGCCCTATGTTGAATAACGAGTAAATCAGCTAGTATGAATTTAGACAACGCGTGATCTAAGTTTGTTGACAACGCCATGCTTTTCTCATGTCTTGTGTGCAAAACGGACGCGCACATACCCAAGCCAATAGCTGAATCCTTAGAAAGTGACCTCAAGTCCGTAGAAGAATTGGGTAAAAAATAGACGGTAACATTTAATACTTCTAAGACAAAACCCCTTTCCTTAAACAATTACAAGAACCCTTTTCAACCCTCAACTGCCATGACAAATAACACCCTAATTGACAGCCAAACATTCAAACTCTTCGGTCTAACATTAACAGGCAACATTAATTGGAACAAATACATAGGAAACATTGCAAGGCTTCTGCAAAGTAAGTGGGCTCCCTCAACCGTGTTTGAAAACTTCTCACGCCTAGCAGTATCCTATATCTCAACAAAGCTACCCTCCGCCCATATTGTTATCACAGCTGGGCTGGTGCACCATCCACTAGTCTCTCCCTGTTGGACAAGGTCCAAAAAGAGTCTCAAATCTTATAGGTCCCTCACTAATCATCAGGCTCTTACCCCTGCCCAATGACCGCAATGTTGCATTCTTGTATTTGTTTTACAAGTACTTCAATGAAATGTGCTCCGGTGAACTTGCTGCCCTTGTTACCCTTCAACGTAAATACACCCGACATACCCGACGATCTGCTAAATCCCATCCATTCACTGTGGAAGTTCCTAGCTGTCGGAATTCCTTCTACTCCAATAGCGTATTACCTCGAGCTGCCGGCCTTTAGAACTCCCTCCCTGCTCATTGTTTCCACGACTGTATTGACATGCAATGTAAATCTGAGATGTAAATCTAATGTGCATAAGCATCTCGCTGAGCAGCTTTCCAATTTAGAATGCACCAATAACTTTCATTTTAATTTTTAGTTGCCCCTTACGTCTACTTTCCTTTTTTTGAGGTGAATTAAGTTTTTTTTTTTTAAATAAGTAGAGTTTGAAGTAACAGGACGTTTGGGAAATATATCAGTTCTAATGAATCATCAGATAGGATGACCCGAAGTTTAAAACACAAATTACCAAGTTGAAATAGATTAAAAATAAAGGGAGGGCAGTCGATATGGCGATGACACCATGGATATCGTTGACAAAGATTTCGAAGACAATTTTGTATGGAAGTTTAAATATATATTCTGTAATATTTGTGAAAAGTTTAAATCTCGAGAGCGTAATTTACTTCTAAGAAGCTGTCGTTATGTTCACCAAGTTATCCTCTAATAAGATACGTTAGAATTTCAGTTGAGTGAAATCAGGTCTTTCTCTCCCTCTCTCTCTCTCTCTCTCTCTCTCTCTCTCTCTCTCTCTCTCTCTCTCATATATATAATATTCATCTCCTCCCCAAAAATTACACCTATAAACTCTCTCAGCGTAAAGTTCCGAGTTTTATTTTTGTGCGAAGAAAAATTTATTTCAGCTAAGAAACCATTACACGACGAAAATTGAAAAGGTATTAGCGCAACGACTATTTGAAGAAGACACCAAGTTGGTAGTGAGGAGAAAAGCCACGGCGAAGGCATGACGCACGCAATCAGCAATGAAATCAAAGAAGAAAAAATGACGGCGAGACAAAGGTAATTCCCGCACTGATATTAAAATTAACATTTGAAGTTGGCGCTTGGCAGTTGAAATAAAAAGTAGAAAACTAAGAAATAAATGTACACCCCAACACACACGTAAAAAGAATTAAAGTGCACGTTCAAAAGCTTCAAAGTACAGGAAAGTCGCATGAAAGGAATTAATAGATGTATAAGAAACTAATGAAAGACCAAACCCATGCGTTATACAAAGTAAAGTACGCGGAAACGAAATAACATAAAGAAGATTAAGGGTCTGTTAATAGTGATTACGTAACACAATCTTTTAACGATATATGGACACTCCGAAGAAACCGTTTATTTTCAACGATGTACGAAAGACAAAACGCTAAAGTTATGGAAATATTTTTGACCGGTGTACAGATAATCGGTAGAAAACACTTTTTTTTAGGATATGAGAAAAAGTCAACACAAAAAAAAATTGTCCAACAGGGTACAATCACTCGGTAGGCACCGTTTATTTGAGAATATGAACAAGACACGAAACGTATTCTTCCTGTTTTCCACGAAAACGTATTCCAAGGCAAGAGCAACGATGAAAGTTAAATCTTCATCGTTGCTCTTGCCTTGGAATACGTTTTCGTAGAAAAACTGAAAGAATACGTTTTCTTAACATGGCCAACCCAACGTGATCATCCATCTACAGACTACAAAGTTGGATGGAAACGTCGTCTTGGGTACCTGCATGGATTCTTCTTGACTTGCCAATGTATTCAAATTTGATACCGTTTGGATTCCTTTTTAGTGACATTTATTTAAACTGGAACATGCCCATTTGAATGTAAACAATTTTTTTTGAATTTTTATAAACTTTTTTAAAAAACTTTTTCAAAAATTTCAAAATTGACTAACTTTATATGTCAACTTATAAATCAACAACTACCTCTGATGATAAGAATGTTAATTCTTTGAAAAGCCGGCTTAAGGAACGAAAGAGAGGAATAATAAATTATTATTATTCATTATTGTCCCTTGCTTTGAACTACGAATGATTTTGATTTGCATTCTGCAAATCTAATTATTTTTAATCGACATATCTTATGTTTGCTCTATCCTGTATATTGAGCTTTTCTTTATTCACAATAGGTCTAATTTTCTAAAAGTTTATTCTTTTAGTTATATATCTTCATATATATATATATATATATATATATATATATATATATATATATATATATATATATATATATATATATTACTATTTCATGTATACACATGACATTTTATAAGGAGATATATTTTTTATGTATTAATTTTCAGTATTTAATTCAACAGTGCTCGATACGTAAGTAGAGCTAGGTAGTAAGCTATGAAAATATATTTAAGGCAATTAGGCTACACAGGGGCACAGGGGGATCTTCAGGATTAAATGCATTTAAGCCTGAAGATCAGCCCCGGGAATGAAACGCGGGAGCCTCTGTGTAGCTTAATTGCCATGAATATATTTTCATAACTTTATATATATATATATATATATATATATATATATATATATATATATATATATATATATAGATGAATACACATTAGTTTGTATTAAAGAGTGGGGGTACGTGCGTGGAGAAAAAAGTAGAAAAAGGAAAAAGAGGAGAACACGAAGAAGGGTTAGGAAGAGAACGATGACGTGAGCAAGAAAAAAAAGAAAGAACTAGAAACAGAACGAAGTAACCCACTGTGCGTGATATCTTTTGTGACGTCATCCACTGTGTACGGACACACACAAGCAATCAAGAAAATAATGCATCAAATAAGCATGCTCCTCAAAGTTTTATAAGTAAAAGGTCCAGATTTGCGTAGAAAGACGACCTGTTGACCGGGAATCTTCTGAATAGTCGAGATAAGTGAGCTCAACTCCGTCTGATTTGATGGATGGCGTCATCCACTGTGCCCAGTCATCTTCATCTCTGTTTTGCTTCCCGTCACAAAATAATGACATCGCATTTCGATAAAGTGTGAACTTGTTTTTATCGAAATGTTCATAAAATAAACTCGTATTAAATTTTTTTTTTTCATATATACGTTATTGTTATCATATCTGATAACATGAAGAAGAAGAAGAAGAAGAAGAAGAAGAAGAAGAAGAAGAAGAAGAAGAAGAAGAAAAAAAAAAGGATCCACCGTTGATTTTATACTAGAGTGGAGGACTTCATTCCGAATTAATTTCGGCACGTGGAGTAAGTCGGAGGTTTTTTGTCTGACTTGCTATTAGCTTTCTCACTTCCCCTCATCACTTGAAATGTTTAGTCCGGAAGTTAAGAAAAAAGCACGTGACTACCTCACTGATGTATGCATAACGGGCTAGAACCACATACACACACATACCCACACACACAGACCCACATATATATATATATATATATATATATATATATATATATATATATATATATATATATATTACATTGTATCTACCTACAGACAACTTAGTTTCGATCTTATGCTCTCATCAGTGCAGGAAGTGGTAATTTCAGGCGGTCGCCAGGCATAAACCCGGTTCTCAGAGTCACCTTTGACTCCGCACGCTTACCCTCTATCATCTGGGCTATACGAAATTGTCACGTAATACGGAGAAATGAAGTTATATTTATGCCAATTGCGGCGGGCTATTAACCTCAAGACAATCTGCATAGGACCCAACGAACTTTATATACACAAATAAATACGCAGCGGAACGTGTATGCGGGTTAAAATTCCACAGATGATTTATTAATCTAAATTAAATGATTGGAATCGTTTACACGTTTAGAAGATGGTTTCATTTATAGTAAACTAGTAGGAAGACCCGACGTTTTTCGGGATTGAATGAGGATCATTACTATGTACTTTTTCATATTACTTACTTTGTTTTTACTGTTTTCCATTCCAGTTTTAATATAATCGGAAGAAGCTAAAATGTTGAAAACTCTCTAAATTATACATATTTAAATTTCATAAAAATAAGATATATTTGAAATTTTAAGGAGGTTATGCCATCTTATGCCCATTTTAAGGGCGCACTTAGAGGTTAGGAAACACTTCCATAGTATTCCCCATTTCTTTTTACATAATAATACACTTTTTGATCTCATGTAGATTCTCTAATCTTTCTTCTATAGGAAACACACGATCATACAAACACATGCATACACATTTAGTTTTCTCATATATATAGAAGACGTACACATTAAGCATTAATTTTTAAATTTATTTGAATATGATAAATTTACTGCAATCAAATTTGTTAAATTTATAGAACTGCGTCCAATTTATTTTGCAACGGATTGAGAGAGGTAGAGAGATATAAGTTTTAATTTAATAATGTTACACAGACTTTTGAAAGTCTTCTTTTTTTCTTTTTTATGCGCCCGGGTAACGTCGGAAAGCACTACTAGTATATCATAGACGGGAAATGGTGTATGTGTGTGTCCAAAATAACATACACAAGAAACACCCACATAATCTTGTTCAGCATTGTATCGGACAATATACAGGCACATTTCTTGTTTAATATAAATTCTTTTAAGGGTTAACTAGACACATTAGTAGTAAAGGAGGGTCGACATTTACAACGATTTTATGATGTTATCATGTAGTAATTCGTCTACGATTTTTTAAGTTGCCAGAGAAAGCGAGACAGAGGTGAGAGAGAGAGAGAGAGAGAGAGAGAGAGAGAGAGGGTGGATGATAGAGAGAAGGGGAGAGAAAGAAAGAAAGAGAGAAAGAGAGAAGATGATAGTGTGAGTGGGATAGATAGACAGCGTAGAGGGGGGGGGGGAGAATCGCGCGAAAATAAAAGCTGGAGGTAGGGGAGGTAATAGTGAGATAAATAGAGAGGGGGTGGAGAGAAGTAGAGAGAGGAGTAAGTTTTAAAAGAAACATGTAACACACACTTTTTAACTACTCTACTTTGTTGCCTATGTTCCCGTGGAACACCATGCAACCATGCTAGTACTAACTAAGAGATATACAAGCAGAACTGTTTAATAGATATTTGTAAACAAATGAATGTTTCTTTTATTTCCATGTGAAAGAAAGCTTCTTCTCATTGCTGGTTCTTTTCTTTCCAATGTTCATTGCAATTCCGTTTCCAAAATCTCTATTGTCGTCCGGTCGGAATTATTTCCCATTCAGTCTTGTTGCTATGTAAAAGAAAATAACAATGGCTGCAACAGAAAGAATGTGCCACGAGGTTATGTTGTATGTCAACTTCCATCGCAGACATGATTCGCAACACGCGATTGTCCGTCCAGCTACAGATTAGAATTGCGTTTTCAAATTTTAACCGAAGGATTTCCGGATGGATTTCCGATTACTTATAACACCCGGATCTTCGTGGTTCGGGTTACAAGTGCAGATAGTATTTTCTGTATATTCAAGAACCATGCTGAATAGGTTGCTCTCAAACGGGTATAATTTGAATTTCGGGTGTCTTAATGGGAATCAAGTGTGTTGATTAACAACAGATGAATATTGTGTGTTCTGGGGTGTGCCCTGTTCATGAAGATAATGGATGAACAAATAAATAAGAACACTGATTCGATAAGTAGTTTCTTATTTCTTTCCGAACCTCCATCTCAGACATGATTTGCACCACCCGATCGTGCGTCTAGTGACATATTATAATTGTGTTTGCAAATTTAAACGTACGAATTTGCGGATTAAATTCCGATTACTTACAATCTTTAACTTCGGTTTCCAAGCGCGGATATTATTTACTCTATATTCAGTGTTGGACCCGTAAGACCTCGAAAAGCCATCCCTGCAAGAGAAGGAAATCTCTGACAAAAAACCTTACTACCAGCTACTTACGCCATAGTAGTAAACCTTTGGGGAGGGAGGCCTCCTTAGTCTTGATCGACAACTTTCCTAGAGTTGGAATCTCGAACAAAATATCCGGTTTGCCAACCTACAATTGCTTAAGGAGTAGATAGGTGCTGCCTATCGCCGGCCATTGCACTCCTTCTTTGTTTATTAGTCAGGTGCAGAGGTTACATCGCTGGGACGCCTCTAAACACTCAGTGCCTAGCCTTGTTTCCTTACTAGGACAATGAACGTCGTTCTCTTTCTCTCTATTTGGGCAACTTGGGGAAAGTTTTTTCGTTACTAAGTCTTATATGAGCAGTATGGGTCTCTCTTGTTCCGACAGCTTGAGGGTACAGGTTAGACAGCTTGTCTGGCTGCTGTTTCCGGCTAATAGGAAGGAGCCAACACTCTTGGGTAGCGCCAAGAACGGCTGCTCCATCATCAGTTGCATAATACCGTGGGTAGTTGTATGTGCCATGTCGCAAATGGAAAGGGACCCTGCAATTATCTCCGGTGGGCTTTCCCGAGGCCACAGCCCCCATGTACCAGGGCGTGACTAATGGACAAGTTTTGTGAGCTTATTGGCACCAAACAAGTATCCACATTGGCCAACCCACTCTATAATCAAACCAAACATGTCATTACAAAGAAATAAAATCAAACCTAAACCAGACACCCAACAAAAAACACTTTCGCCTCCGCCCTTGAGGCTCGTATTCACACATATCCGGGGACTTAGAACAAACATCAACGACGTAGAAACCTTTCTCCTGACAAACTCCCCGGATATCCTAGCTCTTAGTGAAACTAACCTAAAATCCTCAATCTCCTCTCACCACTTTGACATGACTGACTACCTCCCACTCTACCGCAAATACTCTGACAAGCATATGCACGGGCTAGGAGTTTATGTTCGGAACACTCTCCCCTTGACTAGAGAACATAGGTTAGAATCAGATTACATGTGCTTTAGATTGACTTTATATCACAGCTTCAGTTGCCTATATTTCTTATATCGCTCCCCGTCGACCCAGGACTGTACTCTGCTACACTCTGTCTCTGAAAGTATGGATAGAGCTCTTAATTTACTCGAATGTCCAGGTACATGTATTTGGCGATTTTAATGCCCACCACCGCGACTGGTTTGGATTCTCCAGCCTTACCGACGCAGCCGGCAACTGTACGTAGTATTTCTCCTTAGCTCATTCTTTCACTCAGACTGTCGATTTTCCGACCCGCATCCCAGATCGAGTAGACCAGCAAGCCTCACTCCTAGACCTCTTCTTGACCTCAATGCCCGAGGCTTGTATGAGGAAAGCTCATAGCCCACTCGGGAATGCTGATTACATTGTGCTAATGATAGATATAACCCTACAAAGTCGTCCAAAAACTGATGACCGTTGCTCAAAACAACAAGATACTACGAGCAGGCTTATTTCGAGTCAATCAGAGATCACATCAGTGACGCCCCATGGAGGGAAGCATTCTCACTACCTGCCAACCAGTGTGCAAGCGAATTAACTGAATGGGTAAAAGCAGTCATTGACGCCTATATTCCCATGCGAAAATTCTTTAGCAAGCCCCCCTCTCTACTCAATGGTTCACTTGAGAATGTGCAGCTGCCATTTCTGAGAGGCAACATGCATTCCGTAAATTTTGTCGCCATAAGTCAGCTACTAATATGCATGAGTTTATAGAGTCAAGAAATAGTTGCAAGGCCGCATAGGCGACGCAAAGAGAAGGTATAATGAGTTAACAAAAAAAACGCATCCAGTCACAGAAACTAGGTACTCGCGATTTCTGGAAAATCATCAATAGTGTAGTGAATAATGGTCAATCAACGATTCCCCCACTATCAAACCACAATGATGTCGTTTGCACGGCCACTGATAAGGCTGAACTACTTGCCCAGCGTTTCGCTTCTAACTTAACTTTAGACTCAGATAACCACCCCCTCCCTGAATTCCCTTTGCGGACCGAAGTCACGCTTGATAACCTGGTCATCACCCCATCCCAGGTCAGAGACATCATAAAAACCTTGACACCTCTAAAGCTTGTAGGCCTGATCTTACACCTGTAATAGTAATAAAGAAATGTTCTGCTGAACTGGCCCCTGTCCTCTCACAACTCTACAATAAATGCCTTGCTGAATCTTGCTTCCCCGATAGCTGGATAATTGCCCCTGTAGTACCAGTCTACAAGAGTTCTGGGAATAGAACCGATCCTCAGAACTACCGCCCAATCAGTCTACTGCCGATCTTTGCCAAACTCTTTGAATCCGTAATCAATCTAGCGATAGTACGTCACTTAGTTAATGCTAAACTTCTATCTGACCGCCAGTATGGATTTAGACAAGTGCGATCTACTGCAGACATCCTAACGGTCACCTCTGAACGCATGTATCATAAACTCGACAGGGCAGGTGAAGCTTGGGCAGTAGCGCTTGATATATCCAAGGCTTTTGTACAAGGTATGGCATAAAGGGCTTCCCTGAAAATACGCTCATACGGTATTACTGGGCAACTACTTGGTATAATTATATCTTTCCTAAACAAAAGAAAATCCAGGTTGTCCTCGATGGCCGTTAATCTAAGCAACATGACATAAATGCTGGTGTGCACCAGGGATCTATTCTTGGACCTTTGTTGTTCCTGATCTATATAAACCATCTCCCTGATGACATAGAGTCGGAAATTGGTTTATTTGCTGACGACACCACGCTTTACTCTCGCTATGTTGACACAACAGACGTGATCATATCCGAGGCAATGGCTGAATCTTTAAAAAATGACCTCCGGGCTGTAGTGGATTGAGGTCATAAATGATTGGTAACTGTTAATGCCGCAAAGACTAAGCTCCTTTCCTTTAACAACTACAAGAAGCCTCACCAACCATCGATTGCCATGGCAAATAACACCCTACATGAGAGTTCATCATTCAAACTCCTCGGCCTAACCTTCATTGGTAACATACATTTGAAACCAATACATTGAAGACATTGCCAAGGCTGCCGCAAAGAAGGTTGGCTCGCTCTACCGTGCTAGTAAACTCCTTACACCTGACATCATCCTGTATCTCTACAAAGCAACCATCCGCCCATACATGGAGTATTGTTGTCACATCTGGGCTGGTGCATCATCTACTAGTCTCTCCCTCCTTTACAAGGTCCAAAAAAGAGTCGCCAACCTAGTAGGTCCCTCACTGTCAGCTAAGCTCCAGTCCCTGCCCATCGCCGCTATGTAGCTTCCTTATGTTTGTTTTACAAATACTTCAATGGATTATGCTCCGATGAGTTGGCTACTCTGGTGCCCCCTCGACGTAAATTCACTAGACTAACTCGACAATCAACTAAATCTCATTCATTCACTGTGGAGGTCCCCAGATGCCGGAGAGCCTTCTACTCAAATAGCTTCTTTCCTCGTGCTGCTCGCCTCTGGAACTCCCTTCCTGCCCCCTGTTTCCTCGACAGTACAGACATGCAGAAATTTAAAACTAATGTAAACAAACATCTCGCTGCGCAGATCCCAATTTAGGCTGACCCCCCAACCTTCTCCCCTTTTCTCTTTTCAGTAGCCCCTTACGACTACAGTGGCGGCCTGCCTTGTTTGGGGTGAACCATGTTAAAAAAATAAAGAAAATACTGAATGGCCTTTGCTCAAAACGGGCGGATTTGAATTCTGGCTGCTTTTTCTGGATAGCTATTTCTAAATCTCTCTCGCAATTGATATGTATGCAATCTGAACTGTTTCCTCTGTGGATGGTTTCCTGTTTAATCGCTATTTATTTTTTCAGAATATAAACGTTGGTGTTCTTATTAGTCCATAGAAGAAAGATCCGGGATAAACATACAACATGCGGTTGTTCGTTCTCTGAATTAAACTGATTCGTAATTGTTCCGAAGTGTTTCATTTTGAAAAAAATGTTGATGAAGTGAATTAAATCAGTGGAATGTAGCCAAATGAGTTCATTATAGTGACAGGACAAAAGGGTCTACGTGGACAGAATTGTATACATGCAAAGGTTGTGTTTTGTCACACGGACTTAGGGTTAGGTTTTTATTTTTGCCTCACGTAATTTGTGCCGAAGGTACATAAACATATTTCAAATTAGGCGTTATATAATGAGCTATCGGATGTAGAATATTTTTAACATATTCTCATTGGTTGACTCATATTCTCATTGGAAGATAATTAAGCACTTTTGAAAAAATATTAGTTTTGTGTTCATTATCTAAATATATTTAAAATTTAATAATTCATATATATATATATATATATATATATATATATATATATATATAAATATATATATATATATATATAAAGAGAGAGAGAGAGAGGGAGAGAGAGTGAGAGAATAGAGTATTAAAATGCCATCGCAATAAAATAAATCGAAATATGTCGGCGTTGTAAGTATAACTAAAACAAGTAATTTTATATATATATATATATATATATATATATATATATATATATATATATATATATATAATGAATTGTATGGGGAACACTTTATATAAGATGAAATAGAAAAAAAAAATTCTTTACTTGCGTTTTATTTATATTATTTCGCATGTATATCACCTTATGCCACCTGCTTGCAACTTGATTCTCCAGCAGTTTATGGTTGTTCGTGTTTTTTTAATCACTCTACCGACGATTCCCCTGACGAGAGTCGGACGAAAGGTTGCCTGTGGAACTTTAAGCTGTTTTTTTATTACTATTATTATTATTTTTTTTATGCTAATGTGAAAACTTTGTTTTTATTCGTGAATTCTTTTATTCTGTGAATTCCGAAACCATACATAACGGTTTTTGTTTTTTTTTATTTGTTTTATATAAAATTATTTTCTTTTTCTTTCTATTTCATCTCATATAAAGTGTTCCCCATACAATTCATTATTCATTTTGTAGTGTGGCACCATTTTGTCTCTTCATATATATATATATATATATATATATATATATATATATATATATATTATAGGAAACCTTACGTCATAAGCAATCCTTAAACACAGTAATGTAATGTGTGTGACCGTGTTCCATAATATATTTCGAGGATCACCTCTTTATCAAATAGTAGTTGTTTCAAATCTCTAAAACACTTGCGGAATGGAAATATTGTTATATACTCATAACGTAGTAAACATCATTATCTGCAGCAAATACAATAAAACTATAACTAATTGTGGGTGTGTAATAGCTAATACATTTTTTTATATAATCTTTTATTTAATAACGGAGTAAGTGTAAGCTAAGAGGGGTATTCTATTATTTAATTAATTATCTATTTAATATTTATTTATTTAATTAATTATATACTGTTGTTATTAATATTTATTGCGTCATAAGCATGTCAAAATATTACCATTCAGCACGTGTTTTAGAGATTTAAAACACTTACAAGTGTTGCCTAATCATATACTATTTGCTATAACAAAAAATTATATACATATATATATATATATATATATATATATATATCCTCACTTGTCATACTTCTCAACGCCGAGACATGTCTATTTCTTGCATCAGTATAGCCTTCTAATACTCCTCTATATACGTATTACACACAATGCTTCAATACAACTACCTCTCCTTATTATATATGTATATATATATATATATATATATATATATATATATATATATATATATATATATATATATATATATATATATATATAAGTTCGAATCAACACACTTAGAATACCATCTATATTAGTTCCATGCATTCAAACACAACGAGTATTTGGCGTACGATCGTTCACAAGACCATTTGGATAAACATTTGTAATACTTCAAGTATATATATATATATATATATATATATATATATATATATATATATAGTGTTTTAATTATTATTATTATTATTTTATCATTATCATTGTCATTATTAATGTTATTTGATATGCAAATTATCATATCATACGGTAGTCTTAAGGGTAATATATTATTATAATTATATTTTTATTATTATTATTATTATTATTATTATTATTATTATTATTATTATTATTATTATTATTATTATTATTTATGTATATATTAGATAAATATTAAGCTGAATTATTTCGACACTTGATTATTAGGGGAAATGTTAGTTTAATCAGTACCATTCGAGAGCCATGAATAGTATAACTGTTCTGTTTTTAAATCTCCGAAACAGTTACATGGTAAACAGCTGATGATCCCCGTATCAATATTAGACGCTTAAAGTCTCTTGTTTTTGTTTAACTCTAGATACTTAACCCGCCCCCCTTTTATTTATTCTTTTTTAATTACTTATATTTTTAAAATTAATTTTCCAACGAATGTTTAGTCTGCAATATCTTGCATTTAGTTAGTTTCTCTGGGAATTTAAACTGCATTTTACTTTTCTCTTTTTTTCTTTTTTTTTGTTTAAAATGACTCAGCTTCTTTAGACTATATATATATATATATATATATATATATATATATATATATATATATGGTTGTGTGGGTGTGTGTGTTTGTGTGCGCGTGTGTGTGGGGGTGTATGTATGTATGGATGGAGATAGATAGATATACAGACAGAGAGGGGAGAGATGAGGAGCATACACATCTTCGACACTCCGTTTAAATTCCCAGCGCGTGAAATCATACACAGATATATCTATATACACCATCAATCTACATTAGTGTCCGACTTGTTTTCCTTTGAGGACCGTCCGGCCATTTTTGATGTCCACTCATTGTCATCAACACCGTATCTCTGATTAATACCATAAATATTTGATCGCCTGTAATAACACAAAATCATTGGACAGTGCCCAAAAATGGCGTTCCACCACCCCGCGACCGGTACCACTCATCTGTCCTTTACGACCGCCCCTGAATCGGATCTTCATACACACTGCGTTGGTGTGGGGCTCCGTCACGATCAGTTCAGAAACAAGATGAATGAGATGAGCTGACCTAGTGGCAATGCTTGCCCATCGAAGCTGACCACGGACGAAGTTGTGGTCAAGTGGCATAAATGAGCTCCTCTGGGCCCGACGATATCTGTTATCTTCATGACCGTTGCTGTTAGATTGTTGACATTTATGGAAGAAGTTTAATGCTTCTATCATAATTTATTGAAGTGGGTAATGGCGACGGGCAGTGTGTGTGGCGGGGTCACCCATGGGTAGCTTGGGTAACTGGGGATGGGAAATCGATGATTTGGTTCTACTAAACAACGTCTGACCATATTTTACGATCGCGTAATTAGGTAGAAAATGCAATTTACATTACACAAATTTGCCCCCCTCCTATCCCGTTCGACAATACATCTGTATATCTGTTAAAATAAACACGCGCGTAGACAAACATACATACACACACACACACACACACATATATATATATATATATATATATATATATATAACTTCTTAGTAATTTAGCAGGAAAAATCCCAGCAGAGTGCTCGATAAATTGAGAATTAAAATTAAATTTTAAAAATTAAGAGCGTAATATTTATTTATTTTGGTACAGGATAATTACTACAATATTTGTACCGTCGGTTTCAAGCACAGACGAGCCTAGCGGTCCATCTCTCTTTCAGCTTCTGTTGTCATCTGTTTCGGAAATGTGAAGTCACGTGTTACTCTATGTATAGTGGGCGTTTGTTTGAAGCATTTTTTGTAAAGAACGGTGAACATTCCAAGGCAAGAGCATGTTGAAAACCGGAAAGTACAATATGGGATGAACAAAGACAAATGACAAGTGACGGTATAAGTTTTTTTTTACCATAATTTATTCAAAATGTAAGGAAAGTAAAGAAGTATTTCTTTTGTAAATAGTTCGTCGTAAGTTGACAAAACGTTATTTGATTTTTTTTCTAACCAATTAGACATAGATTACCAGAACCTTTTTAGTAATATTCTAGTAACTAAATAATTGTAAAGATGTAAATACCGCAAATAGAAAAGAAAGAAAGAAAAAAGGACAAAAAAACTGTCCCCTTTCTTCTTTCTGTATATCCTATTCATCGACTTGTGCGATTTTACCATGCCGTTTTTTTGCCTGTTCATTGTACTTACGCATTCTACGGATTGGGCTTAATTTGAAAAATAATTTTCATGTGAAATTCAATTTTTACGTTATGTTTTGTTTATTAAACTATTAAGAAAAAAGTAAACCATAATTTATCAACACCCCACCACCTCATATTAAGAATGTTTCTCTAAAGTATAACGTTATTATTTAAGTCCGTTCCGTAAACTTGATGAGAACATTCTAAAAAAGAGAATGCAGATGTGGCTATAGTATGGATAGATCTTGCCAATGAATACGGCTCAGTACTACACATGATAATACAGAAAGCTATGGAGTTCTTTTGGATTCCTAAAGCAGTGCACAGGATGATTATAAAATACTATGACCAATTCGAAATGAGATTTACAACCAGAAGTTTTACAACAAATTGGCAACGTTTAGAAGTGTTAATTGCTGCAGGTTGCACATGTTGTCATCTTATTTGTAATTGTTATGGAAATGATGTTAAGGACAATAGATTGGAGAAATACACTAGTGAATATGCCACTTAACCGGAAAGTCTCAAAGAAATAGAGGCAGTTTATCTTCGATGGTATGAATAGCTTATGTGGTCAATAATGAAATCCAAAGCGAAGAAATCCAGAAGTGTTACATATGGGAAAGGCAGACAGAAAGAAGTTCGGTATACAGTAAGAAGTGATATAATACTAACTGTTAAAGAAGAACAGTGAATATTTTAGGGAGATGGTACAAACGTGCATTAAATGGCAGAGGCAAAGGAGCGGAAATACAACAGCAAGCGGAAGAGGAACTACAAGCTAACCTGTGAAATGCAAATGTTGGTCCTTACAGTATGCGTGATAACCTAATGTGGGTTATAAAGATGTATGAGATACCATTCACCCGAGTTGAAAGAATAGAACACGATGAAGCATGTATATAAAAAACGGTTGGGGTTGCCAAAGATACTCGATAATACTACACTATTTGGCAGTAATAATCAACTACAACTGCCGGTCGCGTCTATAGTAGAAGAATATAAGGCTGTTAAAGTGCGCACATTGATGATGCTTCGCTTTTCCAGTGACAAAAAAAAGATCAAAGATAATCCTCTTGAAATAAGAACTGGGACACAATGGAGACCAGAAATTGCAGTCGATCATGCAATAGTAAAGTTGTAACATGCAGATGTTGGAGCAGTGCAAAATAATACAAATGTACTTAGATAACTTTAAACCATTTTCCAGGAGTAATGCCAGGGAAAAGAGGGATACTGTAGTGAAAAAAAATAGGAAAAAAGTTTAAGAAAACCGATATTTATATCTTGTTAAATGTGATCATCAAAGACAGTGCTTACGATGGGAGGAGTTTGTTGTTGCGCAAAAATTGAATGTGCCTGGGAACGGGTAAAGACATCATTCTTGATTAGATCAACATATGATGCAATGTTCGGTGGAGGATGGGTGATAATGATGTATGTCGATACGGGAAAAATGAGCACTAAGCGATATTCTCTCAAACTGTGAGCTGACAACAGAATGGTATATGTGGTGTCACAATCAGATGCTAGCAATAATTCAAGAAAAAATCAAGCAAAAATAAAACAATTAAATGATTGAGAATTACCCAAGATTAAACAAATAAAGAAGATGGACTTTCACAAAGCAGACACAAACAGTAACCTGAGTAGTCATCGAACGACTATAAAAATAGATGACAGATGGACTGGAAGATAAGTGCAGAACTAGACACCTGTTTTGTATTTCTGTTGATATCATCTGGACAACAACCAGATATTGTCGTGTGGTGTGAAGAAAAGAAAAAAGTATAATACTGAAACAGTTCCATGGGAATGACGCTTTTCTGCGTCAGAAAAGAGGAAAAAGACCAATATGAAGAGTTTGTACATGTGTGTCAAGATAAAGAATCGTATATCGAAGTATATCATTTACCCATTGGGGCAAGAGGAAATGTAGAACAAACGGGTATAAACCTATTTCGACATCGCTTTCAATGTAACAACTCAGAATTGAAAAACTTGATTAAATATTTTAGGGAAACAGCAGAGAAAACATCTTATTGGATAGGAACTAGGTGGGGAGGTGAATTCTGGATGGCGATAGAAGGGGAATGACGGAGATTGGTATAACGCCATATGCAGCGTAGTTTATGACGTCACATTGCAATCAAAATCAATAGTGCATGGTGATGGCTGAAGGATATATCTAGCCTGATGGCATATATGGCAAATGACACCAGCGCTACATAACCACCTCCTGACAGAGAGGGCCCGCCACTTCAGAAAAGCAGTCGAGGAATAGGGGCCGAAACTGCGAAGTGGTTCCTCCTGATGATAGTGTAGTTCTATATTCGGTAGCAGAACTGTCAGCTGGGAAGCACAAAAGACTGTGTCAATCAAATATTTATAAATGTATAACCGGTACCTACGTTCTAGGAATAAATCTTCTATTTAAGCCCGTTTATTAATCGCCGACACTAACAGCGAATCAGCAGGTATTTCCGAATACATACGTATGTTAACTCATAAATATTTACGTGACTATACTAGGATTTACTAAAAATACATGACCACACTACTAGTAGTGTTGTCACGTATTTTAAAAAGTGTTTTCCTGGGTTTTATCTGTTTTAGCTTCAATGTCGGTGACCCTTATCGCAATGTCCTGTTCAGTTGTCAGTAAAGGTTCAGTTTCTTTGTTCAAGTAACCTATTCTTCGCTATGCCCAGCTATTTTGCTGGCCCTCATGCAGCTGTTTTTCTCCCAATTTTCCTGTTTCTGTCTTATTGTTTCCAGTTATTCATTGGGATGTTGTCTCAAGCTGCAGTGTTTTATCGTGTCTGTGTTCTGGGTTATGTATTTGTCTAGCTATATATACTTACCAGTCATCTTCCCTCTTCGTTTCTTTTCACGTAGAGTATTCACGTATTGTCTTTTGATTGGAGTGCGTTGTGCATGTTCATTAATGTTCTTTTCTTTTGGGCAAGATAACTGAGTTCTTCTTTAGTTCCGCTTATGACTGGTCCAGAGTGACTTATTAGTCATACTGCCCACTTATTTATTAATTTTATTAGATTTCTGCTATATAATTTCGTTTTTAAGAGTTTCATCTTACTTCTCAGGTATTCTGATAATTATTATGATTATGATTATTATTGTTATTATTATTGTTATAATAATAATAATAATAATAATAATAATAATAATAATAATGATGATAATGATGATGATCATGATGATCATGATGGTCATGATGATGATCATCATCATGATAATTAAAATGATCATGATCATGATCATGATCATGATAATGATAATGATAATGATAATGATGATGATAATAATAATAATGTTCAGTTAGTTATAAATACGGCTAATTTGAATTATTAAAACCGATTTTCTGTTTAGAAAATAACTCAATAGTTGAACTATAGAAGGTGTAAACATGTATTTTATGCTATATTCATTTATGGAAAGCCATGCATGGGTATATCTTCATATGGTTCTATTCATAGGATTCACCTCCGAATGAATTACCCGGTCATTAGGAAGGTTGGAACACAACTGTTAAGCGTAAGGGTTGATAATGTGGGTTAGAGTTTGTTTAATTTACTTTCATGAAAAAGGTGACTAGGAGGGCGTTAAAGACCTACGTGAAAATTCAGATAACTCATTTTTTTTTAAATCTTAATCATAGATAGTATACATTAATAATATACATAAATACTCCTCACATTTTTGTTTCTCTTATTTTAGTAAGATTTCCTGAATTTCGAGACATTTTCCAGACATTTTCTAGAATTTAAATTATGTAATGGACATTTTAAAAAATTGGAATAAAGATTGTAGACATAAAGTTTACTAGCATAATATACTTATTTTAATCTTCGTAAGGGACACATGTGTAAGCCTTCTGATCTGGGTATTCTTCTAAGAAGAATAAAGGATAAACAATGCATTAAAGGATAGTTAAAGGATATACAATGCATCTTTAAAGAAATAAACGTGCATTGACTCACATTTAGTATAATAATGTGTATTTATTAATGGTGTTACAGACGATCAGGTTAAATTAAAATGATAGAATCGGGTTCAAGCTAAGTGTGGTCGCGAAAAATGAAACCCAATTCTTCGCTGGTTTCCTAATAATAAACAACAAGTCGTCTTCGGCTATTCTAAATCACGTTTGAACAATTCCCTCAGTGCGACAAAATTATGTAATAGATTCATATACAAATTATTGGTACATGGTTTAGTCGGATTATGTTAATTCCCTTGTGACCGCGAGAAATTCGATAATCATTTATACATTACTGACCCTGGTGTAGCATAGCTGATGATACTTGTAACACCACAAAAATGATTTTCAATAACATTATTTTAAACATTTAAATAGAAAATCGCACTTGATACAACTTTCATTAACCTTAATCCTTACCCTAACACTAAGGCAAAATATGAATACTTAATCATCATCATCATCATCATCATCATCATCATCATCATCATCATCATCATCATCATTTGGGTGTAACATCTGTGTAACATGCTGACATGTGTTGAACGGCTTTAAGAAATCGAGTTCCAAATTAACCTAACTTTTTTAATCTTCGTAAGGAGATATAAAATGGTACAAATTGGTTATGTTCGGGTAATTAAAATTACCCTTCCTGTGACAGGTAGTCTTATAGTAAAATAGTAAAATAGACTTATGGAAACAATCGTTAATTTACTACCATTAGGTATAATTATATGTATCATTTTATGACTTTACAGAAGATCAGGTAAAATGAACATGATACTATTGGTTTCAAGCAATGTGCTGTCCCCCTAAAACAAAACCAATGCTTCGCTGAATTTGCTTATTATATAAAGAATAATTCTGGTAGTGCAACAGTTGACTTCCTCCAACTACAAACATGACTGAAGATAGCTGGTCACGGCTATTTGTTTATTATTATAAGCTTACCCAGCGAAGTATTAGATCTCGCTTTTTGGGGCTGCACCGACGATATTATGTTCGATCTTCTGTAACACACTTCATAAGCAAATATCATGCTCTGATTATTAGCTAATTGAGCACTCTGTTGTATTTCTTTCTACTAAACTAAACCAAAGATGCATTATCATAACAGATAGATGATCGTTACTACACAGAGAGAAGAAGAAAGAATGATCGAGATTCGCTTCTAGAAAGTACGGAATAAGAAAATTGATAAATGATGGCTGAAAGTCGCGAGGTTTAGCTGTGCGCTTTTAATAACGGCCAAAAGGACACGATTTAATCTTTGGCCATTCGCCTTATCAGGCGAAACAGCGCGGGAACATCGCAATCGGTCGCCTCTTCCCCCCGCGTTAAATCCAACCCGGACTTATTATTACTCCCGTTATTATCATTATTAATTGAAGTGAGGGTGAAATGTCCGGCTCGTTCTCGGCGTACTTATTTCTTATCTCGTACAGGCCGTCCTATAAATCCATATTTAATTGGTTTTAATCACAACATGATTAAGCGGGAAGAATTACCGTTTGCATTCAACTCTTTCCTGACTTTCCTCTGCTGTCCCCAGAACCACGGATTCAATGACTCAAAGACAAATGGTAGCTCTGGCAGTGGCTTATTTAAAAAAGACGTTGTTTCGCATCTTTTGTGAAATTGGTTAAACGTATATTTAAGCAATTTTTCAAGCATTTGTATTGGAAATCATTTTTTATAGTTATTCATCGCTAAATAACCTATATTTGTCTCCATCTCTCCTTAAAACAATCCCAGTCTAATAACATTCCCCATAGCATTTATTTATGAAAATCAGTTTTTTCATAGTTAGGTATAGTCTAAATAACATATAACATTTTCTTTATCTCTCCTGAAGACAAACTTAGTCTAATAATATTGACTAAAGTACTTTATAATAAGCATACTTTTATAGTTATGAATGGTCAAAATAACCTATTACTTTTTCTCCATCTCTCCTGAAGACAATCCTAGCTTATAATGATACACTATCAGTGACAATGAGAATATGAGAGTAGAATATCAATTTATATGCTAAATGAAAATAAATGAACGTTTCTTTCTCTAGTGATTTTTTCTTATATTTTTGCTAAAACAAAATGGATGTTAAAATATGCTTTAGTTTTGGGATTGATTAATCGATCTAATTAGCCGTAATTTATTATTAACTAAACAAATCGCTCATATTTCTTTTAAATATCTATGTATTTGTTCGCCCTTCTCACTATATTATGATTCTCTCATCATCTACTATGTTTTATATTGTGTGATCATTTACAGCAAATATGACTTCATTTTCTCATCGTCACATCTAATTTCATCATAATCTAATATTCCCCCTATAGACAAATATGTAAATTAGATTTTTAAAAAAACACGCCTCTTTAGTTTTATATATTAATACACAAATATACCCCGTCCATTGTTTTGGCAGCCTGGGAGAGTGACATCATGGTGAACGAACACCTACTACACTGACTTTCAAAGGGGGAAGCAATGACTAAGATGATGATATTACGACAGACGAAATCCTCCCACCCATCAAAATAGAAGAGTCAATGTCTGATGATATAATAAAACACCCCCACCCCAAAAGGGGAAGTTCATCCTGGAAGGATTATATCATAGAAAACGAACAAGTACTATACTTCCCCCAAAAGAGGAGGTACTGTATTGGAAGAATTTATCATGACGGACGAAAATATATTACACTAACCCCTAAATGAGAAAATAAAGCTTTGGAGGATTCACTCCCCTAAAATGGAGTTAGTAATGCCTGAGAGTATACTATTATGATGAATGAGAATATGCTACACTAGCCTTCAAAGAAAAAGGTAATGCATGGTATTATGGTATAATGACAACATAGCAGATACTACCCTCTCTTTCCAAAATGGAGGATGTAATACGTGGGAGGATTCATCCACAGGAAAATAAAAGGTAATACCTGCGTACATAGTATTATGTCAACAGTAATGATGCCAGATTACCCCCCGACTCGCCTTAACAAAGGAGAAAGTGTTTTCATGACAACAGATAATATAACACACCCCAAAGAAGCATGCAGTATCTGGAACGATTGCACTCACCCTTTTAAAATAGGGGGAGGCAATATTATTACAATAGAATCGATACCGAATTCCAATTAATTCCTGTATATTGATATATCAATACAAAATAAAATGTAAAACACATTTGTGGATGTCTTGAGTGTGATAGCCCCTAGAGTAAATATGGTATTGTAGTGAGTGATGGTATTCTATTCAAGAGTAGGATAGGCATTTTTATCATTATTGACCAAGGATAACACATTATCCACAATTTTGATGGCCTTGTGCCTAATTGGTTCCAAATTTATTTTTTATATTCGCTGCAAATAAATAATTCAACGCCGCTTAACTTCGGTGATCTAACGGGAATCGGTGTGTCATCGTGAGTGTGACGTATATATATATATATATATATATATATATATATATATATATATATATATATATATATATATATAAGCATTAAATAAGCATAACACGTTAATATAGTTAAGAAAAGGTAAAACAAAATTTCTCATTTATTAATTTAGATAAAAAAGAAATATAATAATAATAATGATAATAATAATATTAATGATTGTAATAATAATAATAATAATAATAATAATAATAATAATAATAATAATGATAATAATAATAATAATAATAATGATACTACTACTACTACTAATAATAATAATAATAATGATAATAATAGTAATAATAATACTAATAATAATAATAATAATAATAATGATAATAATAATACTAATAATAATAATAATAATGATAATAATAATAATAATGATACTAATAATAATAATAATAATAATAATAATAATGATAATAATTATACTAATAATACTACTACTACTACTACTACTACTACTACTACTACTACTACTACTAATAATAATAATAATAATAATAATAATAATAATAAACGGAATCTCTGCTGACGGCCGCACAGAACAATGCGATTAGGACAAACTTTATTAATGCAAAGAGCAAATGCCGATTGTGTGGACAAAGAGACGAAACGATAAATCATATAATAAGTGAATGCAGCAAGCTAGCACAAAGGGAATACAAGAACAGACATGACAGCGTGGGGGAAAGAAGTACACCGGGAAATGTGCAAACAACTGAATTTCGAATATGCAAAAAACGGTACAAACACAAACCAGAAACTGTACTAGAAAAACACAAAATCATATGGGATATGAATGGACAAACAGACAAACCCATACCAGCAAGGAGACCGGATATGATAATAATCAACAAGGAAGAAACATCCTGCAAAATCGTAGACTTTGCCGTTTCAGCGGACCACAGAGTGAAGATCAAAGAGACGGAAAAAAGAAGCAAATATACTGAACATGCCAGAGAATTGAAAGGAATATGGAACATGAAGAAAGTCAGAATAACACCAATAATCATAGGAGCACTGGGAACAGTCCCCAAAAACATGGAGAAAAGACTAGGAGAAATTGGAATCAAAGGGATAACTGAGACCATACAAAGGACAGTAATGATCAAAACAGCTACAATCCTGAGAAATGTCCTCGAATGCGGAAACCAACCCACATAAGCAACGAATGGAGAACAAACACATGGAAGCACAAGACAACAGAACCGGGGGAAATACAATCGCGAGAAAGAGGCGCAAGCATAGGCTGACACCACGAAAATTATGGACAGAGGGTCGAGGAGGGAAAGCGCAAAACCAGACCTCCACTGGAAGAGCGCGGACAGCTCTGGGACCGTGGGGAGGCTTGTTGCCACCCGGGCCCCAGAGGAGACCAATGGCCCTTATCACCGTGAAATCGGTGGTAGGTGGCTGTTGCGATACCGCAAGGTCATCAGCGGTGATGAATGAAAAGAGGTGGAGCATACTGGAAGTCTGAGGAGACTTGTTGTCACTCAGACTCCAGGGAATACCACAGGTTGTTGGCAGTGGGTGATCACTGACGATGACCAGTGTGATTACTCCTAGTTAGTAAATAATTATAATAATAATAGGGAGTATATATATATGTAAATATAGTTATAATTTACGAATCAAATCAAACGATGAACGGTGGAAGTAGTTGTTATTAAACGTGTAACTATAACGTTTAGTAACATATAGATATAAATAAGTGATGCTAAGTAAATAGACGAATGAATGTTAATCTATTTTGTTTCGTTATAAAAAAAATAATATTCCTGATTGAAGACAATCTACCAAATATCAGAGAATTATCCGACATGAATTAATTCAGTATTAATTAATTAATTAATGCATGGATATATAAGTAGTCATATTAGTGTTAAACAATTAAAGAGTATTCACAGTATTTAAAAAATGTATAAGTATCAATATCATTTAAAAGGTGTATAATTATTCATATTATTTTTTAAAAAATCAATAAGTATTCAAATTATTTAAAAGATATATAAGTATCCATATAATTTATTAAAATGTATAACTATTCATGTTATTTCAGAAAAGTATAAATATTAATGTCAATCAAAATATGTAAAGTATATATATATTATTTAAAAAAAGGTATAAATATTCATGGTATTTAAAAATGTATAAGTGATCATATTATATTATAATTAAACATCTATACGTATTTATATCATTTAAAAATGTATAAGCATTGATATTATTAAACAAATGTATAAGTATCATTATTATTTAAAACATGTATAAGTACTGATAGTATTTAAAAATGTATATGTATTCACACCATCATGTATAAAAATGTAAAATAATTTATAGTATTTTAAATATATATAAGTGTTTATATTATATTTTTGTAATTTTTCATCTTATTTAACAGAAGTAAAAGAATACATATGATAAAAAATGTATAAGTATTCAAAGAATGATATCATTAAAAATGTATAAGTATTCATATTAAAATATTATGTAAATGTATAAATATTTATATTATCATAATATTGTAAATGTATTAGTATTCATAATTTTTTCACAAAGTATGACTATTCATATTATCGTTATATGAAAAATGTGTAAGTATTTATATTATCTTTAAAAAATGAATAAATATCTATATTATTTGAACAATATATAAGTATACATACTATTAAAAAAGTCTATACATATTCATACTATCACATTATTAAGGTGTATAAGTTTTTTTAATGTATAAGTATTCCTATTATCATATTACAAAACATGTAATAATATAATCATATCATGAAAGAATGTATTAGCATTAATTTAATCAAATCATTAAAAATGATTAAATATTCATATCATTTAAAAAATATCAGTACTTATATTTATATATTATTAAAATGTATAAGTATGAATATTATTATTAAAAATGTATAAGTAGTAATATTACTAAATTATTAAACACGTATAAGTATTTATATTATACAACAATTTATTTAACGTCATAGTATTCATATTATGGTAGTATGATTAACTGTATGAGTATTCATAGTATATCATTCTAAAATATAATAAGGATTAATATTTAAATATTATATAAGATTATAAGTTTTTATATCAATATTATCAAAAAATGTATAAGTATTTATATTATTAAGACATGAAACATGTATGCGTATTCATATCATAGTATTATGAAAAATATATAAGTATTCATACCATAATATTATGAAAAAGTATTCACATCATTGTATCATAAATAAATGTATAATTATGTATACAATCATATTATAAAAATGTATAAGTATTCAATAGAATAGTAGTATGATAAAATGTATAAGTATGCATAATATACAATTCTAAAAAATTATAAGTATTAATATAATAATATTATAAAAAATTATAAGGATATATATTATCATATTATTAAAAATGTATGATTATTTATACCATCATATTATAAAAATCTATAATTATTTATATTATTATATTAATATCAAACTTATAAATATTCATAATCACAGATTATTAAAAATGTATTAGTATTCATATTATAATATTATAATTAAATGTATAAGTACTCATAGTATCATATTATGATAACATGTATAAGTATTCATATTATTATTGTATTACAAATTATATAAGTATTCCTATTGTCATATTTAAAGAAATGAATAAGCATTCATGTTATCATAATTTTAATTAATGTGAAAGTATGTATACTAATATATTATTAAAATGTATAAGTATTTATATTATCATATTGTAAAAATTGTATAAAGATTAATATTATTATATTATTAAAAAAATATGAGTATAGTTATTATAATGTTATTAAAATGTAAAACTATTTATAAGATCGTATTATTATACAATGTATTAATATTAATATTATCATCTTGTTAATAAATGTAAAAGTATTTATATTATAACATTTTCAATGATGTATAGTTATTCTTTTTATCATATTATTAAAAATGTAAAAGTATATATGTCATCATGTTATAAAAAGTATATAACTATTTATATTATAATATAAAAAATGTACAAGTATAAATATTATCATATTATTAAAAATCTATAAGTATTCATATATTCATATTACAAAAATATAAGTATACATATTATAATATCAGGTGGAAATGTATCAGTATAACTATTATGATATTATTTAAAATATGTGTAAGTTTTCATATAATTATTACATGTAAAATGTATGGGTATTCATATCATAATATTATGAAGAAATTTATAAGTATTTATATTATGATATTATCAACAAAGTATAATTATTCACATTATTATAGTATAACACATGTATTAGTACTCATACTATCATATTATAAAAAAAGTATTAATATTATGATATTATGATCAAATGTATGCCTATACATAGTATATAATACTAAAAAATAATAAGTATTAATATTATATTATTAAAATATATAAGTATTCATATGATCATATTATTAAAAATGTATAAGTATTTATGTTATCATATTATAAACAAATGTATAATTTTCCATATCATCATAATATTAAAAATGTCAAAAACTTCATATTTTCATATTATTATAAAATGTATATTGATTAATATTATCATATAACTATGAAACGTATAAGTTTTCATATTAACAGATTATTAAAAATATATATGTATTCATATTATAATATTATAAATCAATGTATGACTATTCATAGTATCGTATTATTAAAAGTGTATAAGTATTCATAATACTATATCATGATGAAATGTGTGAGTATTTATATTATGATGTAATTAAACATTGTATAAGTATTCCTATTTTTATATTATAAAGAAATGAATAAGTATTCAGATTATAATAGTATAAAAATAGTTTGATATTATGAACAAATGTGTCAGTATTCCGAGTATCATATTCCTATTATAATATTATTTAAAATATATCGGTGTTTATGTAAAGGATTCATATTGTCATATTATTAAAAATGTATAACTATCAATATTGTCATATTATAAGATGTATTAGTATTACTATTATCATGTTATAAACAAATCTATAAGTATTTTTATTTAAATATTCTCAGAAAATGTAACAGCATGTATATTACTTTATTATAACAAAGTGTTCATGATATGATTTTATTAAAACATGAAGGAGTAAGTATTATACAATATTAGTAAAAACGTATAAGTATTATTATCATATAAAAATTTAAAATAATTTATATTATCATATTATAAATAAAATATAAGTACTTATATTATCATATTTTTAGAAACCGTATTTTTTATATTATCATATTATACACAATTTATAAGTATTCATATTTGTATACAATTTGAAATGTACAATATTCATATTACAATATTAAAGGAAATAAATTATTTCAATAATTATATTATAAAAATGTATACGTATTCATATTATTATGTGATGAAAATGTATAAGTATTCATATTATCATATTATAAAATAATTAAAGTATTCGTATCATCATATTATTAAAAATGTATAGGTATTATCATTATCATATTGTAAAAATTATAAGTATGTATATCATCATACTATTAAAATATATAGATATTTATATTATGCTATTATAAACATGTATAAGTATTCATATAATCAAGTTATGAGAAAATGTAAATGTATTTATACTAAAATGTTATCAAAAATGTATATGTATTCATATTATCATATAAAAAGTGTATTAGTATTCATGTTACCATACCATTAAACATGTATAAGTATAATTATTATAATATTATTAAAAATGTAAAAATATTAATATGACAATATTACCAATGATGCATTGTTATTCCTATAATCATATCATGAAAATGTAAAAGTATCTGTGTTATCTTAAATCATGAGTATAAGTACTCATAATATCATATTATTAATGAATGTAAAAATAATATATATTCTCATATTACTAATAATGTGTACTTATTAATATACTGATATTATTAAAATATGTAAAATATTTATGTTATCTTGTTATAAAAAGTATATACCTATTCATATCATCATATTATTTATAGAATATAAAGTATTAATATGATTATATAATTAAAACGTATTCATATTATCATATTATAAAAAATGTATAAGTATTCACATCATCATATTACTAGGAAATGTACATAGTAGTATGTTATGAAAAATGTATAAGTTTTAACATTATAATATCATGATAACATCTATGAGTATTTATATAATAATATTATCCTAAAATATATAATTATACATAGTTTATAATTCTAAAACAAAATAAGTATTAATATTTAAATATTCTACAAAATAAGTATTTACATCATAATATTATTAAAAATGGATAAGTATTGATATCATAATATTTTTTTTAAATGTCTAAGTATTTATATTATCATATTATTACAAAATGTTTATGTATTCATATTATATTACTAAAGATGTATAAGTATTCATATTATCATATAATCAAACATGTATATGTACACATATTATCATATTATGAAAAAATATATAAGTATTCATGTTATTATATTATAAAAAGCGGGAACATTGCACACAAGGTCAGTAAAGTTGAATTATTTAAGCCAGAGTTCTAGAGGAAGAGAACTCTGGCCAACCAACAATTACCTGGAGTGTACCGTCGGCATTCTCCGGCAATGACGCCTTAGACGATTTCCAATGAACTAACCTTTTCTCAAAGGATGAGACGGCAAAGCCTCAGAAGGTGAACTTCGTAGAACTTCACAAACCCATACCTCAGACCGACAGAGAACAAGCTATACTAAAAAGTGGCATTGCTTCTGCGTCTGATTGAATTAGTCCAAGCTAGTTTGAATTTGTTAGACTGGGCTAGAATTAAGGAGAGTAAGAATATCATGGTTTATTCTGTCCTGCTGTTACTCTAAAGCTCCGATGACCATAAATAAATAATGTTGAGGAAGATCTAATATCTTTTAAATTAATCCCTAAGGATAGACGATAATTCATTGGCCCAAACAGAAAAAAACGTCACTGACAATAAAACGTCACGAGCAAATATGACATTTAAAACATTGTTATCTTGTTTTTTTGCTTTTTTTCTTCTGTATTTGCGTTTGGATTCGTTTCAGGTACGCCCTCAAAGCTTTATGACAGGCTATGTCAGTCGGTTGGTCGATCGGTCGGTCGGTCGGTCGGTCGAAGGGTTGGTAAATACATCGGTCGGTCTATGTGTCCCTCGTCTGACTGAAACAACACTTGAATTAAATGGACGCATCTTTATTTAGATTCATCTAAGCACATTTACAGGGAACTTTAACGGTCGTCTTGTCTGTCGAACAAAAGTTTTTAATAGGATTGTAGTTGGTCTGTCACGCTTAAGTTTTAAGTGACTAATCGCGAGATGTGGCGGATCGTGAAATAGGTACGATTCGAGGAGTTGTCTTATAAATAGCACCACTTTCACTATAGACGTTTGAAACGTTCAGGTGAAATTGCTTAGCGAGGACCGTGTTTGAGTCGGAAAAGTTTACAGGTACGAAGTCACACCGGCGGAAGGCGATTAAACCACATGATATCTGGCACGGGTTTTTTAATCTTCCTTAGGAAACAAGATTTCAAGGAGGAAGGACGCGCACGTTTAACTACAGTCTTCAATAGGATCGATTGCAATCGGTGTAGCTATGTTGTCTGTCTTTCGCTTACGCACACAATAATCACCTGTGACTGTGACTGAACCTTATTAAAACCTGGACATTGGCGTCCGAGTTGTTTGTCTCAATAGACGACCACCAGCCTGGGTTCACAACGACGACGGCACGGGTGTATAAAGGAGTTATACACACTCGGTATGTGAAAGTAGAACCGTGGTCAATTTTTGAAAACCTGATTTTAAATGGAACCGGGAAAAACCATATACAACAACAGAATAAAGCACTTTAAAAATAACTCATTATTCATACGAAAAGAAGAAGGATTTTAGATGCAGACAATTATTCCTATAAGCGGCCATGTTTGTCGGTCATTCTATCACATTGTCAGAATCGCATCTTCATTGCTAAACGAGTACATTTTTATTCTAAAAATTATCGGAGAAACCAATTCCAAACTCATTAAGAGAATCAAACAAGATGACAATAAAACTCAGAAACTATTCAATTATTTAAGCACGTTTGCAGATTAGCATTTAAAGTACATATAATTGTTTTGATTTTTGAAGGTTACAGTTTGCGTCAAAAGAAGGCAATCACTGAATTTATTGAACTGAAACGTTTTGGTGAATTAAACATGAAACATTACGAATACATTAAAGGAACACAAACTATTTCACTTATTAATAGAACATTTATTGAATTACATTTTTATTTAGTTTGAAATGAAATGCAATCATTATGTGAAAATGTGTTTTTTTAACGAACTGTTAATTTTAAATTACAGTCATTATTTGAAAATGCGTGATGTTTTTTTTTAGAAATTGATTTTTAAACGAAGAATTTCTTTAAAAATGTATAATTTTTGAAAACGAAAAGTTTAATCAAGTGATTGTCTTCCCTTGAGGCAAACTGAAACATTTGCTTGGAATGCTGATCATCACTAGTGCCCCGAAACGTTTTCATTATTTGAATCTTCATACCTCAACAATACTTCCACCTGAACGCATCCTTTTTCATTTAACACCCGGGATTGGAATTCAGTTGCCGCTAAAATAACAATGCGATGTGAAACAACAACACAGACATTTAAGAAAGTGTTTTCGTTTTTGCTTCAAATATGACACAGTTCTAGTTGTCTCCGAAGAGAATTTGATTTTAAAAAATATTTAGATTAAAGTAAAAATACATAAATATTGCACTGAAAAGACTTCTGATTTTCAAATACATTAAAACGCCTACGCTATAAACTCGATAAGCTATGGGCTTCCTACGCTATCAACACACATTAATATAAACTGGCTATGCTATCAACGAATTTTAGCAATTAAAAAAAAAATTAAGTGATATTTTTCTATAAATTAATATATTTACAGATGTTTTCTCGTGCACCTTTTTTTAAAGTCGCTGAAAAATTACATAAAATACCTCTACATACATTTTGTATTTTAAAATTTCTATTTGTTTTTCCACGTTCAAATTATTTTAAATCTTATTTACAGATCCGTATAAAAAAGGTAAATAATTATAATTAAACCATCATAAATGATTTTGAAAATAATAAAGATATTCAATAATTTTAGCGCAGTGAAATACACGCAACGTCTATTAACAATTTTCTTTAATTGAGGTATTTGATGTCTATGTGCGTTAATCAATAGTCATTTGTTTAAATATACTTCATTTAATTATCCCCATTAAGTAGTAATGTGGTTGGCAAAACCTATACTATCTTTCTATATCGTTTAATAAAAGAAAAATCTTTGAAGGTCATCTAATTTATCCTCCGCTGTGGTGAACCCTACGCTATGAACACATCAAAAGGGTGTTATTTTATTTTGAAAACTTATTTGTTGAACTACATTTTTTTATGAAATATGCATTGTATTGGTCTCGCTTCTTGCACTTATTAACAATTCCATGTTCGTCTTTGTAGTAAGACCTCGACATCGAACGGGTGAGCCATATTGTGCAATATAAACCCATTTATATATTGGAATTAATTCCTCAACCTCAGAAGAATATATATCCTTATTTTGACAGTTTCTCATCAAATTAAAAAGCAAATAGTTGTTTGTAATTATTTTATTTATTTTAATCTTTATTAATATACATGTTTTATATTGATTATGTTGTTTATTTGTTTTACCTCATCAAGAGGTTCAACACAGTCAGAAAAGCCAGCGATAAAAAACTCTTGGGCACTCCCGTCGGCATTCTCCAATCGATTAGCAATAAAGTATCCCCTACTCAAACAGAAGGTTAAGCCTGGGAAGATGGACCGTTTGAGACTGAAGAGAACTATACCAGAGACCGAAATACTACAACGATGCATCATCTGTTGGCCAGATTGTCAAGGACGTATCCCTGACTAGTACTAACACATAAATAAGTTGAGTTATTGAATTCAAAATATCTGGGAAAATAGGGTAGTTAAATGTATAAAAGTGCAGACTAAGAACTTAGCACTCAGTCAATATGGGTGTTAGTAACTTTCGCATGGGCCCTCCTGTGAGGAGCTTATACTGGAAAGGAACTGCGAAAATCAATGACAACAACCGAATCTACCCGGTCAAAAAGTCATAACATGGTGATTCATCTGAATTCATATTTCATCTCTAAACGCACAGATCACATGGGTACAGCTTATTTTAAAAAAGAAGTATGTATGTGGCGATGAGATTGTTGCCATGACATCGAGGCTGTTGTCTCAGATAAAGGGGCAAGAAGAAAAGAGAAGCAACCACTACCATTACAAATGCGATGTTTAGATAAACGTTGACAAGGTGCCTCTTGCTCGGATGCAACGACACGATACAATCGGACTCCTTTATTATTTCCCTTTCAAGCTTTCTACCCCTTTCCGACCCCTTTATTATCAGCAATTATTCTTCCTGTGGTTTTCCCCGGCAAATTGACGGCACAGGGGCCACTCATTTATAACCCACGATACTTTGATTCCGACTGGCATTGACCCTATCACCCCTCCCTTGTTCGCTTCACAATCGGACATTTAGTTCTTCAGACGCTGTCTGACCCTTTCTCCTCTTCCTTGGATTACACAGAAAAAAGAATTACCACGAGGGAGACCGTATCATTAATAATTGCTTGAAGAGCAAAAGTCGCTACCATATCTCAGATTTAATCAAATAAAAGCAAGCGTCTACACATGCATTTATTTTTAGGCCGTAACAAATCCAGAGATGTTGGCAATTATTACTTCACTGTTTGGCGTAGTTTTCAATCAAGGTTGAAAGTCGGCTCTAATGGTCGGCAAGACTTGCTTCCTATCCATTCATTATATGGCAAAGACTAGCGCGAAAGCATCGGTAATAACTATTAAAATATACTTGGACAATGATTAAGCATCCCAACACTAACAAATCGTATATACATCAATGGCTATACTTTAGGAGTATGTTCTATACGTGTAAATTATGAGTGACTATTCATACTGTTACACCGGTCGTTCTTACACAGGAGAAACTACACCGGTTGTCACTATAAATAGTGCGAGTCACCAGAGACACTGAAGACAAAGCACAGTCTTGTAACTGTCTAGCCAAGAGCTAGTCACTTTCTTACTTTGTTAATACACTTGTTAAACCAACCCTCGACTTGACTTCCTTTATTTATTATTTACTGTGGAACAAGTTCACAACACATACGAACATAAGTTTCGAAACGTTTCGTCTAAAACATAGGAACTATTTAAACAAATGTTGATCAACGTTCTTCATTTTAAACATAGAATGAGTCACCACTTATCAAAGTTAAAACGTGAGTCAAGTATAAAGGAATTGTAGATTTGCGGTTGAATTAATGGTGAATAATATAGGATGCTTAGGAATCTCAACATAAAACCTCTTGAAAGGAAAAACAAAACAGAAATTCTGTTCTATCTGTCGGGAAAATCGCACACACAATGTGAGGACTTCCAGACAAACTAGGAAGGATGCGACAGTTACGAGGCTACAGAAGATAAAACAAAGAGCGACTTACTACTCTACAAAAATCGTTTAGATTATTGCTAACCGAAAGTATATACGTAAGTTTGACTCGACACAATCAGTGTATAATGTATACAGAAAAAATATGTAGCATATATATATATATATATATATATATATATATATATATATATATATATATATATATATATATATATATATATATAATGGTAATAATCCAGGTAAAAATATCCACAGGGTGGTAATCCAGATAATTTTAACCGTGTTTATAAAAAGTGCTCAATATAAAAATAGAACTTTATATATGATAATTTTTTCATTTACACAGACATGTACAAAATCTGCGACACTGGCATGTCGATGTTATCGATCAACAGTTACTATAAACTGAGATCTCATCAGGCAGAGTTAGAATCCGATCTTAACCTCAGATCATATTTGGAGAGAAACCAAATTTTGTACATGGCTGTGTAAATAAAAACATTATCATATATATATATATATATATATATATATATATATATATATATATATATATATATATATATATATATATATATATATATATATATATATATATATATATAGTGTTCATAGTTGAATGGTTTCGATAAGAATCCGAGTAAAAGAGATCAATGTAATTATCAGGTTAAAAGGAATAAAATTAAAGAAAATAAACTAAGCACACATTAGGGCTATGCGCATTATAAATTATTTTTACCTAGGTCGGAATAATTGATAATGCGGACACTCTTAATATATATATATATATATATATATATATATATATATATATATATATATATATTATTGATATTACAGATCTGATAACATCAACATAATACAATAGGTTTCAACACAGTGTGCACTGTTGATTGTTATTCATATTTGTATATCACTCACCAGCTATCTTCAATCATACTTGATCTATAAGAATAATGGTAAGGAATTCCTGGAAAAATTAAATTTGTTAACATATATTTATATTTTTTTTCGATGGCTTAATAGTCGCAATAGACTTCAAAGAAATGATACTAATTACAGAGAGAAACATTGGAAATAGCAAATTCCAAGAAGAAAGAAACACAATAGCCCTTGTCTAGATGAAATATATCTAATGCATTCTGGGAGTTTAATTTCAAAATCTATTTTTAATGTAATTTTCTACCTACTATCATTTATTCGTATTTCTTATATTGTTCTCCAATATATTCTCCAACATAAGCTTCAGTGTAAGCTTTCCTATAAAAATCTAAGACATCAGAATATATAATGGTTAGGTTTGTCTAAGAAATAGAAATGTATTCAAAATCCGTAGCCTTTTTTAATTTGAATCTTTTTATCTGCGTTTTATTTAAAGGAAGGTGATCTGAACATTTGCTTACTCCCTTACATAATAAACTTATTTACATCGATTTAATGTTATATCTATATACAAATATAATCGGATGTCTATATATAAGTGATTATATAACCATATAAGGATTCTGTGTATAAATATTCTAGATATATTTTAATATATATGACATTTTCTTGCTTTTTGGAATCTTTGTTTCCCAAACTATAGTTTCTAATACATTTTCTTTGCGATTACGCAAAATATATTTTTATATTTCGATACAAAATGTGTATTCATTATTCTAATTGTTTATGTTTGGGCATGTGATATATGCATAACAGCTCTTAGATCTCTGAGAACGTAAATACTATTAAAACATTATTTTTTTAAATTAACTTCCAAAAGTATTTTTTCAAAATATCCTCACAATCCATCTCGAATAAATACATTTAAAGAAGTTTAAAAACACCTGTTCCAATAATTAATCCTTCACCCCATAAAACAAATAATTATAATATAATTATTTTCAAAAATTATCGCGGTAAATATAAGTTAGCTTTAAAAGTTATCTAAATATTTCATCTAAAATACTTATAAAAAGCCTTTTTCAAAGAAAACTATTTTTAAAAAACACCTGCTTTGTATATGTATCATACGTTCAATTTAACAATCTAAAAATTCAATTTTTAAACCCGTTAAAAATTCTAAAAAAACATAATAACTTAATAAAAAATTACAAATTAAAAAACTTACAAATTTCAAAAACAGTAAATTTTTTCCAAATATTCCAAAAAATGTCAAAAACTTAGAAATGCCAAAAACGTTTTTAAATTTAAAAAAATCTGTAAACATTTTTTTTAAGTGTTTACAGATTGTTTTAAATTTAAGAACGTTTTCGGAATTTCTTAGTTTTTTTCATTTTTTGGAAAATTTGGAAAGGTTTTTATTGTTTTTGAAATGCTGTTTCCATGATAATTATTATTGTCCAACACACTTTTTGAAGTGTTTTGATAAAATACGTGCACTACGAAAATATAAATAAACATATTGAATGATTTATTGTTATAATGTTCGATAAAATATGGCTGAAGATAACCGCTCAGTGATTAATACATACAGATAAAACTAAAAATAACATTTTTATTAACGTGGTTCCGTTATCCTATGGCACCGTGTTGATTTTATCTGATCTTTCGTAATGTTTATAAATTACTATTATTAAATAAGGAGCACTCTTTTGGATATCCATCTACATAAGTAAACCAGGAATTATAATAAGATTGCCCAGCGTGTCTTTTTTTATTTTATCTCCTTCCTACAGCGGTAAGATATGACACAAGGTCGGAAAGTGTGATTGAAAAACAAGCGCCCTAGAAGATAAGCAGTCTGGCCAACAAAAACATGTTGGTATGTGGCGCGTCAATTGATTAACAATAAACTAACCCCTTCGCAAAGTGTGATAAGGCTTAAAGAGTGTAGCATCCATCGGAATAAATACTACCCTTTGATCCGAGCTAAACGACTGACATGCATTAACGTTGATAAACCTTGCTGATCTAACGGGAACCGGTGTGTAATGTACACATGAGCGGTTTGAAAAGGAAAAAATCCTCGTTATTATAATACGTTTTCTACAATAAAACAACCTCAAATTAAGCTTCTCACACGATCGCCTTTTATGGTATCGACTGCTCACAATGTAGATTCCAGCTATAAACGTAAGATTACATTAAGAAGTCAGCATACGAAAACTACTAAAGCGACAACCGATTCTGTTTTACGACGTATTAGCATATTATTGTAATGTAATGTGATCCAAATTCTGCCATCGAATGGCTTACAGATTAATAAGTGATAACTCTTTTATAAATAAAAGTAATCACTCAATGTTGTGCGACAGCGATTAATACTATACACTTTGTTGACGCTGCATTACTGTAGGGATGCTTCCCTGCAGACTACAAGATGGTCGACTCTAAATCTAATATCAACAAATACTTCCCCGTATGGAATCGAATTCTTAGCATCCTAAACATCGTTTTCGATTCCCTCATACTTTTCTTAATCATACAACTGACACTCTATCGATGTTGCTATTTGTTCTGATAATAAACTTCATCTTTTCTGTCCTGCAGGAGAAATCATTACAGACTGAGGTAATTTGAATTTTTGGCCCCAACCCAGAGTGCTTGATTTTCCCCACGTTAGAAATCGACGTTGTGTCTAGCTCTGTCCTCGTGGGGAGGCAAGTAAATAGGGACGGCCCATCAATCTTGTACACATTTATCCGTGAGTTGCTTTTGCCATTGAAAAGCAGATTACTTATTAGTAGAAAAATAAACGAAAAAAAAAGACAAATCATTTGTTTACTGAGAGCCGGGACAGGAATTGCTAGTTCTTGCATTTACTAATTTGCTAGTCGTCGTCGTCGTCGTCGTCGTCGTCGTCGTCGTCGTCGTCGTCGTCGTCGTCGTCGTCGTCGTCGTCAGCATCATCATCATCATCATCATCATCATCATCATCATCATCATCATCATCATCATTATTATTATTATTATATTATTATATCTACTCAGTAGGCGATATCACACAAGTTGTCGTCAATGATTGCTCACCGACAACAACTGGTGGTGTTCCATGGAATCGGAGTGACTACAAGCATCCCCAGATTTCAAGTAATCTCAACCTTCGCAACAGTCGCCTACTATTTATTTCTCGTTGGCAGCGACCATTGTTCTATCCTGGAATTTGGTTGGCAATAAGCTTCCCCCCCCCCCCGGCCCCAGCACTCTTCCAGTTGAGGGCGTGTTCGTGCTCTCCCTCCTAGGTCATATCATCCAGCTTGACCCTCTACGACTATTTTGTTTTGTGCCAGCAGACACGGTGCTTTTCTTGGGGGCAGTTTATAAGATTTCTTGCAGTTTCTGTTCCTCAGTTCATTCAATATATACTTCCTGCTGTTTAGTGTTCTTCCTATTGCAACTTCCATGTGACTGGTTACCGTTCGAAGCTTATGCGGGTTTGTTTCCGCATTCGAAGATTTTCCTTATAATGGCAGCTGTTTTCATCATTGCACTTCTTTCTTATTGTCTCAGTGATCCCTTTGATTCGAAATTCTCCCAGTCTTTTCTCGAAGTTTTTTTGAGAATTTTCCAAGTGCTCTTACGAATTTTGACATTATATTGACTTTCTTCACGCCCAGTTTTCTTGCAAATTCCATGTATTTGCCTAGGTTTTCGGTTTCCTTGATATTTACTCTGTCCACTGCTGGAACGGCGAAGTCTACGATTTGGCAGGCGCTTTCTTCATTGTTGATTATCATGACATCCTGTCTCCTTGCTTGTATGAGTATCTTAGTGTGTACCTCTATATTCAAGAGAAGTGTGTGTGTTTTAGCTTGTTATATTACTGTATCTGGTTCATGGTGGTATCATTTGTCCACGTGTTGACAATGCAGTCACTTGTATAGTCTGCTTTACTTTAACCACACGCAGTCCTTTCTGTTTATTTGTATTTTTCTTGGCGGGGGGGGCAGTTTGCTACATTAACTTATTATGAAATAACTGTTTCCTCTCCTTATCCATATAATCTACATTTACGGTTTTCCTGGGTATTATCTATTTTAGCATTAATTTAGTTGATTCTAATTGCGTTTATGCTTGCAGCTGTCAGTAAATATTCCGTTTTTCTCTTCAGGTGCCCTTTTCTTAACCATGCTCAGGAACGTTGGTTGGTCTTTTCTCTGGTCATTCTCATAAAAACGTCTATATAGCTGTTTTTCTTCCCACTTTTCTTCTCTTGTCTTTCTTTTGTTTGTTTCGGTGCTTCTCGATTTGTTCATTGGGCGTGTGGCTCTTGCTGCGGTGATTAGCGTTTCTGTGTAATGGGTTATGTATTTCTCCAGTTCTTTTTTGTGTCTTCCACAGTCTTTTATACTTATCAGTCCTCTTCACCGTTTGTTTCCTTTCATGCCCGTATAGTATTTTGGGTGTAGTGCGTTGTGTATGGTAATTAATTTTCTAGTCTTCTGGTCAAGGTTGCTGAGTTATTTTTTAGTCAAGCGTATGTATGGTCCAATTATCTTATTAGGGATACTGCCCATGTGTTTAATTCATGTTACTACATGTCTGCTATTATTATTATTATTATTATTATTATTATTATTATTATTATTATTATTATCATTATTATTATCATTATTATTAATATTATTATTATCATCAGTAGTAGTAGTAGTATTTCATCGTAGTCTCTACTTTTTATGCTTTTAGTAGGTTTAATTTTATTAAATTTTCTCTGCAGATCAGGTCAATTTCCTTGAATTTAGAAATTCAGACTGTACCATTAAGCTCTTACCTTCCTAAGAGACAAGCCTTTTTCTAGAATTTGAAATGTAATTTTCCAGTCAATCTATTTAATTAGTGTATGGTTGCTTTTTCGTTATGGTTCCAAGCGTTCCAACTACAACGGGAATCACGTTGACGTCTTGATATGCACTGTTCTATCGAAGTTGCAGGATATATAAATGTTTAAGAAAGTTTCAAATGATTAATTCGGGATTGGGATGCTCACGGACCTTATCAGTTTGTATGTCCCAAACAAGTCTTACATTGTCGTATTCTATAGCACATGTTGGTTATGCTAATACATCTTCTCATTGTAACCTAATTAATAAAAAGTGCATATATTCCAGTGCAGTCGCAATTTTTTATACTAATGTTGTGCTAGCATATGGTATTCAGATAACATATGGGCGGAGGGTTATTCCCCTTTAATTTCACAACTTGTACATCGATGATTCTGCACTTTTGACAATGTAGTGGTTTGTGAATCTAATACTAGTAGCTTGTCTATGATTTTCCATTAGGTGCCGTATGTAGATCTTTTCAGATAACCCCTTACCAACCAATTCAGCTGTCATAATATCTGAATTCAGTATTTTTAAAGAATACACTGTGTAGTTTCTTTCTATATAATTTGCCCCTCCCCCTCTTACCTTTGTCCATTTACACCTAGCTCTATGTATTTCTTCCATTTTACTTCACGAAGACGAATCTTATTACTTTCAGAAATATATATATGTTTCTATAATCGCGAAATCTTGCTCCGCAACCATCCATTGAATTTCTCTGACATTTTGCATGAAGTTGTAACTTTGGTCAGGTTAGAAAGTGACATTCTCCGAGTTTTGAAAAAAAATCTGGTTAGCCCCCCCAGGGGGTCAAAAGGCTCCGAAATGGCTAAAAATGACATTTGTTGCCCCATAACTTTTCATCAATCCATTCAATGTCTCTGAAACTTGGTCAAAATGTGTATGCAATTGTTCTGAATAGAAAATAAGTATCGCTGACCTTGGAAAAAATCTGGTTCGCGACCCCAGGGGATCAAAATCCCCTAAAATGGCAAAAATTACCCTTTTCACTCATAACGTTTGATCCATCCATTCAATTTTTCTGAAACTTGGCCAAAATTTAGTGGCAATTGTTCTGGATATCGAATGAGCATCCTTGATCTCAGAAACATATTTGTTCGCGCCCCCAGGGGTAAAAGGGGAGCCAAATGCCCCAAATTGCCCAAATTTATTGCATTTTAAACTCGCCACATTGAGTCACACACAGAGGGGGACCAGGCTTGTTTACTTTGATTCACTGCAAACCATGCAAATTGCCACTGCGACGTAAGGGGGGCTACTGTTGATTAGAGCCCAGATTAGTCGGTGCATCCTAAGTAGTGAGTTTTACAGTAACATATTTGTTCATGTTACATTTAAATTGCAGTCGCTGAAAAAGGGAGTAGAGAGTGAATTCCAAAGGCAATAATCATCGAGGTAAGAAAGAGTGAAAAGCTATCGGCCATCTTGGGAGGCTTACAGTATAGGGGTGGGAGTTTGCTGATCAACGGATTAGTCGGGGGTAGTTACGTGGAGGCGAGACAAGTGCAAAAAGTTCGTGGGAACATAGTCAGTGGAAATATTTGTAAAACAAGCTCAGGGATGTAAGAGTGCAGTGATAAGACAGGGGCCGGAATTTGGTAGACAGTGTGTGACCTATTAAGTTTAATATTTTTTTAACGTATGAATTAATAAATACGATAAGTGATAAACTGTCTATAAATATTTCTATGATTCGTGAGGTTACAATTTCTAATGACAAATACGGGGATCGAACGCAGCCGTTTGATTTCATACCGTGTCACTTAAGCTTTCGGAATGACAGTTCACTGCTATGAAGACCGTAGGATTTATGGCTTTGAAAAGACAAGGAAGTCGTAGCGAAATAGAATATTACTCTAAAGATTAATTCAGATGAAGGCGAAAAGGAATTTTAAGACAAAGAAAAGAACAGAGAAACAAAATATAAGCGATAATAATGGATAATGACCTACGAGCTGTCTCGTCATTAACTCCTGAAGCAGACATCATCGTTGCAAGGGTCATTTTCATAATCGCAAAAGTTGATCTTGACAGAAGCCGAGAGAATCGATGGTGGCGTATGATCGGGGGTGACTCAGCGGGAGATAAAATGAAACCAACTTTTCAGAACATACGTCTATTCAATATAATCGGACAATTAATGAACATGATATTTAAAATGTACTTCGTCTGTCAGTCTTCAGTTTGAAATATCCTTTTATCTAGTCTATAACGCTTCAGTTTTAAATATTATTTTCGTTGGTTTGTCACACTTTAGTTAAACCAAACATTTCCGTTGGTCAGTCATGCTTCAATTAGAAATAGCATTTTCGTTGTTCTGTCACGCTTCAGTTTGGAATAGCAGGTCAGTTGGTCTGTCACGCTCTTGTTTGAAATAAAATTTTCGTTGGTCTACTATTCTATAGCCTTCATCTCAGATGACACAGAGCTAGGCTTTTGACCGTTATTTCTATGCAAGCTTCTCAACTATCGTTGGTTCTTTCTAGTAAGACAGTCACAGCCACAATCCTCTTTCTACCACAAATTTAAATAACTTTTATTTTATACTTCTCAAACAGAAATTACACGAACAGGGTTTCTCTCTAAGAACTACCCATCTATGGAACGCACTAGTACAAGACTGCTTTACAGGTTACAACATGGCCATCTTTAATCTACCAGTTTATCCATCTCATTAACACTTTTCATTGGATTACTTTTGGATAATTAATGATTAAAACTAGTGTTGGGACAATTAATATGAATCGGAATCTGAATCGGGAATCGGAAAAATCGAAACGTGTTGGTGTATCGGAATCGGAAATAAATTGTGCCTATTTTTCGACTTTTAAAACGAGTGTTTAAAATCTTTTTTTTTTGTTTGGAATGAAGTTTTAATTTCTTTTTCTATTGCTGATACAAATGATAAAATGATAAATATGTATTGTTTATAAACTATCAGTAACACTAATATATATATATATATATATATATATATATATATATATATATATATATATATATATATATATCAGAACAACGAATTTCGTAAAACAATGTTAATGGAAGAAATGGCACGGTAAAAATAGCACAGGTTAAAATGACACAGGTATAATGATACAACTGGATATATAGGAAAAATTTACACAACTAAAAAATATAGATGAAAATGTCACAATGAGTTTATCAAATCACTATTTTGTATCAATTATGCGGAATATTTGAAGAGAAAATAGTAGGAAATATCTATTCGTCTAATTTACGCACTACCTACTGTTGCGAAGTTTACGGAATTCCGAAAATCGAAACAAAAAGTAACAACTCTGTAATTACATTTTTAAAAATTGTAAATATATCAAAATCGATAATTGTATCTTAATCAGAGAAAATATTTGAATCGTCCCATCAATCATGAAAAAACATATTGATTTTGTTTATTTTAGAATATTTAGATTTATTAAAAACACTCTTTTTGTCAGTGGTTACTGATCGACTGAGCTCTAATGGCTGGTTTGTCATTAGAACACATTTACAGCAAGTATCGTCCTCAATCACAACTGCAAATAAAATTTAATTTCTTCCTCGTTATTAATTCCAAGAACTCCACACACACAGAAAACGTTACCACGAGACTGCTTCCCCGGTTGCAACACCATGGTCATCTGCAAATCGAATGGCAAAAAATAGTTGTCATTAACCCGACAAGAAGCTAGTTCACACCCCGTGACTGTACAAGTCACCAGATGCCGAACCATATTCTATTCTAATATCACCTTTCCTCATAACGCTTGCCTTTATAATCCCATCCATACTTCCTCCTTTCCCGGCTATAGCAACATGCTGAAATGTGAATGTAATGTGTACACATCTTGTATTAAAATACTTCCCACATAAGAGAGTCGCCCCACCCTATAAATATAGCCAAGGAGGATGGAAGGACCAAGGACGTAGACCACTAACCTAACCTACCCCGGATGAGGGCGAGGAGTACTAGGACCGTAGGGAGGCTTATTGCCACCCAAATCCCAGTGAATACCAATGGTCGTTGCCAGCGAGAAATTCATGGTAAACGGCTATCGCAATAAATCAAATTCATTCAGAAAAGGTAATCGAAAGATTTAGAGAGTACTGGACATCTGGGGAGACTTATTGCGACACAGACTCCAAAGAACACTACCGATTAATATCAGTGAGTAATCACTGACGATGATTTGTGTGACAATTCCTTGTGAGTGCAAATAATAATAATAATAATAATAATAATAATAATAATAATAATAATAATAATAATAATAATAATAATAATACGAGCAAGGAAAGGCATGAAACCGTAATTCTTTTCCCGATGATCGGTTAACTAGTTATTTGTCTTTTATCATAAATAAGCAAACTTCTTTCATAATATTCCACATTCTTCAACTGACAACTTATCAATCTGATTAGCAATAATCCTCGAATGGCTTTTGGCCTTGGTGACTCATTAGTAAAACAACATTTCAGTTCTGTACATAATTTTATTTTTAAAATAATGAAACCCCTTAAGCGTGACAGACTAATAATATACACGGAAAACTAAAGTGTGACAGACTGACAATCAGACTCACAAAGCAGGAAATCATCTAGAAAACAACTCGACTAGACATTGATGTGAAATACTTCTATTCATTTCTCAGATAATAATTAGACGTTTCTCACGTCTAACAGGAGAAAAAAGGGGCATTCATCTTTCTTACTTTTCGTTTTTATTATATTTTTGGCGGGAGAAGGGAATAAACTTAATTCATATTGCTAGCGACAATTGTGGCATATTTGTCAAAGGGAAAAAGTCGGGTCCGGGCGAACGGCAAGCGGGCATGTGTTATAAAAATGGACACCAAGCTAGTTCTTAGGGATTTATAGTTGGCAATAGCATTATTTTTATGGCGTCCTCAAATCCCGGCGTGCGTCAGAATTGTCAGCCGATAATACCTGGCATTTGACAGCGCCGGCAATGAAACACAAGTCGAGTGTTAACCGTGTGCGCGACCGTAGTCTTGCAAAACTCCGCAACCATACAGCGAATTTTCCACGTTCGTATGCATCAGTCTCTCTCTCTCTCTTTCTCTCTCTCTCTCTCTCTCTTGCTCTCTCTATATATATCAGTATATGTCTGGCTCTGTTTCTGTCCCCGTTTTTTTCTCTCTCAATCTGTCTGTCTGTCTGTCTGTCTGTCTGTATGTCTCTCTCTCTTTCTCTCTCTCTCTCTATATATATATATGTATATATATAGTATATATATGCTTATTCATGCATATATGTATACGTATATATATATATGTATAAATATGTATATATATATATATATATATATATATATATATATATATATATATATATAGAGAGAGAGAGAGAGAGAGAGAGAGAGAGAGAGGGTGACTAAAAACAAACGGTCCCCGTGTACATTTTATGTGATATCTCCTTTATTTATTCACCAATTGCTCTTATTTTACAGGACATGGCAGAATCAACGACCGTGAGTACACCAAAACCTTAGTGGGAGCTGAAACAAAGAATACACTGTGTTAAATTTTACTACAAGACAGGCTAGTTTAAGAAAACCCGGGACAGTTTCATGCATTAGTTCGGATGTGAAAAGGCTCCACCCAAAAGCAGAATTCAGAACTGGGTGGACCACTTCGAGAAGTATGGGACCGTGGAGAACTTCAACGCTGCCAGTGAGAACCGTCCAAGCCACTCGGCACATCCCAAGAAGCGGACAGCCGAACTGGTCGAAAGTGTGAGAGAGTCTCTCCAGGAGAGTCCGAAACGCTCTGTGCGTAAGCGAAGTCAGTCCCTCGGTATCTTCCGTGAGACTTGCAGGAGAGTGCTGGTGAACAATATCAGGGCTTACCCACACAGAATTCAGACGCTGCAGACTCTTACAGCTTCAGACAAGAAGCAGAGGAGCGCTATGGCAGTCAAGATGCTCGATAAGATCGAGGAGACAGCAGGTTTCTTTAACCTCCTTTGGACCTCAGATGAAACCCACTTCCATCTTGACAGAAAGGCGAACTCCAAGACAAATGTCTTCGGGGGGTCCTCCAGACCCAATGAAGTAGTCACCAAGCCCCTGCACTCTCCTAATTGCACGGTGTGGGCTGCAATCTCGGTCAGAGGCATCATCGGACCAATCTTCATAGAAGAAGCTGGCGCAGCAGTGACAGTCACCAAGGAGCGGTATGTGGAGGTCCTCAAAACCTTCAAGAATGAGCTCCAAACCTCTCTACCCGTCGCTCATGAGCAAGTTCTGGTTCCAGCAAGATGGAGCAAGTTCTCACACCTCAAACCTGTCCTGAGACTGGCTGAAAAAGAACTTCGGAGGCCGAGTGATCAGTCTCAAGACTAATTTTGAGTAGCCACCCCATAGCTCGGACCTAAGCTCCCCAGATTATTTCCTTTGGGGCTATCTTAAAGGCATAATGTACGCAAGGAAATCCAGAACCATCACGGAACTCAAGGAAGCCATCAGGGAGGAGATGAGAGCCATTCCCAATTCAGTCTGTAAGACGTCATGGACAACTTTGTTCTGCGCCTCAAGAAATGCACGGAGCTAAAAGGAGTCCATCTAGAACACATGCTGTAGAACGGAGAAAAAAAGTCAATACCCTAGTGTTTTGATATAATGTTGTGAATATAATAAACTAGTTATGCCCATAAATTCATATCAGTCGGACGAAACACTGAGTAATGAGTCCTAATTAGATTTGGGGCCCGTTTTTGGGGGGTTACCCTGTATATGTGTGTGTATATGTGTATATGTAAATATGAATAAAACTATCTATATATGTATACATGCATATGTATATATGCACATCTCTCTGTATTTATATACGTAAATGTGTATATTAACTATGTATAAATATGTCTATATATGTATACCTGTTATGTATATATTTATATATACATATATATACATGTATAAGTATACACACCCACACACACACACATATATATATATATATATATATATATATATATATATACATCTCTATATGTATACATGTATATGCCTATATGTATATATTTCTCTTGATATATATCTATGCATATATGTATATGTATATATATATAGAGAGAAAGACAGAAAGAGAGAGAGAGAGGCACACATATATATATATACATATATATATATATATATATATATATATATATATATATATATACATGTATGTATATGCATATATATATATTCATATATATATATATATATATATATATATCAGCTTCTTTCTCGTTTTTTCTCATAAATTAATTTATATATATACATATATATATCTATATATCTATATACATATATATATATATATATATATATATATATATATATATATAAAGAAAAAAAGATCAATATAAAAAATTGTACAAAATTACATAAAGTTACATAAATTAATACAAATTTTATTACATCGAAAGTTCAGATATCGAGATAGATCACTACGATATTTCGCTTATCGTTAGTTCTATTATAATTAGAATATATTCATTAATATATATATATATATATATATATATATATATATATATATATATATATATATAGAGAGAGAGAGAGAGAGAGAGAGAGAGAGAGACATCCCACACTTTTTATCTATCAATTTATTTGTGTCTACATTGGTTTTTATTTAACTTTTAAACTCCCCCCTCTCTCTCTCTCTTTATATATATATGTATTTATATATATATATATATATATATATATATATATATATATATATATGTATTTATATATATATATATGTATTTATATACATATATATATATATATATATACATATATCTCTCTACCTACATGTCTATCTCGGTATATATTGTTTTCTCTATCTCTCGCTATTTCTGTCTGTCTATCTGTCTGGTTGTCTCTCTCTCGCGCGCTCTCTCTCTGTCTCTATCTTTCTATCCATCCGTCTATCTGCCGTGTTCTATCTCGTTATACCTTAATGTGTATCGCTCTACATCTCTGTATGTCTCTTTATCTGTATGCTTGTATGTATCTATCTATCTCAATCTATGCATCTACTCATCCCTCTCCCCTTTCTTTCTCTATCTTTTCGCCCGTGATCATTTTTATGAGTGCCGAGTTTTATGTGTTTACAATAATGATGAATGCTCTTTTCACGAAACCAGTAATAAATTATCGCTCATCCATCTTCACGTGGATATGCACACGGTCTTTATACAACACAGAAAAAGATGGATTTCGCTGTATGTGAAACTAGCAACGTCTGAAAACTCCCGTAATCCAGAAAAGCCACAAACAAATGAAGACCTGGTTTCATAGCGATTATTACACGTTACAAAATCCGAAATTTAATAAACTATATTATAACTAAAGCGTTATATATGTATGTCTGCGTAACGTTTTTCTCATATTCATTCAGCTCAGAGAAAGCATGTTTTCATTGAGATGTAAAAGCTACTGTGAATTGGCGGTCAGATTAATAGGGGATATCCTAAGTGGGGAGGTGTGCAGCGAAATATATGTGTCCATTACATTAACATTTCAGAATATTAGTACAGTTGGAGAAACAGGGAACAAGAGAGAATTCTAAAGATAAAAGTTACGGAACTAGATTTTGCGGCATCTGGGTACCTCTACAGTTAATAGAGTGAGAATATTGGCTGCCCGGCATAAACAGTAAAGCTATTCAATGTTAGATTATACAACGTTCATTTTTAAGGGAGAATTGACTTTTGATTTTTGACGTTTCTTTCCTATGTGCTCAATGGCTGACTCTTCAATGTCCTTCGAATCTTTTTTATCATTTATACATCTCTGGCAGCCTTCAGATAATTTCTGGAATATTTAATTTGGTTCAATTTCTAATTTATTTAAAATTCTACGCCTCATTTAAACGTCTTATCTTGATACAAATCGCGAATTTGAAATTGTCAAAGTGTTCATTGACGATTGATGCGAACGTTGAAATAATCTTCGTTGCCCTTTTTGACCAGGTTGAATCACTCCAAGCGTTTATGAAACAAAGAAGTTTTGGGAGAAAATAATTCGGTTAAAAGATTAACAGCTTCAGCAAAGTATACTCGCTCATTTTTCGGGACAAAATGAAGTCCACGAACTTAGTCTGTTCGGAAGTGCCAAATTTTCACAGCAGTCGGCGAACTTTTTTTAAGTCTGCTCAATTCCCACGATCTATTTTGTATAAATCATCATATGTTCTAAAATACGAGGCAACGGTCCATGCTCATCTGGGGAATTAATAAAATTGTCAATTTCACTAAATACTGCATTCTGCGATAAATGGTTATCGTTTTCGTAACTAAGACCCAATTCACCGATATTGTATTTAGTAATGCTTCAATCTTTATATTTGTTCCTTTTTTGTTCGGGAAGTCTTTCTTTCTCGTCCGCTTCTGTGTTGTTCTAGCAGAAGCTTTTAAAATCTTTTTCTCAGTGTTCTGTTGCTGTCGCATATGAAACTTCACCAGCTCTGTTATAGTTGCTTTAAAATCTTGAACTCTCTTTTTAGAAATGTTACTTCGATAGTACACCTGTTAAACGAAATCTTAGTGTACATAGAATATAAAATATTTTGTTCCTTCGAAAAAAAAACACTTTTATTTCTTTATTTCGTACAGGGAGTGCTGGGACCTTGTGTAGGCTTATTGACACCTTTATCCCAGAGAAGACACATGGTCTTTACCTGCGAGAAATAAATGGTAAGTGGCTGTTGCGATACCGCAAGGTGTTTTGCGGTGTTTATCGAAACGAGCTGAAAAATACTGGAAATCTGGGAAGGCTTGTTGTCACTCAGACTCCAGGAAACACCACTGGTTGTTTTTGGTGAGCAATCACTGACGGTTATTTTTTTGAGAACTCCTAGTGAGTATAGATGATGATGATGATGATGATGATGATGATGATGATGATGATGATGATGATGATGATGATGATGATACAAATTGAACTGAACCGGCAAGAAATTTCTCATCCATACGCCCCCAAACACACATGTTGTTGCCCCTGCTGTGCTGGTTCCACACCAAATGGTTGTGAACAGTGAGGAGACGGATCACCAACCAGAGATCTACTGAAAGGGTGCGGAGAGTACTGAGATCTTGGAGAGGGCTTATTGTCACTCAAATTCAAGAGAAAACCAGGGATCGTTGCGAGTAAAAAATCAATGGTAACGCAAAGTAATGTGCGATAGTTATTAAAAAATGCAGAAAGCACTGCTTTCACGCAGACCCAGTTATTAACAGTAAGCGATGATTTTTAATAACTTTTACGACGAACACTGAGTCGGTAAAATAATAATGATAATTATGTTGATGTGTTTTCCATCTACGAAATATCTCATGAAAGATGTTATTTGTCGATTTGTTGGATATGCCTCACTGGTTTTGTTAATAATGATCAATAATGTCAACATATGGGCGTCTACAGATTTAACCTCTGGAGCATTCGGATTTCATCTGGGAGATTCCGAAGCGGCAAAAGTAAACGGAAAATTACAATTCGTGTTAGACTCCAATTTTCGATCAAAAAACATGTGCATTTGGGGATGGCTATCAACTATCAGTTATATTATACATATAATTAAAAAATAAAATACGATTTATATATATATATATATATATATATATATATATATATATATATATATATATATATATATATATATACTGTATATACGTAGAAAACATTATTAAATACCAATTTGACTGAAATACTAAATAGCCTATTCGGTGAATTGAAAAATAAATGAGTATTATCCAGAAAAAAAGTCTTATCTAATAATAGTTACCCTTATATATATATATATATATATATATATATATATATATATATATATATATATAGAGAGAGAGAGAGAGAGAGAGAGAGAGAGAGAGAGAGAGAGATACTTACCCCCCCTCCTTTTTATTTTTTTATTTACTTATTTTTTTAATTTTTTATGTATTAATTTTCCAACGAATGTTAAGTCTGCAATATCTGGGAATCTAAACCACATTTTCTTTATTTATTTATTTTTTTGTTTTGTTTTTTTTTGGTTTGAAATGACTCAAAGCTTCTTTAGACTATATATATATATATATATATATATATATATATATATATACATATATGTATATGTATATGTATATATATATATATATATATGTATATATATATATGTGTGTGTGTATGTCTGTGTATATTTATATATATATATATATATATATATGTATATATATATGGTTATTACTTCTTCTTGACAAAAGTTTATATATATATATATATATATATATATATATATATATATATATATACATATATATATATATTGGCAGGAAGACCCGACGTTACCCGGGATGAAATGAGGATCAATACTTTTGTGACTGAATATTATGATATTGAGACAGAATCGAGCGGTGGAGGTGGCCCTCGAATACTTCAGCCCCACGGTAAAAGGGTCCGCCTTTGCCGTGCTTGCAGATGGAAAAAGGAAATAAGTTTTGGTTTCATAGTGTTCTAGTGTGGATTGAACTTACGACTTCGAAGTAACAAATCCACTGATTTCTGCACAATAATAAGTGGATTAACCTAGGCGATAAATAGTGAGCCCGCGAATTATGTTTTTGTTTATTGGTTAAACGGAATTAACTGAGAGGGGGGGGACTTTGTTAATAAAAAGGAAAAAAATAGGGAGAAGGCAGAGCATCTACAGAAGGTAGAAATAAATGTCAAATTGAGGTTTTGCTATTAGCCGAATTATTTTGGTTTTTTGGAGATCGAAGTTGGGCAGAGGTGTTTGGTTGTTCTGCAGGATTTGAACCGAACTCATTTTTTTTTTCTTTAGCGTTTTAAATCTAGTAATGGACTTTCAATTTCCCGCTTTTAACTATGTACCTTTTTCACTATGTTTAGAACACCAGTATTATTTTTTAGTTTAACTTCATACTTCCTCCGGCCTCGTCCATAATAAAGTCGAAAGAAGCTGAAATGTTTTAAATCTCTCTGAATTAGCGTCTTACACATATGCTTGTAATTTCAGTAGAATCAGGTATACGTATTTTAAGTTGAAAAGTAGGTTTACTCTATATAGATAATTTAGAGGTCGGAGCACATAGAAATTCGCACATAGAGAGTAACCTAGAGATTTCGGACACTTCCATTGTTTTCCGCAGTAAATGTAATACATATGATATCAATTATATCAGAATCTAGAATGTTTGACTTTAAAATGAGGGGACAGAGATTTGAGACCCTTCAAGTTGGCTTTTCAAGAGAAATTCATAGATATGATTTAAATTAGATTTAAATTTGATTAAAATAGGATATATTTGAAGATGTAATGAGATTATGTCCCGATCACCTTCCAGAGGTGAACTCAAAGCTTCGTGAACCATTGTCTTGCCCGGTAAATTTTAGATAAGAATACACTTTTCGTCACTTTTCGAAAATCTTCATACAATCTTGTATGTAGATTTTCTAATTTCTATGTCGATAAAAACACACCAACACGACCCAAACGCACGCAGACCAAACATAAATCCAGACAATGAGTTATATATATATATATATATATATATATATATATATATATATATATATATATATATAATCCAGGAGAAACATTCACAGGGTACTAATCCAAAGAATTTCAACTGGGTTCATAAAAAGTGCTCAATATCAAATAAAGCTTTTATATATGATTATGTTTATTTACACAGACATGTGCAAAATCTGCGACACTGACATGTCGATGTTATCGATCAACAGCTATTCAAAATGTTATCTACAGATAAGATCGGATACTAACTTTGCCTAATGAGATCTTAATTTATAATAGCTGTTGATCGATAACATCGACATTCCAGTGTCGCAGATTTTTTACATGTCTGTGTAAATAAAAATAATCATATATATATATATATATATATATATATATATATATATATATATATATATATTAATAATAATAATGATGTGTTGATGTCTCGCGGCAGCGTAGGCATAGGCGTTAGGCTCGTAATTCTAGGCTGAATCTACGAACTCCGTTCGAGCCCAGGCGACTGCTTGCAACCACCAATCCTTCACTGATGAGGGTAGAAAACACGAAACGACGTCGTTTGTAGGTATAAAAGAATTCAATATTCAAAGAAATATATTTATATATATATGTACATATTGTCATGTATACAGAATATGTTCAAAGTGACGAAAATATATGCTGCGTCAGTGTTCTAGCTGATATCCATATGAAACCATAGATTCGTTTCAGTAATTAGATTTTTGCTAAAAAATATTATTATCATTTCTAATTAGCTCAATAAACACCTACAGTTGACATTTTATTCAGAGTGGGGAGTTCCGTTTGAATTCATTTCAGACTGAGGGCGTTATCTGATTGGTATTCATTTTCTTGCTCATCCTTTTCACATGTTCTGCAGGCTTGAAACTATACTACAATTTTCGCTATTTTACTTATATTTTAAATAATAGCGTAAAGTGTGTATAGGGAGCTATTTAACTTACAATGTTTCAAGTAATAAAGCAAGTTGTCAAGGGAAGGGGAGAGAGAGTTCACGCAGCTAGTCAACCACCTTTCGGAACTCTTGCTTATACCTACTCAGTATATATTTGGCCTTTTAGCTAAGATCAAAGTGTAGTATCTGTTCCGATGGATACTGCACCCCATACTGGTGTTGTCTTGGCCTTCGGGTCTTGATTTACGCCGGTCTATGGGTCTGTCCTGTGCAGTTTTGGGAGGTCCACCTTCCCAGGCTTTGCCTCCTCTCTTTGGGGAGGAGTAAGTTTATTGCTTACTGCCTGGGGCTGCCCAGGCAATTTTTAAATCCCACTTTCCCGACCCGACCTCGGGTCACATCTTACTTGTGGGAGTAAGATAAAAACTGGCCTTGTGCCTAACACCTGGAGAGGAGTAAATTAATACTCAGTATATATTTGTTTTAATTAGGTTAATGAAAATCATCACTCTTGAAAATTAACCATCAAAAATGTTAAGAATTGTTTTAGCAAGTGATCATTGTGTTATTAAATAATTTTAATATTTTACTATTTATATAGAACTAATTATTACATTTATATCGGGCAGATAGGACAATAAAGTTACAAAGGAATAACCCAAAAAATAAATATACTATGAACTGCTTAAAAAAGTTATACACTTTACGAATTCAAATAAATGTATTTGTGGTAAAGGATAAACATTTATGATGCTATATTTTAAGATGAAACATTAGTTGTATGGTTTAAATTACTTAATCTACTAAACACTTCCCACTCGTATTGGTTAATATAAAGTGCCACACTTAACGTAATGGTTATTTATGTAGTGTTATTTTACTCATATCCAATTCAGTTTTTGTGCGGTTGAGTAATCTACAGGTTGTGTTACTTAGGAAATCGCTGCGTTAAAATAACGTTAATTGGCAATTATTTTAATTTATTTGTAATTCTAGGAAGGCATATTTTGTTCAGTCTCATAACTTATTAAGATACATATTAAATAACATTAACCTGAGTAAATAGTTACGTTTTATTTTCAGGCAACGTTATGCATTAGCATTCCTGTTTCAGAAGACTTTACAAAACCGCATTTGTTTTTTAAATTACATAATTTTCGTAAGTTTTAAATAGTTGTGACCTTGAAAGGGTCGATAATAAATAAGTTATTTAAATGTTTCTCAATTATATTGACCCCAAACCAGAGAGACGTAAGGAGCTACTGTGAATAAGTGGAAGCTTAAGTAGGGACTTGTACAGCGAGGCGATTGTTCATATTATATTAAAACTTCTGCATATTAATATGGTCAGAGAAACAGGACGCAAAAAGGGTATGTCATCGACGATCAGTTTGAGGAAAGAAGCTATTGGAATAGAAATCTCTTCGGGATTTGGGACAGTGAATAAGGTTGGATTTTGCTGACTGATGAGTTGATCGATCAGAATTGGAGCCTTGCGAGAGGGAGAGACAACTAGTTGGTGCCCCAATCAAGATTGGCTAACACTACTCAATGAATGTACGAATGGTGGCTTTGTAGACGTATAGGATACTGTCAGGTGTAAGAGGTTTTCTAGCTCGGTAGAGAAAGCCAACCAACCTTGCAGCAGCCTTGGCAATGTCTTATATGTATATCTTCCAATTCGTGTTAACTGTGAATGTTAGTCCGAGGAGTTTGAATGATAAACTTACAGGTGTTTAAGTAAGTCTCTTCTAATTGCTGAAGGAAAGTAGCCTAGTCTTATTAGTATAACATGCGGCCATTCATTTATGTCTCCATTCCACATAAGACTGGATGAAATTTTCGAAGGATTCAGCCATTGTTTTCGATATGTGTGTGTTCAGTTTTCACACATGTCGGATATAGTGTTATCAGAAAATATACCTATCCTTGTTACTATTGCGTCAGATATGTCTTCTATACAAATCAGGAATAATAACGGGCCAAGGATCGACTACTGGAGTACGCCCGAATTGATGTAATGTAGTTTAGATGTACAACCGTCAACAACAACTTGGATCTTGCATTTGGTTAGAAAAAGATCTGATTGTATTGAATATTCGTTAAATATGTATACAAGAGTGTGTATTTACAGAAGTACAGAATAGCATGTTACAAACAGATTGCTACTGTCTCGAGACTTCGTAGTCAACTGCTTTATACATAGTTTCAAGATAAGCAGAAGGCAGAGGGTAGGTGTAATCCTTCAGTGCATCGTTCAATCTGTGGGATAATCTGCACAAATACGAATCTCTAATTTTTAGCGTGGACTGTAGGCAAAGCCCACTCAGTGTACTCTACTTTCGATATCATCTAATTTTTTCAAGACTATTTAATTCCTCGTCAATCAGATTTAATGATGCGAATGTAACATTGTGTTAAAACTACTTGCTAGTCATTTATTTACATCTTTTACTCCAGCAGAAAAAAAACCTCCGTAAAAGTTTATTTTAGTTTTTACTTTGCCTCTCTGCTTCGGTATTTAAAGTTTGAATATGTTTACATAAAGAGATAATGCGCATATTATATAATTGAACATTCTTAACCCATTCAGTGCTCAATAAGTTTTTTTAGTTGTTCATTATAAACATGTTTGATGTCAATTAATTAGCATTTTATTTGTTCACCAGTGAAACGTGTAGCTATAATTCTTGTTCTCATAAAAGTTACGATCCCCATTTGTTTCTCTATGTTGTAAGATTCATCATTGACAGAACTGAGCCGGAATCCAGTTGTATCTTAATATTTTAATTCACTATTTTCACTTGCATTATCTTATTGATATTTTCAATTTTGTCACTTTTTGCATTTTAATAAACACGGTTTCGGAAGAAATTTGCTTTTCTGTTGTTGATCAAACTTAGTTAGTGAATTATTTTTTTGTTATGTATTTTTCTAATATGTGACAATCTGATTATCAAATGTCGCCTGAATCTTAGCGAACAGAAGAAAAAAAAACGTTTGCAATCCTCTGCGATATGTTAACACATTACACCATGTTAATATTCTAGTGAATTAAAAACACTTCTTCTGATTTGAGCATATGTATTTTCTTTGCGAAGATTAGACTTTTAATATTGTTAGCGCTCAACACTATTAATTTTAAATCCTCGCTGTGTTTGATAATTATGTTAGCGAAAGTAGTGTACTGTTCATCGTCCTTACTTGTAAAATATATACATTTCCATCTTTTGTGAAAAATATACGTTTTAGGGCTAAACAATTTAGTTAATAATTGTACTGCTTCAACAAAAGTTAGGGCTGAAATAAAAAAGAAACGTAATCTTTTTTCAGATCGTAATTAAAATCATCAATATTGCTCGAAATAGTGTTTTGTGAAAATGCACTTTCATCTTCAACATTCTAACCCCTGTTCGATAATGCGCATATTTATGTCTGTTTTTGTTGGTTATATAGAAGAATATTTTCCCAATTGTTTTGTATAGACTCATAATTGTATTTCTTTTTTTTTCTTCCTTCTTGCGATTGATTTTAATACCAAACTTTTCTGTTTTATTTTCTTCTAATATTCCAGTTGCTGTATTTCTATTTCATTCTGATATTCAATTTATTCTATTTGTTTTGATCGAAAATTTTTTAGTCGAAGTTGTTCTTGTTGGCGCTAAATAATTTCCCACATAGCTCTTTTTAAGTCCTACATTGTGTGTCACTTACAATAGGCTACCAACATTTTCGTGTATATCTGTTTTATTATTGTTTTTACACAGCTGTAACTTTTTTTCACTGACAAATAATTTTTCACTACTTAGCGAGATAAATATAAGCTTCTTCTATTTTTTAACGTGTTCCTGATTTAATAATAATAAAACACGTAGAATAATTGACAGAATTGTGTTGGCTTTTTCCCCTGGTCGAACGATTTAGATTTCAAAACCTCGACTTGAATTTTGTTTCATCCCACTCAAAAACAATTTTTATTTTCAACCATATTTCTTAAGGTTTAACTGTTTCGTTTGACGATTGGGTACACCTTCTGTGTTAAAAAATCCGATATGGATTTTAACTTCTCTTTGTTAGTGTTGCAAGTTACAATTCCATGGACTGCACCACTTAATCCTTTCTTAGAAAATCAAACATTGCCAGTTGTAGTAATGGTTATCTTGTATACAATATAAGTCCAAGTTCTCGTTGCCACTGTCAACAAAGGTTCGGGTTATGTTGTGTGAAAATAAGTATGAGACTACTCATAAATAATAATCATAATAATAATAATAATAATAATAATAATAATAATAATAAAAATTATTAATAATGATAATAATAATAATAATAATAATACTAATAAAACTTACACTGATCAAAAACATATGAGCCACGTATAATAATTTAAAGTTTGAGCTAAAGTAGCACGTTATAAATGTATATGTGGGAATTTAAAAAGAAAACAAATAAAAAACATTAACAATCGTTCAGGTTAAAGTGCGCAGAGTAAAGGGAAATGAAAAGGATAGACGTTTCAACAGCTATTATACTTACAATTTGTTAACATCTTCGTGTGGTCCTTTCAACACACAAGGAAGAAAGAGACTAGCGTAGGCAACATATAAAACAACACCGCAGCATATTAACTATGTCAGTAACCTTATTGTGGACTAATAATTAATTACTATAAGCTTTATCTTCAGCCAACCCCTTTCACTAGTCTCCTTGATTCCAAATGTAATCAGCAGTCAAAGCCGAGGAAAAAATCAGCTTGATTAATATCTTATCTCATCTATGTTGCTAATTGTTGTGACCTTGAAGGGCTGATAATAAATAAGACAACACGGTGGTATATTTACAAGAGTGTGTATTTACAGAAGTAAATATTAACATGTTACAGAAATACTTTTCGTAAACTTCTTTATGCATAGTTTTTAGAAAAGTTCATACAGTCACAGAATAAAGTACACCACATAACACGATACCTGTAATTTAAGAAATTGAAAATCTCTTCTTTAATTGCCATCAATTAACAAATCTATTAACCACTGTATGTGGATCAGTTTGATTTATCAACACTAACAAACATATCTACAACAGGTTATCTCATTTAAAATTACTGTTAATAAAACATTATTAAATAAAAGAAAACTACTCCACAGATACTTCACTAACTCGTATTTAAGCTATGATGTGTACCGCACGATACAACATTATATCGGCGAAATTCAACGCACTCTGTATTATAGAGTACACAAAGACAAGAACACAATCACACTTATTGACGATAAAACAGTTTTTTCTGCACATTTAGTTGATTTTGACCAAAATATTTACGTCTCCACTGCGTCGATAAACAAAAGCTATCCTCAAATTACACAGCAGACAACTTATTGACCTAGTAATCGTCAATTCTAAGTATACAGTTAAACATCGAATTTGACTTATAAAAAAGTGACATCAATTTCAGCAAAGAAATATCATCAGAGAAAATAACACACTATAAAATAAGCACATGTATAACATAGCTGGGATTTTCATTATAGCTCGATTTTTCCATTAGTTTTTAAGTCATTCTTTTAACGGAGAACAACTAAAACATATAAGTACAGTTTGCTCCAATAATAAAACTTTATATTAGAACATATCTTCCTTAATGTCCAGAAGGTTTGAACGAGATGAAATTGTGTGACGTCATATCACCATAAAGTAAAGTAAATTCCTATGAATTAAAATGCTTCCGCTGTTGGCATCGGTTTCCAAGATTATCTCTACAAAGAATGGCGTACGTAGAAGAAGAAACAATGGAAGGTTGCAAGCACCCCGCAGTGAAAGTAGTGCTATAGAACGAACTGCATACAAACTTGGCATACGAAAGTCGCCAGCTCGTGTCGTTGACCACTTAACTACAGTCACCTCTTGTTGTGTTAATCACACATAGGCGCCATAACGTGTCAGGATGATAAGTTATTTATATTCCTCTCACAAGGTAAGATGTTACACAAGGTCGGAAAAGTGGGATTTGAAAAGCCAGCGCCCGAAAAGGTGAGCACTCTGGCCTGCAAAAAATGCCTGGGCATCCCCGTCGGCAGTCCCCGGTAGGGGCACCTAAGGCAGTAAGCAATAAACTAACCCCTTCTCAAAGGGTGAGAAGGCAAAGCCTGGGAGGGTGGACCTCCTAGAACTGCACAGGACAGATCCATAGACCGGCGTAAATCAAGCCCCGAAAGCCAAGACGATACCAGTCTATGGAGTGCAGTATCCCTCGGAACAGATACTAAACTTTGATCTTAGCCAAAAGGCCGAGAACGACGTGTCATGATAAGAAGTCTGATTTACGTCATGTTATCAGATGGTGTACTATTATATTTGATTAAAAATAATTTATTTTTTTAATTACACACACTATTTTCTCAAAATATTATTTCAATTTAATTAAATAAAGAACAACAAATACTAATCAATTAATAAAATGTAATTTTTCATCATCAATATGTAAATATCATGGAGTTCCATCGGATTATCTGCTGGCTTCGTAGGCCGGGAGCAGGCTCAAGACGCTTCCACGAATAGTGGCGATAGAGAAGCGATTAAAGTTATAAAATTACTGTTGTTCTTTATAGACATCCACACGAAATATACACTGTCATGTTCAATAATTGGTGAGATATTTGAAAAATAAACATCAACAAATCTAATACAAACAAATGTTATATCTACTTATTTAACGACGTATACTCGAAAAGGGAATAGTTTCGCAACACAAACTATACAAGCACGCATATCTTTGTTACCAGGTTGAATGGCAGACTTGCAAAATGAGATGATTGCCAGACCAAAAACAGATAAGTGCAATTGGTTCCATCCTTTAGCTAAACACCCCAGAGTGGTCCATCTTACCATGATTGGCACTAAGATGCAACTGATCACTCTGGTCTCAGAAAGACCAACTTCCTGTTATGAGCGGATTATTAGGCACCCCATTGTATCTGGAACCATTCTATACTGACCGGAAATATTGGATTCCACTCTTTCTCACTGTTCCGCATTCGACCACCCAAAGGCTGAGCACTGGAGATATCCACATGAAATAGTTGTGAGAGAGTCTAGTCAAAGAGGGCTGTCATCGAGACAATCTACGAACTACGTTTTTTGTCTCAGCATGATTCTGTGTTTTTAGAGGCACTTATTTATGTTTTAAAATGTAAGTTTATGTGTTTAAAAGTAAAAGATCCGAAATATATTAAAATTGCTCTGTGTCCCATTTTTCCTTTGCCGATCATCTATCATCTGCACCGCCTGACATTCGAATGCACCACTTAAACATGCAGCTTACTGCCTTTTTACATCCTAATACTATTTTGGATTATTAGGAAAACGTACAAACTAAACCTTAGCATTCATTTCGTACTAACAATCCGTCTGACTAGCTGTATAGCCGGACATCGTGACCCTGACCATTTTTAGCCCCCGTATCCGGCTCCGTCTGCATGGCTGCTGGTACTTTAGGTGATGGACCTTAATATTAGGCCATAATTGTTACCGGGATGCCGTAAACTTCGATAATTGTCAAATTTGTGGCCAAGTAAAGCAGTTCGCTAGCCAATCAATAGCTTCGCAAGCTGAGCTGATTTCCTTGTAGCCGATTTCCCAGGAGATTGAACGCCGCCAATGCCAGACACGCGTTGGCCGCTCGTTACGTTCGGCCATTCATCATCGTTATCGTGTTTAACGTGTATACCACCGACCGAACGACCCGCCCCCGTCCATCGACAGACGGTCTAATACAAAGGCACACCCACCCACAGTCATTTGGTTGTTGTGCCCGTCCTGATGTGTCTAGCTCTGTCTCTCTCTTTCTCTCTCCTCTTAGTATATATTTACACACACACACCCGTACACACACACACACACACACACACACACATACACACACATATATATATATATATATATTTATATATATTAATATATACGTATATATATACGTATATATATTTATAATTATTTATCTATCTATTTATCTATGTATCTATCTCTCTCTCTCTCTCTCTCTCTCTCTCTATATATATATATATATATATATATATATATATATATATATATATATATAGTAACTTATTTGTAATATAGAAGGAAAAATCCAAGCGGAGTGCTCGATTTATTAAGAATTAAAGTTAAAAATTAAGACCGTAATATTTATTTATTTTGTACAGAAAAACTATAACAACATTCGTACCGTCGGTTTCAAGCATTGAAGGAATTATCCATCTGACTCTCTTCCGCTTCTGTTGTCAGATGATAAGAGAGCCGGATGACTAAGTCTTTCTGTGTTTGAAACTGACAGTACGAATGTTGTACTAATTTTTCTGTATCAAAATAAATAAATAAATAAATATATATATATATATATATATATATATATATATATATATATATATATATAAATAACCCTCGAACTATTAATTTTACCTCTTCTTCGTTATTCTAATTCTGTCTTAATTTTATCTTATTATTTCTTAATTCCCCTTTTCATACACCCTTTAGCGTTCTACTCTAATATTTGTACATTCAATATGTTTCTCTACCTTTCACCATCGCCCTAATCTTCTTTTTCTCATTACTATCATCTTTCGACTACCTCATCATTTTCTTCTTTTATTTCTTTCCCCCACTCCATCATCATCTTCTATCTATATCTTAGTCTGATTATTTTTCATTTCCCTTCTTCCTATCCATCTATCTTCATCTCTTCGCCTTTCCCCTACTGCGTCGCTTTTTACTTATTCCGTTTGGATCATCGTCCTCTGTCTCTTATTTAAATCTTATTTCTCTTCCGTTTCTTCTCCTCTTTATCTTTCCTCAATCATTATTGTTGCATTCATTCTGGTCTTCTCTTCTTGGACCTCCGATCGCCTAGTTTATATTTTTCTTCACTTTTACTCTCGTCCTTTACACAATTCAATTACATCCTCATATTATTTTTTCTTACTGGTTTTAGTCACGAGTTTTTTTTTTTCCAAGCCGAAAATTGGTTCATTTTCTACAGAACCTTCGTTTATCTTTGACGATTCGCGATTTAGCAGCTGACCGTTCTTGAGAGTATTCGTTCATTCATCAAAACCGAGAAAAAAAGATAAGACAAAAAAGAAAAAGGGTAGGAAATAACGACGTGCGTTATCCTGACGATCCTTTGAATGGTAAAGGAAAATGGAACGCTCGGTTCAAAGTGTTGCCAACAGAATGAAACTGGGTACCTTGGGAGGGTAGACGTGCAGAGCAATACAGAAAATACGAAAGTGGTTGTTGGGTGGCATTGATGATTAAGAAATGTCGATTGATTAATTGGATCGCTCGGGTCGTTTGATTGATTGAGGAAAAGAATGAGCAGGTGTGTATTGAAAAGTGATTAATAGTTTGATCGCGGTCTGGTCGCACGGGGAAATGAGGTGAGTGCGACATGTAGGAAAAACGGATTGATAGACATTCATACAATGTCGCTATTTCAAATTTTACAACGAAACGATTGTACTTAATACGTACACGTGTTTCGTTGTGGCACCTATTTTTGTAAGGTGGGACAAATGAAAACAATTCGGATAACTGTTTGAAATTCAGTAGTGATGATGAGAAATATACATTTTTAAAAACTACGTATTTGAGAATAAAGTTCTGACACAAATAATGATAGAATTACGGAATATGAACCTACATATAGATATAGGGAATTTTGAAATAAAGAATTAGGTTAGAGAGAAATTAGGAGGAGTGTATTTTCAGTATTTTCGACACATTTAAAGAATCAAACATAAAAGATCGGAGAATTAATGAATATGCTGCTAATGCGTGATGAAAAATAATTAGCAGAAAACAAAGAACAAAGAGTGGAAGTTTTTATTAGAAGTGGTTAAATATATAGATAGTAAGAAAGAGAGAGAAAGAAAGTTAAAACAAGAGATAGAGAGACAGAGCTAGTTGTATTGTGGTCGGAACACCTAAATATGTAGAACCTACAACCGCATTAGATACACGCACTAAAATATCAGCGGTTCACTGGTTAGCTAAGTGAATCACTATCACAACATGCAGTCGCAAAGTTAAATGAAACAACATTATATAATACTTACATTGCGTTTCTTGTGTATGTTGCTGTTAACTGTCCAGCGAAGCCACTGAGGTGATGACGGGATCAACATCAAAATAACAAAAGAATCTACGAACAAACGAATTTCCACAAAACTCCTTTTTGATTCCAGTCGCGTTAATCCTTGATCCCTTTGTTAAAACATATCACTCTACATGGAAGTGTTAAGTCATTCTGAAACATATGCTCTTCAGATGTTGAGACATATGACGACACACATCTATTATTGGCAAATAACATGCTTGCAATTTTGTATATGTGTGTCCACAAGTCTCTTTATATAATTGTTTTTAACGTATCATGTAATAGAGTGGACGAATCGTCGGGCCGCATACAGATATGGACGTCATGTAGTGTAGTGTCGTTGTGTTGCTTTAGACGCGTCTAAGTGGATATAATTCTCACAGTTGTAGTAATTCTAACCTTGATTTCAGCAAGTTGACTTCGACTGAACTCACATTTCCTGTTGTTCTTGACTAAGGGTTTACTCGCACACTCTTTTATTATACAAAAATCATTTGTATATATTTTTACATGTGTATTTATGTCCAGCTCAAAATTTTAAAAAACCTACAAAACGAACAGGCAAAAATTGATTTATTGATCGGCGGTGCTTTGGGTTAATATAACTAAAATTTAAAAATATATTCATTTTTGGGGGGTCAACCATTTCCAATGTTATCGACTTATAACAGAATGGGCATTTTCTCTTTGGTTGTGTGTGTATGCCTGTCTGTCAGTCAGACATTTTGAAAACGAATATCTTAAATTGATTTAAAAATGGGAAATAATAAATAATAAATTTCCAAAAATGAATCGGACGCCATGACCGGAAATCAAAACCGAACCGATGAGATCATCATTCTGACGTTCTACTAAATGAGTTATATGCGCTTTCTTATAAATAGATTTTTAAATAATTCGTTAACGAAATAATTATAGACTTTGAGTGATGTCATGTTTTATGATTTACGTCATGTTTCAAATCCTAAATTCAAACATAAGCGATTATTAAAAAAATAGATAGATATTATCGATGGCTTAAGAAATTCTTTTAATAATCCAAAACCATTGATTTAGCTTAAACTATGTATTGTATGTAGTATTTTCACAATTATATAACTATAGACAAGCAAAAATATGCGACCGTAGGGAGCATATATTTGTTATTTTATTATGTAAATAGAAGAGGGAAATGAGTTACATTATTATTTTTTCAATAGATTAGAATAAGAGAGTGGAATGGTCTGGGCGGTGGTGAAAGAGGAATGGGGGAGAGGGATGTAAATAAACAGGGAAGTAAGAAAAGAGAGTAAGTCGCACTTATATTGCATATCTCTGCTTGCTTTACAAGTACTGCAACGAAATATGCCCGACAAAAAGGCTGCACTTGCCCCCTCCCCTGAACGTATAGTCTATAGACCAATCCGACCAGAAGCAAAATAACACCCTTCATTGTATAGCTTTCTAGATGAAACCATTCTTTCTATTTTAATAGCATCTTTCCTGAAACCGCTTGTCTTTGAACTTCCGTCCATGCCCCCAGATTTATCGACTGTACCCGCACGCACAACATTTATATATACTATAAACAAGCATATTGCTTCATAACGTATAGATATATGAATCTGACCTCTATTTCTCGATAGCCTCTCATGTCTCAATGGCAGTGAGCCTTGTTTCGGGTGAATCGAAGTAAAAGAAATAGTAACTGAATTCGGTCATTCGTCCATCAAAAAGTCTTGAATAAAGTCTGTAACTTTAAAGTCTGAAATAGCATTGTAAACGTTAAACGCGCCGAATAAATGTGCACATATAACAAATATTACTTCTTGTAGTGAATGTACTTGCGGTGATTACTATGTTTCTCAACAACATCATAAATCACCGATGCCCAATATTGACACCATGATACTGATACAACCGTAATTGTTTCTACACACGCTTTTTGCGCAGCAACACTTACGTCCGATGCCGCTGCCATCTTTGTGCTACATAACGATGCCCTATTAAGAATAGAAACGTTTCCGTTACATCCCAAAGGTAAGAAGCGATCCCGGCAGAATTCGATGAAACCTGCTGACTTCCGGTCAAGGAAATTATGTCCCTTCGGCTTGCGAAACTTCCAGCAGAAAAGACGTGTTTTGATGTCTTCAATAACGTGACGAACTATCCGTCTATCAAGTTGGCAGTCACAAGATGCGCATTCTCTTCTCCGTCAGTAAGTGTACCTCTTCCTCTTTCTTGTCACTCGCGATATACGTTTGCCATCGATATTAAAAATAAGTAGTTAAACCATATCGAGGTTGTATATATTTCCCCTCCATCTGCCGACTTATGACATAAATAACCATATAAATGAACAAGCTATACGTTTGAAAATTATTTTTTATTAATGCAAGCGTCTATTTAGTGTCTATCTGCCTGTGTAAGGCTCTGTCACCCGTTTTTAAGAAGAAAGGATTACTCAAACGCCGGATATTATTTTCAACATATGAAAACAAGAAAGGAATGATCTGGGTGGAGGTAAAAGAGAGAGAAAGGAAAATAATGGGGAAGGGGGACATACAAATATATTGAGAGACGGCGAGAGGAAGAGAAATATAGAGAAAGAGCGAGAGAGAAGTTTAATATAAAAATGTTACACACGCTATTTAATTTCTTCTATTTTGCTTTTCATGGATCCGGGCAACGCCAGGTATCCCTGCCAGTTTATATGAATACAATAATATGGTGTGCGTAGTTCAACAATAAAACACCCGAATGTCTGTTACTACTTCAACGCAATAATACCTATGTAAAAAGCTGTCATCATTTGTTAAGAGTGCAGATACGAGAATTCATCGACAGTGAAGATTTTTCATTTGAACATACTCTTATAATGTACTACTTATTTTTTCATCTGAACATACTCTTATAATGCACTACTTATTTTTTCATCTGAACATACTCTTATAATGCACTACTTATTTTTTCATCTGAACATACTCTTGCAATGGACTACTTATTTTTGAACCATGTAATAATTTTATTGCATTTTTCAAATTTATTGTACTTCATAGTTGTTTTAAACACGCGTGTTGGCGTTCTTGTATAATATTATCACTTTAAATTATATGTTAGTGTATTTCAAATAGTCTTCTTGTCATCATTAAAGTATATTTTTACTATTTTTGTCATGGATTTAGTTGGATCCTTCAGGATTTTAAATTCGAATGCTTTAATACAAGCTTAGGTACATTTTTGTCAATTCATCTTAATAGCTTAATTCATAATCATTCTATTATTGACGTTATAAACAGTCTTTATGGACAGTCTAACTATAGTTGAACTCTCATTCAATGTGACGAGTGAATTCAGCAACTCACACACTCTTTGATGTCTGCCTTTCTGAAATATTAAGGATATTAGTGGTTGATACAAGTATGACATCAATATATGCTAGGTTTGAAAACAATTTACTTAGTGCCTGCTGGGAGAAACAATTAAAGGTCAATTGTAAATTGTACTTCCTGATTCTGTATCGGTTTCATGCGTTGTCATAGGCTTGTTCTTTCACGTCCCATATGTATATATGACTACGAAGAAGACCACTTACCAGATTGAAAGAGAAGTTAATGATTCACATGTTGTGCATTCTAATCTGCCAGAATACAAATGGCTTCTCTTTACAATTGTAGATTTTAATAGTTTAAACTGATCTGCACATGTGAATATTTTGTTCATGTGTGGAGGCAAACCGACTAAAATAAATGTCGAATTCACAGTCGATTTTCAGAAAGCAGGGAGGAGGTGGTGGTGCTGTAAATCTGTTTAAGAGTTGGATTGGCTTTTTTCTTACGGTTAGTGTTATTAGAGTGTGTGTAGTGGTTGCATGGGTTGTGTGTTGTCTATTTGTTCAAATGATTCTTCTTTTGTTCAAGTGCAATGTTTTGTTGGGTTTTGTATTTGGCTTTCCATGTATTTTGATTAGTCCTTCGAGAGAACACGGTGACTATAATGGTTCTATCATTGCACGTTGTTCTTATTCCGTACTGTTATGTTTTATTTATCGCTCATATACTTATTTATAGTAGTTTTTATGCATACATTGTCTATGTAAAATGTTACGTCTAGAACATCGATATATATTTGATTGTATTTCACAATCCTATTGCTATTAGTACATGAATTATTAATTCTTTTTATCTATTTTGGAGATGCTTGCGCTTATTCACATTAGTTCGACGCCTTTGTAGGTCTATGTCTATTATTTATTATATTATCTAAGGGTTAGGGTTAGGGTTACGGTTAGAATCGTATGAAGTATCATACGCACCAATTTGCAAATGTAAGCTTCGTCCTAACTACCCATGTAAACGTCGAGGATACTTGTGTTCTTCCAAGAGATATCTATTGTCGTGAAGGAGAAATGATTCGAAGCAGTGATTTCCATTTCTCATGCCCTTTTTTGTTACATGATGTGTTACATGTTCGGTGAGGTTGTTGGTTCAGTTTACTTCAGTCGAAGTTCTCAGAAATAAACGGGCCCCTTCCTGAAGCTTACACTTGATCTATATATGAATAAATAAGTATTCTAAATATTCCATTAAAGTTCTCCTATACCTATCACACGTTTGTAAAGAAGTTAAGAATATTAATTTCGTCTCTCCGATTTACCAGCTAACAATGTTATAGTATATATTTCTTGTGGCCGTTTAGTCTTACCGGATTCCAGGACAGGAATTCACTTAGTCTGGTGCAGTATCCAGCTTAGTGCTGTTACTAGAGGCAACACAACTTGGAGAAGGTGCACCAATCCTCGTAGAAGCCAGCGTTGCTTAACCATACTGAAGGGGCCATATTCGGGCTTTAAACACTATGTTATTTTGAATATTTAGTCAAGGTTTACTTGTAGGAAGTAGTATTCTCATGACAGTTTGTTCTACCAAACCCCTGTACAGATAGCCATTAGACACTCGGGGTCAGAGTCTGGTAGGTATTCAAGTTCTCTCCTGTGTATAGTCGGCATTAAAGTTGTTCAGTATTTTATCTTTAAATACTGGATAAAAATCTTTGATGTAAAAATCAGGTTTTTGCATCTATTATTTTACACTCATCTTTAGAATACGGTTTTCATGTGAGAAAATAAAATTCACCCTGTGATGTGTATGCGATTTCTAAATCTTACATATACAAGGAACCCTTGAGTAATATCTGTTTAACTATGGTCAGAATTATTATCGACCGTATCTGCATAAACATTTCTTACTAGCAGGATGACCCAGTGTTGCCCAGGAGTTCATGCATTATCTTTAGTCATTTTGCTTCCAATCTATAACGCCATCTTACACATTTTATTCCTACAAATTTACATCTTATAATATTTTATATCTTGGGTGTGGTCTGGCAAATGTACTGAGCATAGTGAGACAGGATGTAAGTAAAAAACATTAATTAAAATAAATATCGGTTTATTTCAGTTTTTTAATGGTATTGTTGTTCAATCGGGTGTCCCTGGGAATCATTTCTGACATCTGTGCATTTCTGTTCTAAGCCCTGACACTTTAATTCATAGTTCTATTCTTATTTTAGATATTATATACGTTTGAAGTTAACAATACCATAAAATAATGCAATACGTTATATGTTTTCTCATGTATTTATATGAACATCGATACTTCTGATGTATTTACATAAACATCAATAATTCTAATGTATTTATATAAACATTCATAATTCTAACGTATTAATATAAACATCAATAATTATGATGTATTTACATAAACATCAATAATTATAATGTATTTATATAAACATTCATAATTCAAATGAATTTAAATGAACATCAATAATTCTTATGCATTTAAATAAACATCAATAATTATAATGTATTTATATAAACATAAAAATTCTAATGTATTTATATAAACATTTATAATTCTAATGTATTAATATAAACATCAATCATTCTAATGTATTTATATAAACATCAATAATTCTAACGTATTTATATAAACATAAATAATTCTAATGTATTTATATAAACATCAATAATTCTAACGTATTTATATAAACATCAATAATTCTAACGTATTAATATAAACATCAATAATTATGATGTATTAATATAAACATCAATCATTCTAATGTATTTATATAAACATCAATAATTCTAATGTATTAATAGAAACATCAATACTTCTAATGTATTTATATAAACATTCATAATTATAATGTATTCATATAAACATCGATAATTCTAATGCATTTATGTACACATCAATAATTTGGATGTATCCATATGAACATCAATAATTCTAATGTATTTATTCTAATTTAAATGTATTAATATAAACATCAATAATTCTAATTCGTTTATATAAACATTCATAATTCTTAAGTATTTACATAAACATCAATAATTCTAATGTATTTATATAAACATTCATAATTTTAATGTATTAATATAAACATCAATCATTCTAATGTGTTTACATAAACATCACTAATTATAATGTATTAATATAAACATCAATAATTCTAATGTATTTATATAAACATTCATAATTCTAATGTATTAATATAAACATGAATCATGCTGATACATTTAAATGAACATTTATGTATTCATATGAACATCGATAATTCTAATGCATTAACATTCAATAACACTTTTTGATCTTGTATTAAACGAGTCTTGGAATCGGAAAAAATAATTTAAGTACGAATCCGGGTTTCCGTTCGTGGCAACGCAATGCAAATTACGATGTCGTCCCAGAATATATAGATGCGATTTAAGGTTTTGCATTTATGTATGTGTTGTATGTAAATCAAAATATTTCGGGACTGTTAAAATATGTTTATGTAATAAATGTGTCTCAAAACAATCAGTTATGATCTGATGTGAAACAAACCACGAATACCGTTATGAATATTCAAGATTTATTCATATTTTAAGCGCAGCAAATAACATTATATATATATATATATATATATATATCTATATTGTTATTTTTTCCTTGAATTTCTGTGATGTGGTGCTTAAGGCGCTGATGGAGTAGCTTTTATTGTTGTTTATTTTTAATTAAAGAATGAAATAAAGTATTTCCAGAATGTTTTGGAAACGAGCGTACGCCATAATAGACTTGTTGTTCTAATTCCTTGAGCAATTGGAATCTTATAAATCTCTTTATATATATATATATATATATATATATATATATATATATATATATATATATATATATATATATATATTTCAGTGAATAATTTATTAGTAAACCCTGTTCAACTAGTCATATATGATGTACCGATTCTGATATTATTTCCGAAATTGTGATTTTCAGCGCAAGTATTTCACAACGTTACCCTAACGCCATGACAACGTTGAGAACTATCGAAGAGTTCGGATCGGATAAATCGTTGAATTTAACCTAGAATAACGCCGTAAAAACCCCGCATACCTACGAACTAAAAGTGAACACTTTATTAGCGACCGTTCAGTGCTAATGGGTGTATTAATTAAAATAACACAAACACGGTTACTTGGCATTTCATGGACTAATGTATAACACAATTGTCAATACCTCTTGAATGTCGTAATCTCATGCAGGTAAATGCTAAAAAAGAACACCTGGCCGAACGAATCAATGGCAGCGGTTTACGCAGACAACTACACACATGTACAGAAGCACAGGAAATATAAAGTCGTTGAGTCAATAAATGGTACACAACGGGAAACCACGCGGTTGCGGGTGTGTTGGTGTCAACTATATTATATTAAGAAGCTGTGTTTTCGCGAATGTGTGCAGGAAAAGAGGTAAACCACCTGGAATAATGACGCAATAATGTAAACAGTAAAAGAACAAAACAGTTAAGATATGATACATCATATTCCCAAGAATGTCTAAAAGGTATGGTGAAAGAGGGCAAACAATAAGTAAACCTCTAAGAAAATCGCGTGGTAACGTATGTTCTCTGGATTACGCAATCCATAATAAAAAATGCGAGAGGCAGTTAAGACATGATAAATCGTATCCCGCACTATGAAGGCTGCAGGGACAAAGATGACCACTGAGATGGGGTGATAATGCAACTTCCTAGATGTTTTTAAAATTGAAAATGTTAATTTGAAATGTGTTTCTTTCGCTTCGATTTCTCCAGTCAGCAACATTTTAATAGTTTGTGTGTGTATAAGTGTGTGAGTACGTGTCTTTTGTCAGACAGCCCATTTTTAATGAGTCCAAACCAGTAAAACAGCTTCCTTTGAAGTCGTCCGTCTGAAGCCGCGTTTAGTACTCGGCTAATGGCGAGCATGAAACGCGCCGAAGAGAGAATTGCTATTTTACGTCGTTTAATGTTTGTTCTTATCTCTGTTTTCTGTTTTTATTTTCTTTTAATCTCATGTTCAACACATTAAATAACTCATTATCCTACCAGTTCCCATCACAGGGTTAAAAGATTACAGTTTTTTGTCTATTTAACTAGTTTCCGTCAGTAGTCTACTCACTGACATCAAAGCTTATTAAGCACTATATATATATATATTTATATATATTTTTTATATATATATACAATATATCTATATATATCTATATATATATATATATAACATATATATCTATATATATATATATATATATATATATATATATATATATATATATATATACGTGTGTGTGTAAGAAAAGTGTTCTACTGCCAAGCGCGATAAACGCCAGTTTCAAAATAACGAAGCTATCCCTACAAATAGTATTGAATGTTCACACTTGACAACACACCCACAATAATGTTTTACATAATACCAAACCAGCATAATTTCTAATTGTTTCAATTTAAATAAGCTTCTAGTTGAATGCTAGATTTAATATATCTGTCCTTTTGTGGCTAAATGTCTAAATTTAAACAAATTGGGTTCATAGCGTTTTGCATTCGAACTCTTATATATATATATATATATATATATATATATATATATAGTTTTGGAAGGTTCATACTTTTTTAAGCATCTGAATGAAATTTAGTAAAAAAAGAAATGTGGTAAATGAACTACCATCAAAGCTTGTAATAGATGCAATATTTATTTTATTTAACAGAAAAGACAAAACCGAAACCGATTTTTTTCTTTTTTTTTTCTATAAATGTCATTCGTTTTCATTCAGATGCTTAAAAAAAGTCTAAACCTTCCAAAACTATAACAGTCCACGTGCTAGGCGTGCTTTCATACGAGAGTGGAAAAAAACGACATCTAACTCGCCGGCTCACACCAACTGAAGCTGGTTTCCCAATTATATCGGAATTTCAAACACACTGATGAGGCTAATATAATTAGCGAAATATATGTATAACTATAAACTATATTAAAAAATGACAGTTTATAGAAAAAAAAGAAACAAATCGGTTTCGATTTTGTATTTTCTTTTAAATAAAATAAATATTGCATCTATTACAAGCTTTGATGGTAGTCTATTTACCACATTTCTTTTATATATATATATGTATATATATATATATATAACATTTAACATATAGCATATAACACACCCCATCTAAATACAGTAAGGTCTTTCACTACTAGACCTGTAAAATATTTTCAATTGCTTTGCCTAGTGATAAAAATATTAAAAAGATTTCCTAGTTCTCAAATATCTTGGGAAATATTCACACAGGGATTTGAGAGGTTCAACTTAAAAAAAACAATATCATTAGTCATATCAACTTTGTTATTAGCATCTGATTCGTCGAAAACACATTCATAACTCAACAAGACTATGTTCGCAAGAGATGTCTTAGCAACATATGCGTGTATGAATGAATGCAGACATGTTTAATTATCATTTGTTATTTTCCTCATGGGAGATATTCGCCAAATTACATTTTTTAAATGAAACGGAAGCGTTATCCGGCGTGTCCACTGGACTCTTGAGTGCAAATTATTTAAACATCATACGCTTTCTAACAGGGAACACACAAAGTGTAAAACTATTTACATTTCATAATGCGTTGTCTTGTGATAATCAATATAAACGAATAGTATTCATTTGAACTTGTATGCGATTGTATTCTTCACAGTTTTAACTGGTATCATTCTAAACCGCCGATTCGGGCAAAGGTAATTTTTAAATATTGAATAATTGTTGGATAATGGCTTTGTGGGGCAGGACGCATGTTGAAGTGGACGTATGTGTGGGGATCGTTTGTGTTTTATGCGGTGAACCCGTACTACCGAGTGCTAAATGGGCCTGTTCTCATAGTCGGAGCTCACAAGCGTTGACAGGGCAAGACCTCAGGGCAAGAGTCAAGGTTCACCTGCGCATAGGGGTTTTCTGACGTCACGGGCTTTTGTGACGTCACGGGCTTTTGTGACGTTACGGACTTTTGTGACGTTACGGGCTTTTGGAAGCAAGCTGAACAGATGTGTTTCTCTATGTAGTCCGAAATGAAAAGGAGGATGTATTTCCCTAAGAGAACACAATGGCTAATGACTTAAGCTAAGAATTAACTCCGATAAAGTAGTAATTTCATCTCCCCCTCAACGTTTAGTAAAACATCTGCAAGAGCGACAGAAAACTGATGGCTGAACATTTTTAAGATTGTGTTCCTCCTGAATCGGTTATGAAGGTGTTGGTGTAGACACAGCGGACGGCGATGTTCACGGCAGTACAGAAGCGAAGAAAGAACTCAACCACTAGACGACATAGAGACGACACCCCTCCGCGACGAAGAAGAAAAGGTACGAGAAATTAACGACTAGGTAAAATAATTATCTGGCGTATTTGCTGTAGTTGCTCTTGTTTCCTGATTTTAATGTTGTTATGTAGCTCCAATTGTATATGCAATGCCTCCGCAGAACGTTAGTCTAACAATTTTATCGGCAGTACGGTGATCACAATTATGCATATGTCAATGAAAATGACGGATGTTTGATGCCCTAAAAGTATGTTACGCATAAAAAGGTTACTAATTAGAATATAAATAATGGGATCTGATCGCATCTGTAATTCAATGTTTGTTCATTTTGACAAGTCGTGAATGATAAAATTTCGTTAGATCAAAAAGAAATAAATATGTTATTTGCAGTATTAGGTAAGAAAATATGAATATGATCCAGTGTATTTGAGGTCGACAAGCTTTTCCTGCCTCAAAATTGTTTAAGTTTGAGAAAACGACTGAGAGAGAAAAAAACTACCATCTCAATATTATTGTGGCGTAAGTTATTAACAATTTTCGACCTAGCCTGTGTAGACAAAAGATTTTGAAGCATTAGTTGGAGATATTGAACGTTGAGAGATTTACGGTTTTTTTTTTGGTTTTTTCTCTCTCAATCGTTTTCTCCAACTTGAAACAATTTTTCCCCTCATATCTAATTCGATTTTTTTAGTGTTTAACTGTTAATTCTGGCGGTTCCTCTGAGAGGGTCAGACAATAAGGCCTTAAAGAAAATTGTATTAATTTTCTTTTTTCCACCCGCCCGTTTCATCTAATGAAAAATGTTTCCTCTGAAATTTATCGTACGATGTTGTTGTACGTGAAATTTACTTACACACACACACACACACACACACACATATATATATATATATATATATATATATATATATATATATATATATATATATATATAAGGTGAACAACTTGGACTAATTATAAAATATACTGATTCCATGTTTGCCATGCACCAGGCGCTAGAAATAAGAATGGATATCAAATTTGAATGATCTTTATTCCATGGCTTTTCAAAGATTAGGCACTTATTGTCGAAGATTCGACCTATGACAATTAAATATAATTTAATTAGTAGAGGTGAATATCATGAAAAGTGAACGATTTTGAAAAATATTACAAGGAAAATATCCGATTGAATTTCTTTGAGCATTTTTGATCATCTGTATTTGATACAACATTTTTTCCCATGGTTCGCATCGTGTTTGATCTGTTTAAGAACTTAAATCGATACATTTTTTATTCTCTAATATTTTTCAAATTTCTTGACTTTTGCATGTTCAATATATCAAACTCTAATACATTATTAATATGCGATTGTTATTGGTGAGACCTTCTGACGATAAAAGACTTATCTTTGAAAAGCTATAGTTTCCTTGCTTAAAAACCTGATGGGTAATTAGACTTGTTAACTATACAACTATTTGATATGTCATTACCTCACTATATATATATATATATATATATATATATATATATATATATATATATAAATGCTCTATACACTATACCACGATAGGATCTAATATATCTATTCATATATATATATATATATATATATATATATATATATATATATGTATATATATATATATATATATATATATATATATATATATATATATATATATATATATATATATATATATATATATATCGGTACAGAAAAATTCGTACCGTCGGTTTTAAGCACAGAAAAACTAAGCCATTCGTTTATGTTCAGCTTTTTTGTCATGTTTCCGAAATGCCGCTTCTAAACGAAAATAACACGTTACTGCACATTTCTGAAACAGATGACAACAGCTGAGTGGCTAACTCCTTCTGTGCTTTAAACCGACAGTACAAATGTTGTTCTAATTTTGTTTAACCAATATAAATAACTTTTAATTTTAATTCTCAATTAATCGAGCAGTTTGCTGGTATTTCTCCTGCTATATTACAAAGAAGTTATATATATATATATATATATATATATATATATATATATATATATATATATATATATATATATATATATATATATATTAGTTTACTAGGTTCAACTATATTCATCACATGAATTTAAAACTAATATTTTTAAAAGTGCTCAATAAAAAGAAGAGATTGTATAAATGAAATTGCATTACCATTAGAAATAGTCTAGGCGGATCAACTTACGTTTTAATGTTAACACGTGGTATTAGGACTATATAATGAATTAAAAAGCAATAGTTATATTAACATCAAACTTGAGTATCACAGCAGAAATAATAGGAGAGAAAAGAAACCGGAGAATGATTTAGATAAGCTTTCTGTTTCATTTGTTAGTCAAATCACACGTTTATTTTATAGAAATATGTCAAGGCTACACACCCAGTGTACATGTTCTACAAGCCAGATTACATTGCGCATTATTAACACTGCAATCGTAACATTTCCGCTGGATGTGTAGCCTCAATGTGTTTGTAAAAATAAAATTATAATTAATAAATTGCTACATTTACTGTTAAGCTTTATTATATTAACAAAGTCTAGATATTAAGGAGTTTTCCCTGTGGAGACAAACTAACATATATATATATATATATATATATATATATATATATATATATATATATATATATATATATATATATATATATCGGACGATGAAAAAAAGAAGAAAAGAAAAACATTCTTTGAAAAGGAGAAGTATATTCTCGAAAGATAAGGTTAAAATAAATGTTATTTATTTTACACCACCATTCTCATGTTTTTTTTTCAAAAAAATAATATGTATATATATATATATATATATATATATATATATATATATATATATATATATATATACATATGGGGGTGTATAGTATTAGAGCTGAGTTAATGAAAGTGTGTTCACAAAAATCTTTTTCTAAATAAGTTAATCTCATTAAATATATTATAAAATATTCCTCGGTTTTGGCATTAAGTTTTGTCCGAAAATATTTCTATTTCAATTGTTTTTATTTGTTGTAATTTGTAATTAACTAATTGTTACACCGGCCGTTCCTACCCAGTGTAAGAACGGCCGGTGTAACACTAATTAAGTTACCTACCTCTTAGTAACTTCTTGCATTTATTTCATCCCCGTTTATTGTCTTACCTCTCCCTGCCTTTATTCTGCTAATCTCCTTATGACACACACTCTCACTGCTTATGAACAGACGACTGTGACAAAGAAATGAAATAATTAAAATATTGGAATAGTCGATTATAACAAAAAAGGTAAGATCAGCACAAACAGTAATGCTATTTAGCACGTATTTTTTTTCGTTACTAATAAGTTACCACTTATTAGAGCTAAACACCGTAATGAGATGAATCGTTCATTGTTGAATGATGAAAGATTATTATGAGTTGGGTTGGATTGTTTTGTTTTACGTCATATCAACCTTTTCGAGTGATTAAATGCCGACTCCGTTCATTTTGGTAAAAGTATTTATGCTTCAAGTTATTTATATGTTCAAGTATTTATTCATGGTGTTTGGTTTTTGGTTTTGTTTTAGGGCATATCAAGATTTTCGGGTTATTAAATGGCGAATTCGGTCATTTTGGTGAGAGATTGTATGCTTCAAGTTCTTTATATTTTCAAGTATTTATTAATGATGTTTGATTAGGTTGTTTAACGGCATATTAACATTTCGGGTTATTTAATGCCGAATACGGTCATTTTAATAAAGGTTTCATGATCCAAGTTCTTTATATGTTCAAGTATTTATTGATGGTTTTAGGTTGGTTGTTTTGTTTAAACGCATATCATATTTTTAGTTTATATTACAGATATATTTCGCCGCGTACAATCGTCTTCTTCAGTGTAGTAAGTTGATCCGATGTTAATGTTCTGCCGGTCTCAGATGGTGTAACCGGCCCATGAGGTGTTTTTTTTCAGTTTCGGTACGAAATCACGCCAGCACGTGGATATGTATATATATTATCGCATCTTAACATGTTTTAAAAGGTATTTTGATTTACCTTACCCCTTGTTTTTAAAATTTATTTGGATGCTTTAAAAAAAACTATGAACTTCTAATATATATATATATATATATATATATATATATATATATATATATATATATATATATATATATATAAATACATATATATATATGTGTGTGTGTGTGTGTGTTTGTGTGTGTGTATATATATATCTTATACATCTCATATAATAAAAGACCGTCGATGTTTCCCGTGTAATGGCAGTCATTATAGGAAAATAACCTACATATAACTACATATGATAAACTTTTCTTCTAACCTATTCTCTTAAGAACTCATTTCACTTTGAAGAACTATGTTATTTAATTCATACTAATTTCGTGTTTATTATATATTATCTGTTCTTCCGGAGTTTCCCGGAGTTATTTAATGCTGCCTCCGGTAATTTTCGCAAAAGTTGTTACGCTTAGTTCTTTATATGTTCAAGTATTTATGTTTGGTTTTATGTTTGGTAATTTTGTAGAGGAAGCATGTTGTTTTTGTTTTTGGTTTTGCAAAAAATGAGTTTTGTCAAGAGTAAAAGAAAAAAACAACAGCATAAATGTTTGGAGCATTTTTGGTCAGGAAGCCGGTATATTCAGACAGTCAGATCTGATAGCTATTATGAGAGAAGTGAAAACTATAAAAATAATTTGAGTACTTATCAGGACGTTTTATGACAAATGTGTGTCTTCCAAGACAAGCATTCTAAGAGAAATGTATTCTGAGAACAATATATTCTGAGAACAGTGTATTCTAAGAGTAATGTTTTCTAAAAGCAATGTATTATGAGAGCAATGTATTCTAGTATGTATCTGACAACTTTATTCGAAATTATTCGGAACAACCCATATATTGTTGATATATTGTAAAACAAGCCAGACCATACAAAACCAAACATGTATGCTGTAGTTTACAGAGAAGCAACCCGAGGTAATAGTGTCCTCGCGAAGCCAGCTAGTTGTATTCAAATTTATTACATAATGAGTGTAGCTAATGCCAAAAACTTGAAATCGAGATGAATTGCGCAACATTCATGTTTCAACTAAAATAAAACCACTAAAATAACTTAGATTATATTCTTGTAATAGAGAATAAAAACACATTTTTAATCATTTTACAGATGTTTAACTATTAAATATTATTAGGGCAATCTAAATAAATCGAGTTATTTCCCTTGAATCAAAATGTAAGAATTATCGCTCTTGGATTAAAGAAGTCGTCTGCTGACAGTGAAAAGTAAACAAAACGGTTTCACAATCAAACAAGCATATCACGTTCAGCGGTATTTCTACATTCCAATTTAATCAGTGAGTTTGTTAAATAAATCTGTTAAATGTTCTACTTCGTACCTCATCTATGTTTCTGAATTGTAATTGAACCGAGACGTATAAACATCAAGACGTAACAAATATTAAGCTTGCTCAACAAAAAGTTCAAAATTAAGAAAAAGATGGAGAGTGTGTGTTTGAGGGAAGGGACCGGAAAGTCATTCTTTGATGAAACAAAAATCATCTAAATGCTCTACTCCCGTTAAAAATCGTTTGAAGTCTCAACCTTCATGGCAAAATTTACAGTTTCAGTTCTTAGAGAGAACAGCCACAAAAGAGAAAAGAAAGACAAGAAACGACAAGGCGGTAGGAGAAAGAGAAAACGAGAAAACAAGAACATAGAAAGAAAGATAAAGCGTGAGACAATCTATCTATCTTTTTACCTATTTATCTGTCTCTCTCTCTCTCTCTCTATCTATCTATCTATATATGTATCTATATATCTATCTATCTATCTATCTCTATCTTCAGATCTCTCTCCCTTCTCACTATGTCTTCTTATCTTCCTATCTAACATTCCAGCATTCGTGTTTTGTTTCCTCGAATATTTAACCATCGCCACCGTGTCAACCCGCCCCTTCTGTTAATCTGCCCACATGTCAGTCAGTTCTTTTTCGCAATCGAGTTTTCGGGGGTCCCCGAGCGAGATATCATTTCCATGACAAGATCTCCCACGGACATCCGTCACCGGGTTGACACGAATCTGCCGATGGCTTGCTTACCCGCCACTTGCACGTGGCCGATCGTTGACAGAAAGTTTGTGCCTCGCTGTCGGACGTCCCTTTTTCACATGTACAGGGCTGTCACTCGGTCGCCATTCGCCCGGGGCGCCTGCATTTTCATTCAAAATACTCCCTTGACAAGGTCTGATTAATTTCTGTATTCTAAATCGACACAATCCACCCCTCTCCGCTCGCTTCTCCGTCTCTCTCTCTCACTCTCTCTCTCTCTCTCACACACACACTCGCTTGTATATGTGTACACGCACACCAATCAGTGCGATGCATCAGCCTCTATTTAGTTTCTTCTCTCACTATCTGATAAACACGTGCGCAAAAACTAGGACTCTATTTCACAATCTTTCTCATCGTTTCTCTCTCTCTCCTGTTTAACTCAGTCACTATATATGAATTAAATCTAAAATATTTATGTATATTAATGTATATATATATAAATATATATATATATTTAAATTGAATTATCTACGGATACGTGTTTTGTCGTGTACGACTCATCAGAGTGGCTGAAACTAACGAAATTTGACACCAATAAATGACACACACACACACACACATATATATATATATATACATATATATATATATATATATAGAGAGAGAGAGAGAGAAAGAGATAGATAGATAGATAGATAGATAGATAGATAGATAGATAGATAGATAGAATGAAACATAGATAGAGAACGTAAAGAGGGAGAGAGAGCGAGATATCTTAAGAGAGAGTGGGGGAGAGAGAATAAAAGAGAGTGTGAGATACATATTTATATATATATATATATGTGTGTGTGTGTGTGTTCGTGTGTGTGTGTCGTACACGACAAAAAACATATCCGTAGATAATTAATTTTAAATACATATATATATTTATATATATATACATAAATATATATAAATATTTAAAATTTAATTCATATATATATAAATACACACATACACATATATATATATATATATATATATATATATATATATATATATATATATATATACCCGTTTCTCTCGTATAAATGCAGACGGATATCCATACAAACTGTTTCTCTTCCGTGTCCTCCTCTCTCTACAAGCGCAAATCTACATAAACTTCCTACCTCTCCCCCTCTATATGTTGTTTTGTCTCTTTTATGCACCCCTATGTGCATGCACTACGCTCTTTCTATTATTTTCCGCTGCCCCACTCTCTCTCTCTCTCTTAGGTACACACATAACCACCCACACGTGTGTGTCTCTCTCTTTCTCCCTTTCTATTACATAGAAAGTTACACACACACATACGCGGTGTCTTTCACACACCCGTGCACCTGAACACGTTCTCTGGAACGTCCTGTCTCTCTCTCTCTCTCTCTCTCCCTCTCTCTCTCTCTTATTCTTAGTGTTATGCTTTTTCGTTACTATATGGACTCTTCTAGACATGATGTAGAAGGAAACCTTAGATGAAAGAGTGACGGTGTTAGTTACTTAACATTTTGGGCAGTTTAATACCAGTCCATGAGTCGTTCAAGACAATCATTCCGACGAGAACTGTACCATTTCGGTAGAATTTTATCTGTCGGGCTGAGGTATTGCTCCTGACAAGTCCTAGGGAGTCCACCCTCCCATACCTTGCCTTCCCTTTTTTAGGTGAAGTAAGTTTATTGCTTACTGCCTGTGTCGCCCCGACCGAGGAATGCTGACTTGGCTTCCGAGCCAATCTTTTAAAGGACAGTGGTCCTTCTTTCAGGACGATGGCTTGACTATACCCAGCTTCCAGCCTTGTGTCACACCATCATACGGTGAGTAACTTCCTAATGTGCCCCGACTGGGGAATGTATTAGGGGTTGTCTAGGCTATTTTTATAAGGCAAGAGTGCCCCTTTTTTAGTGGCGCTGGCTGACATTCCCCACCTTTCAGCTATGTGCGGGAAGTATGAAAATATCTAGTCTTTCTGTAGCATACTATGTTGTACTTCTGTAAATACACACTCTTGTAAATATAAAACCTTGTTGTCTTATTTATCATCGTATCTTCAAAGCCCGATATTTAGTTATACGCAGACTTGCATTACCAACACACTGTCATTCTCTCTCTCTCTCTCTCTCTCTCTCTCTCTCTCTCTCTCTCTCTCTCTCTCTCTCTCATTTTCTCCTTCTCTTTAACCCCTTTTCTTTCTATTTCTCATACAAACTCGCGCATATCCTTACAGACTGTTTTTTATATTTCTCCGGTCTTCCTGCCCCCTCTCTCCCTCTCTCTTCTTTCTGTAATACAAACATGCGCGATCTACATGGTCTCTCACACGCGTGCCCACTATTGTTTTTATATGTGATTTCTATTTATCTCCCTTCCCTTGTCTCTATTTCTTTCTTTTTATCTTTCGCCCGTTGACGGGACTGCCAACCACACTTAAATGTAATCATTGCATGAGCATATTCAGAACGACTTAACCCTCTGGATTATGTAAATGTTTCAGGTAGAAATTCTGCACAGGGTTCCAAATTCGACATTAAGATCCCCAAGATCGAATACAAAGTTCACAAGTTTAAAAATATGCACTTAAAGAAGGTCGGAGTGTACATCGGCCGAATTCTGCTGAATATGACAACTATTATGATTAATAGTATTTCAAATAATCTAAATAACGGAAATTGTTAAACCCATATAAAAAAAATTGAAAAAATAAATTCCGTTGATCCAGTTCCTGGATTTCTGACATCTAAATCTAGGGATTTCTGGAGGCAACATCACTTATAAAAGGTGCATCCTGATTATTATGGGTCTGTTTAAAGGCCGGAATGAGAACACGGGAACGGGGTTTAGGTGAAACAAATATATTGGAAGGAAAGTATATACAACAGAGAAGCAAGAGAAGTAGTACGTCAGTACTGACTGCCAGTGTAGACTGGGGTTGCATTCAACGGTATGTCATTACTTCCCACCGCAGCAATATGTGACACAAGGTTGGACAGTGGGGGAAGAATCAAGCCAGCGCCTCTAAAGGAAAAGCTTTCTTGCATAGCAAAAATAAGTTGGGCAACCCGGTAGGCATTCACCGGTCAAGGTGCCTCAGTCAGTAAGCAATAAATATAGTCCACCTTAAAGAAGAGAGGCAACGCATGGGGGAGTGCACCTTCTATGACAACCCACCTCAGTCCGACAGATAAAAGGCTACCGAAATAGCCCAGTTTCTGCCGAACTGATTGTCAACAACGAATCCTCGACTGGGTTTACCTTATTCCATCTCGAAGTCCCCAATCAACCGAAGTTACTGAGAGACTGAACGGGTTGGGGGTGAATCAACGGTATTTAATACCCGCCCACCGCAGGAATATGTGACACAAGGTCCCGAAGGTGGGGAGATCAAGCCAGCGCCCCTAAAGAAGGAGCACTCTGGCCTACCAAAAATAGCCTGGACAACCCCGTCGGCATCCCCCGATAAGGGCGCCTCAGGCAGCAACCAATCAACTTACTCCTCCCCAAAGAGGGGAGGTGAGGCCTGAGAGGGTGCACCTCCTAGAACAACCCAGGACAGTATACCTCAGCCCGGCAGATAAAAGGCCACCGAAATGGCCCAGTTCCTGCCGGACTGATTGTCGAGGACGAATTCTCGACTGGTATTACCCCACCCGACGCCCTCAATCAACCGAAGTTAATGAGAGACTGATCGGGCTGTGGTTGAATCTACAAGTGAGAAGAGTAATGCTTCCATTATTTATTGAGAATGGACGAGTCAAAATGTTCCTCATAGGTACGGGACCATAACATCATCTCCTACGCTTGCCCTCCTCATGCGTCAAGGTTTGTTTTCTTGTTGGATTGCTGCTATTCTGAGGTGGCTTGAGATAGCTGTATGTCGAAAGTGTTGTATTTGGGTAGCCATAACTTCCTCCTGTGTAGTGTTGTCGGTTTCGTCGGATAGTCGTTCCCTAATGTTGTGTATGTCTCTATTATGAGAGAACTGATAGCCGCTAGCAAATTCATATTTGATATCCTCCAGTTGTTTTCATTCTAGATGTCTGAGTCCTTAGCACATCTTTAAATTTTTGGAAAAATGTCGCATTTTCTTCGACATTCAACTTCAAGAAGTCATCTTTTGTTTCATAATGTTTAGTTCTTCAGAAAACTCTTTGAGTTGTAACTTTAGTAATTGAAGTGTTTTTAACTACGCTATTAACCTTTCACTGGTTATTCAAATAATTTGGCTAAATTTCTTTCAGTTTTGTGTTCGCTTTTTCTCAGCGTGCAATTTGTTTATTTATGTGATTTAATTTGTGTCATTGGTGCTGCCAATTCATTTTGAGTCCATTTCATACGATAAATGGTTGAAACAAAATTCTTTTTTTGTTTATTTGAACCGGTCGTCAGATTTATTTTTTTCTGGCAAGAATTCTTAGTTATAATCCCCAAAGTCTGAATAGTTGGATAAGGTCTACGCCAAATAAATTTCCTGTGTCTGGTAATATGTACATATTTACTTTCTTCGTCGTTCTGTTAAAAGTAATGTCCGTAATTATATTTATAAAGTTGACTTACTTAGGGGTAAACATCCATTTTTTCTTTGAATATTTTTTGGATTAAAGTTGAATGATGATTTTTGACGTACTTTTCGTATGTGTGAATTGCCCGACTGTCGATGTCATTCGAATCCTGCTTAATCGTTGGCAGTCCTCGGCTAATTTCTGCAGTGTTAAGTTCACTCATTTTCTAAGTTACTTAGACTATATTTCCCCTTGAACAAATAGTAAGCATTTAATATTATCAGCACTGAGTTCAATAATTGAAATCCTCGCAGTGCTTATTTACTAGTGATGAGAACGTTGAATAATATTCGTCGTCTCTTTTATCAGGTTTAAACGCTTCTAGCGTTTCTGAAATTACAACGTCTTTGGGCTGAACAGCTCTGTTAGAAGTTTGCCAGCTTCCACAAAAGTCAAATCGCTAGTTTTCTTAGGCAAAACGAAATCCACGTACTTAGTATGTTCGGTGGTGCATACTTTTCTCAGTAACAGGCGAACCGTTTTAGAGTCTGCCCAGTTTACGAAATCAATTTTATATGAGTCTTCATATCTTCGGAAATACGACAGAAAAATGTTCTCTTCACCAGGAGAACACGTGAAGTTATCCATCGAACTCCACACAGCATTCTGCGAACAAGAATTATTGTGTTCGTTACTTTGGCATCTAAGCGATATTGTTTGCATCAGTATCTCAATATTTTCGTCAGATAATTTCATGTGTTCGAAAATATTTTTTGAGGTTTCTTTCTTTTGCTCTATAAGTCTGCTTCGGCTTCTTTCCTTTTCTCTAAAATTTTTTCATTTTGTTCTGGAAGAAGATTTTCACATCTTTCTTATATTTCACGTTGCTGTTGCATTTGAAATTTTACTAATTCTCCAATCATCGACTTAAATTCTTCCCTATTAATAAGTGGGTGCTGTTTATTTGAAAATAAATGTTTCCTTTCAGGTACAGCTTGTTAAAAAAGTTATTTTCCTAAGAGTATGCTCGCCAGACATAATCTAAATTGTAAAATAGTATAACACTTTTTTCTTCGATAGAAACATCGCCTTTGTATACGTTTTTACGCGTAGTGTGTAGCCGTAGAATTTGCGGTAGGCACTTTAGTCAGAAATAATAAAAATACAGTTTCATTTTTTTTCTTTCTACAGAAGTCACTTTCTCTCTTTTCGAGAGAGAAACAATCATGTATTGCCTTATTGTTAAATATTACAACAGTGTCGGAATAGCAATCAAAACAAACAGCACTGACTTTTCTTCACTTAAGAGGATGATAAGTTTGTCTTACGTGTTTTTCTTCTTTTTCCCCACCGGTAAGCAAGTTTGTGAATTAAGAGGTTGTTTACTGAATGTGTAGTCTATTTTCCAAGATTTTTCCTTTAAGGTTTTCCTTAATATATGTTGTCGCCAGTTATGTCGTCCATTTTAAAAAGTTATCCCTAATATTTTACAGTAACCACGCTGTCAGCCTATTGTTGTGGTGTAAGTTTGAAATTTAAAGTCCCACGTTGCCAGGTGTTGTAGTGTCCTCTTTTTGAAGGTTCTCACCCAAAATCCTTAATATTGCAGTTGTTTCCCGTGTAAATTCGAATACCTCGTAGCTAGTTTCTGTGATGTTCTTTTAAAGTGTGTTTTTCTCTTCGAGTTGTGGATTACTTTGTGAATTCGAATACCTCGTAACCAGTGTTTTATTAGGTTTTTATTAAGGGATTTCGCGAATTTCTGTAAGGTGCCGTGTAGATTCGAATATCTGGTCGACAGTTGTTGTTGTTTGGTTCCGTGTACGTTTGAATACTTCATTGTTAATTGTTGTGGTAGGGTCCCATGTAAGCTCGAATATTTCGTTGGAAATTGTTGCGGTGGTAGAGTCCCGTGTAAGTTCAAATATCTCGTCGCCAATTTGTATGGTTCTGTTTAGGGGCTGGAATGAGGACACGGGCACGGGGTTTAGGTAAAACAAATATACGAGAGAAACGTATATACAACAGAGATACAAGAGCAGTAGTCCGTCAGTACTGAACCAGTGGAGACTGAGGTTGGATTCAACAAGTGTGAACCGTAATGCTTCCAGTATTTATTGATGCTGGACGAGTCTAATTGTTAGTGATAAGTGCGGTACCATAACAATTACAAACAGTAGTAGTAGTGGTAATAGTAGTAGTTGTAGTTGTAGTAGTAGAAGTATAGAGTGTTGAGAAAATTAAAAAAACATACGGTACTATAGCTTTCTATTAGTTCAGTAGAAAAGTGTTTCCGCTTCAAGTTAATAATTGCTAGTTTTTTTTATTGCGATTTTACTCAGATTAAAAACTAACAATTATACTTTTGACTTACGGAATTATTTTTTTATTTTCAATTTTATACTTTCATTTCATTCGTTATGTATTTTTCATTATTCCATATGGATTTTCTTTTATTCGATATATTTTCGTTATTCGTTATATTTTTCTATTATTCATTATATTTTTCATTTATTCGTTAATTGTGTACACTATTCAACATATTTTGTTATATTTGTTATTTGTTTTCATTGTTCGTAATATTTTCCATTATTCGATATATTTCCCTTCACTCGTTTTATTTTTATTGATTCGTTATGTCTTTTACTTCATTCGTTATCCTGTTGCACTATTCGATATATTTTCCTTTATGTCTTATATTTTACTTCATTATTTATATGTTTTTTCCTTATATTTCTTCCATTATTCGTTATATTTCTTCCATTATTCTATCTTGTTTTCCTTTATTCGATATACTGTTTCGTTATTCGTCATAGTTTTAAAGTATTTAATATATTATTATTTATTCGTTATATGTTCTTTACATTATTCAATGTATTTACTTTTATTTGTTATATTTTTCATTATTCATTATATTTTTAATTTATCCTTAAACTTTTCATTATTCGATATATTTCCCTTCATTCGTTTTATTTTTCATTTATTCGTTATATTGTTTTACTTTATTCGTTATAGTGTTGCACTATTCGATATATATTTTTTTATGCCTTATATTTTACTTTATTCTTTATATTTTGTATTCCTTGTATTTCTTCCATTATTCGTTATATTATTTTGTTTATTCGTTTAATATTTTCATAATTCGTTATATTTTCCTCTTTATTCATTCAATTATTTATTTAACCATTCATAACTTTTTTTACTTGTTATACTTTTCTTTTATACGTTTTATTTTTTTCATTATTCGGTATATTATTACCTTTATTCGTTATAATGTTTACTGTATTCGTTGCATTTTTCCTCTTTGTTTTTCCATTATTCGTTTTATGTTGCATCTTTATTCGTTATATTATTCCTTGATTCGTTGTATTTTTCCTTCATCCGTTTAACTATTTCATCCGATATTGTTAATATTATTCAATTTATTATTTTTTATTCAGTTTTACTTTGTTAATAATATTGTTTCATTATTCGGTATTTTTCGTTTTCTACTTGGATCTTTACATCATTCCATTACGAAGCCGAGGAAAGTATTTGATGTCATGAAATAAGCATCCGTTCTCTTTCTTCTTCTACCACGTTCCTTCTTCTCCTCTGTCTCACTCTTGTCCTAAGAAGCGCCAAACGTATACAATATCAGGGCAATGCAACGAGGAGGGTTTTTTATCTGTATTTTCCATTGGCTTCTGTATAAGTTTAGTGGATGTGAGAGCTTGAGACAAAGGACGACTAAAAATTCCCAATGGTTTAAGAGAGTGACTAGCATTATATTGATTCGCGCCTGATTTTTAAAATATCGTAAATCATAAATTGAGCCCACTTCCCCTTAGATATCTTAAAAATATGTGAGATTGAGAGTTGCTAGGGAGATGTGGAAGCACTAGCTTACCGGAAGGATCATAGCGGATATTTATCGAAAAGCTGCATAAAGACGGGCGGCAAGATGCTCGGCCAAAAAATGCGGACTTTGGCAAGTGAGACAGCCGTCTCAGTGGCGAGTATGTACAAAGCGTTAAAGGAGTTTCTTCACTATTCCTCGTACAAGAATTCTACTAAAGTCAAGAGCCAAAGCAACCGCTGTACAAAAGGAAAATACTCTTGAAGAAGGCCAAATAGCCAGTCGAGCATGGGATACTCTGGTACTTCGCAGAGAAAGTTGACGGGCGTACAGACCAACAAGTTGCTAGACTACGGTCCGCACGAAGTCCCGCCTGTCAGTAAGACCAATTTCCTTTAAATGTGATTGTTTTCGTCAAGCTAAAGTCACATCATATCACCTTAGATCTACGTAAAGTGACTCAAAATCAATTCAGATGGATATATTGAGTTGCCGTCCACTGTTGTTAAGCGCTTGGTAGAGATGCTCAGCTCTATTTCACACACTCAGGAAATGCACACCTCTACCAGTTCCAACATCTTAATCCCCCTAACTCGCATGATTGAACGTCTATGGACTGCTATATTAGATGCATCGTTTTGAATGAATCCAACCATACAGCTTGCATCACTCACACCTTAAATTCCAACCCTGTCTCACCCTGTTAAAGGCGATGGCAACGTTGTAGTATTAGTTTAACTCAGCTAGCATCCAGGAATACTCCACATTAGTATCCATTGTTCTCAGGTCGTTGCTATTTCTCATGTGGCAGCATATACGTGGTCTGAGGTAAACCTTCCCCGACTTCGCATGCAACCGATGATCTAAGCTGTTCTCAGTGTCGAGGGTAAACACATGCAATAATATAGGTTAACAAATAGCTGCAATCAATGAAGAGGACTTCAGGCAGACCAGGCAATCCTGAGACATAATCCTCGTGATCTCTATACAGAAGCCCGACTCAGCAAACAAACAAACAAACAAGCAATCAAATCTGCAACATCAAGGACGGGCTTATTGCCAGTATCAAACTGGTGTCCAGGCGTATATCCAAATACATTTTATGTCATGAATTGAGTCTGTGATTGAAGCGTAGGGTTGTTTCTTCGAGTGGGATATTTACGGCAAAAAAATCTCTGGTAGCTGCACTTTGAATTTTTCGAATGCACCAATTAATAGCCAAAATATGAAGTTTTTTTTTCTCTCTTTCCTTCCCCAAACCTGTCAAATGCGTTTCAAACACCGTGTATATGGATTCATATGCATTTATATCTCTTTTCATATAAAACATTGAAACAGTAAGAATACACACTTTTGCTGTAAGAATTGAAATGCTTAATGACTGAAATAATCTCCATTGTATAACCATGTCTCTACAATTTCATTTTTTACCGCAGCTAAAAACAACACTATTTCAGAAAGTTTCTGAAATTCCTAGAATTGAGGAGATTACCATTGTTAGTCAGAATTCGGTTTGGTCGAAAAACAATAGCTTTCACCTGGCAAATTACGTGGACTTTGTCCAAGCATCTGATGGATCTCCATATTGGAAATAAAAAGAGACCGACGTCGATTAAAGTTAAGAAATGTCCATAACCGTTGTTGGCGAGGTTCATTCCCAACCTGCGCCAATTTAATTCACAACCCACTTAAAATTCTAACCTCTACAAAACACTGCTACTAGATCGAGTAATTCATATTCCACACATACTGTTATCCTAGGATGCACACTATAAAGGTGAATGTTTACAAATTTTATATCATATTCTCCCGCTTTGATAGTCAATACACATTTTTTTGTGGCTCCATTTCGGCAGTATTTCGGCTCTGTCCTGATCTGACCTTACTAATGTCCCGTACACTGACCGTTCATATTCCTTAATACATTCTCAGAATGTTTGAAGCCCTCATCTTCATAAACATTTCCACTGTTTACTTGGTGCACAGTTTCTTTACCGGGCAAAATGTTTCTGAGCCAATGATACGTGCAGAAGAAGTCAGGTTTCAAATGGAGCACGTTTGCGTATTACTCGAGAGCCAGACTGATTTATTTAATTACAGCACCAAGTCGTAACAAGATCTGATAAGACAGTTGTTGGTGAAGATAACTAATGTTATTATTGGCATGTAAAATCCGAAACCAAGTTTTTATACAGTGGCGAATGCAAGTTTTAAGGTGTTCTTATTCCATAGATTAAACTTATGGTCCATCTCCTCATACTGAATATTATATATATATATATATATATATATATATATATATATATCATGTTTAATGTAAAAAACGTATACATTTCTGAATAAATAGTATGTCAATGCTATGTATTGTCGTCTAAATGTTATTACATCTACTTTTTTCTGAGAAATTAGCCGGGAGTGGTTATCTGAATGACCATGTATATATGAAATATCGTCGCATTCTATACATCTGGTCGATACCACCAACACTGAAGAATTTTTAGGAAGCAATCACTACTATAAACCTAGTTAATGTAGAAATATACATGATTTTTTATCTCATGCGCTACACCCATTTATATTTGGATCGATTTAAAGAATCGAGCCCCTACAAGCACCAACAGGATCCCATAAATTCCAACCCTTCCTCACTGTGGTACGAGGAGTGGCAACGTAGTAGTTTCAGAGGTAGCCGGCTAACAGAGCTCTGATATAAATTCGGAAGGAGTCGGCATCAGTATTCGTCGTCCTCTTGTCGTCTCTGTCTCTGCATGTTGCAGACAAAAGCGTGTCATACATTGAACTGCAAATCACTAAATTAAAATTGACAACGTTGCTTCCACGCCATTACTTTCTGTGTTGTAGATCAACCTTTCTTTGACTTCTATGTAACGTTCGTGTCTCGCTGCTATCGATGTTAATGATAAATCTTGTTATATTTCAAGTTCATGAATAGTTGCGATTAACGAGGAGGACCTCATGGAGTCAGACAATCCTGAGGGACGAACATCATGAGCAATATGCAGAAGTTCACCTCGCTTAAGAACAACAATAGTCTAGACCTTCGACATATTTTGACCTCTTAAGACCTATGTGAAGCGCCGATAATGGCCAGAAACAGCACCGGGTGATGGACATAATAGCTACAACTATCAACTTGGCAATACTCTAATTCGGAAACAGCAGCAGCTTTAAGTTTGTAAAAAGTAATTTATAAAAGTAGACGACAATCAATCGCCATTTAGACATCTGTCTACCACAGATACTATTCTACAAACGATGAACTGTTTTTTTCATGAGTAAACTGTATTATATGATTAACTGTCTTTCTCGGGACAAAACATACGTGCTATATTAGGTGCTTTTCAGGAATAAACTCATAATCAACTGCTTTATTTGACAAACTTCCTTTTTAAGGACAACTCTTCTTAACGACGACTTCATTATATAACCCTCCCTATTTATGACAAATCTTTTAATCAACGGTGTCATTATATACACGTCCCTATTTAGGAAAATCCTTTTATCAACGGCTTCATTATATAAATTACCATTTTTAGGAAAAATCTTTTTATCAACGGCTCCATAATATAAAAGCCCGTATTTAGGAAAAATCTTTTTATCAACGGCTTCATTATATAAACGTCCCTATTTAGGAAAATCTTTTTTATCAACGGCTTCATTGTATAAACGTCCCTATTTAGAAAAATATTTTGATCAACGGTTACATCATATAAACGTGTCTAGTAAGGAAAAATCTTTTTATTAACGGCTTCATCATATAAACGTCCCTATTTAAAAAAAATATTTTCATCAACGGCTTCATTTTATTAACGTCCCTAGTTAGGAAAACTCTTTACATCAACGGCTTCATTATATAAATGTCCCTATTTAGGAAAAATATTTTTATCAACTGCTTCATTATATAAACGCCCCTATTAAAAAAACTATTTTGATCAACGGCTTCATTATATAAACGTCACTATTTAGGAACACTTTTTACTAACGGCTTCATTATATAAACGCCCCTATTAAGAGAAAAATATTTTTTTATCAACGGCTTAATTATATAAACGTCCCTATTCAGGGCAATCTGTTTTATGAACGGCTTTATTATGTAAACGCCCCTAGTTAGGAAAAATCTTTTCATCAACGGATTCGTTATATAAACGTCTCTATTAAGAGAAACATCTTTTTACTAACGGCTTAATACATACACGCCCATATTTAATCTCTTTTTATCAACTGTAATACATGTTCTTTTTTCAGGATACATCTTATTATCAAGCGCAAACTGCGATAAACTTAATTTACATGACAATTCTTGATCGCACCAAATTTCATAGAAAGCGAATTCATGACCATAACAAAACTATTGTGGTTCTTACTTCTGTTTTCGAAGTCTTGAACTACAATTAATAAGCTGTATGCATTCTTCGAAATAAGATGTATGCATTCTTCGAAATAAGCTGTATTTATTCTTCGAAATAAAACACTCTCGTTATATTTCGGTCATTTTACATGAAGATTGAATATGTGTACTTATAATATAAACTATTTGTTATATTTCATACGCCAGATGTATCTCTTTTACTGTTATCATGTCCCTATTTTTCATATGTGCTTGCTAACCTTAATCATGCTTAACTAGACTACATCTTACACTATCTTATAAGTAACATGTCTCTCATTACAGCATTTAAATACTTATTTCTATTTTTCATGTTTTCAAACTCTTATTTATTCATTGTTTATATTTATCTCTGACATTTTCTTTTATTTTATTCATTTTTTTCTTAGAGTGTGACACAAAAAATGTCACCGACGAAATCGTATATAACATTTACACTCCTTTAAGTAATCAAAGTGGATGTGGTACAAATAAACTTCAGTCTATGCCTGACTTGTCCATCTTGTTCTAGTCAGAAATTCCCAGCAATCTTTTTTATCGCCGTTCAATAGTACGCGGTACACTTTGGTGGCCGTTTCATATGTAGGAGATGTGATCCTCAATAATACTCGACGTATCTTACATCATCTCCTGATTTTATATGTAGGGTTATCTCAAAGGTAATATCTATCATAAACAATTCTGAGACTTCCTGAATTGAGGAGGGCTACCACCACCCAAATAAATCGCATGCATGCCTGCTTATAACGCTGATGTGCGCAATTTTGATCAAATGTATCGGACTATCTTGCGGAATCTGAAAAAAACAAATTAAGAGACTAAGTTAAAAACTGGAAACACATCTAGTTATGTTTTTATTCCATTATATTACAATTTAGTTCTCTTTTTAAAAAAATTTCTTAGATTTCCATTTTGGCTTTTCTTTAATAAACGGTGCTACTTTGGTTTGATATCACTAAGGAAAAAATACCTTCACCGTATGCCTAACATTTTTACAATATGAGAATGTTCGCGTCAACCATGATTTTAAAAATTGTTGAGTATGTGTTCCAATATTGGCATCGACAAAATGTTACAGATTATTTACGGAAAAATAAAAAAAATTAAGTCAGTTTGAATTGTTGTAAGCTCTTCATTCGTAGAAATACATTTACTGAGTCTTCGGCAACTTTTAGTGTAATAATTTACATAAGTATCGCACGGTATTTTACTTTAACGTTAAGATTAGGGTTCGAGTTAGGGTTATAGTTTAGGGCAAAGATTAAGGTTTCAGGCTCTAAAATCACGCATTCTTTTGAAACCAATTAAGTAGTTTTCTTTTTTCTTGTACCGTGTTGAATGTAATAGCAGGTATCGATCGAATAATAGATTCATGAAACGTACTCTGCGATATAAGTGTAGATATAATACCGAAGTAGATTCATGAGACGTAGTCTGCGATATAAGTGTAGATATCATACCAAAGTAGATTCATGAGACATAGTCTGCGATATAAGTGTAGATATAATACCAAAGTAGATTCATGAGACATAGTCTGCGATATAAGTGTAGATATAATACCGAAGTAGATTCATGAGACATAGTCTGCGATATAAGTGTAGATATAATACCAAAGTAGATTCATGAGACATAGTCTGCGATATAAGTGTAGATATAATACCAAAGTAGATTCATGAGACATAGTCTGCGATATAAGTGTAGATATAATACCAAAGTAGATTCATGAGACATAGTCTGCGATATAAGTGTAGATATAATACCGAAGTAGATTCATGAGACGTAGTGATATGAGTGTAGATATCATACCAAAGTAAATTCATGAGACGTAGTGATATGAGTGTAGATATCATACCAAAGTAGATTCATGACACGTAATCTGCGATATAAGTGCATATATACTACCAAAGTAGATTTATGATACGTAGTCTGCGCTATGAGTGTAGATATCATATCAAACTAGATTTATAGGACGTAGTCTGTAATATGTGTATATATCATATCAAAGTAGATTCATGAGACGTTGTGATATAAGTGTAGATATCATATTAAAGTATATTTATGAGACGTAGTCTGCTATATGAGTGTAGATATTATACCAAAGTAGATATGAGACGTAGCGTGTGATATGTGTAGATATCATACCTAAGTAGATTAATGAGACGTAGTCATCGATATAAGTGTATATATCATACAAAAGTAGATTTATGAGACGTAGTGATATAAGTATAGATATCTTACCAAAGTAGATATGAGACGTAGTTTGTGATATGTGTAGATATCATACCTAAGTAGATTTATGAGACGTAGTCATCGATATAAGTGTATATATCATACAAAAGTAGATTTATGAGACGTAGTGATATAAGTATAGATATCATAGCAAAGTAGATTTATGAGATGCAGTCTACAATATAAGTGTATATATCATACCAAAGTAGATTTATGAGACAGTCTGTGATATGTGTAGATATCATCTCAAACACAATTCATGAGACATAGTCAGGGATATATGTGTAGATATCATACCAAACAAGATTCATGAGACGTAGTCTAGAATATTAGTGTAGATATCATACCAGAGTAGATTTCTGAGACGTAGATCACAATCCCAAGCTTGTTGTTTATTAATCTGTTACCAGATTTTCTGTTTTTATTAGATTTTTATTCTTTCTCTCTTTTTTCTACAATTCTATTTCTTCAATCCATCTTTTTTCTTTTACTTTTCGCTTTTTCTTCTTTGGATTGTTATGATTTTTCGTTTATTCACTCTAAATGTGGTTAATATGTGTGAATAATATGTCGTGCCCATTGGTCGGTCCGTTTGTCCGTCTCACATTTGAGCTCAATCTTTTATTCATTAACTTTTCACTGCTTATCAAGTATTCAGGTCCCTCGAAGATAAGGGTTAAATAAATTGTCAGTTGGACAATGAACTCTACCACGAGAGAATTAGAAACATTGAGTTGAAGAGTGATGAAATAAGAGGAATTGAGTATCCAAGAGGACAGCTGAAGAAGTGTATATATATAACAACTCTCAACCTAGCCTGTGTAGACAAAAGATTTTGAAGCATCAGTTGGAGATCTTTAATGATTCAAAGCCACCATAACGTTGAAAGATTTACCTTTTTTTTTTCTCCTCTCAATCGTTTCCTCCAACTGAAATAAGTTTTTTCCCCTCATATCTCATTCAACTTTTAGTTTTTAATTTACCATTCTGACGTTTCCTCTCAGAGGGTCAGACGATAAGGCCTTGTCTGAATATATTATTTAGAATGAGTTATCTCCCTTTGACAGTAAATTTAAATTTAGATTTGAAGAGAATAAATGAAAAAAAAAAAAAAAAAAATAAATAAATAAAGATTGATGAGTCATGTAAAATGAAACATAATAAAACTTAAAATATTGGTATATTACTAAACTAATGTTTATAATGTTTTAACCTTAGTTATATGATTGCTTAATGGAATTTTGACGTTTTCTGCGTTCCTACTGCCAATTGTTTTCCCCTGTATTACGATGATCTGACACCGGTTTTTCTTCCCGTTTTTCCGACCCTCTCGGTCTTCTATTGTTGATAATGAAAGTTGATAATGAAAGTTGTTCTTTCGAAAATTTAAGATTACCCTTTGCCGATCTGTTACTTACCAAAAAAAAAAAAAATTTGGTATTTAATCAGTTTTCGTGAAATTATTAATAAATCGTTTTGAGTTTCACTTTCTCCCTGCGTTTATTTCTCTTCACTGTTCCATCTCACGGCAACCACATCGCATTGCTATAGCCTTGGACGACTAATTTACACTTACATTTACCAGCAATGCTTCAAGCAAACTACAATCTCTTTTTATATATATATATATTATATGGAAGTTTTTTTTTCTTTATATTAAACTTCGGGGCTAGAAAATACCCGACTAGTCCACGGGCGCAGGCTATCGTTACCCCTCTCGGAGTGTTGGACCCGTAAGACTTTGTAAAGCTATCCATCTAAGAGAAGAACATTTCTGACAAAAAAAAACCTTGCTACCAACTACTTACGCCGTGGCAGTAAACCGATAGGGAGCGAGGCCTGCTTAGTCCTGATCGACAACCTTCCTAGCGTTGGAATCTCGAACAAAATATCCGGTTTGCAAACCTGCAATTGCTTAAGGAGTAGATAGGTCCTGCCTATCGCCGGCCATTGCACTCCTTCTTTGTTTATTATTCAGGCGCAGAGGTAACAGCACTGGGACGCCTCTAAACACTCAGTGTCTAGCCTTGTTTCCTTACTAGGACAATGAACGCCGTTCTCTTTCTCTCTATTTGGCCAACCTGGGGAAAGTATTTTCGTTACTAAATGTTACATGACCAGTCTGGGTTTCTCTTGTTCCGACAAGGTTAGACAGCTTGTCTGGCTGCTGTTTCCGACTGACAGGAACGGAGCCCAAACTCTTGGGTAACGACAAGAACGGCTGCTCCATTATCAGTTGCATAATACCGTGGGTAGTTGTATGTGACATGTCGCTAATGGAATGGGACGCTGCAATTATTTCCGGTGGGCTTTCACGAAGCCACCACCCCCATGGACCGGGTCGTGACTAATAGACTGGTTGTGTGAGCTTATTGGCACCAAACAAGTACCCACTTTGGCCAACCCACTCTATAATTAAACCAAACATGCCATTACAAAGAAATAAAAGCAAACCTAAACCAGACACCCAACAATAAAACACTTTCGCTTCCCCCCTTGTAGCTCGCATTCGCAAATATCCGGAGACTTAGAACCAACATCAACGACGTAGAAACCTTTCTCCTGACTAACTCCCCGGATATCCTAGTTCTTAGTGAAACTAACCTTAAATCCTCAATCTCCTCTAACCACTTTGACATGACTGACTACCTCCCACTCTACCGTAAAGAGTTTGACACCCTTCCCCTGACTAGAAAACATAGGTTAGAATCAGATGACCAAGATTACATGTGCCTTAGTTTGACTTTACATCACAGCGTCAGTTACTTATATTTCTTATACCGCTCCCCGTCCACCCAGGACTGTACTCTGCTAAACTCTGTCCCTGAAAGCATGGATAGAGCACTCTTAATTGACTCGAATGCCTAGATACATGTATTTGGGGATTTTAATGCCCAGCACCGCGACTGTTTTGTATTCTCCAGCCTAACTGACGCAGCCGGCGTATAATTTCTCCTTAGCTCACTCCCTCTCAGACTTTCGATTTTCCGACCCACATCCCACTCGGGAATGAGTATCACATTGTGCTAATGATACATATCACCCTAAAAAGTCGTCCAAAAGCTGATAAACCGTTGCTCAAAACAACAAGATACTACGAGCAGGCTGAGTTCGAGTCAATCAAAGATCACATCAGTGACGGCCTATGGAGGGAAACCTTCTCACTATCTGCTAACCAGTGGGCAAAATAATTAACTGAATGGGTCAAAGCAGGCATTTAAGCCTATGTCCCCATGCGAACATTATTTAGCAAGCCCCACTTTCCTCGATGGTTAACTTCAGAAGATGCAGCTGCCATTTGTGAGAGGCAACAAGCCATAAGTTACCTACTAATAGACATACATTTATAGAGTCAGTATGGATTCAGACAAGCACGATCTACTGCAGACATCCAAACGGTCATCTTTGAACGCATGTATCGTACACTCGACAAGGCAGGTGAAGCTAGGACAGTAGCGCTCGATATATACAAGGCCTTTGACAAGGTATGGCATAAAGGGCTTCTCGTGAAAATACGCTCATACGGTTTACTGGGCAAGCACTTGATATAATTAGATCCTTCCTAACCAAAAGAATAATCCTGGTTGTCCTCGATGGCCGTTCATCTAAACAACATGACATACATGCTAATGCACCCCTAGGATCTATCCTTGGACCTTTGTTGTTCCTGATTTATATAAACGATCTCCCTGATGACATAGAGTCAAAGGGTGGTTTACTTGCTGACGACACTATGCTTTACTCTCGCCATGTTGGCAAAACCGACGCGATCATATCGCAGGTAATGGCTAAAACTTTAAAAAATGACATCCAGGCTTTAGTGGATTGGGGTCATACATGTTGGTAACTTTTAATGCCGCAAAGACAAAGCTACTTTCCTTCAACAATTACAAGAATCCTCTTCAACCACCGATTGCCATGGAAAATAACACCCAACCTGAGAGTTAATAATTCAAACCCCTCGGCCTAACCTTCACAGGTAACATAGATTGGAACAAATACATTGAAGACATAGCTAAGGCTGCCGCAAAAAAGGTTGGCTCCCTCTAACGTGCTTGTAAACTGCTCACACCTGACATCATCCTGTATCTCTACAAAGCACCATCCGCCCATGCATGGAGTAGTGTTGCCACATCTGGGCTGGTGCATCATCTACTTGTTTCTCCCTCCTAGACAAGGTCCAAAAAAGAGTCGCCAACTTAATAGTTCCCTCACTGTAAACTAAGCTCCAGTCCCTGTCCCATCGCCGCAATGTAGCATCCCTGTGCTTGTTTTACAAATACTTCAATGGATTATGCTCCGATGAATTGGCTACTCTGGTTTCCTCTCGACGTAAATTCACTAGACTAACTCGACAATCAACTAAATCTCATTCATTCACTGTGGAGGTATCCAGATGCCGGGGAGCCTTCTACTCAAATAGCTCATTTCCTCGTGCTCCCTGTCCCCTGTTTCCCCGACAGTACTTACATACAGAAATGTAAAACTAATGTAAACAGACATCTCGCTGCGCAGATCCGAATTTAGGCTGACCCCCCAACCTTCTCCCCTTTTCTTTTTTCTCAGTAGCCCCTTACGTCTACAGTGGCGGTGTGCCTTGTTTGGGGTGAACCATGTTTTAAAAAAAAAAACGAATATTCAATGAAATTCATTTGTATCGCGCATTAGTAGTACATGGCACTTCAATTTCCCCATTAGCTCTTCATTTTCTATAATATTATCGATCGATTTATCCTGACGAGATGATACTCGAAAGAGCTCTCGTTGTGCTTCTCACAATCAAAGGTTCGGTTGATTTTACTTTCTATTTCCTATTATATTGTTCAGTTTTCTATAGAATGAATCATCACTGTTTCTTTGTTGTTCTCTTAGCCAATCGTCGACTTTCTTAGAAAAAGTTCTGGTTTATTTTACATCTGTTCTGTTTTAGTATAGGGTAATCTATTCATTTTTCTTTGTTGTGTTAATATAATGGGTGCCTTTATTTAAACAGGTGATTGCTTACGTTAACATTTTACGTTTTTGGTTTCAATTTGTTATGTATTGTTAATCTAAGGTAACTTTTATTCTGCGCAGGCAAGAAAATAAACAAAGACTCTTATTGGTTTACTAACTAGACGTCTATATAAAAACATCCGGCAAAACAAACTGAATGCATTTTAGGATAAAACACGGAAGCCTCTGTATAACTTAATTAGCATACATATATTTTCATAACTTACTACCTAGCTCTACTTCTGTATGCAGCATTGGGAAGTAAATACTGAAAATTGATACATAAAATATTATATCTACTTATAACATTTTATGTCGGTACATAAAATAACATATATACATATATATATATATATATATATATATATATATATATATATATATATATATATATATATATATAGAGAGAGAGAGAGAGAGAGAGAGAGAGAGGAAGAGAGTTCATGTATCCCCAGAAAATATTATAAGTAGATATGATATTTAATGTATCAATGTTCAGTATTTACTTCAACAGAGAAGCGAGTAAACCTAGGTAGTAAGTTACGAACATATATTTATGGCAATTAAGCTACACAGAGGGTCGCGCGTTTCATCACCGGGCGGTATCGTCAGGCTTTTCTTAACTTATATATATATATATATATATATATATATATATATATATATATATATATATATATATATATATATATATATATATATATATCGGAAATGAAAACGGAAAAACCAAGAGATATTTTTTATATATTCATCAACGCTTCCTCTTTATTGTAAGACTTCCTCAGGATGATAATTTTAAGAAAAATGTCATGCAAGTACATCGGCTTCTACTTTTCCTTATGAACCCATCATGTCAACCCAATTTCTTTCATCCTTCCTTTCTCATATATATATATATATATATATATATATATATATATATGGGAAATAAAAAAAGGAAAAACCAAAATGTTTTTTATGTGTTCATCAACGTTTCGTCTTCATTTGTAAGACTTCCTCAGGATGATAATTTTAAGAAAAATGTGATGCAAGTACGTCGGCTACTACTTTTGCTTATGAACTCCTCATGTCAACTCAATTTCTCTTATCCTTCCTTTCTCATATATATATATGGGAAATAAAAAAAGGAAAAACCAAAATGTTTTTTATGTGTTCATCAACGTTTCGTCTTCATTTGTAAGACTTCCTCAGGATGATAATTTTAAGAAAAATGTGATGCAAGTACGTCGGCTACTACTTTTGCTTATGAACTCCTCATGTCAACTCAATTTCTCTTATCCTTCCTTTCTCATATATATATATGGGAAATAAAAAAAGGAAAAACCAAAATGTTTTTTATGTGTTCATCAACGTTTCGTCTTCATTTGTAAGACTTCCTCAGGATGATAATTTTAAGAAAAATGTGATGCAAGTACGTCGGCTACTACTTTTGCTTATGAACTCCTCATGTCAACTCAATTTCTCTTATCCTTCCTTTCTCATATATATATATGGGAAATAAAAAAAGGAAAAACCAAAATGTTTTTTATGTGTTCATCAACGTTTCGTCTTCATTTGTAAGACTTCCTCAGGATGATAATTTGAAGAAAAATGTGATGCAAGTACGTCGGCTACTACTTTTGCTTATGAACTCCTCATGTCAACTCAATTTCTCTTATCCTTCCTTTCTCATATATATATATGGGAAATAAAAAAAAGGAAAAACCAAAATGTTTTTTATCTGTTCATCAACGTTTCGTCTTCATTTGTAAGACTTCCTCAGGATGATAATTTGAAGAAAAATGTGATGCAAGTACGTCGGCTACTACTTTTGCTTATGAACTCCTCATGTCAACTCAATTTCTCTTATCCTTCCTTTCTCATATATATATATGGGAAATAAAAAAAGGAAAAACCAAAATGTTTTTTATGTGTTCATCAACGTTTCGTCTTCATTTGTAAGACTTCCTCAGGATGATAATTTTAAGAAAAATGTGATGCAAGTACGTCGGCTACTACTTTTGCTTATGAACTCATCATATCAACTCAATTTCTCTTATCCTTCCTTTCTCATATATATGTATATATATATATATATATATATATATATATATATATATATATATATATATATATATATATATATATATAGGAAATGAAAAAGGAAAAACCAAAATATGTTTTGTATGTGTTCATCAACGTTTCCTCATCATTTGTAATACTTCCTCAGGATGATAATTTTAAGTAAAATGTCATGCAAGTACATGAAAATATTGGGTTGACATGATGGGCTAATGAGAAGAAGTAGTAGCCACTACTGGGAGCGCAGAACCGAGGCCCGGTTGAGAGACATCAGTTGAAGGGAATGAAATTAATTAATTAATGTGGATGGCTGTGAGTGAAAAAGTGGAGTGGTGGGAGTGAATGAACTTAATGTGGATGGCTGTGAATGAAAAAGGTATAGGGGTGGGGAAAGAGGAGGGGAAGGGGGTAGGCTCTGTGTTTTTGGTGTGTAGGTAGTGTCATAGTTTTAGAAAGATTTGGAGAAATGGAGGTGATTTGAAAGTTGGAGGGGGGGGGGCTAAGTGTATGAAAGAAGTAGTCGAAAGGGTTAAATTGGTGAGGGGAGAGGAGAGATTTTGTTGTTGTTAGGTGTTAAATCTTTGGCGAGTAGGAGTATTTGACCGGCTGGCTATGTCAGGAATGTATTTGGGGTGCGTGGGTGTGTATGCGGGGACGTATATGTAAGTACAATTGAGAGCGGAGAGAAAGAGAGGTTATATATGATCTAGGTTCAGTGTTTGTTCGGTCAGGATAACTTTGCTGATTAAATTAAATTATCCTGAGCGAACAAAAACTGAACCCAAGATTTACATGTACTTGCATGACATTGTTCTTAAAATTATCATTCTGAAGAAGTCTTACAAATAAAAACGAAACGTTGATGAACACATAAAAATACATCAATAATATTAAAGTCAATCAACCAGCGTTTCGATGCTACGACATTTTATCAATAACCGAATAGAATTTAAAAGCAAAAGGTGAGAATTCCACATTGGAAATATCAGCAGCAATAACACTGATGCCTGCCTGGTCTAGCATATGTTTAGAGGATAGCCGCTCGGAAAAAGAAGAGCCGTCCGCTGAGATATGGAAAGGAGTTGAAAGTTCATGACAGCAAATTTGGAAAGTCAGCGGACTGTGACCTATATTAGGCCAACAGTTTGACTCTTGCATTTTTATTCTTTCTCTTTTCTTTACATCCGGTTTCTGCTGATGATATTTTCAATGTAGGATTCTAACTTCTGCTTTTTAATTGTATTCAGTCTACAATAAGATGTGGTAGCATCGGTACGTTGGTTCATTGACGTAAGACTGTACTATTGTTTATGTTTATTTATAAATGCTCTAATTGTTATTGAGCACTGTTGATGATAGTTGTTCTATGTTTATCTTATTAACATATTTGAACTTGATCAATTGATGTATATATATATATATATATAAATATGTATATATACATATAAATATATGTATATATATGTGTATATATATACATATAAATATATATTTACACATATACATATATATATATATATATATATGTAGTAAGTTATGAACATATATTTATGGTAATTAAGCTACACAAAACTCTCGCGTTTCATCACGAGGCGGAATCGGGGATGAAAGGCGGAAGCCTCTGTGTAGCCTTATTTCAATAAATATATGTTCATAACTTACTACCTAGCTCTACTTACGTATCGAGCACTGTTAAAGTGAGTGCTGAAAATTGATACATAAATAATTATATCTCCCTGTAACATTTTATGTGGATACAGTAAATAGTAATATATATATATATATATATATATATATAGTGAGAGAGAGAGAGAGAGAGAGAGAGAGAGAGAGATAGAGAGAGAGAGAGAGAGAGAGAGAGGATAGTTATTTGCTTACGTTGTACCTAGGCGAGTTTTTGCCGTTAATGTTTTACATTTAAAGAGGAACAGCTCTTCTTGTTTTTGACAAGTATATATTAACATTGGACTCCAAGATTACCAAGTTGTAATCAACATGGTAGCAGTCCCGCTGTAACGTGTTTCACATGCGGGAAGTCATAGTGATGACATTGTGTCAATGAAAATTTCGTTTTACGTTAGGCACCTAGAGGGAGAAAGGAAAGTGTGTTTCCGATGTTATAGGTAAACGAGTTCCTGCTGTGAATGTCGTACAACAAAGATTACAGCTCAATCGAACACACTTGATGTGAATAACGATTGAGTATCTTTTGAGAGAAAAGGTTTTTTAATTTTGTTTTCTCTTCCATTTTTTCTATTTATTTTATTTTCATATCCTTCGTATTTTCTCTTTCTCTTTCATTTTTTTTCTTTTTGTTTTTCATTCAGACGTTCGGTCCATAATTTCCTCTGTAATGTCGTCCAGCTCTTTAATTTCAGCCTTTTCTTTTTTCCATCTGCGATACACTCACGCTCTGCTCATCCATAGCCACCGGTTCTGTCTGCCTGTCATGACGGCTTTGTGCAGGATTAGATTTTATCGGTTGCTGACTGTTGTCATTTTTGTTCTCAACTTGTTCCGCCCGACCGCTCGCATCCTACCACAAACGCCACCTCCAGTGCCCGATGGCCATTTGCTCACTCAACCAACAGACGCGACGCTGATTTCCATATCCGGGCTTGATGGATGTCATCTTCATACGCATGCGCAAGGTGGCCTCCGTAATGGCCGACCTAATCAGCTTGCAAAACATGGTGAACTCCTTTATTATTTGATATGTTTGCATGTCTTTTTTTTTTAAATATCACGTCATCTATACTTATAAATCATATTCGATCTGTCTTCTCTCTTTCTCTTTCAAATTATCCCTGGTTTTATTCGCATATTTTGAATATTTCCTCTGTATCAGTATTTCTCTTATTTATTTTTATATGGCGCTGAACAGCGAGTTATCTATGCAAGTGTTCAGGGTGTAACGTCTTACGGTTGCGGAAGTTGAGTATAATGTTGACCCCTTGTTTTTCTCAAACGAAAAACAGGATGTGACATTAGCTCGGTTATTAAACGTAATCCAGCTCCGTCAATGAAGCACTCTGGAATGTTCTAAAATATACTAGGTCGAACTCGTCAGCATTATCCGGTTGAGGCGCCTCAGGCGACTGGCACTTAATCACTCTACTCTCAACATTAAAAATAATGGTTGGGAGATTAGCTTCCTGAAACGGGGAGGAATAATGCTCTATTTTGATTTTAACTCGACGCCAAAATTTAGTTAGAAAGTCGAAAAAGGCAAATAATGTTCATACATTTACGTACAAAAGAAAAGGTAGTAGGTCGGAGTTTTTATGTAAGCAATCAAGCTCCTCCGACGGCACACTCTGGAATTTTTCTCATTAGCCTAGGTCGCGCTTGTCGGTATTTCTCGGTAGTGGCACGTAAGTCGACCAGCATTAAATACATATCCTTTCACGGCGAAGGGGGTAGTGCCCGAAATCATGGCTCGATGATAGCGAGCTAAACTATGCTTATTTTATTTTAGCTTCGTAGCATAAAAGACTATATATGACTCGAGGTCTGACATTTAACCTGAAAAATCCAGCTGGGAGCACTCTTAAAAATTCTTGCATCGCATGGCGCCTTTAGTAAACCATAATAAACAAATCGTTTTTCAGAAAATAGGAGGTCATTCATGGGAGTATGGCCTCGTGAGATCGAGCAACACTATGTATTGTTTTGATTTCAGCTAGAAGTACAAATCTCAGCCCAGAGGTTAAGCCATGGACGATTTCCATACAAAATAGGTCCCATACTGTCTGCCAAGCCCAAGTCTCTGTCGCATCGGTACAGTGTTGCATATTGTGATTCTCTTACAAATACTTCCACAAATGGACTTACTGCACTTGTATCACTTCAACGGAAATACACCAGACTAACTGGATTAGCAGAAAAAGATAATGCCTACATTGTAGTGGTCCCTAGACGCTTGAATATTCCCTAGTCACATAGCTCCTTACCTCGGACCACTTCTCTTAAACATTCCATTACCGCTCTCTACAACCGTACTAAAATACAGAAATGTAAATGTAATATGAACAAACATCTTGCTGCCCGATACCCTCCCACCTAAGTTGTCCTTTTATAAATCTAGCTTGTATCTTAGTAGCCCCTTATGCTTCAGTGACAACATGCCTTTTTTGTAGAGAACAAAAGTAAAATAAATAAATAAAATATTTATCCTTCTTCCCACATAATTATGGATGCGACAAAGGGTCGGATTTTTATGGGGACACATTATAAGATTTTTTAAATAACCCAGATAGAGCCCGTTGGTATTATCGGTAGGGATGCCTCAGGCAACCGGTAATAAACCAATCCACCACCCCGAAGGAGGAAATACTTCCTATGAGGATAACCTACTGATGAGATGAGAACAGAATCATATTTCTTTGTCGGTTTGTCAAGCGTAAGTTTGAAGTAGTATTTGCATCGATAACTGCGTAGATCGAATGGACGTATATTAATTTATTTTCTTCTAAATGAGCAATGTCGTTCGGCATGTCTGCCATGTTTCTTTTTATAATACTATTTTATTTGATCTGTTACATTTAAGTGTTGAATAGCATTTTATTTTGTTTAAAATGACATTGTTTTTAATCTGCCACTTTTCATTTTGAAATGGCTATTTCTTTTAATGTGTTCTTTCTTAAGTTTGAAATGTCCATTTTTTAAAATAAATCTGTCACGCTTAAAATGGAAATGCTAAGTCTGTTACACTTATGTTTGAATTTCTTATGGAAGTCGCTCCAGACAAAGCATGAACCCACTTTATGAAAGGAACTGAAAACAAAAGAAATATAGATGCCTATTGACTTTAATCTTGAAAATACCAAGGCTATAGGGTAGGAGGAAAACAGTCAGCAGGAAGAGAGTTCCAGAAGCCTAAAGTTCTTGGAAATGCCATTTTCGCAGGTTTGTCAAACTTAACTTTGAAATGTTCGTCTCATATAAGTTTGAAATACAATGTTCATTTGTATGTCATGCTTTTATTTCAAATGCCATTTTCGTTAATGTGTCACGCTTAAGGAGAAAAAGTCCACACGTTTAGTCAGTCATGCTTAATTTTGAAATACCAAGCTCTTTAAGCTCTCACGTTTAAGTTTAAAATGTAATTTCCGTTAGTCTGTACCGCTTAAGTTGGTTCTTGGTCTGTAATGCTTAAATAACCTTTTTCATTCCTAAACGCGCAGATTAAAAGAGCGGATATTTAGGAAAACTGCACTTGTTTCTCTTTGAGACTTCGTCGTCGCCATCTCCCCTTTTCTTCATTTCCATTTATCTTTGTATCATTCACTTCCGGTGCTTCGGCCATTTCCGCTTGGTCCCTTCCGTTTTGAACGCCATGTTTTATTTCGCTGTCTATACCGTCTTTTTTGTCGTGCGCGTGTAGGTTTCATTTTTATTTTTGTTTCAATGTTGTTTTTGTATGTTTCTGATGCTTTCCTGTCCTCTTCAAATATACTTTTGCGTTGCGTTTGTTCCCCTACACATGTCAAAAGAAATTCCGCTGACCGCATAACTATATGTCCATTTCCATTTTCACAGACATCGTTTTTTCCTGGATTTCTCTACTGGTTCACGTTCACAATTTCTTCGGCGATAAATGAATTACTGACTCACATTCTTAATTCATTTTCCGACGCAGTTTAGACGCCGCGCATTCATTGTCACATATCACTTAGCAGCAGCATCCTTTTTGAAAGTAAAATATCAAATGATTGCTAAATACAAAAGGATATTTAGGTTAGATTAATACTTGATATCATTTATATCATTCGGACTACTGTTCACATATGGGATGCTCACACAGATCCAGCAAATATAACCCCTGACCTTCTTCAAGTGCGTGTTGGTAAATGCGGGATTTTCATGCCCAACTCAAACCCTATACGTAATTTCGAACAGAACCATTTATGTAATCTACGGACCCGTGGTACAATGGCTAAAAGTGCTCAGTTATAATCAGTTCTCAGTGACAAGTTTCTCAAGGTTGAAAGTTAAATATTTGGTAGGTCGATTAAAAAAAAAGGTAAAGGTCGCATAGCCTGGACGCGCACGAGTGTCGTTGCCGACATCGCACACTGCCCATGGCCGTAGCGGCGGTGATTTGTTAAGAATCACCATGTCTAGGGCACAGCATATGGAAGGCGGAGCCCATCCCTCTCCTTCCGCTGCCTTGAACCTTCCCTGAGTTTTAGTCAGGTACCCATTTACTGCTGGGGAGTTTTCAGACCAGAAAATTCGCATGCCGTGAGTGGGATCGAACCCGGGTCGTTCAGCCCAAAGACAAGTGATATAACCACTCGTCCACAGACCCTCCCTAGGTACGTCGATACTGACAATACAATTATTTAAGAGGTGGATTAAATTAAGTGTTCCGTTAAAAAGTGAGTACAGATTCCTGTGTTGGACAAAGAGCGCATGAAAAAGGTACAAGTTTACGTCGACTGAAACTTTATGAAAATAACATCCAAGATGAGAACAGTAGTCCGAATACTCCAAATGATACAACTTACCAAACTTGATCTCAAAATTCCAAAAATATGATTATTAATTGTAATATTTAGTGTAACCTTCTCCATTGTACGAGAGTAGATGTTTCGTGACACATTTTTAATACAAAGAAATCACCATTGAGGCAATCCAAAAGACGCTTGAGATAGGATTTAATAAGATTATTTATTGGATGATGAACAATATAATGATATGATTGAACACGATTAATGAAATGGACAAAATTTGATTAAGATGGCGGCTCGACAAGTATTTGTTTACATTGAATCTGAAGACGACCATGTTGAAGTTAGCAGGGGCGGAATTCCATGGCATTAAGTTCAAGAAGTTATTGGATAAAAAAAATCTGTTTATTGAAATTCCGATTAGTTTTAGGTGGAAAATAAAAAAAATGTAAGTGCATTGCAGGGGTGGAAGCAAAACGAGTTCATTCTGTGAATGTTTAACATGGAAGTTTCACAGATGGAGGTTTCACAGATGGAGGTTTCACAGATAAGGTTTCACAGATGGAGGTTTCACAGATGGAGGTTTCACAGATGGTGGTTTCACAGATGGAGGTTTCACAGATGGAGGTTTCACAGATGGAGGTTTCACAGATGGAGGTTTCACAGATGGTGGTTTCACAGATGGAGGTTTCACAGATGAAAATAACGAAGGTCGATTTAATTACTTTATTAATTTCAGTTGAAGACTTAGTAAGGAACGGCGATATAAAGTCTGGTGCATAAAGATGTTTAGAAAACTCGTTCTTACAATAAAGATCACCGCTTATCAAGATCCAAAAGCCGCTCGACGATAAGGTTAAAGAGGTTGACTAGTGGGTGGTGAGACAACATCCCAATCACCAGCATGATGGTTGTAGAAGGGCAGAAATTGATTATTTACGGAGACAGTTCAACAAAAACTTGTTTACATTGGACTTACAGACGACCATATTGTAGTTAGCTGGGAAGCAGGCTCCCGACACTGTGTTTTAAAGACGGGCAGTTCTAGGAAAGAAACTGTGGGCATGGAAGTTTCGTTTCGCTTTCGGAACGAAGATGGAGAAAGGGAAATAATCGGAGGTGTAGTATCTAGGCGGGTACTACTTGTGAATGTTTTACAAAAATGGGACCATAGATTTAAGCTCAGTCGAGCACCTTCCATGACAATAACGGTAGAGTAAAAAGACTATCAACATCTGTACTCTGAGAGAGTTACTGTAGAGAATAGATGAGGGCATCCTCCACAAAATGTTGTGCAGATGTGAGACCGGAAATGTACGGCCGAGTAGAGATCACAAAGGATATCAGTGATAAACGCCGTCTCTTTCATGGGCGTGAACAAACGGTTCAACGACTGCAGTCAATGAGAAGCTTCCTCGGCCATGTCGAACCCCTAACCACATTTCAAGAAGAGACCAGACTACAGCTGTCGACCAGACGGCTGAAGAATGCCCACACCCTCCTACTAAGATTGTAATCACCACCTTCTGAGGCGCTCCCTCACGATTCAGAAGTACCCTAGCTCCAGTGGAAAACATTCAACCGCCTGAGAACAGTGATGTTGCTATGTGGAGATTGGGTAACAAAACTGACCCAACTATCTGCAATATGGAGAGGAGGTCCATACGGCACAACATTGTCTTGTCTACTGCCCAACCGGTGCAGCTTGAAAAATATTTCAGAGTACAACAATAATGCAAAGGACTGCGTAAACAAGTAGGAAACTGTTGTATGACCACATGCTTCAAATACACGCAAATAAGAACTAAATTTACAATCCAGCTATATATTCCTTATTTCTTATCTTCGAGTAACGTTTGGCCTTGATAAACGGTGGGTAATTAATGAAAAAATACATATAATCGTTCTTGTTCGACATATTAAATAATATAAGCAATATGCTTCATGTTTTTAAATAACGATAACATTGGCAGCACACATAGACGTCAGAATTATCGTCATTATGATTTAAATTTGGTGTACATCCGTTACAAAAATCACGAACATTTTTCATCCTGATTGAGAATTATTGTACTATTTTCATATAACAACCCATAAAACGAGGGTAGCAGCGGTTGGAGACGTTTTCTTTCCATTTTGTATATAATTTAACCCTTATCCGTATCGTTTGGGCTTTGACGTGTTAGTACTAAAAAAAGTAATGTTGCTAATACTATCGACTGTGCATGATGTCGAGCCACCACCTCCTGTAACATCTTGTTTCGACGTATGCGACCATTGTCTTGGAGAGTTACTCTATTTTCTGCGTAGTATTTCAGGGCATTTTCGACGTGAATAGATCGAAAGCGAGCGGAGTTAAAAGTGACTCTGTGAACCGGCTTCGCGCATTGTGATCGTCTGACATAATCACCCTCCACATTGATGAGAGCATGAGCTCGAAACGGTGTCCTATGTAGGTAAATATAATTGAATATTTATTTATGACTATTCTCATATATTTATATGGACTTTTGTGTTTACTTCTAACGATTAATACATTTATTTACGAACGTTAACTATTGCCAGTATACTATATAGATATTATGTATATATATATATATATTATATATATATATATATGTATGTATGTATATATATATATATATATATATGTATGTATATATATATATATATATATATATATATATATATATATATATATATATAGCAGTAGATGAAGTGAAATAATAAAATGAGGTACGAATCAAATTTTATTACAATTCAATGTTCATGCAAATTACTTTAAAGTCCTTAACTCATAAGTTTTCAAAGAAAATCTTCTCCTCAGATGACCATTACCGCAATGACATTACTGCAGATAATAAAAATTAAATTTTGATAATATATAAAAAAAATATATATGGAAAAAAACATAAAGGTATATAAAAAATCAAATATATCGGCCCAAAGCATACTATTTTGTAAAACTATACAATTCATTCAAGTCAACAAGTCTAAATTAGCTCATGTAATAAAATTTGATTCGTACCTCATTTTATTCTTTCACTTCATCTATTGCTATTAATGCTCTATCCAGTATATTGAGGTTTATTTTTATCCAGATGTTAACTAATTTAGGATATTAGTTATCTCTTGTATATTTTGTTGTATTAACTTTATATATATATATATATATATATATATATATATATATATATATATATATATATATATATATATATATATATGTATTGCTTTTACTGTTGCGATTAATACAGACTCTTTTTATTTATAAACCTTTACTATTGGCAATATTTTATATATATATATATATATATATATATATATATATATATATATATATATATATTATAGATTATATATATGATATATTTATATATTATATAGGGTATGTATATATATAATATATTTATATATTATATATATATAACATATTTACATATTTTATATCATATATATAATATATTTATATATTATACATATTATATATATATATATAACATATTTATATATTATATATCATATATGTATAATAAATTTATATATTATATATCATTTATATATATATATATATATATATATTTATATATCGCTTTTGCTTCTACGATTAATACATGTATTCTATTAATTTACTAACGTTAACTCCTTGCAGTATAATGCCAACGCAGCCTTAATGTGACAAGCCGCCATTTTGCTGAAATGTACACAGTTAAATATCTCGTATGTTAACGTCATTTCACTATGAGTCAGTCGATTTAACATCCTCTTTTCAATTTTCGTTTCTCCTTCTCGTTCGCAATTCTCGCCACTTTTCTCTACTCCCAGCCCTATCCACCATGCTCCACGTCTTTTGGTTCTTGGATTTCTGTTTCGTGTTGGCTTTGGTCAACAACAGATGTCACTGGCATTAACTGTGTTCTTCGTCGGATTAATGCCCAGCGACAAAGGTTAATAAAGCGTATCGGGCGGGGGATTAATGTCCGAGAGTTTAATCCCCGCCAAACGACAAGAGATGGTGGCCAGCCGAACGCGGAGTTAACGTCCGTTCAATCAACCCCACAACCCGACGCCATCTCGATGTTCATCCATATATGGGACATGATGCATCGTGATGCGGCGAGTCAAAATGCCGGACAGGCTTGTGAAATAAGACGTAGGGAAGTCAAAAGAAAAGAAGGCGAATAATGGGAGTAAAAGGAAGGGGGCGAATAAGGAGCGGGTGGAAGCATAGAGAAAGGTGAAAGTGCAAAACTGGCTTGGACACAGAATGGCGGCATGAAGGTCACATGAAAGAGCAAGAGAGAAAAGTGCTGCACGCAGGAGCATGGTGGATGAAAGAAGGTTGTAGACTCCATTGTGAATGAAAGGGGAGATGAAAATGGCGTTAGGAAAGACGGCGTGAAAGTATAGTTCAGATAAAATCATGGCGGTAAAAATCACTGCATTTATTGAAGAATATTGGGCATAAAGATAAGTTGTATCTACTTTAAAATGGTTATTTTGAAAACACGTCAGTAAGAAAATAGAAATGTCATAGTGTTAGTCTATTTCTCTCTTCCTCTTAATCTCACTCTCTCTCCCCGGTGTTTTATGAAGAATAAATCAATATACATCAATCCCATACAAATGTAATATATATATATATATATATATATATATATATATATATATATATATATATATATTACATTTATATGATTTTTCTGAATATTGATTTATTTGATATTCATAAATATCATATAAATGTAATATATATATATATATATATATATATATATATATATATATATATATATATATATATATATATATATATATATATATATATAAGGGGAGGTAGTTTGTGTGAAGCATTGTGTGTAATACGTATATAGAGGAGTATTAGAAGGCTATCACAATGCAAAAAATGGAAATATGTCGACGTTCAGAAGTAAGACAAAAACAAGTGATTTTAATTATATATTTTTTCAAAAACTTTTTTTTTTTAATTCTTTCTATATAGCAAATCTTACTTGATTAGGTAAGATTTCAACACTGATGTAATCTGTTTGACTGTGTTCCATAACATATTTCGAGGAAGACCTCTTTGTCAAATGGTAGGGTTTTGAAATCTCAAAAAACGTGTTGATGGCAATATTTCTTATAACGCAATAAATATTAATATCCGCAGATATGTAATAACACTAAAACTAGGAGTGATTTAAATTACTTATTTAATTTTTTTTCTGAATATATCATATTTGAATCCACCGATGAAGTGCCACATATTTATATAAAAAAAGATGTGCAAAAAAGAGAGAAAAGAAAGAAGAAAACATTTTTTATTTATTTGGAGGGGGTAAGGAATGTTGTTTAATTTTTTTTTCTAATATTTATTTAATATTTTTTTATATATACTATTGTTATCTTATTTTATTCTAACAATATTTACTTCTTTGCTTTTCTGGAAAACAAAATTGTAATTTATTTATTTTTAAAAAGATTTTTCAAATTTATTTTCATGATTAACTGCTAAATATGTTTTGATTTATACCCTGGCAAGATCGTGTGTAGCACGCAGTAGATTTAATGAACGGAACTAATTCTTCAATTCTTGTTGAATTTATTTTTAATATTATCATTATCTACTTAATCTGAAACTATTTAATGCTGTTATGATTTTTTTTCAAACTGATCATTTTCTACAATGAAGTAAAAACCATTAACATTATGATCACAAATAATTATTCCCCCTCGATTAGAGTCTCGGATAAAGAACTGATTGATTTTTGTCAGGAAGAATTTTAGCTACGCTGTCCCCACAAAATAAAAATTTGTCCAACTTGCGAAGCGGAATTATACACTGACACTTCCTCTACTCTTCTTCTTTTTCTTTTTCTTCATTTTCGTTTTCTTCTCCGTTTTCTACTTCTTCTTCTTCTTCTTCTTCTTCTTCTTCTTTTTCTTCTTTTTCTTCTTCTTCTTTTTCGTCCTCATTTTTGTTGTATTCTTCGTCTTCTACTTCTTTTTCTTCTTTTTCGTCCTCATTTTCGTTTTCTTCTTCGTCTTCTACTTCTTCTTCTTCTTCTTCTTCTTCTTTTTCTTCTTTTTCGTCCTCATTTTTGTTGTATTCTTCGTCTTCTACTTCTTCTTTTTCTTCTTTTTCTTCTTTTTCTTCCTCATTTTCGTTGTATTCTTCGTCTTCTACTTCTTCTTCTTCTTCTTCTTCTTCTTTTTCTTCCTCAATTTCGTTGTATTCTTCGTCTTCTACTTCTTCTTCATTTTAGTTTTCTTTTTCATTTTCCGTTTTATTCTTCGTCTCTTACTTCTTCACCCTCGTCGTCGTCGATTTAAATTGTTCTTCTTTACAATATTTTGTTTATTCATATACTAAAATACTAAAAAGTTTGAAAATAACTAAAAATATTTCTCGAAAACAAAAACATAAATTTTTAAAAATTAACTTTCGTTTAAAAAAAATTTAAAAACTTATTTTATTAATTCGTCAAAAGATTTTTTTTCATAAAAATTAAATACGGTGGGTGGTTTTGTTTTTTTGCTTTTAAGTTGTTTCATTATTTCTGTTTCTGTTGGAGAGCCGGTTCGTTTTTCGGCCATTTACATAAGTCTGCGTCGGCAAAAGTCGCTGGTGTCTGGTGCAAAAGCTGGACCATTATTGTAGGGAATAAAACACAAATTCATCACGGAAACTCACTGTTTGCTTAAAAAAAAACATCCGCTTTTCATGCACTTTTAAAACAGCATATTAAACATATGTTATTCTATTTATTTTCGAGTTTTTTCCCATTGATTAGTAAGAATTTTCGGATATCCTATCTCTTTTATTACCTAAGTACGAAATTTAAAAGTACAGTAGATAGTTACTGTTATTTTAAAATATGTGTACAATATTAGATAAGTGTATGTGTGTTTACCTCCCCTAAGAGAGGTGTTGGGTTTACAACTGAGATTTTGTCATTTTATTGCGTACAGCTAAGCGTTTACATCCCTAGACCAATTATTACGAAATGTATCATCCTATTGGTCATAGTCTGACTTAGAACTTATTCAATTTTGAGAAATATTGGTCAACGCTCAAGGACAAGGTTGTGGAAATCCGAAACTAACAGTTTTCGCGATATCTCAGGTTCTGTTCATGGTAGCGACTCGCTACTTGGCCGATTTCTTAGCCAAAAAACTCTTGCATTTTATAGAATCAGATCTTTACGATTGACCATGATCTTGAAAAGTTCGGTCATTGTCGAAGAGTTGACGCAATTCATCAGGGAATAGATGTTTGAAGCTATGTATACGCTGATTTTGAGGAAACAGTCACCATATATATATATATTTTACCTCAAATTCATCTCTATAATTGTATTTTTACCTAAGATTCTCCAGTTTAGTTGTCTTTTTTTTCCTCAGATTATTTTCTGTAGTTGTCTTTTTTACTAAAGATTATTCTTTTTAGCTGTCTTTCTCTACCTAATATTCTCCTATTTATTAGTTTTTTTACCTAAGATTATTCTCAATAGTTGTCTTTTTACCATAGATTCTTTCCTATAGTTGTCTTCTATTTACCGAAGATGTTTCCCTATAGTTGTCTTATTTTTACATTTAATTATTCTCTATACTTGTTATCTTTTTACCAAAGATGTGCATGAACACTTTCCGTTTAGTAGATGGATTTAATGGTACAAAACAGTTTCAAAT
>OY744519.1:10795930-10905930 GCA_963556195.1 Sepiola atlantica | reverse complement strand
AGAAGAACAAACTATAGAATAAGATTGAAAAAGATAAAGAAAAGGCAAAGCAAAACAGGAAAGTAAGAAGACACATATGAGAAAGAAAACAGCTAAGAAAATTGGAGCAGAAGAGGTAGAACTAAATAAAGAGGAGGTAGAAAAAAAGATATGAGAGGAAGAAGAAAAGCGATCAGAAGATGGGGCGCAAGGTGAAAACGACGACGAAGACGAAGAAGAAGACGAAGCAAAAGAACCACAAGAAGAAGAAGAAGAATTAATGGAGTAAGAAAAAGAAACACAATATAAAAAAGAACAAAGAAGAACACTACCCAGACTTAAAACATGACTGGAGTTTAATCGGATGGTCCCATATAATCATCAATCACCCATCAGTACATCCCCTGGCCCTCAATGACTAGTGTTGGGACGATTCGTCGGATTCGGGAATTGGAAAAATTAGAATCAGAAAAAAGTGAGCCTTATTTACGATTCCACAAACAATTCTTTAAAAAAATATTAATCTTAATTTTTCATTTCTGGTACTAATGATCAAATTATTAATATTTATTGTGTGTAAACTCTTAGTAATATTTAAGTCTATACAGTATGATAAAAAGACGACGTAAATGTATTTTATTTGTGTAAAAAAAAGTACAGGGTGGGCTTTTGTCCGGTGGGCGTTTGTCCCGTGGACTTTTGTTCGGTGGGCTTTTATCCAGGCATTCAACATTTGAAACATGGCAAGAGGTCGCCAGAAAGTGTTAAAAAAATGAGAACATTTTCAAATACTTTATTTTATTTTTTAATTTTTTTAACATGGTTCACCCCAAACAAGGCAGGCCGCCACTGTAGACGTAAGGGGCTACTGAGAAAAAAGAAAAGGGGAGAAGGTTGTGGGGTCAGCCTAAGTTGGGATCTGAGCAGCAATATGTCTGTTTACATTAGTTTTATATTTCTGCATGTCAGTACTGTCGGTGAACACAGGGAGAAGGGTGGGGAGTTCCAGAGGCCAGCAGCACGAGGAAAGAAGCTATTTGAGTAGAAGGCTCTTCGGCATCTGGGGACCTCCACAGTGAATGAATGAGATTTATTTGATTGTCGAGTTAGTCTAGTGAATTTACGTCGAGAGGGCACCAGAGTAGCCAACTCATCGGAGCATAATCCATTGAAGTATTTGTAAAACAAACATAAGGATTCTACATTGCGGCGATGAGACAGGGACTGGAGCTTGGTTGACAGTGAGGGACCTATTAAGTTGGCGACTCTTTTTTGGACCTTGTCAAGGAGTGAGAGACTAGTAGATGATGCACCAGCCCAGAGGTGGCAACAATACTCCATGCATGGGCGGATGGTGCTTTGTAGAGATACAGGATAATGTCAGGTGTAAGGAGTTTACTAGCACGGTAGTGGGAGCCAAACTTCCTTGCGGCAGCCTTAGCAATGGCTTCAATGTATTTTTTCCAATTCATGTTACCTGTGAAGGTTAGGCCGAGGAGTTTGAATGATGAACTCTCAGGTAGGGTGTTATTTGCCATGACAATCTGTGGTTGGAGAGGCTTCTTGTAGTTATTGAAGAAAAGGAGCTTTGTCTTTGCGGCATTAAAAGTTACCAACCATTTATGATCCCAATCCACTACGGCTTGGAGGTCATTTTCTAAAGATCCAGCCATTGCCTCTGATATGATCGCGTCTGTTTTGCCAACATGGCGAGAGTAAAGCATGGTGTCCTCAGAAAATAGACCAATTTCAGACTCTATGTAATCAGGGAGATCGTTTATATAGATCAGGAACAACAAAGGTCCAAGGATAGATCCCTGGCTACACCAGCATTTATGTCATGGTGCTATGGTGAACGGGCATCGAGGACAACCTGGATTTTTCTTTTGTTTAGGAAGGATCTAATTATATTAAGTAGTTGCCCAATAATACCGTATGAGCGTATTTTCAAGAGAAGCCCTTTATGCCAAACCTTGTCAAAGGCCTTGAATATATCAAGCGCCACTGCCCTAGCTTCACCTGGGTTGTCGAGTGTATGATACATGCGTTCAGAGATGACCGTTAGGATGTATGTAGTAGATCGTGCTTGTCTAAACTTAATTTGGATTTGAATTATGTGTAAATTAATGTTCTTATTTTATTTTTAGTTTCTGTGTCTGTTCACTGGTTGTACAAATGGTCCTTAACATATAAAAGATGGATGGAGATAGAACGTGATAATATCAAAGACTAATAATAAAATGTTAATTGGTTATAAATATTATTAAACCGTGTTGGCAGTTCAGTTATTTTTCGTTCACTAACAAGACCAAATAAACTGCTTTCAAACTACGTGGAAGACAACATAAAAATGTAAGTGCGTATTTTTTTCTTATTTTGAAGAGATTTTTAATGTATTTCATGAAGTAAAAATTAATTATTTACATGTGTTTATTTTCATCGTTCATATTTAAACATATATTTTAATATAACGTGAAGGTTTGAATTGTTTTCTTTGTAGACTTTTAGTAGATTATTTTCTATACACAAAGTATTATAAGTATTATTATTATTTCTGCTCAATAAGAGTGCTAACACAAGTCATCGTCATAAGTCATCGTCACTGATTGCTCACCGACAACAACCAGTAGTGTTCCCCGGAGTTTGAGTGACAACAAGCCTCCCCAGATTTCCAGTACTCTCTACCTCTTTTTCATCACCATTGCAAAATACATTGCGGTATCGCAGCAGCTGCCTATAATGGGTTTCTCGCTTGCATCGGCCATTGGTCTCCGCTGGGATTTGGGTGGCAATAAACCTCACCAAGTTCCTACTACTCTCCACACTCTTTCAGTGGAGGTCTGGTTAGTGCTGCCCCTCCTTGGTCTCCTCATCCTCTTTGACCCTTTTGCGACAAGTGTGTCTGGTGTCATCCGAGGCCGGTGCCATCATTTATTTGGAAAGTGGCACCTTATGAAATACTTGTAGTCTCTGTGTCTTGGTTCGTGCGTTCATCATCATCATCATCATCATCATCATCATCATCATCATCATTACTATTATTATTATGTATAGTAGTAGTAGTAGTTGTAGAAGTAGTAGTAGTAGTAGTAGTAGTAGTACTAGTAGTATCATTATTATTGTAGATAAAAAAACTCAGCAAAATCTCGCCCCAAAAACATTTTTTACGGTGTTTACACCTAATTGTCTTCAGAAGAAGAATCTCATTTATAAGGGGAGAGTGACTAAGATTTCATTGATTATCATCTTATGTTTCCACCACGAAGACAGAGTTAGAGCCAATGTCGGTTTTTTAACGTGCGGAATCTAGTTCTTAAAGAGGCGGTACTCAAGATTGAGAGAAAAATAAAAATGACCTCATTCTAAAAAAATATATCCTTAACTGACCGAGGATGAAAAAAGTAAAATGTAATATAAGAACCGATACTACACTATGAAATATTATTTGGTTAAAAAAGTATAACACAGTAAAAGTCTATAATAAGTAAGGGAACGTAAGGGTCGCTGTACATCATCTGTTTTACAGTATCTACCTTTCTCTGAGATATAATTATTTTAGTCACCATTATACCACATATACTCTCCTTTCCAATATGTCGCATACATACATACATACACACACACACACATATATATAGTAAGCTATGAAAATATATGTATGGCAATTAAGCTATACCGAGGCTAACATCGCATTTCAGCCTGAAAATCCCCCCGGAGATGAAACGCAGGAGCCTCTGTGTAGCTTAATTGCCATGAATATATTTTCATAGCTTACTGCCTAGCTTTACTTTCGTATCGAGCACTGTTGGAGTAAATACTGAAAATTAATACATAAAAAATGATATATCCTTATAAAAGTGTATGTGGATACATGAAATACTCATATATATATATATATACATATATATATATATATATATATATATATATATATATATATATATATATATATATATATATATATATATATATGTATGCATGTATGTATCAATTTAGACCAAATTCGGTAACGGAAGATTTGGTAACAGTAATTTATTGTAAGGTAGGAAAATCCGGTAGCTATGAAATTAATATCGATTGAAAATAGAGTTTAGTATCGTGTTGATGGTGGATTTGGGGGTCTAGCATTCCTCCCCTATAGTGTTCAATAGACGATAACCTCCGTCCCCACAAATGATATTTAAATACAAATATGTAATCATATTATTACTTTAAGGTTTAAAACTTAAGTGGTTCTCATATTATCTTCTCAAAGTTCAAATGTATATACGTTTAACATCAAATTCAAATTACACTTTGATTCCAATCAATATATATATATATATATATATATATATATATATATATATATATATATATATATATATATATTTATATAGTCTAAAGAAGCTTTGAGTCATTAAAAAAAAATGTAAAATGCAGTTTAAATTCCCAGACAAACTAACTAAATCCAAGATATTGCAGACTGAACATTCGTTGGAAAATTAATAAATGAAAAAATATAAGTAAAAAAAAAAAGGGGGGAGGGGGTAATTATCTAAGAGTGAAACAACAACAGGAGACCTTAAGCGTCTAATATTAACACGGGGATCATCAGCTGTTTACCATGTAACTGTTTCGGAGATTTAAAAACAGGACAGTTATAATATTCATGGCTCTCCAATGGTACTGATCAAACATAAATTTCCCCAATAATAAAGTATATATATATACTTAACTGCTGTTCTTATCTAGTGTTTCCCGGGAGTCTCTTTTCATTTTGTCTGTTGGTTTTGTTCTATTTTTTTCTTACTGGACGTTACTTTGTGGGGGTTTTCTAACTTATTTTTAGTAGGATTATGAAATGTGTATGTATTCGCCAATACCAGCAATGAAAAGAAAGGTTCTGTTTTTTTTTAATTAAGAATGTGTTTCATTATTATTTTACTCATAAATTTACGTAAACTGTGTCCGATGAATAAAATTTGTCTGGTGTTGGCTTTATTTTTTTCTACATTCCTCTGTAATATTTTTTCATAATTGAGATAATATTCTTAATTAAATAATACGTACAATTTAGTTACGTTCGTAACATAAACTGTATATATATATATATATGGATATATATAGATATATATACAGGGTGATTCATTAATCACTTACCTATTAATTTTTGAAATTCTAAAGTTAAAACATACGGTAATACAAAACAGAAAGTTTATTTAACAAATTCATTCATGGGAGATAAACATTACCGCAAATTTCCAAATGTCCCCCTTCGTTCTGCATGCATAGCTCCATTCTTTTTTGCAAGGAATTTACGACTCTTTGTCGAATATTTGATGTATTATGGTGTTGTGCGAAGGAGGCTTTCTGTTCACATCACGTTTCCATTGCCTTTCAACATGTGTGGGAGATTCATCAAATTTGGCCATATGAATGACAATAAAAATTCGCTCTTCAATTGTAAATGAAATTTTAAATAGCTAAGTTAAGTGACTTATTAATCACCCTGTATATTTAGATCTGGGTATTGAAGTTAGCTACATCTAGCCACAATGATGCCTCGTAAATTACGTAAAAATGTATGTCGAAAGCTATATTATATATACTAGTAATAATAAGGACCCTATAATACACTTCTCCTAATAGGAAGAGGTAATGCCTGGAAGGATAGGTTCATGACAACAGAATCAATACTACACCATCCTCTCAGAAAGAGCCGACATATTTGGGATGACGGTATCATTACAACCGAACAGATACTATGCTAAACACTTCCTAAAAAGGAAGAGCTAATGCCTTGGAGGAGGTTTTCCTCATCTATATAATTATAAATCAACATAAATAGTGTCCGAAAAATAAAGTTTGTATTTTGTTGACGTTATTTTTTTCTAGAACTTTCTAGATTGTTCGGTATTTTTTTCTATAATTGGTACTTTGTCAAATAGTTTGTAAAATATAGTTAAGTTCGTAGAAAACTGTAAACTAAAACAAATACGTTTCTCCTAATGTTTAGCCTAGTTTAAAAAAAAATATCTTTAAATTTAACCATTATAATCTTGCTTTTTCTCCTTTTGGAAATAGCTAATTAAATTCATTTACGAAGAACTGTTAGCTCCTTTAAGAGATAAAATTAACATTAATTGATTATTATTAATGATTTTTATATCCAGAAAATATTTTCAGTAAGATGACACAAAATATCAATAAATAGTTGTCGATAATAAATTAATTCAGTGCCAGACATCCAATAAATGTTCTAAAAGTTCATACAAAAATATCGTGCCCCTAAACAAACAACCATCAGAGGTAAGAAAACATATATCGCGTGCGTCAGATCATTTGGGGAAGAATTATGTTTTCTCAAATATGCCGGTTGCAGATACATCAGAACAACTTTTTAAAGATTTTGATGAATCTATAAAATCCTTTCACACAAAAGAACATTGATGTATTTCTAAGTTTCCCCTTGTATTTTGCTTTTTTATAAAGTAGGTTTTGTTCCAGCGCAGAATTATATAAAACACTGACGAAACAAAGTGTTAGTTGATTTTATTAACATAACTTTGCTATATTTTCATTGTAACCTCATTGTTCTTTTTAGGCAAGCGTTTTCGATAAGTAAAGCCCAAAACACCGAAAACTTTCTATATAAAATCAACGCAGTTAATGAACTCTTTCGATAGTGGGTCAATGGTTGATTATTTGTATTCTTTTTGCTATGTTCTTTCGGGCGTTTTTGTGATTGGAATCGTAACTGGAATCGGAATTGGAATCGGAATTGGAATTAAGAATTAGAATCGTAATTGGAATTGGAATTGAAATCGTAAATTGTATCAGAATCGGGAATTTAGAAAATAATGAACAATTGTACTGGAATCGGGAAAAATATTTGATTCGTACCGTCATAGTTTAAACCAATTCAAAAATGTTAAGGAACTCATTAAAATATGTAAGAAATTAAGTGAATTCAAAAATAGAAAGCTGATAGACAGGTTTCCCGTACAGACTTATCCTAAGAAGTGTTAAAGCACTTAACTGAACGGATAGAGCGGTTTTATTTTCGTAAGTATATGTTATAAAAACACATGAATACAAAAAAATAAAGACATCCATCATGGCAAAAATTCAAATTAGTTGTTTCTCTTCGAAACAGTAGTTCGGGCCTCCGTCCAATGTATATATATATATATATATATATATATATATATATATATATATATACATATATATATATATATATATATATATATATATATATATATATATATTGTTATATATATATATATATATATATATATATATATATATATATATATATATATATGTATATATATATATATATATATATATATATATATATATATATATATTAGTAAAGGGTTCCACTCGATAGAATGCATTTAAATTTTGTAATTGAAACGTTATTTTTAAAACAAGTAAAATGCAGAAGCTTTTTTTAAAATAAACATGTTATTTATTCAAAGTCAAATTTTCGATTCACACAGGAATCTTCATTAGGATAATAGACAATTTTGTTTTCATTTCTTTTTTTTTAAAACGACATGGTGTCGCTTGATCTTATGCTTCTGATTTTAACGAAACTCGTTGTGTAATAATGCCCACAAGTTGTGTGTGCTCTGGTCACACGTTATAAATATTAGTAAAGGGTTCTACTGTATAAAATGCATTTAAATGTTGTAATTGAAACGGTTTTTTTTAACCAGTAAAATGAAGTGGATTTTTTAAAATAAACATATTATTTATTTGAATTAAAATTTACGATTCACACAGCCTAAACTTAATTCGTTACCCTAACCACGCCCTAGCCTTAATTACTAACCCTGCCCAAACCCTAACTCTTACCTTCCTCTAATTCCTAAAACTAATCCCAAACTTTTACGAAAGCAACAATAATAATCAGTGCCCACAAAAAAACTAAACAAATAATTGTCGTACAATAAAACAAATAATACTTGATTATCTTTTTTGATATAAACACATATTTTAATAAATGTTAATTCTTCGTTAACACTTTTTAGATGAAACACTTGTTTGAATCAATAAGTTCTTCGTTAAAAAATAAGTATCTATTTGATACCACATTTTTTGATGCCGAGGAGTTTGAATGATGAACTCTCAGGTAGGGTGTTATTTGCCATGGCAATCGGTGGTTGAGCAAGTTTCTTGTAGTTATTAAAGTAAAGTATATTTGCCCTTGCGGCATTTAATGTTACCATCCATTTTTTTACCCCATTCCACTACAGACTGGAGGTTATTTTTTAAGGATTCAGCCATTGCCTCAGATGTGTGCGCGTCGATTTTGCCCACATGACAAGAGTAGAGCGTTGTGTCGTCAGCAAATATCCATATCCCAGTCTCAATGACATCAGGGAGATCATTTATGAAAATCAGGAACAGTAGAGGTCCAAGGATAGATCCCTCGGGTACACCAGCATTTATATTATGTTGCTTAGATTAACGGCTATCAAGGACAAACTGAATCTTTCTTTTAGTTAGGAAAGATTTTATTATACTAAATATTTGTCCAGTAATACCATGTGAGTGCAGTTTTAGGAGAAGCCTTTCATGCTAGACCTTATGAAAGGCCTTAGATATATCAAGCTCTACCTCTCTAGCTATCCCTGCATCGTCCAGTGTATGATATATGCGTTCAGAGATGACCGTTAGGATAGCTTCCGTAGATAGTGCTTGTCTAAATCCGTAATGATGATCAGAAATAAGTTTAGCATTAACTAGGTGCCGAACTATCGCTAGATTGAGTAATGATTCAAAGGTTTTAGCAAAGTTCGGAAGTAGACTGATTGGGCGGTAGTTTTAAGGATGAATTCTATCTCAAGAATTATTGAAGGCTCGTACCACAGAGGCAATTTCCAACTATCAGGGAAACAAGATTCAGCAGGGCATGTGTTGTATAGTTTGGAGAGGACAGGGGCCAGCTCAGCAGAACATTTCTTTATTTCTATTACTGGTATAAAATCAGGCACACATGCTTTGGAGGTGCCAAGGGTTATATGATGTCTCTGACCTTAGATTGGGTGATAATCAGGTTCTCAAGTGTGGCTTCAGTCCGCAATAGGAATTTAGGGAGGAGAGATCAGTAGAGAGTGATGGATATATTCTGTATGTATTTATGTTCTATATGTATCACGAACGTTTTCGGTTCGTAATATTCTATTATGTTTAACCATGCTCTTTATATATGTATATATATATATATATATATATATATATATATATATATATATATACATAAATGTATGTATATATATGTATAAATATATATATATATATATATATAAATGTATGTATATATATGTATAAATATATATATATATAAATGTATGTATATATATGTATAAATATATATATATATATGTATAAATATATATATATATATATATATATATATATATATATATATGTGTGTGTGTGTGTGTAAACAAATAGGTTGTGGTACAGAATTTAATGAAGGTTTTAAATAGGATGAACGTAGTCATATCGGATCGAGGACAATATCACAAGAAAAAAGACGATAGAAATTTATAGTAATATATTTCATCGTCGGAATACATTCGATTAAATACTTTTAAAAAGAATAAAAAGTGTTTAATCGAATGTCTTCCGACGGTTAAATATATTACTATACATTTCTATCCTTTTTTTCTTTTGATATTGTCCTCGACTCGCTATGACTCCGTTCAACCTATTTAAAACCTTGATAAAATTATGTACCACAAACTATTTGTTTACATATATATATATATATATATATATATATATATATATATATATATATATATATATATATATATATATGAAATTGTTACTTTCCTGCAATGATGACATCAAGAAGTTTGAAACGCTTACGTCTGTAGGTATTAATAATTTAATATTTATTCATAAATATTATACTAGGCCCTTTTAAGAAATTAAAGTTGAGCACTCTCGGGGATGTTAAAAATAGACTGTCAAAATGCTCTAAGTCAAAGTTCCAAATACGTTCGTTGAACACTCGACTAGTCTTCTCTCTGTACATACGGATCTTAATTTCCCTTAATATCGTTTGAGTTTCCGTTAGCCGAGATTATATGGCGACTGCTTACAGATTCAAGGCTGACTGTGTCAACCGGTTTCGCGCCTCCCGATCGTCTGAAATTGTTACTTTCCTGCATTGATGAGAGCAATAAGCTTGAAACGCTTACCTCTGTAGGTATTAAGAATTAAATATTTATTTATAAATAATATATGAATATATATATATATATATATATATATATATATATTATTTGTATATATATATATATATATATATATATATATATATATATATTACTATTTCAAGTATCCACATACAATTTTATAAAGAGGTATAATTTTTTATGTATCAATTTTCAGTATTTACTTAAACAGTGCTCGATACGTAAGTAGAGCTTAGTAGTAATCTATGGACATATATTTATGGCAATTAAGCTACACAGAGGCTCCCGAGTTTCATCCCCGGAAGGAATCTTCAGGCTAAAATGCATGAAGTTATTATTTCCAGGTGTTTTTATATACACGGCTAGTTCGTTAACCAATAAGAGTCTTTGTTGTTCTCTCAGCCATTCGTTGGGCTTCCCACGAACAAATGTGTAGTTAGTGTTACTTCCCATATCCTGTTCTATTGTTCTGTTTTGTATAGAGTCGCCTATATCCTGTTTCCTTTGTTGTATCTTTATTGTGTAGATTAATTGCCATAAATATATTTTCATAGTTCTCTATATATATACAGTATACAAGGAAAATGAAATAATGGAAAACTAGAAAATTAATTAAATATTTATCTACGTTTCACCTTTATTAGAATGTTTCACCAGGACAGGAGATTGAAAGAAAATTAACAAATACATCAACGAGTACCATAGTCTTAGAAATAAATATGAGGAAGCGCTCAGTAGTTAAATGCTGAGAAATGTGCTATGGAAAAACAGCCGATAAAAGTTTGAAATGTGAGCGTTCAGAAGTCCACGGTGTGTATATTGTTCATTAGAACATTAGAAAAATGAATGAGAAAGAGGACGAAGAACAGGAAAAGAATGAAAAAGAAAAAGAAAACATCATAAAAGTATGGATCGCAGAAGAGAAAAGATATAAATATACATGTTTGTGTAATTATGTATCATTGTGTTGCAAAAAGTCTGTAAATGTATTTATTTGATAATGTGGTTGCTTTTCCTAATAATTCATATATAATTAGGTGTATCATAAGTAAATTCATAACATTTATATATCAATAAATGTAAACTATTTAAATGTAATGTAATTGCGTTTCAATGCGTTGAAATTAGTATGTAATAGTATCTATTTAATTAGATACTAGGTAATTCTAATTATTTATATATCATATAAATATTCATAAGTATATTTAATTGTTTTTATCTATTATGTTCATGAGCTAATTACACGATGTATAATTAATATTGAGTAGATACAAGTTATAAGACATTAAAAGAGAAGTTGTAAGAAAGGGTTATTTAACTAAGTTCATGATATTTGTAAGTTTAACGAAATTATGGTAGATATAGTGCCAAAAACGCCAGTGGAGAATATTATATGAGATTGTTATCTTTGGTCAGAGATGAATTTATGCTCGGATAAAATAAGTTTACTAATTAAAGGGAGCAGATTATAGAAACCGTTACGCTGTTTGATGGTATTATAATTTGTAATGAGTGGTGATTCCAGGAGTCTACATTTCAATAAATACGTCCTATGAAGTTAAGGGCGACTAAAAATGCAATCTACCGTGAATATCAGAAAGACAACACGCTGACAGCTATTATCACATATTAGACACTAGAATTACAATAATACATAACTTACACACACACACACACACACACATACACACATATATATATATATATATATATATATATATATATATAAACTAGCGATTTCGTTATTTCGTTATATATAGAGGGAGATATAGAGGTACTATGCATATATATATATATATATATATATATATATATATATATATATATATATATATATACAATATTATGATAGAATCTTTAAATTCTTATCTACACACACATGTTTTTTATCAGTATTCTGGAATCATCAGTGTTGGGGATAATTGTTCAGCCGGACACACGATTCGAAATACAAAGACCTAAATCAACATTTTAACCTTTTTTTCTATTTTTTGTAATACTTAGGACTAACCACACAGCCACGATTACAGGAAGAAACTTAATGTATATTTATGTCTATGCGAGCAGACATATTTTTAAGGTTGTTAGAAAGAATGTTGAGCTTGCAATTTATTGTATTTACAATTTTGAGACTACTTTTAGCACGCTACGCTTATGGTTAAAAACAACTCCCCAAACCCGAAGTTCGCGGAGCAAAAGACTAGACGCCTACTTTCTTCAAGCATGTTATTTTCTTTATTCCCTAACTTCTCTCGATCGGTGACGAACGCATGTAATTGTTTTTGATACAATCCTGAACAAGCTACTCCAAAATAAAAATAAAACAAATGGTTATAACTTAAATGTTAGCCCTAACCTTACAATAATAAAAAAAATCGTTGTCGCATTTTAAACGCGGAGTCTACCAACCCTGACATACATCACCTTACCTATTCTACTATTCTACTTTTTTTTCTGATCACGATAGGTTAATCCCGGTACGCTAGCCTTAAATGAATGGTATCAACACGAAAAAAAATCACGATAATGAACCATATATATTTTATTCGTACCAAGAAATAAATGAAAAGTTTAGGCTTATCTCCCTAAAAAGGAAACATCTTGTGGACAATTGTCTATTTGATTTGTTGCGTTTTAAATTTTCGTCGAACGCTTTGGTGTAGACATGCACTTGACGGCATGTTGAGTGGGTTCATGTGTGCAATTCATGCTAGTAATAGGATTACTGCAGGTGAGACCTAGTTAACTACTGGAAAGTTTTACCACACACAAAAATGGAAATATGTATGGTTTGCGGTTGGTCACCCAGAATTCAATTTTTCGACTTGAAAAATTATATTTCTACAGATACGAGATTCGTGCTACTGTAATTACCCACTTGAAGTATTTTTTTTAAAATGGTCCTCAGATACGCCGCGCTCCTTAAGCATTGCTTTTTAGGCAATAGGTGTGCAGCAAAATTTTTAGACGATATCAAGATGGTATTTCTGGCGGGGTCCAAATTATATATATATATAGATAGAGAGAGAGAGAGAGAGATAGAAGAAAAAAGAGTGATAAATATGCGACGATTGTCCAAATTTATTTCAAATTTCAATTGGTCAATGCAAGGTGTATTCAGTAATAAACTAGTGTTTATTAATCTTTCCTTAAGCCAAGGCTTTTACAAGATCGAACTCTTATCATCATTCACTGCGTTTTTTTAACAAAAATTCCTTTAATAATAATTTTCATATTTTTCAAATATTTGAACTTTGTTTTTTTCGAAAGCCAACTTATCCATCTGTATTTCTCCTCTGATGATAAGATTTCGATCTTTGAAAAGCCTTGGCTTAAGGAATGAATAATAAACACTAGTTAATTACTGAATACACCTTGCATTGAACAATTGAAATTTGAAATAAATTTGTACAATTGTCGCATGTTTATCCCTCTTTTTTCTTCTATCTCTACAATTGCTCTATCCTGTATATTGAGCTACTCCTCTTCACAATAGGTTCCATCTACTAATAAATTTTACTTTGGTTTATATTTGATCCTATATATATATATATATATATCTATATATATATATATATATATATATATATATATATATATATATATATAACAGCGGGACAGTTAGTTGTATTATGGGGATCTCACGGTAAATTGATAATTGTGCGCATTTTTAAGCAAGATTCACCCTCGGGAGTGTCTTGATTTGGAAGTCTGTGGCTCAGTAGAAGAAAACAATTATTATTGTAACACTCCTCAAAATAAGACTTAGGAATTATCAGTATCAGTTCTGTCCAAAAATATTACAATAATATCGTGGGGTCTGTCTCTGAGCCGGGCATCTATAGAATGTAAATATGTTACAAATCCCTACAACGCTTTTGAAAATATACACCCATAACAAACATTTCTTGTCGTTGTTTTTAAGGCGGGATGATCAGGAGTATTGTTTTGCGAAGGTCTAAAAGAAAGTATCCGCTATGTTAATCCGACGACGTCTTATACAATTACCAGATAAATCTAGTGGGAGGTATTCTTCTCTTCCTTCAAGTGTATTATTGATAGAAGGCTGCTAAACTGAGCTATAAACTCCGCCTCCCTAAAAAACGCGTGTAAAACCTTCACAACAAAACACTTGTCCCTCTACAACTATTGTAATAACATGTCTTTGTTGCTCTGTAACCTGGAGCTAAACAGAACATTTACGTACACAGTTCATTTCAAGAACCGCCCGTTTGTAGAACATCATATCGCTGGTCTGCTGCCCAGCTGACTACAACATGGACGTTTTCGAGTCCAATGTTAACAAGTTATTGTTGAGCCGTCATCTTAAATAATCGAATTCTACCTAGATCAACCCATCGTCTGAAATCTTTAATATATGTGTCTTATCATTCACTTGACACAAACAATTAACCGTTTCTTCGAGTGGCCTTGTAAATCAATAAGAATTTTAAAAATAACAATAAGTACAACCAACATTAACTTATTTGAACAATTCTTTCCAAAATAATATCCCCAACTTTTGATGTCATCTAAGTCTTGACTTCTAGCATCATTATGTTATGTATTTTTGATGTAGTAATGTGTTCCTCATCCGAATTGGTGACACGCTTGTCTCAAAGAGGCTAACGAGACAAAAGATCTTAGCCTTCCGGTTGACACATCCATCAATCTATCTAAACTTTGTATTCATGTTGCAAACAAAGCAAAAAACAGTCCATTACTTATTCGACGTTCTTTCTGCAATATTTATGCCACTTTATGTCTCTCTTGTCATACCACTATTAAATGATTGTATCAAGCCCTCCGCTCCATATCTAATACGTGATCCCCATCATCTAGAGGGAGTTAAAAGACTGACCACTCGAATGGTTCCGAGTATATGTAAGCCGACTCAAGAAATTTACCTGTTCTTCCTTGAGCGTCGACGATTACGCGGTGATCTCATTTTGGCCTCAATTTCTTCAATGCTCATTACGATATACCTAAGGGCCTATTATTTGCTCCTACATTAGAAAGAAGTCTACGCGGACACCCGAAGACACTATTTCACGGCCGATTTCCATAGAACAGGATGAGCGTTGCTTTCTCAATTAGGATCACTGGAATAAACTTCAATAAGAGGTAATAAATGTGCCAACAACGTAGCAATTCAAGGTGAATTTGGCCAGGAGATGGACTATTGTATCCTCTTCTGTGCAAATTTCTACCATAATTTCCCTACATGGCAATTGCAGCATTTTTGTTTTATTTTTTGCCAAATTAATTGAATTCAATTGAATAAAATCCTGGCGTCCATCTAATTTTAGAATCATTTGTCTGTTCGTAAACGCACGTTATTTCCTTTCGTAACCCAAAATTAGAATCAGCCTCATGTGACATAAGCCTCTTCATTATTTGACATGTGTGTTGCCTTGTCTGTACAAATAGATGACCATTAGGATATATCAGGATCACTATGTGCAAGGACGGATAAACATCCTAGAAAAAAAAAGAAAATCATCCCTTTAGCAAAAGCTTCAGTACAACATACTAATTCACAAAAGTGTTGACCTAACGAAACAACTGCTGTCTGGGCGGAAATTCTGTTTTCACTCATTGTGGTGAAGCTCCCCAGAAAGAATATGTAATTATTTCATTCGTTTCGTTGCCCGCTAGAATAATTCTTATTTAAGCTTTTAATCCCCGACAATAAACTAAATCAACAATCAAAACTCTGTATGCTTTCAATTACTTTTAATTTGAAAACTCATGAGTCAATATTTAATGTCCAGGTCTTCGTCTGGCCAGAGCGATGTTCCATAAATAACGGGCAAATGAGGAGACAAAGCGTTTGTCATAAATCATTCCGTAGATAAGCACGGTGCCATTAACTGCCCACTCAACTCGCGGATTCAATTTGCACGAACATTAACGTTTGTTTACATGTTTTATGTCCGACCGTTCAGTAAAACTAAATAGCAGATAATCACCAAACAATTCCCTTTACGCTATTCATTCAGTTACAAATATCTTCAACATTCGCAAAATAATGTGTTCTGTCATACATCAGGGGCGCGTACAGGTATTGATGTTTTTATTTGATTTTAAATGCATAAGTTTTTACTTTTGATTTCATTTTTTTTTTACTCGCATTCACCCTAAACAAGGCACATGGCCACTTGGACGTAAGGGGCTATTATTAGGGGCCATTCTTACAAGTACAATCAAACTATTAGGGGTCATTGTTACAAGTACACTCAAAATAGGGAGTAGAGTATTGATTTACTCCTCTCCAGGAGTTAGGCACAAGGCCAGTTTTTATCTTACTCCCACAAGTAAGATATGACCCAAGGTCGGGTCGGGAAAGTGGGGTTTAAAAATTGTCTGGGCAGCCCCGTCGGCATTCCCCAGTAGGAGCGCCTCAGGCAGTAAGCAATAAACTTACTCCTCCCCAAAGAGGGGAGGCAGAGCCTGGGAGGGTGCACCTCCTAGAACTGCACAGGACAGACACATAGACCGCTGTAAATCAAGCCTCGAAGACAAGACAATACCAGTCTATGGGGTGCAGTATCCATCGGAACAGATACTACACTTTGATAGGGAGTAGAGTAGCGAGCTGTATTTTCGCATTACATTTATATTTCTGCTTGTGAGTATAGTCAGGTAAGCAGGAAACAGGGAGCCAATTCCAAAGTCTAGCAGTCCGGGGAGAAAAAACTATTAAAGTAGAAAGCTGTTCGGCACCTATGGGCCTTTACATTGAATGGGGTATTTACGTCGGAGGGGGCACAAGGGCCACGAGTTAGTCAGAGCACATTCCATCAAAGTGCTTGTAAAACAAGCACAGGTATGCAACATTGCGGCGATGCGACAGGGTTTTGAGTATAGTTGACTGTGTGGGACCGATACTTTTTTTTGGGGGGGGGGCGTCTAATCCTACTTTTGTAGTAGACAGTTTAAAGGGCTTAACATAATTTACATATTTCGAAGGCGCTCAAAAGAAACATGTTCCGACAATTAATAAATCTATACCAAAATAAAACGTATCTTATTATCTTATATTGTTGTTTGATACATCATGGGCGCGTACAAAATTAATCATTTTAATTAGTTTAAAGCATAAATTTATGATATGGCCTTAATTTTGCATTTACATTTTTATTTTATACTTTTTAGTTGACAATTTACAAGTCTTCAAAATCAGCGTCGAATTTAACGTGATCACAAAGATGTTTCGACTATCTATATCATAATCATATTGGAATAATATCATCTTGTATTGGTATTTTATGCATCAGGGGCGCATTCCACCATTTTTAATTTACGTTGATTTGGAAGCATACATAAGAACTACCATTTTACTTTCATCGTATATACTGCAATTAAATACTGAAATTACTTTTTTAACTAACAGATTAGAGGTATTGAAATGATTTTCTGAATTTCGAAACTTGCTAAGTAAACATCTCGATTATCTATCTACTATATATCTATCTATCAATCAATCTATCTATCTATCTATCTATCTATCTATCTATCTATCTTTCTATCTATCTATCTGTCCTTGCTCACCCCATCCTTCCATTTTTCCCCCACTCATTTTCTTCAACATTCATTTCTATTTCTCCAACAAGTACGGACGTCCACCCAGTAGGGGCCATTATTTCATTTTATTTTTCCTCCCAATATATCTACCCTACATGTATCTGTACTTGCATGACATTTTTTCTCTATTTTATCATCCTGATGAAGTCTTATAAATAAAGACGAAACGTTTATGTACACATAAATAACATCCATTTTTTGGTTTTCTTTTTCATTTTCCCATATATATATATATATATATATATATATATATATATATATATATATATATATATATATATATATATATATATATATATGTATATATATATATGTATATATATATATATATATATAAATATAGTATGTTATAAAAATATATGTATATAACTAACTACCAAGCTATACTTACGTATCGAGCACTGTTAAAGTAAATACTGAAAATTGATAGATAAAAAATGATATCTCCTTATATATATATATATATATATATATATATATATATATATATATATATATATATATATATATATATATATATGTATATATATATATATAATATTAGTAAGTTATTAAAATGTATTCATGGCAATTAAGCTACACAGTACCTTCCGCATTTCATCCCCGTAAGGAATCGTCAGCTAAAAATGCATTTTACTCTGACAATTCCACACGGGGATAAAACGCGGAAGTCTCTGTGTAGCTTAATTGCCATAAATATGTTTCCGTAACTTACTACCGAGCTCTTCTCACGTATTGAGCGCCGTTTAAATAAATACTGAAAATTGATACATACAAGATTATGTTCCCTTTAAAATGTTATGTAAATACATGACATAATATATATATATATATATATATATATATATATATATATATATATAATTTATTTATTTGAAAACTATATATTACATATTCAAGAAACGTACCATGGTTTCATTAACACGGGTAGTTTTTTTACTCGTTAGAAAAAGGTCCTTAAAACTTATTTCAAATCCTCAGCGACTCAGGGAAAGAAAATAGTTATAAAAAATGTAAATTGAAATCACCACTTTTTTCATCCGGTAAATGTCTATCTGTGTCAATGAAACCATGGTAGTCTCTAAATACGTAAGTTATATTCTTTAAATTAATACATTTATATTTTGGATCTCGCATTCTGCCGATCGTTAATTTTATTGCTTTCCTTTTAACTTACCCCGACGCTATATATATATATATATATATATATATATATATATATATATATATATATATATATATATGCTATAAGAGATAATTTGTATTAATCATGATGAAGTAAGAATTAAAAAGATGAAAAGGCAGCTGACCGGTTTCGTACCTCGCTCAAGAGAAAAAAATATCGAGGTATCGTGTAAAAAATATAATAAAGATGCTATGAGAATTATAGCGAGGGAAAGGGGTAAACAAAGAAAATGAAGTTCAATCAAACTGCAACTACATTTAAATTAAAAAAATAATATAATTGTTGTGATGTGGGAGAAGGACATCTTTTCGAATAGAAGTCATGAATGGTCGGGAGGAAAAAAAACTCGTGTATTCACAGCAAAATAACATTGTTGTACAGACAAAGAAAATGTAGTTGCAGTATGCACTACGTTGGGATAGCATCACAAATATTAGACATTCGGGTCAAACAATACGTTCTCACAAACATTCGCTATGCAAATTATTCACCAACGGACGTTTTACATAATACTTATGGTTAGTCGATAGCCGAACATCTTATAAATAACCGCACCTGAGCTTCTAATTTCAGTGTCGACTAATTCTCCATTCTTAATAAGTTGCACTCTCCCTACCATCTCAAGATCCTAGAAACAATCTATATTAAGTCCTTGAGACCTTCTATTTGCCAACAAAGAGAAAATCTCCTCGGGCGTAATGTTGTTTCTATTTGATAAAACTTGTTTTCTTTGTTTTACTCCTTTCCTTCGCTATTATTCTAATAGCATCTTTATTATATTTTATACACGATACCTCGATATTTGCCTCCGTTGAGCGAGGTAGGAAACCTGTTAGCTGCCCTTTCATCTGTTTAATTCTTAATTCATCATGATTAATAAATATTGTCTCTTTCTAGCAATTATAAAGTGTTGTACTAAAAAGAAATATATATATATATATATATATATATATATATATATATATATATATATATATATATATATATATATATAGCAATGGATGGAGTGAAAGAATCAAATTTTATTACAGTTCAATGTTAGGTAAATTACTTTAAAGTCCTTAATTCATGAGTTTTCAATGAAAATCTTCTCCTCAGAGGACCATTACCGCCATGACATTACTGCAGGTAATAAAAATTAAACTGTGAAATATATATATATATATATATATATATATACATGAAGGTATATAAAACATCAAATATATCGGCCCACAACATACTTTTTTGTAAACCTATACAGTTCATCCAAGTCAAAAAGTTCAAAATAGCTCCAGGAAAGATATTAAATAGGTTGATTAAAAAATAATCCAAATGGTGAATTGAGGTCCAAAAACGAAAAAAGTTATCCAGGGAAGAACATTTGTTTGCTATTGATGCAGTAGATAACAGTGAAAAGTGTATTCAAGGTGTATGCAAATTAATAAAACGATAGATAAAATTATAGATTAAACCAATCATATTAAACGTTCAGAAAACTTACTTGGTGTTGAATTTTATAATGTCGAAATTCAGGGTTCTTATGGACTGATAGGAGTAATGCAAACCATAACTTCCTGGTTATATGCAAACTCTGCTAAATTCAATTCGAATAAAATTAAACTGACCTGATGTATTCGGCTATTTTTCTTCCGAGTCCGATAAAAATATTCCAAAGAAAAAATGATATTCGAAGGTAATCAAGCTCGCGTAAGCCTAGTAGACAGCATCACGAATCCGAAAACGAAAACTTCTTCTTGATAAGACAACCGTACGAAAGTAATTGAACATCTACTCATTCAAACCGCGTGTACCAGCGAATGTTACATGTCCGTGTTAAAGAGGAGAACGCTCACACATAGTGAGGGATGTATACATTTAGTTATATGAATACCTGATGTTATATGCCTGGGTCAAATCAGTTATGTATATATTTGAATATTAAAAGTCTGGGACACAAAGACGGATTTGTAAATTTAGGTCAGAGCCTCGATATACCCCCTCCTCCAAACTTTCTATTTGATTGTCTGCTTTAAGTATATAAACCAAATTCACACATCTAGCACTATCATATAATTTAGAAGATTTATGAAATTAATAATTAAGAAGTTGTAAACACATTTAGAATTTTATAATTTAAAACTTTTAAAATGTAAAAAATCTAGACCCCTGCAACTTAATAATTTAAAAATTTTATAATTTTAGAAATTAAAAATAAATACATTTTGTAAATTAATAAATAGTCGAGCAACGGATTCGGAAAAAACAGCAACGAGAATTTAAAAACTATATTACCGAGGTGTTTTTTCTTGCGGTTGTGGGCGCTGCACTAAGATGGCTGCCACATTTCAACTTAAAGAAAATGTACAGCCGGTATTTAAAAGAGAAAGAAAAGTATCCTTCGCCTCGATCGAAAAAATAAACGAGAAACTAGACAGACTTGTAGAGACTGGTACTTTATCAAAAGTACAACACATCCTATGGGCAGCATCCACGGGTTATGCAAAGAAAAACTCTAATGAGATTCGCGTATGTGCAGACTGTTCAACGGGTTTGAATACAGCTCTAGAAGACGATCCCTACCCACTGCACAGCCCCGAGGAAGTTTTCTCAGGTTTAAATGGAGGAATATTGTTTTCTAAAATAGACCTAAGTGAGGCATACCTCCATATACCGGTGGATGAGGATAGTTCGAAGCTGTTATGTATAAACACACATCATGGTTTATATGACTTCGAAAGGTTAGATTTCGGAGTGAAAGTCGCGCCAGCCATTTTCCAACAGGTAATGGATATAATGCTGGGCGGACTGGATTTGGCGATAGCGTTTCTTGATGACATTTTGATTAACAACAAAGATATCGAACAAAACCAGAAACATGTAAATCAAGTGTTTGCGAGAATCCAAGATTATGGGTTCAAAGTAAAAGAAGAAAAATGTGATGTTTTCCTGGAAAAAATAAAATACCTGGGTCATGTTATCGACAAGGACGGCAGCAGGCCGGACCCAGAAAGGGCTACCGCGATTAAAAACATGCCGGCGCCAGAAAACGTCACGACATTACAGAGTTTTCTGGTGCTTGCAAATTACTACCAGGCCTTTATCCCAGAAATGCATAATTTTCGCGCTCCATTAAATGAGTTATTTAAAAAGATAAAGCCTTGGTATGAACATCTTAATGGCAGGATGCGTTTAAGAAACTTATAGAAAGACTTACGTCACAGTTATTTCTAACACATTACAACACAGAATTGGACATAATCGTGGCTAGCGACGCTAGTTCATATGATTTAGGAGCGTGTATTATACACATAATACCGGGTGGAACCCATAAACCTATTGCACGTGCATCAAGGACCTTGCTCCCGGTGGAAAAACAGTATTCTCAAATCGGGAAAGAGGCTCTAGCAATAATATTTGCGGTTACAAAGTTTCACCGATATATATCTGGTAGACGATTTACTTTACAGACACACCATCAACCGCTAATTACAATTAATAGATCTAAAAAAGGCCTACCGGTATATACGGCTAATAGGCTACAAAGATGGGGAACTATCTCATAAAATTACAACTTCAAAATGCAGCATTTGCCTTCAAATAAAATCTATCATGCAGATCGGTTGTCGAGACTAGTGCTAAAACAGAGAGAGACTCTAGAAGACACAGTGATCGCGTCCCTTCAAACAGGAGATTTTAAAGAGATGCTGTGCAACGCAGTGAGAGAGCTCCCGGTGACGCTATACGAGATGAAAAAAAAGCTCACGGGGATGAATTTACTACCAGCACAAAAATTAAAATGGCAGATGAAGATGTACATGTGGCAAAGAGTGTCTTACTCTGTGAAAGGGTGGTCATCGCAGAAAAACTACGAAAGAAAATTCTAAAAGATTTGCAGGGATAAGCAGGAAAGCTGTGTAAAGGCTGTGCCTTGGCGGCAAAAGAACCTCATATAAAACATAGCCCATGGTCAAAGGCCGACCGTCTGTGGGAAGGAATCCACGTGGATTTCGCGGGACCACTCAAAGGTTTTTACTACTTTATCGTAGTCGACAGTTTTTCGAAGTGGCCCGAGGTACTACATTGCAAGAGTCTCACATCGGAGGTTACGATAGGATTCCTACATGAACTATTCGCCCGTTTTGGGGTAGTGGATTGTCTGGTGAGTGATAATGGGACGCAGTTCACGTCATCAGATTTGGAGGAGTTCTGCGAGACGTTTCAAATCAGACATATAACGACTCCCCTGTATCATCCTTGGTCAACGGAAAGTGACACTGCTCCAGTGAGCGTTTAATTGCAAAAGGTTTATATTGTACAAGTGTTGCAAACTGTATACTTATCCAGCCCTGAAGATGCATTTCGCAAGCTCTTCAATATAACAGTTTAAAATAAATAAATAAATAAAAGAATAACAACATGTAAAACGACAGGAGTGACATTTCGCTCCTCTTTAAAAAAAAGAGATAGTAAATATCTAATAAAACGAAGCTTTATGTATTGGTAGCACCTTTGATTGTTGACAGCTGCATTCATCCGTTGGTTGTGAAGTGGTTCTGGTCATCACCTATCTCCTAAATATCTCACATGCGGCTGTAAGAGCTCTAACGCAGTCCACCAACTCACGCGAGATGCTGGTGTTGGTTACGGCAGAACAAGGCGTGCGCATTTCATGACGATACCTAAGACTGATACCTCCGTTCCAGGACTTGAAGGCGACCCACATCTTAATCCATGGCGATCGGTCTCCAACGCCACTGGAGACTTCACCACCTACAGCCTTCCTGTTAAATGTTAATATTTGGCTTCAGGCTAGCGACTACTCTCTATAAAATATTATAGCTAGGATAACAGTCAAAAGTATGCATAATTCAAATTCAAGTCAGTGAGATTTTCAAGCAGCGGGAGGAAGGGGATGGATACTGACCGAAATCGATGGATCAGTCTGACGAAAAAGTTCATAAGTCTAAGTAAGTCAACATAACCTAGATAGTCCACATATGGGATGACACAACAAAACAACCGACCCCAGTGCGGAGTTTTGTTCTCAGTCATGTAGCGAAGTTCTCTTAAATGAATATATGGATTGATTGCTAAATATATAAATAAATGCATGCATTTCCATACCTTATCGCAAAAGTTAGCGAGTAAAACACGCGGCTCTTTCTAGTTCACGGACGAAACAATTTTCAAGGGGTGAGCGGAATAACCTCATTCGAGAACTAGAAAAAGTTCAAAAGAAAGACAAAGGTCGAACACTGGTTCATAGCAGGAATTTGTTAACATTGGATTTGAAAACGATCATGTTGTAATCTACAGTGAAAAAGTTGTAATGTGTTTCCACCGACAGGAAACCATTGGAACTAAACTCTGTTCATGAAAATGATAACTGCTATGAAGGAAGCGAGAAAAGTTGTTTTCGATGCGGTAGAGCGATAAATGTTGGCTGTGAATGTCGTGCAAACAAAATCCAGAGATTGCAGCCCAGTCGAGTATCTTCCATGGGAATAACGATAGAGTAGAGACAGCCGAAACCCGTCTTTTCCGTGAGAACCGTGCTGTAGAGAACATAAGAGATATTCCCTGCTAGATTGCGAAGTCGGCTCATGGAGGAATCCTCAACTTATCCGTTGTTCTACTATTTGGATAATTTGGACTACTGTTCTTATCTTAAAGGTTATTCTCACAACGTTTCGACCGATGTAACCTCCGACCTTCTTTAGGTGCATCTTGTTGAACTCGAGAATCTACACTGAATTTTAACTTGAACACTTTATTTAATTCACGGCGGTAGATTGTTCTTGTGTTTACAACCCTAACCGGGTAAAAATAAGTAAGTTTTATTTTAAATCTTAGTGTTTATCTTCTATAGTCAGCACTGGACCTTTAATCTCAAGAAGACTTTCACTTAGAACTGGATGTCACTTAAGACTTTTATTCGTTACGCCACGTTTCTATTGCAGTTCGAAATTCCGTATAGATTCCCCAGATAAGGATTTTCAAGTTCAATACCAAAAAGCGGCACCTGAAGAAGGTCGAGATTTAAATCCACCGAGACATTGTGAGAGTAGCATCCAAGACTAGAATAGTAATCTGAATCACCCAAATACCACGATTTATCAATTCTTATCTAAAAATCTCAAAACACATCCGTTCTTGTAATCTGTGTTTAAGGATTTCGCAGTTCTAATGTTCAGTTTAAGTATGCAATGGACTTTTGGTCAGTGTTTGGCACTATTGTTTACTATTTGCAATCCCCATGTGATATATATCTGGTCGTTTCCGAGTGATTCATAGTATCTTCCAAGAACATTCACTTACTATCGAATCAGAGAAATCAAAACGAAAAGAAACGTGATAAATAGTCGAAACAACTCCCTGAATGTTAACGATTCTTCTCTTTGAAAATTACAAAATGGTATCAGGCATGCCGCGTTGAATCTGGCTGACGTCACCGCAAACCTCGGTGTTATTGACGTGTTTCTCTAGCTATGGCGATGAGTTTTACGATACCAAAGGCGAAGTCTCGCGTGATTTATGATCTTGTTGGCCAGTCTCGCTTGATTTACGATTTCGCTGTGAATTCTCTCGACGGCGATGAAGGGTTGACACGGCGCTCGGTAATTTCAGTGTGCACTGTAAAGCCATTAGATGCGAGAGGAGCCGGACTTAATGTTTTTAAGCGCTCTCTTTGATCACTGGCTGCAACAACTTCAAACGTCGTTTTACAGTATCCCTTTAAATAATTGATTTGATGAGGTTGAATAAGGGCGGAGGTTAGAATGGGTGGGATGAAGAAGAGGTTGATGAAGACATGTGGGAGGTGAATGATGAAGAAGGTAGAAAGGAGTGGTTGTAGACGACGTCAGGCCGACGCATGCCGTCCGCCATGAATGAATTACCGGCTCAGACCGGGTGGATTTGAGTAATAAATCCGCTGTGATGTCTCTTTCCTACTTACCGTGGCTATGCGTTTGTGTACAGGCGCAATGGAAGGTTTGATTCGAGTTAAGCGAGGTGGCAAGTGGCAGGAATAGTTAGTGAAATAGAGGAAGTGAAATAGAAATAACTTTGAGACAAGAGATAAATATAATGACTATGAATCAAAAAGAAAGAAAGGAGAAATAGAAAAAAGGAAGAAGGAAAAAAGAATGAAGGAGGGGAAAAGATGTGCAGACAAAAAAAAAGGACAAACGAAAAAAGTACAAAGAAATACACTATTTAAAGAAATAAAAAAGAAAAAAGAAAACATGAGGGGAAAGAAAAAAATTAAGGAAAATTAAAAAGTAAATGACAAAATAGAAAGAAAGAGAAAGGTGAAATAAAAAGAAAGAAATAAAGAAAGTAAAAAAGGAAGTAAATAGCTAAATAGGAAGAGATAAAGGTATGTATATATATATATATATATATATAGATATATATATATATATATATATATATATATATATATATATATATATAAAGAAAGAAGGCCCGAACGAGTAAATGAAACAAAAATTACTAATACGAAACAACAAAAGTACAACAGAACAAATGGATCCAGAACAGAGAACATAATAAAAGAATTAAAACATGAATCCCAAAAAGCTAGTTCGAGAAAACGTTTGGATGGAGAATACATAATATAGAGAAAAATAGACTTTAAAAGGAAGTCACTCTTTTCCTTTTTTATCTCCTTTGATCAAAACAGCATTTTGATTATCTGCCCTCACATTTACCAGCCGATAAATGGGGCATATTTAATGAACGTTCCCTCAGCGAAAGAGAATTAAATAGGTGCTAAATAGGTGTTACTTTTCTATCGTATTTATATGATACATAATTATTATTGTTCATCAGTACAGAATCGTTTTAATCCAATTTATTCATTCATATTTGTATCATACCAGTAACAAAAGATTACTAGATTTTGTAAATGAAAAGGTTATAAGAAGATGAATACAAAAACACAAAAAGAGAAGAAAACGAAATATTTAGAAATAGAAGGAAGAAAATACAAAAGAATGAACCAACACGGTAAAAATGAGATGTAAAAACGAAAGAAAGAGTACATGGAGTAACAATTAGCAAAGGAAAAATTAAAAATAAATGAAAGACAAAAAGAGAATAAATAGGAAACCAAAAAAAACGAACCAATACAAAAAGTATGAATAGGTACGAAAAGATGAGAAATTACATTACAAATATGCAAGTAAATTGTAAAAGGAAAAGAGAAAAAATTAAGAAGAAACAAATGATGAGAAAAATAATAATAGAAACTTTGAGACGAGAGATAAATGCAATGAATATGAATTAAAAAGAAAGAGAGGAGAAATAGATAAAAAGAAGAAGGAAAAAAAGGAAGAGGAGAGAAGATGTGAAGACAAAACAAGACCAAACGAAAATAAACTACAAAGAAACACAACATTTAAAGAAATAATAAATTAAAAGGAAAACATGAGAAGAAAGAAAGAAATTAAGGAAAAGTAGAAAGTAAATAACAAAATAGAAAGAAAGGTATATATATATATATATATATATATATATATATATATATATATAACAAAATATTGTAACACACAATTACATAATTATCGATGCAATAAATTAGTTCAATCTTCTTGTATTGCCAAGCATCCATGAGATGATTACATTTTTGAAAATGAGAAAAGAGAAATTCACACTCGACTATTCAAATATAAGTAGAGAGCGAGAGAGTGACGACATATCTAATACATATTTAGAGAGAGGGGGAAATGTGAAGCATATTTAATCTAACATTTTATAGGGGGGATTACATGATTTATGACGGAGAGGGAAGAAAAAACGCATATACATAAAGAGAAATTGCGAAATTGTAAAGGGCAGGGAGGGTATTCAATGCCTCTAAATAAATCAGGTCAGCGTGTCAAGAATCACCAATCCCATATATATATATATATATATATATATATATATATATATATATATATATATATATATATATATATATATGGGGTTGGTTCGCGCCTACCGACCGTTGAGAATTAGTTCCTAGACTGAAGATTGCGTTAGCATGAAACATCGATGTCTCTAGGTATTTAAATAATTAATATTTATTTATAAAAATATTATTGATTATCAGCCCCCTCCCACAAAGGCTGGGCACTCTCGAGTAGCTTTAATAACAAGCAGTACAAATACCTATATGCACGATCCGAACGCCGTTTCGTAGATCACTCTAACTGCCTGGTAAATAGCCGCCGATTCCGCTATTTACATTTAAAGTTCCTCTATATTTACTAACTAATTGGCTATGGCCGATGGATAAGATCTCCGACTACGAATCAGTGGCGATTTGTGATCGGGGTTTGCGCCTACCGACCGCTGAGAATTAGTTCCTAGACTGACGATTGCGTTAGCATGAAACATCGATCTCTCTAGGTATTTAAATAATTAATATTTATTTATAAAAATATTATTGTTTATATATATATATATATATATATATATATATATATATATATATATATATATATATATATATATATATATATATATCACCAGGTATCACCAACCCTATATATATATATATATATATATATATATATATATATATATATATATATATATATATATATATATATATATATATATATATGAGAAATGAAGGATTAAAGTAATCCGACGTAATGTGAAATGAAAAGTTAACACCAAAAGGGATGTTTTTTTTATATATTCATCAACGTTTCGTCTTAATTTGGAGGACTTCTCAGGATGATAATTTTTAGAAAAATGACATGCAAGTACGTGAAAATATCTGGTTGACATGATGGGTTTATGAGAAAAAGTCGTAGCCACTACTGGTTGCGCAGGACCGAGGCACGGGCTTAGTGAATCAGTAGCATAGAATGAGATTAATGAGGATGGTTCTGAGCGAAAACGTGGAGGGGTGGGGGTGAACGGAAATAATGTGGCTGGCTGTTAGTGAAGAAGTGGAGGGGTTGTGAAAGATGAGAGGAGGGGGGAGGCTCTGTGATTTTTGTGTGTGGGTAATGTTATGGTTTTAGACAAGATTTTAAAAAATGAAAAAATGATGAAATGATGAAGATGGGTTGATAGTAGGACGAGTCGGTAGGTAAGAGTGTGAGAGAAGTAGTTGAAAGAGTGAAATAGGTGAGGGGAGAGGGGAGATTTTGTTGTGGGTAGGTGTGAAACGTTGATTAATATATAAAAAAAACATAATTTTTGGCTTTTCCTTTTTATTTCCCATATATATATATATATATATATATATATATATATATATATAGAGAGAGAGAGAGAGAGAGAGAGAGAGAGAGAGACAGACAGAGAGACAGAGAGAGAGACAGAGAAGAAGAAAAAGAAGCAATAGAAGCAATAGAAGAAGAAGAAGAAGAAGAAGAAGAAGAGCGGATGGTTTACGTGCTGATGGAATCGACTAGTTTGGTTCGATAGTATCAAACAACTCGTTCGAGGGGATGACAGAACCGATAAAAAGTAGAGGTGGAAAGCTGTTGCAGTTTGGGCATGGGAGGGGGGCTGGGGTGATGGGAAGGGAATTAATGGAGTACACTGGCTAATAGATAAGGAAAGAGAAATAGACAGAAAACACAGTGATTTACACCAACACGAAAAAAAACACTAAAGGAGGAACAAAAGAAAAATGGACGAACAGAACGGAAGTTGTTATGTGTAGCGTGTGGGGGTGCTAAGGAAAAAAAGAGCGTCCCATTTTTATTTTAACACTATTTATTTTAATGATTAACTGGTAAATATGCTTTGATATATATCATGCCCAGAGTGTGTGTAGCCCGCAGTAAATATTAAAATAAATTATCAATAGTGTATAATTAAAAAATAAAATAATAATAATAATAATAATAATAATAACAATAATGATGATGATATTAATAATAAATATTAAATAGATAATATTTTAAAAAATTAACTGAACACCGCTCTTAGCTATTACCCATACCTCTAACCACTTCACAAAAAATATATATTTAAATAGTTAGTTTTATTTAAACAAATATAACACTTCATCAGTAAAGTCAAATATGACATTTTGATTTCAAAAACGCATTTGCTGCGGATATTAACATTTTCTGCGTTATAAGGATATAACAATATTACCATTTCGCACGTGTTTTAGAGATTTAAAACACCTACAATTTGATAAAGAGGTCTTCCCTGAAGAAAATTATGGAACACGGTCACACACATTACATCACAGTGCTGAAGCCTTGCCTAATCAAGTAAGATTTGCTATGAAATATTTATTTTTTAAATATATATTAAAAAAATGATTTCTGTTTTCTAACTTCTCAACGCCGAAATACTTCTATTTCTTGCATTGTGATAGCCCTCTAATACTCCTCTATATACGTAATACACACAATGCTTCAAACAAACTACCTCTCCTTATTACACATATATATATATATATATATATATATATATATATATATATATATATATATATATGTAAAGTTTTTAAAATGGCCTGTTAGCAGTTTTAACATTTTCATAACTTGCTTAAAACCCTTTAAATATATAGATTATTATTTATTGATCCATGTCAAAGTATATTCATTTCCGAACAAAATAGTTGTGTTTGGAGGACTTCAAGTGCTTTGGTTTTTAAAATATGACTATTTTAGTAGAACCCTTTTGAAATCTGTGCTGATCCGAAGCGTTTTTATGGTTGGCGGGTATTGCTACATTAAGTAGAACCTACAAGTAATTTGGACCAATTTTTAGCAATTTGGACCAATTTTTAGCAATTTGGACCAATTTTTAGCAATTTGGACCAATTTTTAGCAATTCCGACCACTTTTAGCCATTTCGAACATTTTTAGCCATTTCGACCATTTTTAGCTCACCTCAAGTCTAATTTGATATCATCAGATATTTTTTAATGTGTAATATGAGATGCTCACTTACTGACTTTTATTCAAAATGTTTCATTTTAGCAGTCGTCTTGACAGGACTAAGTAATTTTTAAAATCATTTGTTACGAAGTGCGTTATTATATTGCAAATAACACGGTACAATAATAACAAATGAAAATATATTAATCCGAAGCATAGTTTGATTAGTCAGTTGTGATGCTACTTAGGTTTGACTTTAAAACTCCGAAGAGATAACATCATATCTTAGGGAATTGATGACCGGGTGTTTGAATCGTGCGACTACTGAACAGTTATGTTCCACACTGATGCTTCCATTAAGATGAAACGTATATGTATGTGGATAATAATTTCAAAAAAAATAGTTTTGATTAAATAATTATTTATAGCACCCTCTCGTATCTTTTATGTAATGATATCAGGTGTGTAATCTAAGCTAAATGCGAAGGTCCTGTCCTCGTGTTCTGTTTTACACTTTTAAGACTATATTGTCTTCTTCATGTAACATAAATAGAATGTATTTATTGGCTTATCGTATAGCTGTTTATATAATAAAAAGAGGTAGTTTGTTTGAAGCATTGTGTGTACTATAGTGCTTAATTCCTAGATAAAAACAATCTGAAGATCTTAGCTAAATCCACCAGCTCATTGCCTGCATGTTGGAACGATATCGTTTGTCATAAAAGTCACCTGTATATTACATATCTATAACTAAGCGCTCAGAGTTAAATAAAAAATGACTCATGTCCAGAGGTTCGAATCATGCGACATTTATATTTGACACTGATGATTCCATTAGGATGAAAGATATACGTATGTTGATGATAATAAAAAAAATATTATTAAATAATATATATATATATATATATATATATATATATATATATATATATAATAATCCAGCAAAAACATCCACAGGGTAGTAATCCAAATAATTTAAACCGGGTTTATAAAAAGTGCTCAATATCCAATAGAGCTTTTATATATGATTATTTTTATTTACACAGACATGTACAAAATCTGCGACACTGACCTATTTTGAAAATAACTTTTCCAAAATATGATCTAATGTTAAGATCGGATTCTAGCTCTGTCTGATGAGATCTCAGTTTATAATCACTCTTGATCGATAACATCGACATGCCAGTGTCGCAGATTGTGTACATGTCTGTGTAAAAAAAAATAATCATGTATATATATATATATATATATATATATATATATATGTTCATTTATTTGTTTTCTTTTTCAACAATACCAACAATCGAAACTATTCGGTTAAACTTACAGAAAAGAATATATATATATATATTTATATATATATATATATATATATATATATATATATATATATATATATATATATATATATATATATATATATACACTCTACCCTAGGTGTAATCGAATAGTTTCGCTTTATAAGGATACTATTACTAAATGAATAGCGTTATGAATAAAACCAGGCCCGTAGCTCAGTTTGTAGAGCGCCGGAAAGTGTCACCTGTGGTTTAGAATTTTACTAGACACACTGATAAGTTGTGAAAACAATAAAACACGTGTCTGTGGATATTTATATTTAATATATCTGTGTCTATTGTTAGATGTATATCTATACATGTATCTGTTTGACTTTTAATGTCTACTTCCTTAGCTTTCTAGCTACTTCAAGCTTTAATATACTTCTTAGCCTAATCGAATAATACACTTTTGTACTTAGAAATATTGTTATTGGTTTCTGTATATGATTTGTCTCCCTTGAATCATCTCGAGATCAAAGTGCCAATACTTTAGTGCTATATATGTATCTCCCCTATTTGACACCGTTCTTAAAAAAACGGTGTCAAATATTTACTAATTTACTTATTTACTTTAATGAATATTTACTTTATTTCGGAACTATTTAGATAATGAGGTGAATTGAGGCCATCAAATTATCCACCACTGTGTATATATAATAACTTAACACCCCTGCTATTCTACTAAATAAGATACTGATATTAAACATCATATATTCAAGGCTTATACCATTGGTATTGAAATTTAGTCGTAAGTCATATAATAAAATGTTCCCACTACTGAGAGATTTACTTTGCTTTTATCGAATTATATATAAATGTACCCATCCGTATCGATTTGTTTTACATATTGTTTCATGTATTAGTGTGTATATATGTATGTATGCATATATATATATATATATATATATATATATATATATATATATATATATATATATATATATATATATATATATATATATATTACTTACAATTTATCCGATACCAGCGTCATCCAACGTCACATTACTACACATAACAAAAGACTACAGTCGGGCGATATACGGAAAATATTAACATCTAACACCAAAATATTACACAAAAATAACTGCACAAACAGACTTAAAATACTAGAAGCAATATTCATTAAAACTAAACAGCCTAACATTAACAAAATAGCTTTCAACACAGGTACCAACATATTAAAAGTATTCCATAATTAAATGGAAATTAAGGAAAAACAAAATAAATAAATTGATAAATAAATAAATAAATAATAGTAATAGGAATAAATTATAATACATAATAAATAATAGCAAAAAATAAAAACTAACAAAATAAATAAGTAAACAATAAAACCAAACACACAAACGATAGAATAAAATGAACTCAACCACACACCCTCTTCTCTCTTTCATTCGCCCGTAACGATAGCTATAAAACACTAACTCCAGTCGTCTTATTTAAATTTTTAAAAAAACAAACAAAACCCTAATCCTGAAGACGACTACGAAAATCGAAAACGCTCGAGAAAATTGCCGAATTAAAAACTATCGGTGAAGTACTATACGGATTGCCACCTTAAACCAGAAAGATGGCTCGACGGTTTGAGAACCTCACGAGGAAAATATACAAACGCGAAAGTTCCGTGATCTTCAACAACGCTTGCTTAGATAATGACTTGCTGCCTAAATATACATATATATATATATATATATATATATATATATATATATATATATATATATATATATATGGATATGTGTGTGTTCGTGTGTGTGAATATATGTCTACTTATATATGATGTGTCGAGTGTGTATACCTATATCTAAATATATGTGTGTCAATCTTTATAAGGCTAAACGTAACACGGGTCTATATCACACTGCCTTGTTAAATATGTATTTCATCTTTTGTGAATATTAAATATATATTCATGTATTGTTTTATTTTTTGTTTGCCTATACGTCAAAATCCTTAACCATAAATTTGTACATGTTTAGTATAATATTTTGTATAGTATCTTTTGTATAAAATGTTTATTTTACATACATGAGGTTTTAATCACTTCCGAAAATATCATTTAATTCAATTAATTTATAGGACTTCTTTTTATGTATATCGCTTACCATTATTTTTCAATTTCATTTATTTATTTTCTTATATTTTATTCGCTTATTTTATTTTATTATATTTTACTATTTTATTTATGTTATTATTAATATTATTGTTATTCTTTTATTCGTAGTAGTATTACTTTATTTAAGTTTTGAAACTACAAATGAATTTAAAATATCATATATTAATATATTTTTGTGATAATGTTTATTTAAATTATATATCAAAATAATGTATCTCCGATTTAATTAATAGCGTATGTTTATGTTAATTTTTTTTACTATGAATAAACATATATTTGTATATTACTCTTTTTTATTTTATTTTTTATTAAAAAGAATTCCTTTTTTCTATTGATGTATGTTTTTTTTATATCTGTAATTTGACAGTATTTATATCCTTAGTGTGTCATATATATGTTCGATTTCATCGCTTTGTATACTATTAGAAGTTTATTGTAATCATCATATTCCAACTTTCTCCTATTCTATCGACTTTTCTTGTCATGATGCTATATTTTAACTTCGAAGTTTGTGTTTACACACTGTATTGATTAAGAGACTTGACATCAATAAAAAATACATATCGTCTCAGAAAATAACGTACGCGAAACTGTTTAATATGTCGCTAATCAGGTTTGGATTTACTTCATTTTGAACGCCTTTCTGTAATGCCTCCACGAAACGTTTTCTTCTCCATCGAAACTGTCTTCCATTGGATACCTTATCGGCGGACAATTACCACCTGGACAAACCCAATCTCTTTTTAAACGAACTGTTTTCACCCATCATTTAAAAAAATTTTTTTTCAAATGTTGAATTTTGGCTTTTCTATTGCCAACTTATCTATCTGTATAATTCCTCAGATGATAAGCCTTGGCTTAAGGAAAGAATAATAAACATAATTTTATTACAGAATATACCTTGCATTGAATAACTGAAGTTTTATATAAATTTGGACATTCGTGCATGTTTATCGCTCTTCGTCCATCTATCTATCTGTATATATATATATATATATATATATATATATATATATATAGCAAGACGCTGCATTATTTTTCATTTTATTTTATTTTTCTTCCCAACATGTCTACCCTACATGTATCTGTGCTTGCATGATATCTTTTCCCTATATCATCATCCTGATGAAGTCTTATAAATAAAGACGAAACGTTGATGTACACATAAAAAACATCCAGTTTTTGGTTTTCCTTTTTCATTTTACCATATATATATATATATATATATATATAGAGAGAGAGAGAGAGAGAGATAGAGAGAGAGAGAGCGAGAGGGGTGGCATTTTAGCCTGAAGACACCCCCGGGGATAACAGGAGAGAGCCTCTGTGTAGCTTAAGTGTCATAAATATATTTTCATAGCTTACTTTATATATATATATATATATATATATATATATATATATATATATATATATATATATATATATATGCAAATATTCGCAGGTATTTATTTAAGAAGTAGAGTACATATGGCGTATCTGAGAGTGGATACAGGGGAGATTACTAAAGAACAATCGTTGACGTCAGATAGAAAGAAAGAAATCACAGAACTATAGTGGATCCTCACCCTCTCTCTCTCTTTACTTCGGTGACTGTCTCTTCTATCCTTTCACTCTCAAGTCGATCAATGTTATACAATTTCATGCGACTGGCACGCGATCTTTTGTTCTGCTATTCTCCTCTGTCCGTGCCTATACATCAGAACGTATATGTGTGTCCGCAGAGAATTCTGACAGAGATTGAGTTACTCATCACAATACACCGACGACTTCCACATCTTAATCGACTGGCGTTAAATCTGGTTGCTACGACAACCGTCTTGAGCAACGTGTTGGCGATAAATAGCATCAGTAAGTAACTGATATAAGGTCAGCATATATTGAGAACTGGACTAATTCGCGTTGATAAAGATGGCACACTAAAAAAGGGAAGATCAAGTTATACACCTGAAATGTCAAACTAGCAAATTTATACCACCGAAGCAAAACACACAAAACCGCTATTATTCCTAAGATTTACCAAACTTTTTCTTGTCTAGGTAGATCTATTATACAATCTCCGAACCCATCTCCAAATTCCCATTGCGGATTGAAGCCACACTTGAGAACATGTTCATCACCACATCTCAAGTCAGAGACATCAGAAAAAACCTTGACACTTCCAAAGCCTGTCGGGCGTATCTTATACAAGCAATAATCATAAAGAAATGATGTTGCTTCCTTTTGCCTGTTTTACAAGTACTTCAATGGATTGTGCTCTGATGAGGTTGCTGCTCTGGTACCCTCACGACGTAAATTTACTAGACCAACCGGACAATCTGCCAAATCTCGTCCATTGACTGTGGAGGTCCCCATATGCTGAAGAGCTTTCTACTCCAAAAGCTTATTTCCTCGTGCTGCTGGACTCTGGAACTCTCTCCATGCTCCCTGTTTTCCTGACGGTACTGACATGCAGAAATGTAAAACTAATGTAAACATACATATCGCTGTGCAGCTCCCAATTTAGGTTGACTACCCAAAACTGTCACCCTTTTTCTCAGTAGCGCCTTACGTCTACAGTGGTTGACTGCCTTGTTTGAGGGTGAACTATGTTTTAAAAATGTATTAAAAACCACACGTTGCACTTTCCTTGAAGATCGATTATGTCAACCAAGAAAATTAAACCTCAACCGATACAACTACAACTAGTTTTCGATGGTTTTACACACAACGCATCGGTAACCGTTCAGTGAGCAGTACACCCGATTACTGACATCATCTATTCTATCTAGTTAATTAATTATTCATCTATGTAATTTTAAAAAAAGTTACTTCACCCCAAACAAGGCAAGTTTCAACTGTAAACGTGAGGGGCTAATGAGAATAAGACGACAGTTTTTTTGTTGGGGCATCCTTAATTGTGCAGCGAGATGCGTGTTTGCATTAGTTTTACATTTCTGGATGTATGTTCAGTCGGGGAAACAGGGGGGAGGGAGGAAGGGAGTTCCAAATGCCAGCAGCTCGAGTTTTAAGAGTAGAAAGCTCTCCGACAAATGGATGGGATTTAGCTAATTATCGGGTCGGCCGAGTGTATTTACGTCGAGGGGGCACCAGGGCAGCAAGTTCATCGGAGCACATTCCATTGAATTACCTGTAAAACAGATACAAAGAAACAACGTTGCAGCGATGGGACAAGGGTTGGATCTTGTTGGATAGTGAGGGACCTATTAGAGTATACTCTATTTTTGGACCAAGTCTAACTGGAAGAGACTGGAAGATTATACACCAGCCCAGCTGTGTCAACAGTACTCCATGCATGCACGAATGGTAGCTTTGTAAATATATATAATACTGTCACGTGTGAGGATTTTTCTAGCTGGTTAGAGAGAGCCCGTTTTCTTTGCATCAGCCTAGGCAAGTTTTCTATGTATTCTTCCAGTACATGTAACCTGTGAATATTAGGCTGAGGAGTGTGAACGTTTGACTCTCAAGTAGGGTGTTATTTGCCATGGCAATCGGTGGTTGAAAAAGTTTCTTGTAGTTGTTTTAGGTAAAGAGCGTTGTCTTTGCGGTATTAAATGTTACCATCCATTTATGGGGTCATTCCTCTAAAGACTGAAGGTCACTTCTAAGGATGACGCTATTGCCTCGAATATGTACGCGACCGTTTTACTCACATAACGAGAGTAGAGTAGTCAGCAAATACACCAATCCCAGCCACAGTCATCAGGATTTTGTTCATTAAAATCAGGAACAAAAAATGTCTAAGCATCGATGTCTGGGTACACCTGCATTTATATAATGTTGTTTTACCTGTATGACCATCGAGTACAACCTGCGTTTCTCATTTGGAGAGGAAGCATCTATATTAAATATTCGTCCAGTAATTCCATATCTATTAATTGTTATAAGAAAGCTTTTAATACCAAACATTTTCAAAGGCTTCGGATATATCAGGCGCTACCACCCTAACTGCATCTGCTTTGTTCAATGTATATAAGAAAAAGATATGACCATTAGGTTATCCTCAGTAGAGCGTTCTTGCTTAAATACTGATGGTCAGAAAGAAGTTAAGCATTTACGTGGTGCCGGACTATCGCTAGATGGATTCAGGGTTTAAAGATGTAAACGAATAGAGGAGTAGACAGATGGGTGATAATGATGAGAGTCAGTTTAATCTCCAGAATTATTGAAGACTGGTACCACAGAGGCAATTTTCCAGTTATCAGGGAAGCAAGATTCGACAATGCATTTGTTGTAGAGTTTGGAAAGGGCAGGTGCCAGTTCAGCAGAGCATTTCCTTATTACTTTAACTGGTATGAAATCAGGCTCACATGATTTGGAGGTTTCAATATTTTTTATGATGTCCCGGACATTAGAAAAGGTGATGCTCAGATCATCAAGAGTGGTTTAAGTCCGCAATGGGAAATTTAAGAGGCGGTTATTCCGGGATCTAAAGTGGGCTGTACGGCAAAACTCTGGGTAAGTAGTTCGTCCTTATCAATTGCTGGGCAAACGACATTATTGTGGATGGATATCGGGCGAATTCTTATTGCCCATGATTAACCACACTATTGAAGATGTTCTAGAAATCACGAAAACCTAGTTTATGTGACTGAATGCGTTCTTGGTCATCTCTGTATAATTGCTTAAATAAATGTTGCATATGTTGAAAACAGGTAACATTTCACACAACAGATCACCAAGTCTTTAAACTTTTTAACATTTCTGGTATCAACTAAAATTTGTGAGAAAAATGTCAATAATATTGAGTCTAATTTGACGTTAAGCATCCGACAGACGTAAGATCAGGCGAATTCTCGACAGTTCGGGGAAAGCGAATGGACTTAGGAAAGGAATTAATTAAATATTTATATAAAGAATATATACTTAAGCAGAAGAAAGAATAGTATTTGGTTTAACCCACCTTATAATTACAATGTGAACACAAATATAGCTAAAGAATTTAATTTTTTTTTAGATGACTGATTCAAGCACCCGCATAAGTACACCACTATTTTAAATAAAAATTCTATTAAAATGGCCTACTCCACAATGCCCAATATAGCACAAACCATCATCACATCTAACACCAAAAAAATTAAATTTGCCCAACAACCAGCACCTATTATACACCCCACTAATAACTGCAACTGCCAGAAATCCAGAGAATGCCAATTAAATGGCAATTGCATACAAAGTAACGTTATCTATGCCTGTACTGTCAAACAATTCCCTCTAAACACCATTGTGCAAACCAATACCAACACATAAATTCCACACTCACCCTATATCCCTCCCCATCTACAACTCCCTGTATCAAACGAACCCCTAAATAACACCTCTCACACTAACCAACAACACCCGCTAACTAATAATAGTTTTGATCTCACCCCTCAAAATATCTCATCTTCTCCAACTAACAATCCCGACTTAAATTTGCCCCAGAAGTTAAGCATACAACCCCAAAACATTCCCGATACTATAAACAACACAAATAATACAACAGCAACCGCATACAAAATACACACTTATATTGGGGCAAGCGTCTATCCCATTAAGCCCCGAATCGCAAACCATACATACTCCTTCAAACAGAATAATAACGATGCCACTAGCACCTCTCTATATAATCTAATAAAACACTTTAATATTAATAACACTCCCTACTCCTTACGTTGGACTATATTAAAAAGATCTAATTCCTAAACTCCAGGATCCGCTTCCTGCCAACTATGTACACTAGAAACATTTATGATAGCCACAACATCTAAAAGCTTAAACATTATTAACTCTACAAATGAGTTCATTTCAAATTGCAGGCACAAACGAAAATTTATTGATTTCTTTACTCCCTCTGACACCCTTCCTCCCAGCCAACAAAGCCCTCTCTAGTATCATACAATTTTTAAAATTCTATAATTTGTTAATTTGTTAATCTTTAATTTTTAACTCTTCCAACCTCACAAATAACCATCCCAACAACATAAAATATCCTCCTAGTACATCTAATAACTATATTAACCCTTTGACTAAATTGAAAACGTACATCACTCTCCTTACACCCCACCGACTCTTAACCGCCCTAACTTCAATACCATTATTCCTAATTTCCACTATAATTCCTATTTCCTTTTTCATGTTTCTTTTTTTTTCTTGTTTCTTCTATTTGCCTACTTTCATATACACTCTTCCATTTGTTTTTATGCGTTTTATTTTCATCTCCTTTGTATCGACTCCATCATTCAATCTTTACATGATTCAACGCAACCCTACCCCATGATACTTATAACAGAAATCAATTGTTACAATCGGTCTAACTTCATCCCCAACTTTATCCCCAACCCTAAATTTTAATTTGAGTGAGTGGGACAGGCTTAATGTTAAACTATACATTGAGCTTATCTTACTTATTTATTTTTTAATTTTTAATTTTTAATTTGTTTAATTTTCATTTAATTATCTAATTTTACTTTTGGGCTTGCCTTATTTAATTATATTCTTAACCAACTGGGAATCCCTTTTAAACTCTTTAGTACTTTTCACTTTTTTTAACTATGTAACACTATGTCTTTGGCCGGCTTAGTACATTTTCAACATTTAAACTACAGATTCCCATTCATTGGAACTCCAACTTTTTCCCCTCGGAAACTTTTTTAAACTTTCGAAATTATTTTTGTCTTTCGCTCAAAACCTGTTTTAATCACGGCCTTCCCTCTCTGCTTTTTTCAAATCTTATATACACTTATATACACTCAATGACCTAATTCTTATCCTACGGTCAAATCAATACTCGCATCGGATCTAGTATATACCAGAAATAACCTTATCACTAGAACCCCTCCCCCACTCTCTCTATTCCCTTCCAGCAGTAGCCATGGCTATTTTAACTAACCCTCCCACTTTCTACCTTGTTTTTAACTAAAGGACTTCTTCTCAGAACTGTCTCAATATTCCACTGCTAATGTCATTCGTTTACGATTCTAACTCGGCCCAGGAAGCATTGTTTAAAATGACCCGATTGTTACATTTTAATTTCGTTTAAGTGCGCTCCATCTACGATTTGAACTCAACATCTCACTATTGGATTTACTTCATTCTTGAACACTTTCCTATGCTGCCTCCACGAAACATTTTTCTTCTCCATTTAAATATCCTTCTATTGGACACCTTATCAACGGACAATTACCATCTGGACAAACCCCATATCTGTTTTACACGAGCTTTTTTCACCCTCCATTTTCTTGCTAATATTTTTTCAAATGTTGAATTTTAGCTTTCATACTGCCAACTTATCTATCTGTATAATTCCTCTGATGATAAGATCTCGATCTTTGAAAAGCCTTGGCTTAATGAAAGCATAATAAACATAATTTTATTACAGAATAGACCTTGCATTGAACAATCGAAGTTTGAAATAAATCTGGACATTCGTACATGTTTATCACTCTTCGTTCATCTATCTTTATATACATATATCTGTATTTATATTTATATATGTTGTGAAGTTGTTCCACAGTAAATAATAAATAAAGGAAGTCAAGTCGAGGGTTGGTTTAACAAGTGTATTAACAAAGTAAGAAAGTGACTAGCTCTTGGCTAGACAGTTACAAGACTGTGCTTTGTCTTCTGGTGACTCGCACTATTTATAGTGACAACCGGTGTAGTTTCTCCTGTGTAAGAACGGCCGGTGTAACAATATATAAATAAATAAATTAATTAATAAACCAATTTATTGTATACATATTTTTTATAAGCAATTTACAATTATTTATTTTTCGTTCACTAAAGTTAGACATGGACCCACGTTTCTGGCTATAAGCCGCCATCAGCATGACTTACCACGTATGGATCGAACATTCGATGCTAATCTTTGTAGACTACCGAACTAACCACAATACCAGAATGACCTGCCAAACTTGTGCTCGACTTCTTATCGCCTATAATGTTTATATATATATATATATATATATATATATATATATATATATATATATATATATATTGTCATCCACATACAGACTGTGTTGCTGTATCACAGCTTGTCAGTTCGGTTATACCAGCTAGTGCCTTAAGCAGGAGTCGAAACCCAACCGTTGAGTCGACTGTCCGTGCTTCCACTCTTACGCATTCAGTTAGAAATCGCGTGACTTCCGCTCAGAAAGGCAGGTCTGTTCTGAAAGTACCGATGTGAACAGACGCGAGAAACACAGGGTCTCCTACACCCGACGGAGGACGGGGGTTAATATAGATCTGTGTAGTCAAAATGGCCTGAATGCACATGCTATGGGCATCTCCTTCCAATTAATTCATTGTTTCTAGATAGACTTCTCTCCCCCTCTCTCTCCCTCTCTCTCTCTCTCTCTCTCTCTCGTACACACCATTTTCAAGTTCTGTCATTGTCCTGTTTTAAATAAAGCCCTTTTAAAAACCAATTCCGGCGTCCATGTAGTCATCAACCCACGACTGAGTTAGTGGTGCGAGTCTTTAAACATAATATAGACAAAAAATAAGATGGTCGACCTTAGTCAAAGGCGACCCAGATGTGCTATTTTCATTAACTACTACACAAACATGTAGCGGAAAGCGCCACCTTTTTCTCTAAATAACTTCACTTGCCATTTATTACCATGTTATAATTCTGAGTCGAATAAATTAGCATTTTTTTAATCGTTTGTATAACACGATCGAGGAACTATTTACTAACATGCTTACATATCTAAAGAGGAAGTAACCCACAATAAAAAATAGTGTTTTACCGCAAAATGCTCACATCAAAATCACAAAATACTTTACACCGAATAACTTATTTAGCAAGATATAAGCATGATCCTAAAGATGACTTATAAACGTCCGAAAAGCAGAACATGCATACAAAATACGAATTTCGGAAATATCATTATTAATCCACTCTGAATGTAAGAATGATCGAACATTCATAAAAGCAATGAAAACCTTGTTCTATTTATGTATTTTTAACCGTGTGCGTTTGAATGAACATTCGCTGTCTACATATACGAAACATCAATGTACGCACTTACATATTTGGTTACATAGATGTTAAAGATACAGGTGTTTTTATATGTGAGTGTGTATATATATATTTCGATGTGTGTGCGCGTGTGCATATAACTTCTGTGTGTGTGTGTGTGTGGGTGTGTGTGTATGTGTGCGTGTGTGTGTCTGATATGCGTATTACATTAGACCGGCCGTATATGTGTGGGCATTCTTGAAGTTTGGCCGGGCGTTTGGCTTGCGTTCCGCTTCCGAGATTTACGACGTGTCAATTGTGTTCGGTGCATCGCTACTTGCAGCCGTGGACTGCAGATTCGTTTTACGATCTCGTCTCCTCATAGATATCGCTTCGGCAATGGCCCATCGGCGGCCACTTGCTCCCTTAACGTCCACTCATTCGTTGCGTTCAGCCGACAACACTTCTGACCAATGGGGCGACTTTGCATGCGCTACAGCGACCGATCACACTGGCATACGCCATATTGGCCGTAGATATTGACTAGCATAATCACCTACAGACGTCGACAGCTAAGAGATACACGTTTGACTATTCCCCGCTTGATCAGATTCTCGCCGGCGTTACCTGGAAATCTTGTTACTTTCATTGCATTTCATTTATTTTATTCTTTAAGATATGGCGTGATTAACCAAATTATTTATCATTAAAAATGTTATTTGCAAGTTAAAATTGAATTACTACAGTTACGTTTTAGCATTAAATTATTGTTGTGGTTGCAAGGTTGAACAATAATTAGTGAGGAATACAATGAAGACGCAAACAACAAGGAGAATGCAATAATAAGTGTATTAAAGAAAAGGTATAGTTACAGTATGTACAAATGAAGGTGTCGAGTCAGAGAGTCTTGGTGGGAGGACATGTACGCTCTTCGGCGTCACTTCCGGTGGCATTTAGGTAACACACACTAAGGCCAACCTAGGCTTGTCATTTATAGTGTAACGTTATTCGTATATGCAAATGAGTGGTGTCCACCACAACAATTATTAATTTAACGAAATAAATTAAAATCTAAGTAAAGTGATTGTTTAAAAATTGTAATAAAATAATAATACGTAATTAGCTACCGAAACGTGTAATCATTTGGTACATCAATACTTGCAAAAAAAAAAAAATAAAGCGGGAAATGATTTTCGATTCGTCCGTTCTTTTAATTTTTTTTATATTAATGAGCACCAACTTATTAAGGTCAAACGCCTCTCTATGATAGATGTTAATGAGATTGTTAGTTAGATGATAAAGAATTCTCTGAGAGGATTGAAAACGATAGATGGAGTAGATAACATTTGATTACTTAAGAAGATGATTTGACAAGTATTTGTTGACATTGGTGTTAAATATATCTACAGGAAAGCAGTTTCGTGGCAATGTTTTCCACAGATTGAGGAGTTCTTGGAAAGTATCTAGTTTTGTAAAAGTTGGGTTTTGATTAATGCACACATAGGGAAAACAGAAACACCATTGCAGTTGTGGTAATTAGGCGGGTGCTGCGAATGCTGGGGAAAACGAGAGATTTGAGCTCAGTCGATCACCTCTACTAGAAATTAGATAAATACTAGCGCCAGCTCTTAGAGTAACACCTTGCACCAAGTTGAATTTCCTGAGTGTACAAGACTCAGAATGCAACGATGAAAAATGTAAATAAAACTTCTTTAAAATAAAAAAAACATTCAAAATATTCAAGTAGGTAGAAAAGTAACTTGTATTGCATTTGGTAACATTTATTTGCTGAATATTTGTTTCTTTTTCTCTTTTTTTCTGTTAACTATTCTTGAAAATCTCCCGTTATATTACTGTTACACCGGCCATTCTAACAGAAAGGAAACTACACCGGTTCTCACCATAAATAGTGCGAGTCACCAGAGTCACGGGAGAGAGAAAAAGGAAAGACTTGTAACTGTCTAGCCAAGTGCCTGTCATTTTCTTTACCTTGGTACCTTTTATGTTAATATCCTTGTTATCTAAACCCAACCTCGACTTGACTTCTTTTTACTGTTGGACTACTTCACAACAATTACTATGCTCTGTATACTCTTTTTGTATATCTGTCTATCTATGAAGGTCATTTGTTTTCACCATTCACATTCTTCCAATTTATTCTTATTTGGACTTTTATGAGAACATTTTGGTTAATCAAATTTCTAATAAGTGATCTAACCTTCTTTTTAAAAAGTCATAATAATAACGCAGGTAAGTAGAAAAGTCACTTTGTTTCCCTTTTGTAAAATGTCCTTTGTTCACTACATGTTTTTTTTAGCCCTTTTTTAACTATTCTTAAAATCCCCCAGAAAAAAAAACGACATAGTAGAGACTAGAAACAAAAACGAGTTTATACAGGTAAACAGAACCGGGCACAGCAAGTATAGACCTCAACTATTAGACATTGCAAAATCTGGTTTTCAAAATTCATTTTATACATAGTTTTACTGTAATTAAGATTCAACGTTTCTCAGCGTAAAAGTTCATTTTTCAATTTTTTTTTACTCAAACAAGGAGCATTATCACTGAAGCGTAAAAGGCTACTGCAAATGAAATGTCAGATGTTTAGATGCATCCTAAGTGGGGAGTTGTGCAGCGAGATGGTTGTTCACATTACATAAACATCTATGAGTGTTGTTACACTCGAGGAAACAGGGGAATTTCACAGCAAGCAGTTTGAAGAAAAGAAGCTCTTGTAGTATGAAGCTTTCCGGTATCTGAAAATATCGACAGTGAAGGGGTGTGCTTTTGCTGATTGTCGGGTTAAGCGGAATAAGTTATGTATTTCGAAAATTATATTTCTAATAAATTCGTAAGTTGACTACCCTATCTCAACATTTTATAACCTGAAGAAGTATTTCTGACCAACACCTTGTTCATGTGAGCCAGAAAACACATTTTATAAATTTGAATATGTTTTGAATGGTATGTAGTGTGTATAAATTGTGTCCTATTTCCTTCAATCTAGTCTAACATACATAGAAGTAATCTCTCTCGTATACATAAACACACGCACACACGCATATATATATATATATATATATATATATATATATATATATATATATATATATATATATATATGTATTAAGAGAACAAGCACGAAAGCTCGAAACGCGTTCTAAAATTATAAAAGTATAAAATGATGAAATAATAAAATAATAAGCCGTTGTTGAAAAATGTTATTTACAAATGCGGGGAGCCCCACTTCTCTCTCTCTCTCTCTCTCTCTCTATATATATATATATATATATACATATATATATATATATATATATATATATATATATATATGTGTGTGTGTGTGTGCGTAAAAAAATGACTAATGGAAAACCGGTTAAAGTGCCGGAGGAAAACAAAAACAAGAGATTTGACTACGGCATTTCATTTTCATGAATTATGGTCTACCTAAACCCATATATATATATATATATATATATATATATATATATATATATATATATTATATTATATTATACACACATTTGGATTCCTCTACATAAATCAATCTATTACGCAGAACTAATATGCCCATTTGTCGGAACTACAATTCATACTACCGTATAAATTGTAGTTCCGACGATTGTGAACATTGCCACCGAACCATATATAGAGTAATGTAGACGACTTTAAATGTTTATATAAATATATATTTAATGTTTTACTTTGTATTGAGTACTTTTGAGAATATATTAGTTTTAAGTCTTTTTCTTCAATTCTTTGGAATGTATTTGATAAATATTGTATACACACACATATATATATATATATATATATATATATATATATATATATGAAGAGTCTTAAGGCAAAACATGATAAATCCAATTTGTTTAAATTGAGACCTTAATCAATAAAAGAACGAATATATTAAATATAGATTTCGAATATGAGCTTATTTTAATTGAAAGCAAACATTAATTATTCCTGTATCATATTATGCAAAACATAATTTGAGTATGTGGTCGAGTGTAAAAATGTAACACTTTTGATACTGCTAGCTTCGTAATTTTTTAAATGGCGTTTATCGCGTTTTGCAGTCAAACTCTTCATATAAATACTAAATCTCTTAATATCGAATTACATATATGTTCCGGCGTAACCAAGACTCATCGGTGTGGCTTCATATAAATGTCGCAAAATGCAAACTCTGGACATGAAGTCAAACGCTATTATTTCCAAGACTTTCCTGGCAGCTATAAGGGATGGATATAAATTGTATTATTGTTTTTAGCGAATATATAATGAACAGCCGAGCCACACGATTCGAACTCCGGACTGGGCTAATTTTGATTTCTATCAAACGCCCTTATCGCGACAGCTATGTCAAATGGAAGTGAATTATATTATTCTTTTTAGCCAATATATAGTAATCCCCGAGAGTGTTCGTCAACCATGAGAGGGAACTTTCGCAATATTGCCGAATTGGAAGGAAAGTTGTATTATAATATAAATTTCTAACAACACAATGCGACAAGAAACTTTCTCTTAGAATATACAAATACTTACTTCAGCTTAGTCTTTGTTTCCAGCAGTGTTTAACTAGACAAATAATGATTGGAATTCATATTTGGATAATGTTTCTTGTTTCATTAAATATAAAGATTAAATCTTACAGAATGTATAGAAAACATAAAATGGATAAGTGAACAAGCGACAAAACATAATGGGCAAAATCACGTAAGAATAGCAGACTAATATTTCGCTTATGTAACTTAACAACATTTAAAAGCAATGGAATATTTGCTACATTTTTATGCGGAGACAATATAAAAAGGAGTGGATTATACAGTCGGGAAAACTGTGGAGCGGAGAAGGAAGTGGAAAGCAAGTCGGGCAGCTTAATTGAAATATAAGTAGCACCCATCATGAAAAGAGCAATAGAAGGATGAGATGAAAGAAATACTAAAGTTGTCTACCAACACTTCAAATGTATATGGTATTTTCCAAAAAATATCTTTGCTTTTTTTTCTTTCAATACTATTTATTTAATCTTTTGCTGCTGATGTTTTCGGTTTCTTTTCCATTTCTGCTGCCAATTACGTCCTACACGCTGCTTCTGATGATCTACTTACGATGTAATCTGGTTGTTGAATACATCCCACTTGCCCAGCAGTCAATTAAACCTACCCAGGAACCTAGCACGACAATCGACGTCACTTTTCCTGATCAGACACTGGCATTCTTTTCGTCCGTCTCAAGGCGAACACATTGTCCTTTTCAGTAGAACCCACAACTTTCACTTTCTAATACGTCACCCGTCATTTCCAGGACTACTTCCTTTTCAATCAACCCAGCAGACATACAACTTGGTTCAACTTCTAAACCCGACCGTGAAGACACAGTTTCAACGTAGTAGTGTCAAAGCTATGTCGTCTGAAACTTCGATTCTTGGCAGGAGAAGGTTTAGCACCAAACTGTATTAGAGCTGTGACCAGATTAATCAAAGAGAAATCATCATAAGGATGCGTCGTCCTATAGTCGTTTCTGCATCCGTGTTTGACAACTAAAGACGAATCAGGCGCGTAACCTTGGTTAAAGTAGCAACGGTTTATCTTCTCTATTCTTTTGTGTGTACTAGATCAAACATTAACCGACTTCGCATGTAACTGAACTTCGCTGCTCCTAGTGTCGGGAATAAAGACCTGCAATACTGCATATTTACGAATAGCTACGAAATACAAGGAGGTCTTCATGCAGCATAGACAATACTGAGGCACTATTTTTGTGGACTATATGCGATAGTCCGACTCACTTAACGAACAAACAAACAAACAAAAACATCGACATTTCAGAAGTAACCTGACTAGACGCCTCATAAATAGTTCCCGTGACTCAGGAAGCTGAAACTACCCGTCTTCATTATGGTCTAATAAACGGAGTTCTGATTTAGCAGTTTTTCTTTGTACTTGCCGTGTTTGTCTTGCGTTTCGCATACAAGTTTTGTGGCGACCTAAACGGGTCGTACAACAACACGTTCGAACACCACACGGCTCTTTGTAGCCGGTAAAATGATTCGTTAAAACTTTCCCAGTTTCATTTTAGCATCCCTTCACAAGTGAGTGGGTTTACTACACAGGTTAGGGCACCTCACGCAATAGACGCGTCACTTTTCGTTTGGTGTACTGTAGGGGACACTGCTCAGGGCGGGGTCGCCTATGACTCAAAATATGACTATATTTTGTGTACTACTAAAAGTGTGTGGATGTTTTGCCTCGGGATTATTCGAACTACTGTTTTCATATTGGATGTTATTCGTACAACGTTTCGGCAGATGCAACATCTGACCGTGTTCTTGAATTCGAGAATCTATATAGAATATTACTTGAAAGGTTGTATAGATTCCTAAGTTTGAGAAGACGCACATAAAATAGTCGGGGTTTACATCGGCCGAAACGTTGTGAGAATGACACCCGAGAAGAGAAAAGCAGTCCGAATCATCCAAATAATACAAAGTATGTAGATGTTGTTTGCTTGAGTGTCACCGTGCACACTTGTCATCTGTACATAAATGGTTTTAGGCGTTGGAGAGGGCGAATAACGTAAATTTAAAAGTGATTTGAAGAGAACTTATTAGGTATAGAACGTTGTAAATAATTGAAAGATAGAGAAAGAGAGAGAGAGAGAGATAGAAAGAAAGAAAGAAGGAAAGAAAGAAAGCGAGTGAGAAAATATAGAATTACAAGCAAAGAATAAACTGCCTTCATCTTTATGAAGCGCGTGGTTTCGATAAAGTTCTTAGAACTTAGTTTAGTTTAAGATGTAAAATGAATAACTTACATAAAATCCGTCATATCATATTTTTTTTCCATTCAACGCATGTCCTCAATCATCACTTACCAAGTTTCATTTACATGCATAATCACATTGCATACACATGCCTGATAGACACTTCCCTTGGTAAAGAGTTAATAAGCAGGAAAACGACTGGAGATACAGATAAAACACAATTAAAACATGAGTTATGCCCCATGTGAGCACTCCTACTTGAATAAATTTAAACAACAATTCATCACAACTTTGGATTGCTCGAAAATAGTTGGATCATTCTGTCGCTCTAGAAATTGCCTAACTCCTGATGTAATCCTCTATCAATATAAGCATCACATGTATCCTAAGATTGAGTATCATTGTCATATCTGGGGTGGTTCAGCTTAGACAACTATTTCTACCATTCACATAGTAAAAAATCGACTTAACAATCTAGTGGGTGGATATATCTTCTCTACAGACCGTTTTCAACCGAAGACATTGCTTGTATTTCTTTATTCTATTGTAATTTCCAGGGAACGTACCAAATTTAGCCCACATCTCTGGTTTCTTCTCATAAGACATTCACAGCAAGAACTCGTCTTATTACCCCAATTACAAAGAATTTTCTTTTTTATCTCCGTCTGTCATTCAAGTAATAATCCATCTATATCATTAACCCTCTCCTCGAGTAAATTTTAGCCTTGACATATTAATAAAAAGAGAAAAAAAAAGAGGAAGACGGAGAAGTACTTTTTCAATTCATCTTCCTCCCACAGCGGTAAGATGTGACACAAGGTCGGAAAGTTGGATTTGAAAAGCCAGCGCCCGAGAAGGTGAGAACTCTGGCCTACAAATAATGCCTGGACAGCCACGTCAGCATTCCCGGTAGGGGCGCCTCAGGCAGTAAGCATTAAACTCACTCCTCCCCAAAGAAAGAAGGCAAAACCTAGGAGAGTGGACCTCCTAAAACTGCACAAGACAAACCCACACACCGGCGTCATCAAACCCCGAAGGCCAAGACGGTACCGGTCTATGGGGTGTAGTATCCATCTGAACAGATACTACACTGTGATCCAAACTAAAAGGCAAAGAGGTACTTATCAAGATTTACATGAAAATGAATTATTTTTCTAAAAGATGTAAAAAACTACCATTCGTGCTTTGTGACGTGTAATATTTTCATGCCAATATTTTCTTTTAAAACATGGCTACTAACCTATGCCAGCGTTAAAAAAATATATATTTTAGTAAGTGGAAGACACAACGTGGCTCGGCATTGGACGAAAATCACTACAATGCACTTTTATATTCTGCCTATGAAAACATAGTACATTCTTCATTTATATTGCCGCCTCCTTCTCTCGTTTCGACCCCAAATATAGTCGAAAGAAGCTGAAATGTTAGACAACTCTCTGAATTAATGCCTTATGCATGTGGTTTACATATCATTACAGTCTGAGATACGTATTTACTTTTTAAAGAGGTTTTGGCCCTCAAAATAAATTAAAGGTTGGAGCACATGGATATTCAGCGCATAGGGGGTGAAATATAGATTCGCGACGACTTACATATTTTTCCCCGGATAATTTTATACATATGGTATATCATCAAAATATTATATATTTAGAAGTTAGTAAAAATGTCCTGCCACCAATAGTTTCTTTGGTGTAGGAGGGCACTAAAAGAAGCGGAACCACTTCATATGTATGTCTCATAAATTGTAATCATATAATTTAAATTTCATAAAGATCAGATATATTTGAAGTTTCCAGGTGCTTATGTCCTCATAGCCTTCTGAGAGTTTCAGTTTCAGATAAGAGTACGCTTACCTTGTTTTCCTCGGAAAATGTTACATGAGAATACACCTTTAGATTACTGTCGATTCTCTAACATTTCTTTTTATAGGTAACACGCAATCATCAAGCACATGTACGCAGACATTGAGTTACACACACACACACATATATATATATATATATATATATATATATATATATATATATATATATATATATATATATATATATATATATAGCTGCTTGGTAAGACTAGCCGCCGACTCGCTATTTAAATTTAAATTCCTCTCTAATTACTAACTGATTGTCTATGGCCGATGGGATAGAACAGTGGCGATTTGTGATCGGGGTTCGCGACCGTTGAGAATTAGTTGGATATTATATATATATATATATATATATATATATATATATATATATATATATATATATATATATATATATATATATAATATTCATGAATAAATATTATATATATATATATATAATATTCATGAATAAATATTATATATATATATAATATTCATGAATAAATATTAATTATTTTAATACCTACATACATCGATGTTTCATGCTAACGCAATCTTCAGTGAGGAACTAATTCTCAACTAAATCGCCACTGATTCGCAGACAAGAGTTCTATCCTATCGGCCATAGACAATTAGTTAGTAATTAGAGAGGAATTTAAATGTAAATAGCGAGTCGGCGGCTAGATTTACCAAGAAGCTAGAGTGATCTACGAACCCGTTCGGATCGTGCATGTAGCTATGTGTACTGCTTGCTTGCTATATATATATATATATATATATATATATATATATATATATATATATATATATATATATACATATAATATAGACATATATCTATACATACACATACATATATATATATATATATATATATATATATGTTTTTTGTTATTGTTTTGGTATATTTGCTCACCTTGAGCATTTGGAAGTGCCTCCCTTGGTTGATGAGTCGTAGTTACGCCGAAACTATTTCATGTATAAGTATATATATATATATATATATATTTCTATGTACGTATGTATATATATATATATATATATATATATATATATATATATGTATATATATATATATATATATATATATATATGTAATATTAAAAAATAAGTATAAAATTATAGTTTAAATACAGAAAACAAATCGTTTCGAGCTTATGCTCTCATCAGTACAGTGGGCGATGATTTCAGACGATCACAATGCGCGAAGTAACATTTGACACCACACGCTTCCGTTCTATGCTCCAGGCTATAGGAAATTATCACGTGATACGGAGAACTGAAGTTATATTTATGTCAAACACGTACAAACAAAGTTATAGGTGATCTAGTATATAATTAAGGAACATATTTAAAATGTACTATATTGATGTAGAGTTGGCTCCATTTTCGTTTACTACAAATTGACTCATTCTTCCTGGGCGTGAACGCTCCTATCCCCCGAGTATACACCATACGTTCTCCTCACTAAATTTTTCTTAGAAACTGATATCACTTAAACTATCCATATGTGACACTTTTAAACAAAACCGCTATCTACCTTCATATTGGGCGGTAAGCTATCTCGGTCAATCATTGTAATGTTATTAGAGGTGGGACGCGTATGAGAACCCCACGTTGCATAATGGGGGTCGTGTTTGTTGTGGTAAAGTGTTAAGGTCAAGTGTCATAGGAACGTAAGTCACGAAACTACATGATTTATGAGGCGATTTATGACATAACTATGTCACTATTTTTTTCAAAAGTGATACAAATAAAAATACATTTTTTAAAACCTGATTACAGATATTGATAATGCTATGAATGTTGTATTTTTGTACGTTATGTTATCCGAATACGTTCGTTGATCAATCTAAACTGCTAGTGTAAATTTAGCCGCCGATTCGCTATTTACAAAGTTAAATTCCTTCCTAATTAATAACTAGTTCTCTATGGCCGAGGGGTTAAGAATCTTTTCCTACAAATCAGTGGCTATTTGTGATCGGGGATCGCGCCCGCCGACCGTCGGGAATTAGCTTCCTGCACTGAAGATTGCGTTAGCATGAACCATCGATGTCTGTAGGTAATAAATAATTAATATTTATTTATAAATATTATATATATATATATATATATATATATATATATATATATATATATATATTATACACACTATTCGAATTAAACTTATGTTTCTATAACTTATTTCTTATATGTGTTCCCACTCGGGGTTGCTCAGATGCAGAGTAGTTATATTATTTCTTAATTTTTATTTGTGTTTTTACATTTTTAAACCTAAGTTAGATAACTCCTATTATATTTTAAATTGAAAGTGAGTAATCTCCCTTGCTGAAAATGTGTAAGTTATTGTTTTAAAATGTGTCATATTAGCAGTCGTCTTGACCGTACAAATTATTTTTTGCAACTAAATTGTTGCAAAAAAATATTATTCTATTGCCAATAAGACGGTACAACAATAACAAATTATTTGTCAGCTTAAATGCTATTATTATCTTACATTGAAAATCCGACTATATAACTTTATATATTGGAAGTTTTCAATTTAAGTTATTTCTGTTTTTGCTCATATCTTTCTTTAAAGCAGAACATCTGATATCATCACCCCTATGCAATAGTGCTGTCATCGGTAGCCAGCTATCCATCCGCTAACCAGTTATTTCTTCTGTATCTTCCATAAGCACCTTACATACACGACCCCCCCCCCCCCGGAGCCCCACCCATGCTGTCAGCACTCGGAGTATTACGTTTAACGTTTATCTTCAATATGAAAGATGAGGTGGTTAATGACGGGGCGGAAATCACTGACACTCATATGAAAAATGCACCGAACGACCTACAGCCTCTGTAACGTAGCAACTACAACAATCCACACTCTCGCACCCTCGTAACTCACACCTTTAATTCGATTACCGGTGCGATCATCACTGCTGTTTATTTCAGCGCTGCCACTTGTAGCATCGTTTATATATTTACACCGTGAAATACTATAATTATGTCTATCATTATAGCCGGCTGTAATTGCTTGCTCTGACTTATGTTCGCTCTTTCCTCATCAAAATCAAGATCTGAACTGATAATTTATCTTCAGTATGATTCACCTTGTGGCCCGCCTCCATTTTTCCTGCTAACCGACTTGATCTCTCAAAGATCTGCTTAATCTACAAAGTTGTAGACATGTGGCGTCTATCAAGACGGCGCGCATTTGGAGATCATCTTTCGCTCCAATTCGTTGCGCAATAAGGTCTGTCATCACGTAATTCTTCACAAATCTGACCTTGTGTCGCACTCACAATAACATAACTTTATACAAAAATAGGATTTTTCACAAAGTTTGCAAATTCAAAAAAGAAAAGGATCACCAAACTAATAAGACTCTTCTTGAATTGTTTGGTAAAGAACAAAGTGTAATATCTGTTCGGACAACTACACTTCATCTATCCTTTCCTCGGTCAGTCTGGAAGAAATTCTTTGAGAGCGAATCAATATTTATTTTTAATTTCCGATCGACAATCCCCCCTTTAGGGAGTGAAATTTTCCTTACGTTAAAACCGAGTTCGTGTCTAACTTTATCCTCGTGGGGAGACAAGTAAATAATATTTTCTTCCCAAACCTTTGCAACACTTCTTTACTTTTTCCTTTTCCCCTCTATATAAAATTACGTTTACAGATGTTTCACCCCCTCTTCTCTATCGAAATAGCTAGATATAATTCATGAGTCTTACAATGTTTGCCTATTCTGTGGCCATCTACATTTTTGTCTTACAAACGAGCCACAACTTATCATGACACGAGGGTAAACCTTAACGAGATGGATTGATTGACAATTTTAATGATGACGAATATTATGAGACGATTGAAAACGATGAATAAAATAAACAAAGGTAGATTACTTATTAGGACGGTTCAGGATATACTGAGTGTTTAGTGAGATTAGATTTGAAGACGACCAAGTTGTAATGTGGTTCACAGAGTTGAAGTTCTTGGAAAGAAACTATGTTAATGGAAATTCCAGAAAGAAGCGAAGGAATAATCAGATTATCAGTCTATTATATACAAAAGTGTGTATAACCACACGTAGAAGTACTAGTTGACCCGTAGCAGTAGGGAGGAAAGCCAGAGAAGAATGAAATAATAGTGCGAAGAAAATAGCTTATTTAGAATTTTCTTTTTTATTATATATGTCTAGTAAGTTATGAAAATATATTTATGACAATTAAGCTTAATTGACATAAATATATTTTCATAACTTACTACCTAGCTCTACTCACTGTTGAATTTGGCTAAGATCAAAGCGTAGTATCTGTTCCGATGGATACTGCACCCCATAGACTGGTATTGTCTTGGCCTTCGGGGCTTGATTTACGCCGGTCTATGGGTCTGTCCTGTCCTGTGCAGTTCTAGGAAGTCCACCTTCCCAGGCTTCGCCCCCCCCTCTTTGGGGAGGAGTAAGTTTATTGCTTACTGCCTGAGGCGCCCCTACCGGGGAATGCCGACGGGACTGCCCAGACAATTGTTAAACCCCACTTTCCCGACCCAACCTTGGGTCACATCTTACTTGTGGAAGTAAGATAAAAAAAACTGGCCTTGTGCCTAACTCCTGGAGAGGAGTAACTAAATACTCGGATTTGCGTGATTCAAACAATCGTGATGAAACGAGAGATATTTTCTCTAGGTTGTGTGTTTTTCTACATCATAGCTGAAGATTTCAACGAATAAAAACATTATTTTAATACTTACATTCGAAAACTGGTTTACATTCTTGCTGCTTCTCAGATTGTTCCTCACTTCAATACGTTTTAAATAGCCTAAAGTGAGTATAACGGAAATAAACAGATAACGTTTTCATTGACTCCCTAAAGTCTATTTTGGTGTGGGCATGTTGGAGGGAAACAAAAACGAGGACAGCGAGAGAGAAACCTTTCTGTTCGGAATTGTATCCGGATACACAATTGCTGATTCTGTTTTTAATTCCCGACTCCGATACAATTACCGATTCCGGTTCCAATTCTAAAGACGGCTAATCGCCTAAAACGTAGAAGTTAATTTGTTATTTGGGGGGAGGGGGGTTAGCTATGAATCCTCATCTACTTTTAAATGTAAATATAATTTTCTTTTTTATTTGACAAACATTTAAATGTTTTCCTTTCATGTATTGTATCCAAAATGTTGATAAACTCATTGTGAGATTTTCATCGATATTTTTACTCGTGCCATTTTTTCTACTTGTGTCATTTTACTGTGAGATTTTTTCGGTGCCATTTTTACATAAGTTCGTTATTACAATCTATAGATTTTACTTTTACTGATATATTTTAAATCAATACTAATTTATAATTTAAAAAAGGTTTTTAACCAAAAAACATTAAAAAAGTCGTTTTTAGACTCGGAAATTATGCTAAAATTGTTCTGCTCCGATACCGATTCCGAAACCGCAAAAAAGTTCCTATTTTTTCGATTTCCGATTCCGGTTTCGATAAATCGCCCAACATAAGTCATAATATGTATCTATTTACCTAGAAATAAGACAAAAGAAAAGTGTCAATTATGTCAGGTATTCTTTAGGGATTTTTCAGACGCATTCCCTCCGACCATTTCTGTGAGACATCGTTCTCGGCAGATCTTTAATGTGGGATCTAGCGTCTTCTCCAAGTCTTTGTAAGTATGATGAGTTTTTCCAACCGTCTCGTGAATATCACTCACTTGTTCCTGCATACTTACCCAGGATTGTGTCAAGTCGTTTTCTTTGCGTTATGTGTATTAAATGGCAATATAGACAATATGTTTGTTGATAATTTACAGACAACTATTGAAAAACTTTATTTGAAGGGCGCGCATGCGCAGGCTTACACCAAAGTGGGGCGGGTTTGTATTTACCTCCCTCCCACTGGTGGATATGTGAATCTAGGTCGGAAGGTGGGGATTAGAAGCCTATGCATAAGAACCAGAGAAGCTCTGCCTTCAAAAATGCCTAAGCAGACCAGCCGGTAGGATATAGTTAGAAACTGACCCCTGTCAAAGAGAGCAGGTAAAACCTGGACAAGTTGACCTCTTAGAACTTCACAGAACGATACCTCAGCCTAACAGAAAGAAGGAGGACACCTAACTCAAATGACCCAAACTCTGTCTGACTGATTGTCGAGGACGTATTACCAACTTGGTATGAAAAACAACAGCACCCTTATGGTCAGTTGACCTCCTGGGGAGTTATTAACGAAACAATACATATAAAGATTACAGTACTGACCATATGGACAAATAAGTAACGTAAAGGCTAATTCAGGGAAGACTGCTTGAATATCTATATCGAATCAGGTTATTATTCTACCCCGTGAGTTGCTTGATATGAGTTCAGTTCTGATGGTGCTCGTACCACTTTGCATAGCTGGTATTGTACTTGTGGGTGATTCCGCATGTACAACGTAAACACGTGGAACAGGTTAGAAACGAAACGATAACAGTGTTACAAGCTGAACCCCTCCTATCTAAATCTTTCTCTTTTACCCACCTGATATAAGATGAAGGTGGTAATATAGACCTTTCTTGATTGTTGAGAATGACACGGTTGTTAACGACGCGGACCGAGGACCTGGGTGTGTCGGGTTCGAATCCACGAAAAAAACGCTTTCATCAAAACCCACATCCGAGAGGAGGTAATTTTTTTTTTAAATACTTAAGTTTGAAGAGACAGCCAGAATCATAGAATCCTTGTGTATGTTCCGTCACGTGATGTTTGTGGCCGTTTCACCAGTCTTCAAGCTGTCGAGATGTAGAACAATAAAGAGTCCACTGTTGCCCCAAACAGTTCCTCTCAGATTGTTGGCTGTCCATCAATGACGCTTCTGGCTGTGATTTTGCGGATGTCTCTCTCTTTCTCTCTCTTACTGTTAACAGGTTGTAAGTGTCGATATATACAAATTAATGGGCGGACTCGATTTTTTTAATTCATGAAAATAAGATCAACATTAACAGTTAGAGAGAAATGAAAAAGTAAGAAATAGATAATGAGTGAATGAAAATGAAAATGGAACAAATACTTTTGAAATATAGAAAACAAAAACTAACGTAGGAATTTAAATGAGTAGATGGGCAAAAGAAAGAAATGTTACGGAAGTGTTGCTTTATCCCACAATACGAAAATAGGCCGAAAAAATGAGGGCACTCGTGCAGCTTTTGTATCAGATGAAACCGACTTTTTCTTCGGATTTTTCCTACTGTTTACTGGAGTATGCCGAAGCGCGTATCCAATCAAAAGCGAGAAAAGCGATGACAAGCTGAACGCCGAAACCCTATATCCCATAATTTAAAAACAACTGATAGCGTAATTCTACCTTGTTTCCACTTCCTCTACGCCTTCTTCTTCTTCTTCTTCTTCTTCTTTTTCTTTTTCGTCTTCTTCTTTTTCTTCTTCTTTTTCTTCTTCTTCTTCTTCTTCTTCTTCTTTTTCTTCTTTTTTTTCTTCTTCTTCTTCTTCTTCATCTTCTTCTTCTTCTTCTTTTTCTTCTTCTTCTTCTTCTTCTTCTTCTTTCTTTTTCTTCTTCTTTTTCTTCTTCTTCTTCTTCTTCTTCTTCTTCTTTTTCTTCTTCTTCTTCTTTTTCTTCTTCTTCTTTTTCTTTTTATTCTTCTTCTTCGTTATCGTCACAAAATCAGAAAAAAGTAAATATCGTTGATTCATTGATTAATTTCTTTACAATATTTAGTTTATTCATAAAAAATATCGTAAACAACAATTAAACAAATGTTGACTGTTTCATGAAAAAACATTATAACAGAAATAAATTAATCAAAAAGAGGTAGAAAGAAAGAATATAAAAAGAAAGCAAAAAATAACGAAGGATGAAAACAGAAAGAAAGGATTATTTAAAAACGGAGTTTCGTTAAGGGCAACTAAAAAGAGAATAAAAAAAGAAAGATAAAAAGCGGGAAACCTCCTTGAGAAAACAAAATGGGGGATGCAAACGAATATTGGAAGTTCTGAAATCCGTGGAACGGTAAAGTTTCGTGGGTCATTTTCGATTAAAAAAGTCGCCATTTTGTACCTCTTTTCTTGTAATCATTTTTGTTGGTTTTTTTTATATTTTTTTATGAGGCATGTTTTGTTTCAATCACAGTTCATATTTTCCTTCGATTTTCCGTACCTATAAAATATTTACCCAAACTACTTATGTCACTGAAACCCAACCTCCCTCTTTCTATCTCCCTGTGCATCTATCCCCTGGCTGGTACGGTATTAACCCTTGGCAAGTTGAGCCAGCTTCCTCTAGAAGTAGTTTTATGGAATATCACAATTACAAGCGTTCCTCAGTCGCATGTATTTCTCGATAATAGAAGAGGGTGTTAGGTTTTTGCAGTTCTTTCAGGGAGGTGTTGGCGTCCTCCAACATACGCCTACTATTCCCGAATGGTCACCCATTTTTGTACTAACCAGGCTCAACGTTGCTTAACTACACTGATCTATAAAGAGTACCGGTGTATCAACGTGATTATGCCGTATACACCATATATTTTTTTTATTTCTCTTTCTTTCTCTCTCTCTCTCTCTCTCTGTCTCTCTTTCTCTCTCCCTTTCTCTCTTTCTCTCTTTCTCTCTCTCTTTCTCTCGCTCTTTCTCTCTGTCTCTCTCTCTTTCTCTCTCTCCCCCTCTCTCTCTCTCTCTCTCCCTCTCTCTCTCTCTCTCTCTACTAATCGATCTCTCGTGATTTCGAACTGTGTATTCTTTCTTTTTAAAAAAACTTAGCTCACCCCAAACAAGGAAAGTTGCCACTGTAGACGCAAGTAGCTACTGAGAATAAAGGTAAAAGTTTGGGAAGTAATCCTAAATGGGGAGCTGTGCAGCGAGATGCTTGTACATATTAGTTTTAAATATCTGCATGTCGGTACATTTGGGGAAACAGGAATCAGGAAGGGGGTCCCGAAGGCCGGCAGCACGAGGAAATAAGTTATTGGAGTAGAAGGCTCTCTAGCCTGTGGAGACGTATACCGGAAATGATTTGGATTTAGCTGATTGTCGGGTTGGTCAAGTGTATTTAGGTCACCAAATGAGCAAGTTCATCGGAGCACATTCTATTGAAGTACGTGTAAAACAAGCACATTTAGTCATTTACTGCCTTTATTTATCTCTAGTCACTTCTTTATTTAATTAGGTACGTTTTCTCTTATATACGTTCACCCGCTTCCTCTCTTGTCGTCTCTCTTTCTATGTCGTCTCGTTTTCTTCCATTGTGTGTATGTATATATTGATGTCCGTTTCTTTTTTCTCTATTCTCTCCATCTTCTTCTTTCTTTCTTTCTTTCTTTCTTTCTTTCTTTTTGTTTCGTTTATTTGGTTGAAGCTGTGTTTTAATTTTATCCTCCCCAACTCTTTGTTTTGTCGCTTTTCAACTCTTCCTCCCTTAAAAGTCGGCAGTTTCTTTCTATCATTTACTCCCCCTATATGAACTCTCTTTATCTTTTGCCAACTCCTTCTTGAATTGTATGTGTTCTCATACATTATATTCTCTATCTCTCTTTGTTTCTTTCTTTCTCCCTCTCTCTCTCTCGTGTTCTCGCTCTCTCGTTTTCTCTCTCTCTCTCTCTCTCTCTCTCTCTCTCTCTCTCTCGATCTATATATCTCTCCCGGAGAGCGTTTACACATTTCTCCCACTTTTTTTTTCATTCTTCACTTTTTTTCTCTTATTCCACGCATCTCTATTCGAACACTTTATTTAATTTTACTTTTTACAAAAGTGTGAATATGTTTCCTTTTCATTTTGTCTATGTTCTTTTGTCCCTCACTTCCGGTAACACTATGTGAATTCCTCTCCTCCCATCATATCTTTTTTTCTCGAAACATAAAGACGGTTTCTGCTATCCAGCTGCTAAGCCATCCATAACTTCATCCCCGCATGTCAATAGCCCTCACTACATAGGAAGGAGGACAGGTGCATACATGACTGACCCCAAATGCACAAACATGCAATGAAGGTTCTCTTTTTTATTTTTTATTATTCATGTCCCGGGAGTGCTTCTCTCCCATAACCCCCTCTTTCTTCTCACCGCCCGACCGCGTGTTGGATTGAAACGTCAGACTATCTACTTGTCTGTCATTTCGTATTAGTGTTCCTCGAGGTAATATCTTTCCTTGACATGTTTCCCAGCAACTTGTACGGAGATTTGAAACTGGACTTTTAAGGCATTTGTTTTTGAATGTATATTTTTACTTATTTTTGTAGATCCCTTCAATACCATACCATTGTCTTATTTTTTCTTTCTTCTTTACTGTTTTTTATCTGTTTTCTTAAAAAAAAAAATAGACGCCCTTCAATTTCTCATTTTTTCGATCTCTGCTTGACCGGCTTAGTTTATTCCTAAGATACATCCTCAGAACTCTATGGGAGACATTGTCTATCTTTATAAGACTCTGATACTTTATAAGATGGAGTACTCCAGCCACATTTGGGGTTGTGACGCTCATAACATTCTTTCATGCCCTGACAGAGTACAAAAACCAATTCGCAATCTAGTGGGATGTGATCTCCTTTTATCTTAACATCATGTTTTCCACAAAATAAACATTACGAGTGTCTCTTTCTATTATCGATATTTCCATAGTAGGGGATCGAGTGGGCTCCAATCTCTGGTTCGTCCTTGTAAACAAATTATAGCAATAATCGGTTACCGTAACTCAACTGCAAAAACTTCCCTTTCTCCCCCTCTCTATCTATCTTTTTTTCTTTCTTTCTCATTCTTTCGGTCTTTCGGTCTCTCTCTCTCTCTCTCTCTCTCTCTCTCTCTCTCTCTGTACGTGATACTGGACGTAATTTCCATAAGCAGAGTTTCTTTCCAATACTTTCCTGTCCATGGAAAACATTGACATGGGACTATTTCCCTACAGTCTGTCGGTTAGACTGTTGACCTAACACACATCATTTTGAAATAGATGTTCCATCACTAACTGGCCGATTGAACAGAAACATAATATTTATGTAAGCCCAACAATCGCTGTGAGAAGTCATAATTAAAATCTGCTACCGATGTCCTATTTCACAAGTGAAAAAATATGACAGAAAAAAACAAGATTCAGATCCAAAAAAATCAGAATTTATCATGCAAAATGTCACAATATATCCATAAAAAAATAGAGAACCGGGAAACAGTGTATTAGCCAATGCAGATCAAATAAGAGCCAAGAGCGAATATGAAGAGCAAAATGATGCAGATTTTATCCGGTACTGATTTTTTTAGAACAACTTTTACAGAAAAGAGATGAAATAATATATGACTAAGCGGGACAGAATGAGTTAAAAAATTCGGATGTGAATCAAATAATGCAAAACGACGACCGTTGTTACAGCGTAGCGTGAAATAGATCTAGATCTCCCAGAGAAAAAAATATAGGAGAGAGAGAGAAAAAGAGAGAGACATGCAGATAGACAGACAGACAGGAAGAAAGAGATACAGAAAAGGAGAGAAGAGGAGATCGAGAGAGTATGAACGAGTGCGCGAGAGAGAAATAGAGAGCGAGAAATAGTAGGAGTGCGAAAGAGAAGAGAGAAGGAGACCGAGAAAGAGAGAGGACGAATAGACAGTGATCGAGAGAGAGAGAGAGAGAGAGCGATGGAGAGAGAGCACGAGAGAGAGAAAAGGGAAGCAAGGGAGAGAGAGGGATCATGAAAGAGTGCGAGAGAGAGAAAAAAACAGATACAAGGAGAGAGCGCTAGAGAGTGAGAGAGGAGAGCGAGAGAGAACAGGAGAGTGCGCTAAAGAGACCAAACAAAGAGAGAGAAAGAAAGCGCGAGTGAGCGTCTAAGCAAGCGAGGAAGAGAATAAGCAAATCAAATAATCACTAGAAGTACAAGACGCACGAGGGGCATGCAACCTTTACGTTTCTGGAAGATGTATGAACACTGCCAATTCAGTATACCTAATTAGCATAAAGGTAAAAAATCCCGTGTAGGTCGGAAACTTGTCTAGTCACTAACCAGTCCTAATTATTCACTTCACAACAATACTCAAAAGTATGTCATTTTCGTTCGTACACAATAGGACTTATCGGAACATAAACACATTAAATCGACAGATCAGCATAGATTTTGAGTGATGATTAATCTGATGTCGTTGGGTAAAAGATTCCGACTTTGACGATTTTAAAATGAATTGTTCCAGAATCAATTAATGTCGTCCTTTCGAGTATTTAGTTACTCCTCTCAGAGGAGTTAGGCACAAGGCCAGTTTTTATCTTACTCCCACAAGTAAGATGTGACCAAAGGTCGGGTCGGGAAAGTGGGGTTTGAAAAGCCAGCGCCCGAGAGGTGAGCACTATGACCATTAAATATTTCCTGGGCAGCCCCGTCGGCATTCCCCGATAGGAGCGCCTCAGGCAGTAAGCAATAAACTTACTCCTCCCCAAAGAGGGGAGGCGAAGCCTGGGAGGGTGAACCTCCTAGAACTGCACAGAACAGACCCATAGACCGGCATAAATCAAGCCCCGAAGGCCAAGACAATACCAGTCTATGGGGTGCACTATCAATCGGAACAGATATTACACTTTGATCTTAGCCAAAAGGTCGTCCCTTCGAGTAAAACAGTAGAATTTTAAATAAATCCATTAAATCAATTACATTCAAATTATTGATTTGAAGAATATTGAACCGACAATTATTTTTACGGTTAGAAGTCAGATAATCTCTATTACTTCAATCTTAAATAAATAAACAAATATAGAAAATAAATAATCGTTTTATTTATAAAAATAATATTTCGCAGACAATGACAATCATTATTATGAAACAAGAAAGATAAATTTTATAAAGAGAATATAGACTGACATATATGTATTATCGGAATATTATTATGAAAAGTAAATTATACAGATTCATCAAGGAAGCTCTGTGGAATTATAATGCATCCTGCTAGTATAACAAATAATACAATAGAAATATAGCAAACTTGAATGAATATAGTAAAGAAATAATTCTAAAGAAAAAGTTTGTCTACACATGAAAAAAATGTATACTTGTACGGAGTATTTGAATTACTTACTAGACACCATCCTTGAGTGTCTTTGGTCTCTCTATGCAAGGGTCTGTCAGAACAAACTGGCATGAGGATACTATACCCTACAAGTAAACCCTGCCCAAATATTCAAAAATAAACAGTATTCAAAGCCCAAATAAGATCCACTCGGCACGGCTATACACTGGCTCATACAAACAAATGATGCAACTTTTTCTAGTGATGTTGCATCAAATAACATCACTTAGTTGTATACTCTACCAGACTAGATGAATTGTTGTCCTTGAATAAAAAAAATATTCAGAAAAGACTGGAATAAAGATGAACTATAATATGAGGTAATGACCAGTTGCGGAAAAGAAATTTCGTGTTCTTCACTGCTTTACTAACTCAAACTTTTAGAGGTAGAGGGGAATCATGATCGAACACTCGCATATCATATAGAAATCAAGTGTTAGCCCCAGAAAGGGGTCCCTGGATTTCTGAGAACACACCTACTGAAGTAAACTGAAAATCAGTACGCTTTGTATGAACTCTTGTCTCCTTGCCATTCTTACTATTGTGTTATATTGTTTTGCGCTTATGTCCGCATTAACAAATATACTAGTAGCAACGTTAAGGATATCCCCCTTGGCTGGCGTAGACCTTCGAATTAATCATGATGCAGTTTGGCTTGATATCTACAAAGAAATATTATCTACATCGTACGCCTCTCATTTTTTTCTCAATAGACGAATGCACTCATCAAGCCATGGATTTTTAATACTTAGTGTATGTGCTCCGGTGATGAAATCGAGTTAATTTTGCTAATGATTTACGGAATAATGAGGAAAATTGAGTTGGTTTTAATTCGCTTAATCTCTCCACTCGTTCGAATATATTAGTGAGTCTTCGGTAGCTTCTTGCTAAATAATTTGCTGAAAGGTTGCACGATCTCTTCTTTGAACATTAGGGTTAGGAGTTAGGTGTTAGGGTTATGGTTTAAGGTTAGGGTTAGAATTACGGATTCGTGTTAGGAGTAGGTGTAATGGTAAGGGTTAGGGTTACAAAGCTCCCAAACAGCACATTATTTGAAAACTAAGTATGGGTAATGGTAAAAGGAAAAGTAACGTTTAGCGATTAGGGGTTAGTGTTAGTGGTTAGAGTTAGTGTATAAATTATATTACTGAGTCTTCGGTAGCTTCTTGTTAAATAATTAGCTTAAAGGTTGCACGATATCTTCTTTGAAAATTAGGGTTAGGGGTTAGTGGTTCGGGGTTATGGGGTTAGAGTAAGGATTAGCGATTAGTTTAAAGATTTGGGCTAATGATTAGGGTTATGGTTCAAAGCTCTCAAGCAACACATTCTTTGAAAATCAATTAGGGGTTAGGGTAAAGGGTAACGTTACGACCAACTATTAGGGGTTGGTGTTAGTGGTTAGAGTAAGTGTATTGATTATAGTTAGGTTTTAGGGTTCGGGGTTAGGGGTCAATGCTAGGAGTTAGGGCTGTGGTTAGAGGGTAGGGATAAAAGTAATGGTTATGGTTCCACGTTTGGTAAGCATACCTTTTTTCTAAGAAGAAACACTTTTCGAAAATTAAATTTACATTTATGTTAGTTATGTTGAAAGCCAGAATCAAATGGCCTTTTGGCTAAGATCAATGTGTAGTATCTGTTCCGATGGATACTACACCCCATCAACTGGTATTGTCTTGGTATTCGGGGCTTGATTTACGCCGGTTTATGGGTCTGTCCTGTTCAGTTCTAGGAGGTCCACCCTCCCAGGCTTCGCCTTCCCTCTTTGGGGAGGAGTAAGTTTATTGCTTACTGCCTGAGGCGCTCCTACCGGGGAATGCCGACGGGGCTGCCCAGGAAATATTTTAATGGCCAGAGTGCTCACTTTCTCGAGCGCTGGCTTTGCAAACCTCACTTTCCCGACCCGACCTTGGGTCATATCTTACTTGTGGGAGTAAGATAAAACTGGCCTTGTGCCTAACGTCCTGGACAGGAGGTAAATAAATACTCAAGTAAGAACAGATTTGGCTTTTGGAGCCACTCTTTCTAGGTAATTTTTCAGAGTTCCGTCATAATCCTGGTTACTAACAGTTAAACACATTCCAGGTGTACGATATTATTTTGTAGATAAGGATTTGTTACTTAGACGGCATACACAATAATGGGCCGCACAAGATCATGTATAAGGGACGAAGAGTGTCTGCTGTTAGGTTGAGAAAGTATCTCCTGATCAGGTAGACAACCTGCCTGGTCGTGTCAGCTATCCCAATATAATGGCACGCTCGCTTGAATAAGATATAGCTGGTTAGAAGAAGTAGGCGTTGTTAAAAGTAATAAAATTAGTCGTTTTTTTCCTGATATTTTTTTATTGGTGCATATAAATAGAGTGGCATCTATTTCTACTATATTTTCTACTGAAACGGTTCAGACTGTTCACAAACAAGAAAGAATTAAAATTACCTGTTGATCTGTTAAGAAGATTCATTATGTATTAATGTTTTCTGTTCGAAACCTTTTTTTTTACTTTCATGCATCAAAATATAGCAAATTGCCCACAAAATGTTAGAGTCTACTGTGAGTAACAGCCAGATTTACAGCGAAACATCCTAAGTAGTTAGTAGTTCAGCAAGAGGTAGTGTCACATTGCATTTACATTTCTATATGTTTGTATGACCTTGAAAATAGGGGCATGGGGGGGGATTCCAAGGGAAAGCAGTCCTAGGAAAGAAGCTGTCAGAGTAGAAGTTCCCCAGAATTGTGGTGATATCTACAATGAAGAGTGACATTTTGCTGCTACTCGGATTATCGGGTGTATTTCCGTTGAATGCGTACAAGTGAATACAATTTGTTGGGACACATTCCATAGAAATACATGTAAAACAAGGACTGCTACGGTGGGCTAGGGGCTGGAGCTTAGCAGACAAATTAGAGACTCTTTTTTATGCTGTTTAAGAAGAAGAGACTAGTTGATAATGTATCAGTCGATATGTGACAAACACGCCAATTGGATGGTCGAATGGTGGCTTTATTGAGATATAGAATGCAAGCAGGTATGAAAGTTTTAAGAGATCCACCATCTTTGTAGAATATTTGGCAGACTTTGCTATGTTTCCTGTAAATGTTAGGCCGAGGAGTTTGAAAGTTGTACTCTTTTGAATCTCTCTATCAGATATGGCAATCGGTGGTTTGAAATGTTCTTATAGCTGTTAAAGGCTGATAACTTTGTCTTGGTAACATTACATGAAACTATTCATTTTCGACCCCATTCTACTACAGAATCAGTTGGAAAAAAAAACAAGTGATCTAATGGGATAGGTTTTATATTTTAATCTATTGTTGTTGTGTTTCTGTGCGTATGTTTCTCCCCGTGTATTATATATATATATATATATATATATATATATATATATATATATATATATAATTTTATTACTAGTTAGTAATTACCTTGATGTTGTAAAATAATATATATATATATATATATATAGTAAAAAAGAAGTGTAGTAAATAAATACCATCAAAGCTTGTTATAGATGCAATATGTATTTTACAAAAAAGAAAAGACAAATCGAAGACGATTTTTTTTTTTTTCCTTTTTTTATAAACTAACATTATGTATGTATGTAGTTTATAGTTATACAGATATTTCGCTAATAAAATTAGCCTATTCATTGTAGTTGAAAATTCCGATGTAATTGGAAAGCCCGCTTCAGTTGGTGTGAGCCGGCGAATGAGATGTTGTTTTTTTTCTCTCTCGTATGAAATCACGTAAGCACGTGGAAGGTTATAGTTTTAAAGGTTCATACTTTTTTTTTTTAATAAGCATCCGTTTGAAATTTAGTAAAAAAGAAGTGTGGTAAATAAATACCATCAAAGCTTGTTATAGATGCAATATGTATTTTACAAAAAAGAAAAGACAAATCGAAGACGATTTTTTTTTTCCTTTTTTTATAAACTAACATTATGTATGTATGTAGTTTATAGTTATACAGATATTTCGCTAATAAAATTAGCCTATTCATTGTAGTTGAAAATTCCGATGTAATTGGAAAGCCCGCTTCAGTTGGTGTGAGCCGGCGAATGAGATGTTGTTTTTTTTCTCTCTCGTATGAAATCACGTAAGCACGTGGAAGGTTATAGTTTTAAAGGTTCATACTTTTTTTTTTTAATAAGCATCCGTTTGAAATTTAGTAAAAAAGAAGTGTGGTAAATAAATACCATCAAAGCTTGTTATAGATGCAATATGTATTTTACAAAAAAGAAAAGACAAATCGAAGACGATTTTTTTTTCCTTTTTTTATAAACTAACATTATGTATGTATGTAGTTTATAGTTATACAGATATTTCGCTAATAAAATTAGCCTATTCATTGTAGTTGAAAATTCCGATGTAATTGGAAAGCCCGCTTCTGTTGGTGTGAGCCGGCGAATGAGATGTTGTTTTTTTTCTCTCTCGTATGAAATCACGCAAGCACGTGGAAGGTTATAGTTTTAAAGGTTCATACTTTTTTTTTTTTAATAAGCATCCGTTTGAAATTTAGTAAAAAAGAAGTGTGGTAAATAAATACCATCAAAGCTTGTTATAGATGCAATATGTATTTTATAAAAAAGAAAAGACAAATCGAAGACGATTTTTTTTTTCCTTTTTTTATAAACTAACATTATGTATGTATGTAGTTTATAGTTATACAGATATTTCGCTAATAAAATTAGCCTATTCATTGTAGTTGAAAATTCCGATGTAATTGGAAAGCCCGCTTCTGTTGGTGTGAGCCGGCGAATGAGATGTTGTTTTTTTTCTCTCTCGTATGAAATCACGCAAGCACGTGGAAGGTTATAGTTTTAAAGGTTCATACTTTTTTTTTTTAATAAGCATCCGTTTGAAATTTAGTAAAAAAGAAGTGTGGTAAATAAATACCATCAAAGCTTGTTATAGATGCAATATGTATTTTACAAAAAAGAAAAGACAAATCGAAGACGATTTTTTTTTTCCTTTTTTTATAAACTAACATTATGTATGTATGTAGTTTATAGTTATACAGATATTTCGCTAATAAAATTAGCCTATTCATTGTAGTTGAAAATTCCGATGTAATTGGAAAGCCCGCTTCTGTTGGTGTGAGCCGGCGAATGAGATGTTGTTTTTTTTCTCTCTCGTATGAAATCACGCAAGCACGTGGAAGGTTATAGTTTTAAAGGTTCATACTTTTTTTTTTTTTAATAAGCATCCGTTTGAAATTTAGTAAAAAAGAAGTGTGGTAAATAAATACCATCAAAGCTTGTTATAGATGCAATATGTATTTTACAAAAAAGAAAAGACAAATCGAAGACGATTTTTTTTTTCCTTTTTTTATAAACTAACATTATGTATGTATGTAGTTTATAGTTATACAGATATTTCGCTAATAAAATTAGCCTATTCATTGTAGTTGAAAATTCCGATGTAATTGGAAAGCCCGCTTCTGTTGGTGTGAGCCGGCGAATGAGATGTTGTTTTTTTTCTCTCTCGTATGAAATCACGCAAGCACGTGGAAGGTTATAGTTTTAAAGGTTCATACTTTTTTTTTTTTAATAAGCATCCGTTTGAAATTTAGTAAAAAAGAAGTGTGGTAAATAAATACCATCAAAGCTTGTTATAGATGCAATATGTATTTTACAAAAAAGAAAAGACAAATCGAAGACGATTTTTTTTTTCCTTTTTTTATAAACTAACATTATGTATGTATGTAGTTTATAGTTATACAGATATTTCGCTAATAAAATTAGCCTATTCATTGTAGTTGAAAATTCCGATGTAATTGGAAAGCCCGCTTCTGTTGGTGTGAGCCGGCGAATGAGATGTCTGTATAACTATAAACTACATACATACATAATGTTAGTTTATAAAAAAAGGAAAAAAAAAAAATCGTCTTCGATTTGTCTTTTCTTTTTTGTAAAATACATATTGCATCTATAACAAGCTTTGATGGTATTTATTTACCACACTTCTTTTTTACTAAATTTCAAACGGATGCCTATTAAAAAAAAAAAAAGTATGAACCTTTAAAACTATAACCTTCCACGTGCTTGCGTGATTTCATACGAGAGAGAAAAAAAACAACATCTCATTCGCCGGCTCACACCAACAGAAGCGGGCTTTCCAATTACATCGGAATTTTCAACTACAATGAATAGGCTAATTTTATTAGCGAAATATCTGTATAACTATAAACTACATACATACATAATGTTAGTTTATAAAAAAAGGAAAAAAAAAAAATCGTCTTCGATTTGTCTTTTCTTTTTTGTAAAATACATATTGCATCTATAACAAGCTTTGATGGTATTTATTTACCACACTTCTTTTTTACTAAATTTCAAACGGATGCTTATTAAAAAAAAAAAAGTATGAACCTTTAAAACTATAACCTTCCACGTGCTTGCGTGATTTCATACGAGAGAGAAAAAAAACAACATCTCATTCGCCGGCTCACACCAACAGAAGCGGGCTTTCCAATTACATCGGAATTTTCAACTACAATGAATAGGCTAATTTTATTAGCGAAATATCTGTATAACTATAAACTACATACATACATAATGTTAGTTTATAAAAAAAGGAAAAAAAAAAATCGTCTTCGATTTGTCTTTTCTTTTTTGTAAAATACATATTGCATCTATAACAAGCTTTGATGGTATTTATTTACCACACTTCTTTTTTACTAAATTTCAAACGGATGCTTATTAAAAAAAAAAAAGTATGAACCTTTAAAACTATATATATATATATATATATATATATATATATTTAGGCAAACATTATTAAATAACACGGAGTTGTTTTGTTTGATGCGACTTTTTTTTATTTTTTTAATTTTCCGAATTGTCCATCTAATGTTTCGGTCAAATTGATATAAATATGATCCATGGCTTTCTTGTTCCATTCTTTTTCTTTTTTGCAAGTACTTTCGATTTGAATCGTCAAATCATCTTCAGGCGGTATTAGTTTTTGTGTCTTTATTGTTGTGCTCATTTTTGAATTATAACGGCAAGTAGTTTATATTTGAAAACGCGTCTGTAAAGTTGAAATGTACATGAGAGCGTGATGGCGTTCTACACATATGAGAGATTTAAAGTTTGACTGTTTACACCGTTCAGAAATTGATGACGTTAAAGAAAGTGCATACAATTCAAACGCATAACTACATAATGGCTAAGAATTTGGTAATGTTATATATAATGCTAGACACTTTAAAATGTTGCAACTAGTTTCATAATTGACATTATTAATTGTGGGATGTTTAGTTTTTATGTAGAGGGGTTCGAGTATTTTTAACTTTTTTGATATTGGTATCATGGTGTATTATTTTGGTATTGTTAACAAGGATGTTTCTATATTGGGAGGGGGTGCAATTATGTTTTTTAGGTGTTGACATATAGAGCTAGTGTCGAAGAGATGTAGGGTGAGTCTTCGGGATAGTGTTGTGGAAGTGAAACCTATGTAGGAATTAGTTTTTTTTTATTGTTATCGGATATACATTCTCCCATAGGGCATTGAAACTGATATATTACATTGGTTCTTCCTAATGTATTTTGGGTTTGGGAAGTGTTATTTTTAACAACAGAGTTTGATGTTTTCATTTTTTTATAATAAATAATAAATCGTATTTTATCATCAGAATTGGTGGAGGATATATAGCGATGTATTATATTTTTAAGAGCTTTTTCATCCAATTTAAAGTTTGGATGCATTTGGTTACAATAGAATAGATTCATGTAGTGGGAATTATTTAGCTTATTAGTAGGATTATCTAGTGTTATTTAATAATGTGTGCCTAAATGAAAATATGCTGCCTAAATACACACAATATATATATATATATATATATATATATATATATATATATATATATATATATATATATATACGGGCATTCGATGATAGGAATAGAGAGCGAAGGTACTCAACCAAAGGATGCACCCGATGACCCTCAAGGCTGGTGAGATCTATAGCTTCACGATAATCTTAGAAGATTAGACGCGGACGCCTCTGTGTAGTTTAATTGCCATACATATATTTCAACTAACTTGCTCTACTCACGTATTGAGCACTGTTGAAGGAAATACTTATAATCAATACACAATATCTTATATTTCTTCATGATATTATGTGGATACATTTAATAATAATGTCAATATATGTCTACATAAGGATTTTTGATAGAGATCTCTCTCCCTCTCTCTCCCTCTCTCTCCCTCTCTCTCCCTGTTTCTCTCCTTCTCTCAACCCCCACTCTATCTCGCTCTTTCTCTCTCTCTCTCTCTCTCTCTCTCTCTCTCTGCTTCTCTCCAAATATATATATATATATATATATATATATATATATATGTATATGCCTGGATAGGTTTATATGCATATCGACTAACACACCTACTTTGTGTGGGTGGAGGTCGACATGTTTTTTTTTCTCTCTCCAGAATGTATATATTTCTCTATTCCATTCGTGGAGTTTGGATTTTCTTTCAAATATCAAAGATTACAAGCATCCTTTTATGCGACGACGTAATCTCACCAGCCTTGAGGGTCATCAGGTGCATCCTTTGGCTGAGTGTTGGCACTTCCGCTCTCTATTCCTATCATCGCATTCCCGTCCTCTTAATAAGATTTATTTTTATTTGCACTCCGTCCCCTCCTTCTATATCTCACTGTCTACTCCATCTCTCTATCCGTCTATATATCTCTCTAACACGCTATCTCTCCATATAACTGCATAGTCTTCAGCCATTTTTGAAATTAGACTTACCAATGTCAGTACAGTTCGTAATTGCTCCACCCTTGCTTTACTATAGACTTTCCACGCATGCACCAGTAGATGGGTCAGCCATTGTCTCCCGAGACTACAAGGAGACCAATTACACTGACACTTGATATTATTTATATTGTGTGACAAAGAGTACTCCTTGAACATTGGGTTTATCGTAAAACAAATGTTACGTAATACTCACCGCATTTGAACTGACGTTTCTCGAGTCGAGTTGATAAAAAAAATCAAGTACAATTAGAAAAAAATGCGGAGATAAAGAGAGAAAGACTTCTTTTATTTCGGACTTTTCTTCTCATAAACGAGTTGCCCAACTACAACTACCATCCTATTAAATCTGTATGTGGATATAAGATATCTAAAATCATACTTTTCCTAAGGGTATTAGTAAAAGGGACCTACCGAGCTAACAGTCCGTTCTTGTAACCTCATCTTTTTTTCTCGAATGAATGTTGGCCTTGGTAAGTGGAAATGCATTAGTATGAAAAACTGTCAATTATTGTGATAAATGTAAGATCAATGAACGACTGGATATAAAAAAAATGTCTTTCAACGGGGATTGCTATAATCAAAATATGCATGGATATGATTAAACATGAAATTATAAAACCTTTTCAGAAGTAAGGTCTTACTTATTTTTTGTGGTGGATGTTTCGTTTATTATACGCATAATTTAAAAGCCGGGAATCTTCAGTGGCTAAGTTTATATTGTTTTCAGTGATAATAGTTTTAGATATGTTGGGGTAGACATACTAGAAGAACATTCTGAGACAGGAAATAGCGGATATATATCGTTGTCAACAATGTTAAGTCCTAAATCATAATTGCTTTAACAACCGGATGCATTAAAACTATCATTGCCTCATCATAGTATGACACGAGGCTATATAAAATACTGTGCAAATCCAATAGAAATTACTCTTAGTTACAGGGTGAGATACTTAAAATGCCAACCATGGAGTCATTAATAAAATTTAGAATCGATTCTACAATCCAACTATAGTTGGATTGTAGAATCGATTCTAAATTTATTCATGGTATGAATAAACTTCAATCCATGCTGAATTCAAAACAATGTTAAATATAAATATCCAGAATAATTTTAAAACTTCATACTCACCGGACCTTGCAACCCATATTTGTTATATGGGTTACTATCTAAAAAATAATGTCTATTAAAACAATACCAATACTATATATGACTTTCCGAGGGTCATCTCGGCCTAAGTCAGAGGAGCAATAGATGTGTGTGTCAGAGTTATTGACAATTTTACACGTCGTGGGCGGGTTTCTTTATCATAAAACGGCGATAAAACAAAGACTGTTGGATATTTAAGATGAAACTTGGTGGAGAAGTCAGATATACAGTTAGGTACATTTCGTACCGAATATAGTTGGATTGAATAAAGCATTGAAAATTGTATTAAATATTCTATATGTAGAATTTTTGTGGGTTCAGCTTGTAAGATATATTCGTTGAATTGGACGACGGGTTATACGTAATGATTGTAGTAGTGAAGGTTGCAGGAGTGGACAATCCACTATCTAATCGATATCCAATTAATCGATTCTGACACGACTTTATTCGTCACTTAAAAAATCAGGAAATTATATTAGATTCCGATATTCGTGTCATACTTAGTTTCAGCAAAATTGAAAACAGAAGACTTAATCAATGCAAAATGAATTAATTTTTTTTTTTTTACTTTACTCATATTAATTTCGGAATAACATCCATCATCACAGTTGACCAGTATTGTGTAATTTTGGAAAAAATAAACAAACTCTTTTTTTGTTTTTTTGATATAAAGTCCTCGTAATAGGTGTTATCCGCCTTGGCGGTTATGAAGTCGAATTCTGGTTGTCGAACGAAAATGCATGGGGCATGCTTGTATTTTAAAAAGATAGGTCGTTCATTTTGATGCATTGGTCGGTCAAAATTACTAAAATTGAGAATAGATGACTTTATCAATGTAACATTAATCTATTATCTTTTTTAACCGCCAATACAACACCGCGGATAACACCTATTACAAGGACGTTATATGAAAAAAAGTGTGGTTATTTTTTCTAAAATGACACAATACTGCTCAACTTTGATGATGGATTTCATTTCGAAATCAATTAGATTAAAGTAAGCACTTAATTTTCCATACTTAAGAGATTTTGCCGTAGGATTTCTACAAATCGATCCATGCAATGGCTATGTCCTTATTTCTGCGGTTTCCATTTTCAGGATATTTTGGGCTATGCATAACAGGTCATACGCCCTTCTTTTCCCTTTGCGGCACTCTTTCTGTTTGCCAGGAAGTAGTCCACGTCGTTAGGATAGACCACACGGTTGGTAAACAGGTTATTGGTCTGTAGTTTCGTGGGATTGTTTCCTTTTCGGTGTATTTTTGTATCAATATATTTCTTGTATTTATCATGCAGTCTGGTATGTCTGGTTCGTAGATACATCTAAGCTTTTGCGTTAGTCTTTTCGGTAAAGCCGTGAATTTTAAAAACTAGTATGCACATATGCCATCGTTATCTGGTGCTTTCCAATTTGCAATTTTTCTTAAGGTTGTCTTGAGCTTTTTTTTTCAGTAGCTTTGGTTTCCGTCCCTTCGGATAGTTATTCTTCTTTTTTTTTCTTCTTCTTCTTCTTCTTCTTCTTCTTCTTCTTCTTCTTCTTCTTCTTATTGTTGTTATTGTTATTATCATCGTTATTATTTGTACTCACTAGGAGTTCTCACTCAGATCATCGTCAGTGATTGCTCACCGACAAAAACAAGTGGTATTTCGTGGAGTTTGAGTGACAACAAGCCTCCCCAAATTCCAGTATTCTTCACCTCTTTTCGATAACGACGCGGCATCGCAACATCCTCTTACCATTGATTTCTCTGGGATTTTTGTGGAAATAAGCCTCCCCATGGTTCCAGCCTTCTTCGCACTTTTCCAGTAGAGGTCTTGTTTGTGCTGTCCCTCCTCGGTCTTCTCATCCTCCTCGACCCTCTACAAATATGTTGTCTGGTGTCAGCCTAGGCCGACACCATTTAAAAAAATAATATTTGATTTTTTTCAATTAATTTTTTAATTGTTATTAATCTTTATTTTGGGGTGGGGTGAGGTGGAGAAAAAAGGGATGAGCTAATGACGTTTCCTGTAATGTCTGCTCCTTGGTTTATTTTTGTATGGTGATAGCTGAGGCCAGTGTAATTTATTGGGGGGGGGGGTTATGTAGTGATGTTTCTTGCAGTTTCTGTTCCTTGGTTCGTGTTGTGGTGTTCTTCTCCCTGTTGTAAATTCATTGTGACTGGTTACCTTTGTATCTTATGCGGGCTGGTTTCCGCATTAGAGGATTTTCCTTAAGATTGCAGCTGTTTTGATCATTGTCGTTCTTTGTATAGTTCCAATGATCCCTTTGATTCTAATTTCTCCCACTCTTTTCTCCGGGTTTTTTTAGATTGTTCCTAGTGCTCCTACGATTAATGGTATTTTACTAACTTTCTTCAATCTCTATATTTATTTTAGTTGTCTGGCTAGTTCTGTGTATTTACATCGTTTTTCCGTGTCATTGATGTTCACTCTGTGGACTGCTGGAACGGCGAAGTCTACGATTTTACAAGATTTTTCCTTCTGTCGATTATAATAACATCAGGTCTTCTTGATTGTATAAGGTTATCTGTTTGTATATCCATATCCCAGAAGATTTTGTGTGTTCTGTTTTCCAGTACTATTATTATTATTATTATTATTATTATTATTATTATTATTATTATTATTATTATTATTATTATTATTATTATTATTATTATTATTATTATTATTTGTACTCACTTGGAGTTCTTACACAGATCATCGTCAGTGATTGCTCACCGACAACAACCAGTGGTATTTCCTGGAGTCTGAGTGACAACAAGCCTTCCCAGATTTCCAGTATTCTTCACCTCTTTTCGATAACGATGCGGTATCGCAACCGCCACTTATCATTGATTTCTCGCTAGTAAGGACTATTGATCGTCTCTGGGAGTTGGGTGGCAATAAGCCTCCCCAAGGTCCCAGCATTCTTTGCACTTTTCCAGTGATGGTCTGGTTTGTGCTGTCCCTCCTCGGTCTTCTCATCCTCCTCGACCCTCTACAAATATTTTGTCTGATGTCAACCTAGGCCGGCACCATTTTAATATATATATATATATATATATATATATATATATATATATATAAAATATAAATAAATAAAATAATTTTTAAAAAATCCTTAATTTTTTCCTTTTCTCTTTCCTTATTTTTAAAAAATATCATTTTACATTCTTTTTATTTATTTTTTTTTGGGGGGGAGGGGGTAGGGAGAAGCTTATAGTGTTTCTAGTAATTTCTGTTTCTTTGGTTCATTTTTGTGTAGTGATAGCTGAGGTCGGTGTAATATATTGGGAGGGATTATGAAGTGCTGTTTCTTGCAGTTTCTGTTCCTTGGTTCTTGTTGTTGTGTTCTTCGTGTGGTTTTGTTTTCTTCCTGCTGTAAATTCCTTGTGCCTGGTTAGCCTTTGTAGCTTATGCGTGTTGGTTTCCGCATTCGAGGATTTTCCTTAAGATTTCAGCTGTTTTGATCATTGCCGTCCTCTGTATGGTTTCAATGGTCACTTTGATTCCAATTTCTCCCAGTCTTTTCTCCAGGTTCTTTTGGGATTGTTCCTAGTGCTCCTACGATTATTGGTATTATACTAACTTTCTTCATGCTCCATATTCCTTTCAGTTTTCTGGCTAGTTCTGTGTATTTACTTTGTTTTTCTGTGTCTTCACTCTGTGGACTGCTGGAACGGCGAAGTCTACGATTTTACAAGAGTTTTCCTTTTTGCCGATTATAATACTATCAGGTATCCTTGCTTGTATGAGTTTATCTGTTTGTATATCCATATCCCCAAAAAATATGTGTTTTTCGTTTTCCAGTACTGGTTCTGGTTTATGTTTGTACCATTTGTCTGCATATTCGAAATTCAATTGTTTGCACAGTTCCCTGTGTATTACTTTCCCAACACAATCATGCCTTTTCTTGTATTCTTTTTGAGCAAGTTTGCGACACCCACTTATTATATTGTTTATTGTTTCATCTCTTTGTCCACACAGTCTGCATTTATTGTTTTTCTGGGTTCTATCTATTTTAGCTTTAATGTAGTTTGTCCTAATCGCATTGTTCTGTGCAGCCATCAGTAAAGATTCCGTTTCTCTGTTCAAGTTTCCTTTTTTAGCCATGCCCAGCTATTTGCATTGGTTTCTTCTCTTGTGAATCTCATGAAGCGTCCATGTAGTTGTTTTTCTTCCCATTTTTCTTTTCTTGTCTGTTCATTATTATTATTATTATTATTATTATTATTATTATTATTATTATTATTATTATTTTAACTACTTCTACTACTGCGAAAATTAACTGCAATATCCAGGTGACACTGTCGAAAGAAGGGCGAGTTTAAATAAAGTGTGCTTTTATCAAGATTTCTCTGATTTCGATAGTTATAATCTGACCGAAAAATCTCGGAAAAGAGTTTTGTTACATAAAACACTTTGACTTCCCAAATGGTCGCTTATTTACTACTGACCATGTTCAATGTTGCGTAACTTCGGCAATCTTATGGTAACCGATATGTAACGTGATTTTAGGGAGGCCACATGTTTAGAAAAACTCATGGGGACCTGAATCTACTTTAGTTAATCTATAAAATAGAGTACTTGTGATGAACAGGGCACCGACGAATTGAAGCACTTACTCACATTCCTTAGACTTGAAGTAGATACTCAAATGCTTATCGAACAGGAAAAGCCTTTTTTTTGCAAACCATTTATTTAACGAAAATTATGTATGCCCACATGAGTACAATTTTTTTTTTGCGGGAAGGAGGATTCTGTTGCGACCCGGACTGAAAGTATGTGGTACGGTTAAGGCAGGTAAAGCCTATGGTTTATATCAGGGATGGGCAAACTTTTCAGAGCAAGGGCCACATTAAACAAACAAACAAATGTTACTGGGCCGCATAGTATATTTTCCAATATAAATGATATCTGAAATAACCGATATATATGGATTGCAAAGCGACAATGCAATCATTTTTCATTTACAAGCATTTTGAAAAGCCGCATGAATTACATTGCCGGGCTGCATGCGGCCCACGGGCCGTAGTTTGCCCACCCCTGGTTTATATTGTTTGTTTATTTTAAATATTTTGTTTGGTTGTTCTTATTTAGGTTAATGTGTTTTCTTTGTAAGTTTGTTGTTCTGCGAAAGAAGACATTGCGCTCAGGGTGTGTACTAGTAAAGTGGGAGCGAGAACAAAGAACGCCGGTTATTCAGTTTCTATGACTTGGAAAAACTAGTGTTATCGGGGTTTATTTGGGCAGCGATTTAGGCAGTACTCGAACGTGACTGACAATAGGGTTGCGTGGCCGCGTACATTCATAGGGCGAAGGTTTTCTCAAATATAAGACGAGGGCCGCTAAGGTGGAAGAATAGATATTTCTGAAATAAACCGCCTTCTTTTTTCGTATCGGCCAATTGATCGCCTGTCTATCTCGGTCAAATCCAGAAACTTTTTTACGAGATGATCAGTCATATTTCTAGAAAAATCACATCTTGGATAGCAATCATTACTCGTACCAGAAATGTATACCTAATGCGAATAAAACCTGGTGTCAAGTGTGTAATTGCCAGAGGCTAAAAATTAGAAAGGTTATCGTCAATCACTGATGCCTGTATCATCTCCAGAAGTTACAGCACTTCGTAAGAGCTGTGATCAGTTATTTTATCTATCCTCGTCGTTGCAAGAGATCGAGTCTTTAACATGTGTCAAAGTAATGTTAAAACATCGGCTATATTCTTCTTTTCTTTTGAATAGCCCGATAACTTATCTAGGTCAGTATTTCCTACTCCCTATCGTCCGTATTAAAATGACATCCATGCGCCCTAGGTCATCCAAAACTTCTCCGACCGAGAACTGAAATTTCGACAGAAACTCGTGTAAATATATATCTGTATTTAAGTAGCATATTTTGAGAGTATATGCTTTTCGGCTACCAAGAAAGCCATTTCTTCTGTTATATTATCCCCAACATTCAGGGACAGTTCCGAACTCTGCATGTCACAATCAGAACAATTTTGTAGGAAATAAAAAAATCATACTTGGTGTGTCAAACGTTCACCCACAGCGGTCCTCCTGGACAGAAGACTTCCCTTCTAAAATAAAATGTGGACTTACGCAACACAAACGAAGGCAATCAATGTGGAAAAAAATCAGCTTTTATTCATACTTTTCGTATTGCGTACATCTTTACTGGCGCTGCTGAAAAGCATGAGGGGCCAGAAATGGGGCTTGAAAACCCCTTGTTTAATTCCTGCGTTCTTCTTTGAGTAAAAATATTTATTCCATTTTTGTTGGTTTCAAAAGCTTGACTGTCTAGCTTTACCCGTGTGTCTCTACCTTGTTTGACGTAATTTCCGCTCAATATTTTCCTCACGAAAAACGTTAGCCCGAAATGGTAGCCGCTTCATCCCTGGCCGACGTTAACACCCTGACAATCTCTTGGCGAACATAAATTCCAAATAATTACTAGTTAATGTGCCCACAATATTCAAGCCTAGTTCAACTGATTCAGATACAATACTTGAAGGAGAATATTATAGAAAGTAGCGTCCCAGATGTCCCTTATCGGAGATGCAGAATGGTAATAGCATTAAGGCCTTTACCGTTAACTTAATCAATGCTTTTAATCGTTTGAAGAATTCTACGTTGACCTAACTGCGGTTAACCGAATCGGTTTAGTCTTGTTTAATTTCGGACGGACAGGGGTATTTTTACCCCACCTAATAAACTGGTATTGTCCTGGCCTTTGGGTCTGGATTTACGCCGGTCTATTGGGGGTTGTCTGGTCCTGTGCAGTTCTAGGAGGTGCACCCTCCCAGGCTTTGCCTCCCCTCTTTGGGGAGGAGTAAGTTTATTGCTTACTGCCTGAGGCGCCCTACCGGGAATGCCGATGGGGCTGCCCAGGCAATTTAAAATTGCCAGAATACTCACCTCGAGCCCTGGCTTATCTAATCCCACTTTCCCGACCTTGTGTCACATTTTACCTTGTGGGAGGTAGATAAATAGTAATTTCAGACCGACGTCGCATTCCTCCAAACTACTATTATTTCGACGTCGCATTCCTCCAACCTGAACAAACCACTAACTGTACTGTTTTCATTTATACGTCACATCCGTTACGCCATAATAGATGAAACGTAAAAGAAGTGAGTTAATGCAAGCGTGGACTTCAATACAAACGTCACGCCTTTTATTTCGTTGATATATCTGGAGCTGAACATTTCAAAAGAATGGTATGTTCTGAATTTCCTTTATATTAGGTTTTAGAACGAAAGCAACAACAAAGAGTAATTCAGAGCTATAGGATTCAGAAACTTGTAAATCCAGGTTATCTAATCAAGGAACTAATTTTCGATTATGTAAATTAATTCAAATGTAAGGTGATTCCTTCACCACCGCATTTCTTTATAATATGTATGCTTATTTTAAAAAACTTATATAATTTAGATGTGTGTGTACACTCATGAAGACACCAGACCCCATATATTAGTTATATCATTTGAGCCGGAACAATATTGACCGAAAGTCATGAGTTGGGAAACTCTTGCAAAAGCTAGAGTTGACCCCTATGATATTTTCTCGCCTGCTTCAACTCCTCGGACTCAAAAGCGCAGGGCGTTGTATCGATTTTGGAATTTAACAGGTTGCATGAGCCTGTCAAAGACGGACAATTCCATCGCTGAAGGTCAAGATGTCGTGCTGCCTTCAACTTCCAGCACCTTAACCCCCCCGGAAAACATAATAATTAATGTAATCGAACCAATACCCGATCAGACGAAAATAAATTGTATTACTACCGCGTACAATGCACTACCGTCCCAAGATGTTCTATTCACCAATTCCGAGGAGAAGCCGTCTGGGACCACTGAAGAATACAAGATCAAAGTTAGTGATTCCAATTCGGGTATCTTGAAATTATTGGACGTTGATGACTTTCCGCATTCATCGTTTCAAACGAATCCAGGAGACGAAACGCGGCTTGAAAATCACATCAAAGAAGATGAGCCACGCAAAGAAAGCAGCGAAGAAGATTGCTGTCGAATTTGTCAGAACAACGAGAATTACCCAAATGAGCTAGTTTCACCGTGTTACTGCTCGGGCTCTCTTGGAAAAATGCATATAGCATGTCTAAACCAATGGTTACAGTTTTCAAAACGGAAGCAGTGTGAGCTATGCCGTTACAAGTATACATTCACAAAGGAAAAGCTTAAGTTTACCGACTTCCTCCGCGATCCGGAACTGAAAGATAAGCTCAATGAACTGATGTGGGACCTTCTCAGATACTTCCTTATCACATTTTTATTCACGACCAGCATGATTCTGATTTTGATAGATTTTAAACAACGACAATGGCACATGTCTTGGGATGTGTTAGGTCTTGAGATTATTGGCTTAGCACAGCTATTTGTCTACATGGTTTGGGTTCGAAACTGGTTCCCGTACCTGAAGCGTTTGTGGAAAGGTTGGCAGGAGAAACACAAGGTAATGAAATTGGTAATTCAGAAAGCTAAAGTACCGAAACGACAAGCAACTAGTGGTAGGATCGTTAAGAGAAGAATGTGGGATCATCGTAGACGTCGTATGTCGATCGACAATACACACCACATTCGCGCATACCGGAGGTACCGTTTAACTCGACCAAATCTGCGACGCGTTCAATAAACGCGTAGTCAAAGTAATATTTCTGAATTTAGTGGAAGCTACCCAAAAGAATCTGCAATACACTAATCTTACAATTAACCAATTAATTTAAATGTATTTACGAATAAAGCATTATAATGAAAGGTAACATATAATCGCACAGTTGAAGATGTTATTATAATATCGATTGTATGCGTTTCAGTAACAACATTTGCGTCGCATTTGTAAAGCCATTGTATTACATTCTGAACACCTTATTTGCCGAAAATCGAAAATGATGTTCCCTTTAGTTTCTGGATGTCGTATTTATTCTCTAACACTAATCTGGAATATATTTAAATCATCATAATAATGGATTATTTTATTTACCTAATTTACAGGAGGTTAGACACAAGGTCAGGTGTGGATTTTGATGACATTTATTTTCTGTAGAACAAACTGAATTCGAACTCGGCACACGAAGGTCCTAATTCCGCATAGTTTACAGTAATGCGTTGCTTCCATCTATATCTCTAACGTGTATAGTTATATTTTGTAATGATCAAAATAAGACCCAACTAGCAATCAATCTACCATATAAATACTTAATTCGAACAAGCCATTTTATTTGTTTCTTTTTTATCATGTTGTTTTCTCAAAATATTTTATTTCGAATCAGTTTCTTTATGAAAATATTAATTCTGGCTACGAAATTTTTTACAGGGAATAGATTTTTTTTTATTATTACACACCGATTATTATTATAAAACATTACAGGGAGGAAAACATATCATAAATTATTTCCTTTGACTTCACTAATAATCGTTTAACTAATCTGAAGCATTTACTTCACAATTTAATTTACACTATGACAAATTTGCAACACATACAACCAAGGTCGATCCTGACGACCCCCAAACTGGTCAGTCCACTATTTTTAATCCCTTTGTTTATGTTTTTTTTGTTTTATAGTACTTTCAATTCATGAATCGCTGGTAATGAACTATTTTCATTTATTCGTTTATTACAATTCAAGGAGAAGGACACAGTACTTTTCCAAGGAGTAGCGTCCCTTGAAACTATTTAAACTTCTAACCTGGTCATCTATTAAAAGATTGGAATATATTAAAAGACTAACGTAATAAAATCAGCTAGTTATTAAGACGTATTTAATAATATTATTATCAGTTAAAACTGCTATACCATATGTATACGTAAAAAAATGTTGCCCTACTTTAAAACGTGATACCCATTATATATATATATATATATATATATATATATATAGAGAGAGAGAGAGAGAGAGAGAGAGAGAGAAGAAAAAAGAGTGATAAATATGCGACGATTGTCCAAATTTATTTCAAATTTCAATTGTTCAATGCAAGGTGCATTCAGTAATAAGCTAGTGTTTATTATTCTTTCCTTAAGCCAAGGCTTTTCAAAGATCGAAATCTTATCATCAGAGGAGAAATACAGATGGATAAGTTGGCTTTCGAAAAAAACAAAGTTCAAATATTTGAAAAATATGAAAATTATTATTAAAAATTATTAAAACAATTTTTGTTAAAAAAACGTATTGAATTAAAAGAAAAGTTACGTGAAAAAGATATGCAAATTGTCCGGGTGGTAAATTTCCGTTGAAAAGAAGTCCGGTGAAATTGTAGAATGTGAAGAAAAACTCTTTGCGTGGGAGCAGATTGTAGAAGGGCTCAAAATGTAGGTAAGTCTAGATGCACTTAAAGGAGGTTGAGAAGAGGAAAACAGGCCATTTATTTTTATGTACTTCCAGGGCCAAGTAAAACAGAAGAATCTCATACAAGGTTTAAATCCGAATGAGACAAAAAGGCAAAATTGTTAAAGATTTGGGGTTAGAGGGGGGGTTATGATTGTTTAAAAAGCCGCTTTGTGAATTGTGGGGAAAAGGAAAGGGAGGAAGGGTTGGTATGGGGATGTAGTTAAAGTGACAGGTAGGTTAAGGGTGTGGGCGAGCGGTAGGATGTAGGTTTTGGGGGGTGGGATTAACTTAAGTGGGAAGTGGGTATAGAAATTGTTGATTCTAAAAATAGAATATATATATATATATATATATATATATATATATATATATATATATATATATAGTGTGTGCAGAGTTGAATGATTTCAGTAGGAATCAAAGTATGGGAGTTCAATGTACTTTTAAACAGTGTAGTACTAAATTTTACAAGAAAACATATACACACATCAGGGCTGTTAAATTATAAATCATTTCGATCTTGATATGTCTCGTCAGATGCATAACCTTGATTATATACCTGTTGGGAGTTATTTTGTACAGGCAAACGTAAGTGAAATTTAATTTCGACCCTAACACACAGAACCCTTATAATCTGTTCAAAATCAAAATTAGATGAAGAAATAAAAATTATTATCAATACTTTGTCCAATAATACCTACACTAATAGTCATACAAAAGATTAATAACCAATTCTTCTGAAATAAAACCTAATACGGTGACTAAATGTCCGAGTTATATTCTTTTGCCTTGGTTAGGTACAATAAGGGAGACTTCGTTAAACAAATTAGCTCAGAAGTGGAAAATTGCTATTTTGCGTCGAACGTACGTGTTGTGTTCTATACAAAACCCTTGTTGACGTCCTCTCGAAAAGACGGTCTAACCCCCCTCCACCACCACCACAAAAATAATTTGGTTTATAATTTGCAATGTAGTTGCAGTGCCGACTACGTGAGAAGAACGAAGTTAACATTAAGATTTGATAACAGAGCACAGCAACTCATCCCTAGAAAACTCAGGAATGTCCCCTTGCGGTCAACGGGCGTTCTAAGAAACACAAACGGGTCTTCTATAATCGATGATTTGCTTAAAAACGCGTCATGCACAACGAACTTAAGCATTAACTCAATTACCATCTTCAGTTTTGCTCACACAATTTTCCATCTCAAAATCTTGGAGACTATCCACGTTCGTCTTAAACGATCCTCTTTCAGTAAACAGAAAGAATGTCTATTTGGGGTGAGTCTCTAAGCTACATAATCCATTGTAAATCACATAGGGCTCTTTTTAGTTTTAAATATATAATTTCTCGTTTTTTTGTTGTTGTTTGTTTTACATTCTCCCCTTTCAAAGTCTTATGATACAGTTCTCGTAAAGTGTGGGCGAATCTGGTCGACTGGCACTTTTAAAACTCATTTAAAATGCGTCTTTTTAAAACTCGTCTTTCCTTCGTAATATCACTAATAAAATGCTGTACATCAAAGCTAACTATTGTAGCTTTCTCTCTATAAATATATTTATATATATATTTATATATATATATATATATATATATATATATATATATATATATATATATATATATATATATGTATATATATGCATATATATGTATATATATACATATACATATATACGTATATGTATATATGTATATATGTATATATATACATAGATAGATAGATGTATATGTATATATGTGTATATAAATATATGTGTATATATATATATATATATATATATATATATATATACATATCGCTGCAATGTTACATCCAAGTGCTTTAATAGAATGTGCTCCGACGAACCTGTTTCACTTGTCCCTCCTCAACGTAAGGCTTTCTACTCTAATAACTTATTTACTCGAACCGCTTGCTTTTTGAATCCCATATGTGCTCAATGTTTCCCCAGCATGAATTTAAATGTAATGCGAAAAAACATTTGTCCATTTTAAACACAACTCCCCACTTACAATGCCCCTGTAGGTATGGACTCTGATGAACAGTAGCCCCTTAGTCGCAACAGTAGCCTCTTAGTCGCAACGCCCTTATTTTGGGTGAATTGTTAAAAAAATAGTGAAGACAAATAATTAAAATACCCGACTTTTCGCCAGTTTACTTTCGCCGCTATCAATTTTCTACACATCTTTCTTTCTTCTTCCTCTTAGTGTACTTCTTCTTTTTCAATTTAAGTTACATCGCTGCCTACTACTACTTTTCCTCATTCTTCTAATATTTTGTATATATGTCTAATTCCAATCTATTGCCCCCTCCTTATCAATTTGCAGTGCTTCTTCCCCCACAAAAACAACAAAAAACGCCATAAATTTTACCACTAAGGCTTACCCGAAGGCTAACCCTGTACCCTAACGTAACATTATGCTAACCCTACGCCCTGCTGGTAGCATCTCCTTCCTAAAGAATAAAGACTTAAAAAATAATGAATAAATTAAAAATTAGAAAAAACATATTGGCCTTAATCTTTCCCCCATAACAAAACTGAATAAAAAAATAAAATAACAACCGAGTATGGAGCTTGGTTGATAGTCTAGGATTACGTCTCCTTTTTATCCTGTCTGAGAGGCATAGACTATTGGTTGGTGCACCAGTCAAGATCTGGCAATGATTTATCGTGGCGAGTCCGTTATTTGTTGGCTAAACTCGGAAGTATCCATCACATTTTTAGATGTCTATTATACATTTGTACCGATAAACATTTCTGTATACATAAACATTACGATTCTTACTTAATATAAAGCGGCAAACACAAACGATCGCTGTTAAAATCCGAAACTTAAATGAGTAATCTAGCGTGTGTTCTTTCTTGCAAATAAAAAGACGTTTCTACGTCTCTTCAGGCAATAATGTATTTTTTTAACAACTACGCGGCTCTTTAACCGTTATTTCATTCTGATAAGTTTCCTTGACTCCTATATAAGCATTTATCGGCGATGGTGCACTGTACTTAACAAGACAATAAAAGCGTTTTTACGTGTTTTGTTTTGAAGATTTTGTAGCGTCACTTCTACTCAAACAAGCCAGCGTAGTTTCTGTAATGCTTGTAATCTTTTGCCGGGGTTTAAGGCGTCAAATGATAGTAATACAACATTTTAAAAAAATTAGTGGAATCAATAAAATATTAAATTTTCACCCGATTTATCACAATTATTAGTTGTATTTTTGTTTAATTTCCCATTTTTCAGTTTGCAAAGATTAGACAGCATACCTTCACATAAAGTAAAGAAAGAACGCTATGTTGAATTTCTTTTTTAAAAGCTTTCTAGGCTACGTTAAAAAATCTGCAAAAAGAACACTTAAAAACAATTCCAAAACTAAAATGCTACGCAGATGGATAGAATATAAATGTTTCTTGCGTTTGGTAAACATTATTTGTTATAAATCCTTTTTTTGTTGTTCACCCCTAATTTTCTTATATACTCTATAATTAATCTCTGCCTCAAAATAACAAGTGCTTTTCTTCTGTTTTAATAATTAAAGTCGTTTTATAGCAACTTTATTTAATTTTCTGTTTCTCTTTCTTTGGTCCATTCTTACGTATCGTAAGAAAAGCTCTGGTTTTTTTTCGTTTTTTTTTTTCGCACAGAGTGTTTAAATGTAGAAGATGTCACTCTCCATTATCTTTCGACGTTTCATTATTTCATGTTTTTTAATGTGTCTCCCTCTCACGACGGGAAGATTAAACACAAGGTCTTGAGATTAAGATTTTAAAATCCGGCGACCTACCGGAAGATAATTCTGGCGGAACAATAATTGCCTGGGAAGCTCTGTCGGCGCGTAAAGCGATTTATACTATAAAAAAAAAGCCTTGGAGTGCTGACCTTTTAGAACTGCACAGGACCATATCTCAGATCGACACTAAAACAAGGGCTCAGCAGCAAAGCATACCTAAGACTCTGTCAGTCTGAGTTTGGGTATGAAATAGCCACCCCAGGAGGAGGCTTATAAGTTTACATCCAAATTTCTGTCAGCGAATTGGACTTCTGTAAGAAGTCTGAATCTAAGCATGTATAATGTTCAAGCACTAACACCACCAGGAACTTATTTTATTTCATACGCACACGTAACTACTTACCAAGGCCAAAAGCCACTCGAGGATAAGGGTTTATGCGATTGTCAGTTGGATAATGAAGAATACTATAAGAGGATTGAAAACGAGAGAGGAAATGGCCAAGATTGTATTACGTAAAGACGGCTTAATAGGTATTTGTAAGCATTGGACTTGAAGACGTGCATGTTTTAGGCTGCAAAACAGTCCCAGGGTATCTTTTACAATAGCCCTCAAACTCGCGAGTCGGGTTCAAAAAAGGCTGTAGAGCCTGGTCAAAAAAATGAATATGCAACAAATAAATGCGACGTACGTCGAGACTGAAGATTTTCCTAGTTAGCTATTCCATTTGTTTGTATGTTTACATAGGATAAATGGGTTTTAATAAGACATGAAAAAAAACATCTGGGCAAGGATTTTTACATAAACAAAATGGCGTCGTCGCTCTTGTTTTCCGAGCCTCGCTTCGGGTTCTCGTTGTCAAGGGTTACGGCGTCTGTGTTTTTTTCCGGGACTCATAATCAAAGCGGCGTTTTTTTGTTTTTTAGGGTTTGTATTTTTGAAATTTAATTTCATGCAACGAACATTTTAATGATCATTTTGGTTAAGGTTATGGCTGGAGTTAGTGTTAGGGTTACGGCTGGAGTTAGGGTTAGGGTTAGGGCTGGAGTTTGGGTTAGAGTTAGGATTAGGAAGAGCAAGGAGATCATCCATCCCCACTAGATTGTGAAGTCGGGTAAGGGTTTTAGGGTTGAATGAAAATAATATGTAAATAAAAGCAGAATGACATGTAAATTTAAAGAAAATGATTTTATTCCTTTTGCTTGGCTGAAAAATATAAAATTGCACTTTGAATATGAGTCCCAGTAAAAAAAAACCCGACAGAAACAAACCAAAACGAGGCTGCAACAATTTGGACAAGAAGCCGCCATGTTTTCCTAACAATTTCCGTACGATCAAAATATCGATTTATAAAAAGTAGGTCTTTTAACGGATTGTAATCATTAATAAATATCACAGGTAAGTTGGAAATTCAGTTTTATCGCCTACGGTAACTTTTATTGTATATTTGTTTTCTCATCGTTTTCGTTTGAGGGATATTGTAAAAGATACCCCAGCCCCACCTTAAGATGATCCACAGATTAAAAGTTCTTGAAGGTAAACCTTGCTCATGGAAAACCTGGTAATTTGAAGGTGCGCAGGAGAAGAAATAAAAGTTATTTTAATGGTTACTGGTAGTAGTACGAGGTGTGGTTCATGTGAATAGAAAACATAATTGGCACTACTATTTTTTTCTGTAATGTAATTTGATAAAACAGTTAATTTGAAAATCAATGAATAGAAATGATAGTTAACAGTAGAATATAATTTCATTTAGAGTGTTCTTGCTGCCTTAAATCAGGGTCACCCAGAACGGTGGCCCATGTATATTTTGAAGTGGCTGATATATTGAGTACTAGTAAATAAGGACATACATCAGAAATAGAGATTGTCAGGTTTAGCAAAACCGTAAGAATAGAACCAGATAATTAAAAAGTCCGGATTTGAATAGAAACGAGAGAAATGGTACACAAATAGCCCTCATAATATTGGGTCATTAAAATCCGTTTAAATTTAAAAGAATATTCTATTCTGGCAATCGACTCCAAACCAGCAAGAAGACATGTCCTGTGCCACAAAGATGTCTGCGAGCAAGATATGAGGGCAGATAGCATCTAACTATCATGCTGTAAGTCCGTGACTGAATTTTGCAGTTGCTGAGAATTGCTTTGGAAGCATGCTCCAGGAGGATTGAGAAGAGAGACCAGAACTGAAAGGAGAAGAGAGAGAACATACGGCAAAGGGCTGCAACAGAGCTTTAAGATCCAGACACCATCTACATCGCTGGCAACCGTAAAAAAGCCTGCCGATCCATGATAGGCTTGCACAGTCACAGCAGACGCTGCAATTAAGCAACGGACTAATCTGAGGAACGGAACTCAATTGTCTCTTTAAACAGACGGATGCCAACAACATTTCAAGATATGTATGTGTGTCTCTCGGTCTCCCTCCTTTTCTGTATCCTTAAACGTATACTAAACATCCTGGGGTGTTTTAAATCTCTCGTTCTCTTGATCTATTTTGCAAGTACAAGTCACAGAAATTGATGCCTATTTGATCACACTTTTCTAAAACTTTCTTCACTATTATTGTTTATTTAATTTGAAGATTTTGCTCTAAAATAACACGCTGTCAAAACACAATACAACTTTAATTTAAGTTAATCGGTAAATAATTAGGTTTTAATCAGGTTTCTGACTTAAGTTAAGTATTAAGGAAGTGGGCGAAAATGTAAAATTACTGTTTCTCTGTTACACGCCGTAACATAATGTTATTTTGAGATTCGAGGAAATACATTTTACACGTTATAACGGAATATGTGAATTAGAAAGAAAATAATTGTTTTCGAAATAGACACATGATGTAGAAAACAAAATGTCAGGTTGTTTCTATTGATCATAAATATCTCCGAAAAACTAACTGCACGATGAGAAATATGGCGCAAAGAAGGATTTGAGCAAGAACAAACATCATTTCTTTCTATTAGTATATTGCTGTGTAAATGCCGGGGTAAACAGAGATACTACGCTTACAACAACTATGTTTTTGTCACATACAAAGCGAATGCACAATTTCTGAGCAAATGTTAGGTTGCTTTTTATATACCATTTTCAAACAGACGTTCAGCAGTCATTGTTATTATTAACCTTTATTCGTGTGAACCTATTTCGCTTTTTTAACAATCGAGTCACAACATATCAAAGCCAACAGGCATATCGAGGATAAGAGTTATTGAGTTTCACAGGTGGACGGTGAAACGATTATAGAAAATGGCCAGAATGTGACCGTTAAAGAGAACGGATCAACACACATTTGTTTACATTTGACTTGAAAATGGCAATGTTATAGTAAACCGGACGGGTGATTCTAGGAAAATAACTTTGCCCATGCAAGTTTCGATTATCTCTAGATACACAAAGAAAGAAAGGGGACTTATTGGCAGTGTTTGTTGCTAGACGAGTTTTTGCTGTGAGTGTTTTACAGGGATGGCATAGATTGAAACTAAGACGAGCACCTGCAATGAAAATTAGGATGAGCAGATAGAGACTAGCAACGTTTTTTTCTTGGAGGAAGATGCTAAAGGGTTGAGAAGAAGACATCGCCAACTAAATTTAGAAGTCGGTTTTGTACTCTGTCAAAACAAGAAAGGGAGTTACGAGCGACACATCTCAAGATGTGGTAATGGTACTCTATCTTTTTACGTATTTGACTCTTATATAGGTAGAGAATTACTTCGGAAGTGAGCTACTTTTGGGAATGGTAGAATGCTCCAACCACTTTACCAGCGACCTTGGCAATGGATTCGATGTAAGTTGTCCATTTCAGGTCTGGAGTAAAGGTCAGTCACACAAGCTTATCAAAGCAGGGGACTTCCACAAGGTAATAGCCATTCATTACAATTGGGCAAAAGTGAGGATCACATCATCGGTTATGAAAGGAGAGAAGCTGTGTTCTATCATCTCACAGAAGATCTGACGCTCACTGATCCCAGAAAAGGAGAAAGGCATGTATGCGGAAAACAATCGTATGACTCAATTGGCTACTCCCGAGAGCTTGAAAACCAAATTTGGCCACTGTATTTGGTCAGTCTTTCAGTTGTAAAGAGCATTCTGCAAGTATCAACTCTTATCTAGTTGCCCCCTCTCTTTGGTGGTTGTTTTCCTGATTTTTCTTGAAATAAATCTTATTGATATGATTTATATATAAAGCTGGCGTCTGGCAACCGGGAAACATTTCCAACCAATGTTAATCTATTTTTTTCAAATAAAGTTGTATCTGAATTTGTTTATATGAAGCCTATTTCTGATATCTGCATTTCTTAGTCTATCTCGCAAAGTTACTTAAAGGCTAGTTCTTAAACATTTTGTTTCAAACATATTTGTTCTGTTAACATTTTAAAATGCATTGATCACTCCTATTGTTGTATACATAAGTGAACTATTGACTATAATTGCAGAGCATGAGTGGAAGCTCAATGTCTGTGATCGTGTGGATGCAGTGAACTTAAATAGAGCGACAGTGAGGTCTTATTTTATGAAAATAATAATACATATTCAATTGAATTTAATCTAAAGTACATTGTATGTACATAAATATGAAAATAAATCGAAACTGGTACACATTTCCTTGTGCTAAAATGTATAAAAACACTTTAGTTGTAATTATTAATGACTAGCCGATGTACCTCAATAGTAAGAGTGTTCGCTAATTGGCGGGTAGACCTGGGTCAAGTTGTCGGTTGAGTTACATCAAAGAGTAACAAATGTACTTAATACTCCCTTATTAAACACTCATCATTATAAGGGGAGGATCAGGGGTAAGTAGACTAATCCTGGTGTTAAATAGCGATGGGGGAATCCTAAAAGCGGAAGTAAAAAAACATCACGTGACTTCCGCCCAAAAGAGCGGGGTTTCTCTCTTAGCCTGCCGACCAGCCGACAGAAAAGACGCAAGCAGCGGTCCCTGCCAGCCCGAAAAAAGTAGCGGTGACGGTGGGCAGAGCTGGTTATAAATCGGGCTGTCAAAATATGTAAGTGGTATCTCCCTCCAATTAATTACTTCTCTTTCATTCCCCCCCCTCTCTCTCTCTCTCTCTCTCTCTCTCTCTCTCTCTCTCTCTATCTATCTATCTATCTCTCTCTCGTACACACGCATTTGATTTCTGTCTTGGTTCTGTTAAAAATAAAAATATTTAAAACAAAACCGGCGCCCACGTGGTTCTCGATCAACAAGCGAGGAACAAGAGCCAACAGTGCGAGCACTGACAAAACCTGAGTTACAACAAAGGTGTATAATGTTGTGCACCCGCGACGGTAAGCATTATACAACACTGTGAAAGGAGTTGCGCATTCTCCGTCAATTTGCTGTAGTAGCTAATGAAAAAGGGAGCCTTAGGGTCGCCCTCAACTATGGTTGATCATTTTAACTATCAGACTATATTAAAAAACGGCAAAAGCACCATACAATTATGTGCCCTGAGTTTGCTTCTTTATCATATTATGAACTGTTTTTTCGATTCGTCCCTTTTCAAATAATAAATCCTCCGAATAAAATAGCTTACAATACGATTAGCATATTTCTTTATTTTATACGTTTTTTTTAATATTTCAAATGTATTGTCGATAGTATACAATATGAGTTGTATAAAGCTTGTTTCTTTGTTATTCTATTATGCATGAATACTATTACTAAACAAGCGATTAGTTAGTTCGTGAAGCTGGATAAAAGAAAATAATACCAGAAAGTGAAAACTAGTCAACTATTTCACTCTGTAGTATTCTTTGCTTATTACAAGCTCCGCGGACTAAATAATATTTTGGTTTCGTACTATTATTCGCGTAAACAATAACATAAAAAGCAGCTTAATGTGCAACATCCTTGTTATGCAAACATTGCTGTGAAATTATCAATTTTCGACAATACGTTCTCGATAAGCCAGTATATATATTATCAATATTTCGTTGAATTTAAACTTTTTTTTTCACTTTTGTTCACTCAAACCCAAGCACATTGTTCTAAGTTCTAAGTAATTATTTAAGCAGCAAGATGTTTGTTCACATTACATTTAAATGCATGCATGTTAAGACAGTCAGAGATACAGGAAGCAGGGAGGGAATTCCAAAAGCAATCACGTAATGCTATAAGCCACACTAGTTTCCACTTGGTTGTGTTTATTCTCTTTTATTAACCTTTCACCAATTAGAAAAGGTGGATAAGCTTTGAGCTTTTTTATTTTTACGAATCAATTACTTTTTTGAAAGGCCAAAAAGCCACCTGTTAAATAGATGGGATATTTGTCAGTTGAATAGTGAATAACATTATGAGTGGATTGAAAATGATGAATGGAACGAAAAGCGCGTGCTTTCACCCTATAACAAAGGTAAAGTTTACGATTCATACCTTTCTTAATATGTACAATTTTTGATGTTATAGATCAAGGGTGAGGAAATTACAACCCGCGAGACGCATGTGTTCCGCCAAAGATATTTATGCGACAAACAACATTTTAGTAATGTTTTGCTTTAAAACGGAATTACTTTGTCCTTCAAATTTATGCGTTTCATGTGTATATTCTACAGTACTAAAAAAAAAAAAAAAATGAATTGTATGTTTTTCGTAAAAACCTTCTGTTTTATCTGTTTTTAATATATTTAATATATTCTTCATTCCTATGAAATCGATTTTTTTAAATGTGGCCCTTGCAATGAAAAATTCGCCAACCAATGTCATAGTTCAAATAGGATTTGCAACTTCCAAAAGAATATGGCGACTCATAACCTCCAAAGATATTCATGGTACTCCAGTATAGTATTTTAGTTAATGATCAAATATATATTTGTTTATTTGGAAGGAAGAAATTAACATCTTCTCATTGTTAGTTTGATCCGGTTTTTAATTAACATTTTATACTTTTATTCAAAACAAGGCATATAACCAATCAGACGTAAGAGGCGACTCTGAATTAGGTGCAAGATGAATAAGGCATCCTAAGTGGGGAGTTGTGCAGCAAGATGTTTGGTGAAGTTACATTTAAATGATTGCATTTTGGTACAGTCGGAGAAACAAGGAGCAGGGAGGGAACTCCAAAGGCAAGCGGTACGAGGACAAATGATATTCGAGTAAGACGTTTTGCGGAATAAGGGAACCACTACAGTAAAGGGGGGGGGGGTGATTTTGCTACTAGTCAGGTTTGTCGGGAAATAATTGAAGTGAGAAGTTACAAGTGCAGCAAGTTCGTCGCAGCACGTAAGTTATATCTTGTTAGACTTACAATATTTGAATGTACAAAAGCATTTTGAGAAATTAATCTCATAACAAGTAAAGATTACATAAAATAAATACGGCTTACTGTTTTAGCGGACGGTAAATATATTTCGTGGGATTAAAAGAACCGCTGGTGCCTATACCGCTGAAAGCACATTCCAAAATCATAGATGCACAGGTTAAAATTGCAGTTCCAAATAAATTAACATACGTATAAGGCAATAATAGGTATCTACACCAAACATTGGGACGAATCATCCATTAGAATGTTAATAGTATGCACACCGGGGCGGTGATAGGTACGTATTTAGCATTCGAACCGGGGCGGTGATAGGTACTTATATATTATCTGCACCGAGGCGGCGATAGGTACGTATATAGTATGTGCACCAGCGCAGCGATAGGTACGTATATTGTATGCACACTGGGGCGGAGATAACTACCGATATAGTATGCACACCGAGCGGAGATAAGTACCTATATAGAAGGCGCAGACAGAGGTAGTACATTTTATAGAAATATGTCATACTTTGGCCTTGGGCAATGTAAGAGGAATTGTGCGGAAGAAACAACTTTCGCAAAAGGCAAAATGAGAAAGTAACGGTGTAATGGGGTGACCAAGGAAGAGAAAAATAGAAAGATAAAGAGACGGCTATAGTGCGAGGGAGAGAAATGGAAGTTTGCCTATAGAGATGTTACACACGCGATTTTTCTTCTATTTTATATTTTTATGACGCCGAACAACGTTCGTAAAAATAAAAAACAGCTTTATCGCATTTTGTCGATCTGCCATTGATGAGAGAGAAATACACATACATCAAGAGGAGATATATCAGCTGCCCTTTAAACAGGACCCAATAAATGTCGATCCGGTAAAATACGATTAAACTGATTTTGATTTTTAATTGAAATACTACTTGATAATTCTTCCTAATTGTTGTTGAGAATAATTCTTTTTGCCTGATACGTAAGTATATACAATAGTTTCTATTTGGAAATGCGTTTTTCATATGTGCTTTCAGCTGTATATGCACTTTATTACCGGTATGAGATTGATTTTTGCGAACGCCGAATTATCTCCCCCTATTTGAAACTACAACAGTCTTTCGTCTTTTTTTTATCGTATTGATGAAAAAGAAAGTCTATTTTTGGCGCATTATTCACGACCGTCTTTTTGTGATTTTCGTACGTGTAGTTGATCTTAATTATTTTCATTTACAAATGATTGCCATCATATAAGTCAGACGCCTACGTTTGTTTTCCAAAAAACAGACCCAATAACTGAAAGAGTAAGAGAAGAGACCCGTTAAGTAAGAGTTTGCGCAAAATACCCAGGAGACTCAGACCCACATGAACATTGACCATTTTGTTTACCAAAACTTTCACAAAAGAGAGATATCATTAGCCTTAATTCTTGGAAACTTTAGTCGATAATGCCACACAGATGATATGGTCCAAATAGACACTGATACAAAGAAAAGTAAAAACCGAAAGCAGGATAGAGATAAGTATGCCTTCATCTTTATTTTAAATACTTTGTTCACCTCAAACAACGCATATTGTCATCAAAGCGCAAGGGGCTACTGTGATAGCAGTCAGGTTTTATGGAGGAAATCCTTGTTGAAAATCTAGGCAGCACGCTGCTTGTTCACATTTCATTTGAAGTCCTGCATGTTTGTACGGTCAGTGAAACAAGGAGCAGGGAGGGAATTCTAAAGACAAACGATGTGAGGATATGAAATATCAGAGTAACATTTTTCTGGCACATAAGGACCTCTACAGTGCAGAGGTAAGATGTTGCTGGTCGTCGGGTTGGTCAGGGGTATTTAGCTTGTGCAGTGGGTTCATCCGATAATATTTTGTTGAAGTACTTGTAAAACAGGCACAGTGATGAAACTTTGAGACGATGCGACAGAGGGTGAAGCTTGGCAGACAGTGAGAGCCGTATTAGATTATAAATCTTTATTTTTACTTCATCCAAGAAGAAGAGTATAATGCCTTAGTCTTTATGAATCATCGACCCTTCCTTATCAAACTGGTTAGCGCAATGATTACTCCTATGCTATTATGGCGTTTGCTTGTTCCAGTTCACACAGAAATTGAATAACGTAAATAAAGAATGATCATTATCAAGAATACATTTTAGTAAAAATTGATGACGTCACACAATATGCTTTCTTTGTAAGGTTTTCAAAACTAGTAGCGACCCTTTATGACATCATCCATTTTCAAGGAAATATTCTAATGTAAATACATGATTATTAACAAATGTCACATTTAGTTCATTATACATTCACTATAAATATATATTAAACACTGTTTCAACGGGTCAATGGCTGTTTAGTACATATATATATATATATATATATATATAAAAATATATATATATGTATATATATATATATTTATTTATATGTATATATATATATATATATATATATATATATATATATATATATATATATATACAAACAATATTAGGCAATATTCCAGTAACCATGATTTTATTTAGGTCACTGATCATCCTTTTGCTAAACCTTAAAACGTCCGTGTAGTTTTACAGACCGTTTCGTTCAGAGAAGAACATACAACATTAGTGGGCCAATCCCGGATCTTTTTTCCATGGATTCCTTAGAAACCAATAAGTTCGCCTTCAGACAAAATGCATAGCGAGGCAGTAAAACAAAAATCACAAAAGACAAACATCTAACAATAATTACATTTTCACTCGAGGAAAGATATCAATCGCTACCTAGAAAAAGTGGTCATCTTATCATTTGTCTCTCTTTTGCGCTCTCTCTCTCTCTTGCTCTCTCTTTCTGTATATATATATATATATATATATATATATATAAATAGACAGAAAGAGATAGAGAGAAGAGAGAGAAAGACAGAGAAAGAGAGTTGAAATGGAAAATAAAAATATTCATGATTACTTTAAAATATAACCTATTATGAATAGTTAATGATCCTCAACTCTTACAAATCGATTTTCTATTATTCGGAATTTACATGTTTCCCTAGCCTTATTGAACCCCATTTCCTAGACTTGTGTTGCTCCTTTAGATATACCCAACATCTCTACAAAATTTTGCGTTTTCCTTTACTCTGTACTTTATTCCGATTGTGCTTAACTTATTCTTACATACATCTTCATTATTAATTACTTACATCCACGCTAAACATATAACTAGTAACTTCCTATTACTTCATCGCTTCTGATGAATACTTTATTTATTCTTCTATACATGGTGTTGCCCATTCCAATTTAGTTAGAGTAGGCAAGGAAACTGATGCATAACACACATCGAAAAGTAATACTACAGTTATACACTGACTTCGACTGTGTTTCAAGCAACTTACACATAGTTTTAACAACTAACATTATTACCTGTTTTTCATCCCATACAACAAACTCTCCGAACTAGCACGCTAAGTACTCTCTATAAATTAATTACGTTTACCCTCCTCACACACCGTTTCGAAATTCTTTCACAAAACAATGTAATCTAGTTGCACCATTTCAGAATTTGAAAGACATCCACTCACAACAAAGCTTACATAGACTTATCGTTCGCGAAAAGTACAACGTCACATTTTAAACAGATATACACCTTCGTGAAACCAGATAAGTATTATTTTTCTTTTCACATTATACTTACATTGTGTAATAGAGCACTAACTTATTACGGTCCCTCAACTAAAATTGAACCAAACTGTTTTTTCGTTTACATGAAATAAAAATACAAAACAAGACTTATAAATATTCAAGTGATGTAAAAGAGGTTATTTCATAGAAATCAATTTCGTCTACAACTATATGGTTTTGGTGTAGTGTTATACGTTTTTCGAGTAACACCACATCTACCCCTAAGTCTGAGTGCCCCAACCCCAAATAATCTAGCTTGAATCAAACATTAACTATTATTATCATTTACTTGGGCCTTTAACTAAAAGTAAAACATTATGTTTCGAACTCACCTCTATTGTACCAAATGACTTTATATTCCCTTTGTTTAATAATATTATTTAACAATCTTTACATGATTTACATTATTTTTTAAAATTTTGTATAAGTAATCGAATATTTATTGACATAGAAAATGCTATCGCGCGTAAATTAGCATGACATTTAAAAACTCCTATTGAAAATAAATTAATTGCAAAATTTAATCCACAAACCAAAACGTGCTTCTAGAGAATTTGAACCAGACCTAACCACATTCATCGTGGCATAACTGACTTTTTCCGATATACAAATTAGATTACACTTCAAGTGACTTTAGGCCTTGGTTGGTAGCCGATATTCTACGAAATAAACTACGGTCAACGTTCGAGTAAATTTTGACCTAAGCTAAAGCGCTTTCACAGAAGCAGTTAGGGTAATACAAAAACAATTCGGTTAAAATTAGTTAAAAGTAGGAAACACATAACTCACAGCAAGTTGCATCATACACGTGTAACGCCAAAGTTAAAACTTGACAACGCAAATACAGTTAACATCTGCAGGAAACTAGCGCAATTTCAACTATAAAATACCGAGCTTTTGTTTAAACATTAGAAATATCTTGTGTGACCTATTTGCGTTCGATCGGCCGTTTAATTCATGTTTTTATATTCATCCCGAGCAGCGCCGGGCCACGAGCCGTGCTCTATATACTGATCATATGACTTCGCTAATGTGACTGCATTCTATCAATATATATTTATAAAATGATATACCCTTTACTTGAAAACTATATGTCTATTAAAGACCCTTAAATGATTGAAAAGTAGTGATAGATAAAGCAAAGAGAAAGTAAACAGAGATAACCAAACAACGCATTCAGTCACAGAAACTAGGTACTCCTGATTTCTGAAAAAGTTATAATAGTGTGATGAACAATGGACAATCGAAAATTCCCCCGCTATCAAATCACAACGATGTTGTATGCACGGCAACTTATAAGGCTGAACTACTTGCCCAGCGTTTCGCCGTAAACTCAACTCTGGACTCGGTAAACCACCTCCTCTCTGAATTCCCATTGCGGACCGTAGCAACACTTGAGAACCTGGTCATAACCCCGTCTTAAGTGAGACACATCATAAAAAACTTTGACACTTCCAAAGCATGTGGGCCCGATCTTATACCAGTAATAGTAATAAAGAAATGCTCGGCTGAGCTGGCCCCTGTTCTCTTCAAACTATACAATAAATGCCTTACTGACTCATGTTTCCCTGATAGTTGGAAAATTGCCTATGTGGTACCAGTCTTCAAGAATTCTTGAGATAGAACTGATCCTCTAAACTACCGCCCAATCAGTCTACTCCCGATGTTTTCTAAGACCTTTGAATCATTAATCAATCTAGCGATAGTCAGGCCCCTTGTCAATGCTGAACTTCTTTCTGATCATCAATACGGATTCAGACAAGCACACTCTACTGTAGAAATCCTAACGGCCATCTCTGAACGCATATACCATACACTGGACAAGGCAGGTCAAGCTGGGGTGGTAGCACTTGATATATCCAAGGCCTTTGACAAGGTCTGGCATGAAGGGCTTCTAATAAAACTGCACTCATATGGTATTACTGGACAAATATTTAATATAATTCAATCCTTCCTCACAAAACGAAAGATCCAGGTTGTACTCGATGGCCGTTCATCTAAGCAATATAGCATAAATGCTGGTGTACCGCAGGGATCTATTCTTGAACTTCTACTGTACCTGATTTTCATAAATACCCTCCCTGATGTCATTGCGACTGAGATAGGAATATTTGCTGACGACACCACGCTCTACTCTCGTCATGAGGGCAAAACAGACGCGCAAATATCAGAGGCAATGGCTCAATCTTTAGAAAATGATCTCCAGTCTGTAGTTGAATAGGGGCGAAAATGGATGGTAACTTTTAATGCCGCAAAGACAAAGCTACTTTCCTTCAATAATTACAATAAACTTCTTTAACCATCGATTGTTATGGCAAATAGCACCCTGCCTGAAGGTTCATCATTAAAACTCCTCGGCCTAACTTTCACAGATAATATGAATTGGAATAAATACAACGGAAACATTGTCAGGGTTGCTGCAAAGAAGGTGGGCTCTCTCTCCCGTGCCAGTAAACTTCTGACACCTGACATTATCTTATCTCTCTACAAAGCCACCATGCATGGAGTATTGTTGTCACATCTGAGCTGGTGCATCATCCGCTAGTCTCTCTCTCTCTCTCTCTCTCTCTCTCTCTCTCTCTCTCTCTCTCTCTCTCTCTCTCTTAGACAAGGTCCAAAAAAGAGTTGCCTACTTGATAGGTCCTTCACTATCCACCAAGCTCCAGCCTCTGTCCCATCGCCGCAATGTGGCATCCTTGTGCCTGTTTTACAAGTACTTCAATGGATTGTACTCTGATGAGCTTGCTGCTCTGGTATACCCACGACGTAAATTTACTAGACCAACCCGACAATCTGCCAAATTCCTATCCATACACTGTGGAGGTCCCCAGATGCCGAAGAGCTATCTACTCCAAAAGCTTATTTTCTCGTGCTGCTGCACTTTGGACCTCTTTCCCTGCTCCCTGATTTCTTGGCGTTACTGACATGCACACATTTAAAACCAATTTAGGTAGACCCCCTCCCCCAAATCTTCACATTTTTTTCTCAGTAGCCCCTTACATCTACAGTGACGGGCTGCCTTGTTTGGCGTGAACTATGATAAAAAACGTATTTAAACCCCTAAGTACTTATAACATATTTTCTTAGATTCTGATTTTATTTTGACGTTTACCAGAGTGGTAAAGACTCATTTAAAATGTAATCTAAGATGTATTATTTCAACGGCATCCTCTCCATTATTTTTAAAAAGGACACCTGACAATAATTTGTTCTTGGCAATACTTCCCTATCCTGCTAATCATCACCGCCTCCTCCTACCCTGCAAATATGAAATTATCAAATGCTAGTTCTACTCCCCAAAAGCAATTTAAACTTGTAAATCAGATTGATCCCACCTCCGTTTCCTGTTCGCAACTTCATACGCCATCCTAATTATTTCCTCCAGACAACCCCAACATCACTCCGCACTTATCTGCAATTATTTCTTTTTTCGTACTGGCTCCTACCTATACTGTGTTCTCTTTTACTCATTCTGCCATTTATCTAAACTTCCCTCTTCGCTTCCCCGAACCATTTTCTCTCACTGGTTGGAATGTTGCTTTAAAAAAATCAAAAACTAATCCCAAACCGATCTCGATATGAATACTTCAAAATTAATTTTCTGTTAAGCCCAGGAGGATATTTAATCATCGCTTTCGATACGCTAGACTTTTGACTTCATTAACTGGTCGCAATTTAAATCAGGACATATTCCTTAGTGCCGTGATTTTGGCCATTCTCTCTACTTCTACATTCGAACACTGTGTTCCTCTATAATCTCTAACCCCTACTTTTAAGAACTAGATTGCTCTGCAACTCAGGACGTCTAAATCATTCGAATTAAAGGACACGGAGTTTATCTAATACCTGAATCTTCAGATTTGTTCTTACGAACTCTTAACGCATCTTAATCGATGTACCAATTTTTTGTCATTGTTGACGCCATTCCTTGTCGGGCGTGACTACAATCATTTCAGCTTGCCGATGATTCCACTGGGCACGGACATTTTCTAAAGATGTCTAAATCTGCCCTTTTGGATGAAACCGCGGTACATTGCTGAAATATGTAATATACTGTATCTAAATAAATATATATATATATATATATATATATATATATATATATATATATATATATATATATATATATATATATATACAGGGTGATTCATAAGTAACTTAGCTATTTATTTTTGAAATTCTGAAGTTAAAAAATACGGTAATACAAAACAGAAAGTTTATTCAATAAGTTCATTTATGCTAGTTTACAATTACAGCAAATTTTCAAAATGTCCACCATCGTTCTACAGGCATAGCTCCATTTATTTTTGCAAGGAATGTACGACTCTTTGTGGCATATTTGATTGATTAATTTTAACAAACTCGGCAGTGATTTTTGATTTGAGGCCGTCATTGCCTTTCAACAAGTGTGGAAGATTCATCAAATTTGGCGATATGAATAACAATAAAAATTCGCTCTTCAATTGTAAATGACATACTGCCTGAAAAAAAAGCACATATGATGATTTACACAAATTTAAATAAATAAAAATAATATATAGAAAAACAAATATATAAACGAACAAATTTAAAAGAACAAATAGAAGTAATTAGAAAGTAAGATAACAATTATCAAAAGTTGATAGTATGTTTGTGCTTCATATGGTAATCATTTTAAATAGCTAAGTTACTTATCAATCACCCAGTATATATATATATATATATAGTGTGGGCAAAAATAAGGGTCCTATTTTTAAAAATTCATAACTTTTTTATTTATTGATTTTTTTATATATTTTTTTTAGAATAAGTAAAGAACCCATTCCGAAGCAAGCATGAGCCGTATTAGCCCTAAGGAACGTACCCTCATTTAGAAAACATTATTTTTGCTTAAAAAACTCAAAACAGTATAAAAAACAATACTTTAGTTTTTGTAAGTTTTAAGAAGTGTTTTTCGGCTAAAATTTGTTTTGTTTATTTCAAAAGATCTCGGAAGGGTCAGTCTACACACACATAAAGTTTGGTGAGTTTAACTTTTATTTTGTGGAAGTTATTCAAATTCAAGTTATTCAAATTTAAAGATAGGACCCTTATTTTGGCCCACCCTGTATATATATATATATATATATATATATATATATATATATATATAAATGTAATCAGTAAACATAAAATCATAAGCGTACAAGTTGGAGAAGAAGTACAATATTAGTGAATACAAAACTGAGAATGAAAAAAAATAAATAAATAAACGTTCAACTTACAATTACGTGCCGATTCTATTGAACCATATTTCAAGTAAAGTTAAGTAAATCCCTATTTAAGTTGTTGTCATTGTTTTGGGGGTATAGTCTGTAAGAAATTGTCGGGAATGATTCTCTTCTTCAAGCGCCTAACTTACCATTTATCCGATACCAGCGCCATCCAACGTCACATTATTACACATAACAAAAGACTACAGTCGGCCGATATACGGAAAATATTAATATCTAACACGGAAATAATACACAAAAATAACTGCACAAACAGACTTAAAATACTAGAAGCAATATTCATTAAAACTAAACAGCCTAACATTAACAAAATAGCTTTCAACACAGGTACCAACATATTAAAAGTATTCCATAACTAAATGGAAATTAAGTAAAAACAAAATAAATAAATAAATACATAAATAAATTGATAAACAAATAAATAAATTGATAAATAAATAAATAAATAAATAAATAGATAAATAAATAAATGAATAATAGTATTAATAGTAATAGGAATAAATAATAATACATAAATAAATAATAGCAAAAATAAGAACTAACAAAATAAATAAGTAAACAATAAAACCAAACAAACAAACGATAGAATAAAATGAACTCAACCACACACCCCCTTCTCTCTTTCATTCGGCCGTAGCGATAACTATAAAACACTAACTCCAGTCTTCTTATTTAAATATAAAAAAAACAAAAAAAAAACAAACAAAACCCTAATCCTGAAGACGACTCGAGAAAATGGCCGAATTAAAAACTATCGGCGAAGTACTATACGGATTGCCACCTGAAACCAGAAAGATGGCTCGACGGTTTGAGAACCTCACGAGGAAAATATACAAACGCGAAAGTTCCGTGATGTTCAACAACGCTTGCTAAGATAATGACTTGCTGCCTAAATATATATATATATATATATATATATTTGAGAGTGCAAATAGATGAGTGTGAGTTTTTTATAAGAGTAATTAACATAAATAGCTTTAAGAGGTAAGAAAGATTAGTAAAGATCCGTTGGTCGAAGTTCGGTGTTTTTGCATAGGGAATAGAAGCCAATAGATGGTTAATAAAACAAAAATGATCAAAGGCGATGGGTAGGGGTGGTGTAAAATTTCTAATAGACAATACGAAGCAATACATTAAGACGATGTAACCTCTGATCTTCCTTGATTGTATCTACTTGCACTTAGGAAACTAATTGAAGAACTTTCTCCTATAGAATTCAGGAACCCTGAACAGAACTCTTTATTTAGTCCACGTCCATGATAATGTACCTCCTAAAGTAAATCATAGAATCGTGCCACGCCATCAGTTTATGCGTTCTTAAAATAAATGCGTACCTATGACACCTATTGTTTTTATTTAGTTGTTATATATATATTAAGCATATTCCGACAAAGTTCGTTAAATACGCAAGTCAGTTTTTCTATACGTGCCTCCTTTCGTATAAATAGAACTTAAATTCTATTCTTGACGTGGTAATGTCTCGTGGCCGTATGATTATGACGCTTGTTTACACGGTATATTTGTATTCTGTAGCAGAGGTTCGAACCTTGCGACAGTCTGATATTATAATTCTCTACACTGACGAGTTCGATAGCTTGAAACGCTGCCGTATATATATAAAAATAATTTAATATTATTTACTCAAACTTAATATCGTATATATATATATATATATATATATATATATATAAAATATTAACAGCCAAAGACACGTGTTCTGTCTTGTGAAGATTAATAGCTTCATGAAAATAGACGCATTAACCTAAAAGGTCGAACCCCTAGCCCTAAGCCACGACTGACTGTTACAGTCCTCCTCCCAGCTGACTCAGCCAGCTTGTCAGCAGATAATACAGAGGACATGTTTACCATACTTAATTATGTTAAGCAGACGATGTAGATTATTTCATTCTGTTCGGGGAACGATTTCAAATATTAGCTTAAATAGAAAGTGACATCATTAATACATCAAGGTGAGCTTCTCAATAGTGAGCGAATATATTTTACATCAATGTAAACATCCACAGAGAAGTGTTTCGTGTTACGTTTTATTTTATTGAATCAACGCACTAAACGTGTGTGCGTGCGTATATTTGAGCATGCGTGACTACATGTGTGTGTATGTGTGTACATACGCGTATCTTTCACTACTCACGTTATTTTATGAATCAATTTTATCTATGTGTTTTCCTATTAATTTATCTATATTTATATACCATCAATCATTCTTCTTTTATGAGTAGCTTTTATTCTTCAAATTATACAACGGACACTTTTTCATGCAACCTCTACTCCCTCTCTCAGTCCATGTTTGTGTATATACATATATATATATATATATATATATATATATATATATATATATATATATATATACATATAGTCATACACATACAGACTGTTTCGCTGTTTCACAGCTCATCAGGGCGGCGGGACCAGTTAGTGCCTCAAGCCGGGGTTTAAACTCGACCGTCGAGCTGACGGTCGGCGCTTCTAACCCCTACGTTATCATGCGACACTGACTGAATGTAAGATATATCTCAATGAAAACATTACAATTTCCGTGGCTCGAATTAGTTTTACCTAATATATATATATATATATATATATATATATATATATATATATAAAATAAAGACTTTAAATATTCTCACTGCCCCTTTTTCCACTTTAAAACACTTTCCTTTGTCATCTCTGCCCGGGAAGTTTCTTTAATGGCGAATATTTTACATCTTAATCTCCTATGACGCCTGCCTGCATCATCGAATGTACCTCTTATTGGACTTTTTACCCTTCCTGGATTTTCTATTTTCGCCGTACCTGAAGTTGTGGCTTCTTGGAATTTAACTTTGAAACCTCTCTCATTACTTCTCGTGCCTCTAACGACCTACCTATCTACATCGTATCCTCTCCGCTGGACTCTTCGACACCGGACTTTTTGGCAATCGGACATTTGCTTGCACCCTGGCACAGTTTTGCCCTACGTTTCCTTCCTTACAACTTTTATTTTATTTCATTTTTTCAAATTTTAAATCTTGGCCATTGCCAACTTATCTATCCCAGCGACTTCCTCTGATGATAAGATTTTGATCTTTGAAAAGCCTGGCTTAAGGAAAATTTAACTTGAATAAATTGCCTTTTTTGCGGAATGTACCTTGCTTTGAACTTTTGAATTGAATTTTGATTTGGCTTTTGCTTTCTCTAATTCCTTTCCACTCTCCTTCACTTTATATATATATATATATATATATATATATATATATATATATACATATACATATATATATACATATATATATATACATATATATATATATACACACACATATATATATATATATACATATATATATATATATATATACATATATATATACATATATATATATACTTATATATATATATATACATATATATATATATATATACAATATATATATACATATATATACATATATATATACTTATATATATATATATATATATATATATATATATATATATATATATACATATATATATATATACATGATGTTGTGTTGGCCATATACTGCGTCCACCTGCTATTAGTAAACGGCTGAGTATATAATTTTCCCGGATGATGGATAGCATATCGATGATAAATGTCCGACTAAACGAAAAATGGAAAGTTTATTCATTGGCTTAATTTATGTTTTCTTTTTTCGTTATATCATTTCATTTATTTACTTTTGCATTGTGTTTAATTATTGGCATTTCGTCTTCATTCGTTTCGCGTTAAAGTTGTAGATTTCATTTTAAAAAAATGTAAGGAAAGCACAGCTGACTTTTCATCTGTAGTCAATTATAAATAGTTTAACGCTATTTAACTTTGCCCTATAAATTTTGTCAATCCATCTATCAATGAATGAAATGCCACTATGTTTAAGAGATCACTGATTGTTTCGCTTCAAGCAGTAATTCCAATGTTCCCTCCTTTTAGTTTAAGTTTCTTACGATGAATTATGCAGTATTTGTACTGCTCATTCTCGCACCTGGTCGGTATATATGTGTTAAGATATCAGTTAAAAGGTGCATCGTTCGATCGAGGCAATCGTCGAATCAGTTGTATAGCCACACTGACGAGTTTTAAATTGATATTTATTATTATTATAACCTACAGACACTAATGTTTTGTGCTAATGCATATTAAATAAATAAATAAATATATATATATATATAAAAATGTAAAGTTGGTTTGTTCGTTTCCCATGGAAATATACTTCCACTATACCATTACCACTGAAATTTTTTTATAGCAATTCCTTACATCCGAGCTATGTTTTTATGTTATTAACATAATGTTTACTTTACACATAAAAAAACACTTTTTATTACAATTCGTTCCTACTAAGTTGCACTTACGGTTTACAATCCGTTTCTGCGAACCTGCATGTCCAACTTCACTTCCGGATTGACCTTCCTCCTCCCGCTGTCACGTATCTACTTCGTACGTAAAAAGTGTTATTATTATTTTTTTCTTTTTCGTCGGCTGAATTAAATATTTTTCTAGCACCAAACAGTAAACACGAATGTTATTTTGTTTTGTGTGAAGTTAAATATTTTATTAAAAATAAACACAAAATTGTTAAACATTTTTTTTGTCTGCGTTTTTTGTTTATTTTTAAATAATCTAACTTCGAGAGACGATCTTTATTTTAAACAACAACAAAACAAAAAACAGTAAGTTGTGTGAATGTCAATTTTTTTGTTAAAAATGTGTTAATTCGTTTTTGGTTGTTAATATTTGTCTTTTTTTTTCCTTCACCGCACAAGAAATAATGAAATATGTAATAAAGACCTCTTCAGTCTCGAAAGACAATGGATACCCCCTGTAAGGGTGTCTGTCTACAGTTAAGCAAGTGTTGCGCAATCTCAACCTGCTCATTACGTGAATGAGTATATAATATAGTACACCCTTTTTATGATTGTAATGAGATTGTAATGTTTCTTGATAAAAACGAAACGGAATTTCTTTTCTGTTTGTGTGTTTACTACAGTTACAGGCTGTAACTTACAGCTGTTATGGATTTTTTGACATTTCG
>OY744519.1:10763430-10790930 GCA_963556195.1 Sepiola atlantica | reverse complement strand
TGCTTCTGATTTGCTAAAGTCAGATATATGCAACCAATCAAGATTAGGAATTTTTATATAATCAGAACAAATCACTCAATTCAAGGAAATATTGAATGATTTATATATCGCTGCTCTGTTTGTTGCAATTTTTTCCACTTCTTCTTGGACAGGGGATACTATGGTTTTAATCTCTTACCCTAGGTATATGATTACTTCAGCAAGGACATGATACGTTTATGCATACATTACCACGACGTAATACCACACGACCCTGTGTTTATACACAGCTGATCGTATACAACCATTTAAGTTCATCCTCTAATATGGCGACATCTTGCCGGTGTCTCACACGGCCATATTTATCGTTGTTTTGTCATCAAAGGATTAAGTGCGACTAAGCAGTCTCCATAAAAGATAGTCCCCAACTGACAGATTTGTGAGGCCTCAGATCCATTTATCCCTTCCCGATTGCATTTCAGCGGACTTCCCGTCGCTCTGTTTCCATGTATATGTCTCAAGATAATAATGGGACTTTTATGTAAAGCCGCTGGCAATCCCGGGGATTACCAAAACAGTCCGATAGTTGCCGATTTGGCTCACTAATTTATGGCTTGATATTAAAATATTTTTTTTTTCTTTTTTCGAAGGAGAACATTGACATATTTGGGTTTTATATTTTATTTTATTTTATTTTTCATGACTGATTGTTTTCTTTTTGTTTGAGATGATCAATAAGTCATGTTTGCACGTGTTAAATATGTGGAGATAGTGGCGTCCGCCATGTTTGAAAAGACGACAACCGGAAGTTAAAATGTTTATACTAAATAGAAGCCGGAAAAATTACAGGAATGTAATGCCGAATAAAATACGTATAAATTATGTATAAAAATGAGAGTAAAAATAAAATAGATGAATCAAGAATGAAAAACAAAAACGCGGGTGAATGGAATAAATATTAATTCTGAATAAGAATATCGAAGGGATTAAAAAGAAATGTAAAATTAAAGGAAGAAAGAAAGAAAATCTGGAGGAATGAACTAAATATTAATTAAAGTCCAGCCCGCGTGTGCACGCAAACAAAAAGAATCTATATCTATATCTATGTCTAATATATATATATATATATATATGGGAAGAAATGAAAAAGGAAAAAAAAACAGTCTCTCCTCCAGCGCTCACAGTAGCTACGGCTACTACTTTTCCTTATCACCCCATCATTTCAACCCAAACATTCGCTGTACTTGCATGACATTTTTCTTTAAATTATAATCCTGAGGAAGTCTTACAATGAAGACGAAACGTTGATGAATATATAAAAAATATCTCTTATTTTTTTTCCTTCTTCATTTTCCATTACGTCGGATTTATCATATATATATATATATATATAACACAATGTATATATATATATAACACAATGTATATATATATATATATATATATATATATATATATATATATATATATATATATATATTACATATTTCTTCATGCAGACATCTGAACAATGTTTAAGTGACTTGTGAAATACACATATGTTGGATCAACATGAACTTTTAACATATATATATACATGAACTTTTAACACATATATATATATAATTTCCCGAAACAGTTTTTCATGGTAAACAACTGATGATCCCTTAAAATAGTGTTAGAAACTAACTAATATAATTACTGTAAAAAATAAATTGACTTACATGAGTGATTTTCCACTGGAAGACTTGAGACTATAAGTTTTTTATTTTTTATTTATTTTTTGTTTATATAGTTTTAATGGTTGAGAAACTTCCGAGACTATATATATATATATATATATATATATATGTGTGTGTGTGTGTGTGTTATAATTGTGTGCCCCTATGGAAAGAAAGGTTAGATAAATAATATAACATATAAAAGTGTATTATCATGTAAAACTTTCCGAAGGAGACGATCAAAAGGGTCCCTTAATCTCACCCCTTAGGGAACTATTATGACATAACCTCTTTAAAACTTAAAATATATCCTATTTTTATGAAATGTAATCATATGTATAATACTTTTCTGGCTAAAACAGTGGGTGTCGTCATTAATCTCTATGTGTCTTCTATACGTTAAGGGGTTATGGAACATCTAACCAACCTTTAAAACATAACATTTATATTATTCTGATAAAATGTATATATCTATTGTATAAAGTTCCCGGTGAAAATAATGCAATTGGTTCTGAAACCTTATGTTACACTGTATGTGCCGGATATCTACGTGTCCCGATATTTAAGTAACCCACTGTGACAGAACTCTCATAAAACTTCAAGTATGTATTTCCGATGTTAATGAAATTAAAACCACATGAATAAGACACTCATTCAGATAGATGTCAGCTTCTTCCAAAAATATTAGTGGCGAAACGGGAGAAGGGTCACCATGTAACAGATATGCATGTTCAAGATAGGTGCCTTCACTAGCTTAACTAATAACCCCCATAAATTTCACAATATAATTGTATTGTTGGGTAAATGTACTTTAGAAGTGTACGGCTTCAGGCTCTATATATCATGATCGACTTAGACAGATTCAGGGTCAAACATCATGTGTCAAGATAAGTATGTGGGTTCAATCAATATTGTCGTTGTTGGTGGTCTGATCGTTATAAATCACAATGATGACATCAGAGTGGGAAACATTTTAAAAATAAATAGTGGCTAAATAAAAATTCCTGTCACAAGTGCAATTAGAGCAATCACAGGTAAGGATCAATGCCCAAATTCTTCGAAATTTTGATGACTCTATTTTGTATAAAACTTGCATAGGATCTCCGATTAAAGTGGCAGACATCAGTTGCCTGAGTATAAGCTAACAAATAGCCATGACCTCCCACATGAAGGTAGTAAGAAATATTATTCACCCCGAATTCGATACTTATACTTTAATCCATACAAAGGTAGTCCTACCAATGTAATATAAATAATCTATGTACTAACAAAGTAATTAGGCGACCTATATGTAATGTGTATGCATGCGACTATGAACTCGAAGCTAATTATAACATCAGCCACAAAAATGAAGCATAACTAGCTACATATTATAATGACTAATATAACTTAATTAAAACAATGACCTTCAAGTCACCTATTTATCTACGTCCCACAAAGTAGAATGTGACACAAGGTCGGAAGGTGGGAATTTTCACTCTAGAGGAAGAGTGAGGTGAATCTCAAAAAATTGCCCGGGCAGGGCGCCTCAGACAGTAAGCAATAAACTTACTCCTCCCCAAAGAGGCGAGGCAACCTCCCATAACTGCACAGGACAGTCAGAACAGATGCTACACTTTGATCTTAGCCAAAAGACCAAGGAAGCATCCGATAACAGTGATGATGATGACATTTCATTACCAAGTGTATGTATTATTGTCTAGTTGGGTAAGTTTATATTTGAAGCCAACTCTAAATAGCAAGAATAGGTATGACTTTTTTTGTGAAATGAACTTCATAAATATTAAGGAAGTACTTGTTAAAAGTTCATGTTGATCCAACATATGTGTATTTCACAAGTCACTTAAACATTGTTCAGAGTTTTGCATGAAAAAATATGTAATATTTCTATAAGGAACAGTAATAAAGTATTTCCCTTTTTTATTTCCACTTGGCAAAACTATTTCTATCGAAGTGGTCACTTGTCGGTTAATTAATAATTAAGATTAATTAGCATAACAGTAGATATTTTCGAAAAAAAAACTCACTAAGAATGAAAAATATGACAAAATACAGAACAGATATACACAAGATATTATGATTGCTATTTTGAGGCAATCTTATCTGTTGCTAGTTTTTATACTAGTCATTCGTACTGGCTAACCGTATGGCTAAAGTGATTTTACAAATCTTTGTACAATTAGCATGTGAAGGATAGAATACAGCACAAGACCATGATGCTACCTGGTACTAGTTGGGAGGGCTAGAGAGCGGGCCAGAGAAGACATTTAGTGTAAAACGATGTTGGTACCCGATACTAGATTGTGACAAGTGGGGTATGTGTTTACTACCAAAAAGTAAACTTCAGAAATTCCCAGTGATATCCATAACTGTGTTCGATGAACGCCCCCTCCCCCTGAACGAGAGCATGTCACACTGTAGACTAAATAATGTGTTCCGTTTGAAATTCCGTACAGATTCCTGAGTGCAGATAGAAGATTCCCGAGTTTCACAAGATGCACCTTATGAAGGTAGGATTTTACATCGGCCGAAACACTGTTAGTCTCAGTCTTGCTTCTCTTCTTCCTGCTGTCCCTATGTTTAAAAATGCTGGTTATCGATTTGACCCAAGTAAATATCGTCCTGTTTGTCTCGTCTCTGTTATGAGAAAGTTGTTTAAAGGTTCGTCAATGGCATACTTGTTAATTTTCTTGAGAGATTCGGCTTTCGTGGTTATCGTTAAACTGTTGATCTTTTAACTTTTTTACCTGAGCGGATCTGTCGATTTATTGATAATTTAGGAGACGATAGTGTCATTGAACTTGTGATTTCAAAGGCGTTCGATTAATTATGGCATTCTGGTCTTCTATACAAATTCTAAAGCTATGGTTTTAGTGGTAAGGTTCTTGACATTATTATGTCTTGTTTTTTTCTGATAAGAAAGTTTCGAGTAACTTTGGACGGTTTCTCGTCATTATCTGTTCGTATCAATTCTGTTGTTCCTAAGGGCGGTGTTCACGGCCTAACCCTCTTTTTCCTCTATAAAAATCACATTCACAAAATACACATCTCTGCTGATGATACAACTCTCTATTCTAGAGTTTCTTCTCACCTATCCCCACTCGATCAGTCGAAATATGTAGCTGATCTAGAAGTGTCCCTGTGTGCAGTTCTGGACTGGTGTACAAAATAGCTTGTTTTGTTTATTCCTGTCAAGACTCAGCTCGTGTCTTTCAATCGTAGACGTATCCTATGTCTTGCTGAGATTACGATGGATGAGTCTACTCTTAAAGAGAAATCGGCTCTGAAAGTTATTTGTCTTTCTTTCTCATCAAATTTGTCTGATGTTCATACATTACATTGCTCTTTCTGCTTCTGGTAAAGTCGATACTCTATATCGCTCGAAAGAGTTTCTCAAACCTGAAAATCTATTATGAGACCATGTATTGAGTACTGTTGTCATATTTTCACTGGTGAATCTCTTTCCCATTTGAGGGTTATTGATAAGGTGCAGAAACGTATATGTAATTTGATTAGCCACATTCTTTATTCTCCTCTTCACCCTTTCTCTCACAGACGTGATGCTGTTAGTCTTATTATCTATAAATACTATTATGGCATTGTTCTTCAGAATTATGTGATCTATTCCCCGATTCTTTCCTTTCAGCTCGTTTGACTCATTGGTTGTACGGTATCCATAAATTCGCTGTTTTGATACCCTATAGTGATGCAGCTTCTTATTCAGTAGCTTTATTCCAAGAACTGCAGGCTTGTGGAACTCTCTTCCTGCTGACTGTTTTCCTCTTACCTATAGACTTGGTCTTTAAAAAACTAAGCCCAATAGGCATCTCCTGTATTTGCGATAATCATATTTTCTTTCTTGGTATCTCTTTACATCAAATCAATTGATTCCCATAAAATGCAGGTGTTACTCAGGGCTCTATTCCAGGTCCAACACTGTTTCTTATCTATATCAATGATCTTCCAGAGAATATTATTTAGAATATAAACACCTATCCTGATGATAAAACTCTGTTCTGATGTTTCCCCTCGTCAATCTTGTTCGTATCACTTAGAATATGCGACTGATCCAGAATTTGACTTAGGTTCGGTTGTGGATGACGTACAAAATAAAATGTTTCGGTTAATCCAGTTAAAACTCAGCTTGTGTCTTTTAGTTGTAGGCGTGTCTTTTATATTCCTAGGATTCTCATGGATGGCTCTGTTCTTAGGGAAAAATCTACTTTTAAACGTCTTGTTTTTCTTTCTCTCATAAATCATTTCTGGGTGTTCATATATTAGATTCTTTGTTCTTTCTGTTTCCTGTAAAGTCGGTTCCTTCTATCGCCGTAAACGCTTTCTTTTACGTAAGGCTATTCTCTATATCTATAAATCTATATCAGACTTTGTATAGAGTACTGTAGAGTACTGTTGTCATATTTGAGCAAGTGAATCTCTGTGCCATTTGAAGGTTGTTTATACATTTCAGAAACGTAATTTGGTCGGCCCTACCATTTATTCTTCTCTGTACACTCTCTTACGCTCTCCTAGACGTTAGTTTGCTAGTCTCAGTCTTTACTATAAACATTATAATAGTATGTGTTTTTCATAATAAACTGATCTATTCCCTACTGGTTTTGTTCAAGCTCATGTAATATGTTGATCTAATGTTCTTCACTAATTCCTATTCCAGTAGCTCTTTTTTTCAAGATCTGTAATCAAGTATAACTACTTTCCTCCTTACTGTTCTCCTCCTAGTTATAACATTGCTCTTATCGAGACTACGGTCATTAAGCATCTCTTGTCTTTGTGATAACCATTTTTTTTCTGTTTAGCTCCTTACATGAAGTGGCTTCATGCCTTGTCTGGAGCGATTCCCATAAAATAACAAAAAAATCATCTAAAGAAATTACGAACCATATATTAATAAGGTATGGAATCTGACGTCGATGTTATATATATTTTTTTTCTCATCAACCCATCATGTCAACCCAATATTTCGATGTACTTGCATAACATTTTTTAAAAAATTATCATCCTGAGGAAGTCTTACAAATAAAGACGAAACGTTTATGAATATATATATAAATAAATATTTCTTGGTTTTTCCTTTTTCATTTCCCATATATATATATATATATATATATATATATATATATATTGAAAAGTCAAACAATTTGAAGCGCTGGGTGGGTGGCAATAATAATGAAGATATTTTTTTCATAAAATATTTAGAAAATCTTGCACAACGCAGATTATTTGTTTTTAAAAATAAATTATTTATTCATCTTAAAAACATTTTTGTTTTTATGAACTTGAGTACTTTCGGTAAATCTACCATCTTCAGAAGAATATTTCTTCCTTTTCTTTTTTTTCTTTTTTCCTTTTGGTTGAGACATTCTCGTGGCCAAGTTGAAATCCGTCTAGGTGTTATGACGAAGAGAGAAAAGTGTTGATATGGCTGTGTGTCACGTGGTCGGCGTGGAAAGGATACTTTGAAAAGTCACACCATTTGAAGCGCTGGGTGGGTGGCAATAATAACGAAGATACTTTTTTATAAAATATTTAGAAAACCTTGCACAACGCAGATTATTTGTTTTTAAAAATACATTATTTATTCATCTTAAAAACATTTTGTTTTATGAACTTGAGTAAGATTTATAATGTGCGTTGTGCAAAGTTTTCTAAATATTTTATAAAAAAAATATCTTCCTTCGTCATAACACCTAGACGGATTTCAACTTGACCACGAGAATGTCTCAACCAAGAGGAAAAAAGAAAAAAAAGAAAAAGAAGAAATATTCTTCTGAAGATTGTAGATTTACCGAAAGTACTCAAGTTCATAAAAAAAATGTTTTTAAGATGAATAAATAATTTATTTTTAAAAACAAATAATCTGCGTTGTGCAAGGTTTTCTAAATATTTTATAAAAAAAGATCTTCGTTATTATATATATATATATATATATATATATATATATATATATATAAAGTTTACAGACTGAGAAAAACCGTTCTTTTCACAAAACTGCTATTTTGGTGAACAGACTACTTGTGTTTGGAATTAATAAAAACATGATTTACAATATTAACAATCGAAACGAGAAATGTTTGTTTTTTCATAGTAATGAGTTGCACCACTTATCAAGGCCAAATGTGACTCAATCATAAGAGATAGTGAGCTTTTCAGTTGGATGATGGAACAGTACTATTAACAGATTGAGAATTAGCATTAAGTCACAGAACAAGTAGACAGATATTTGTTGGTATTGCATTTAGAAAACTATCATATTGTAGTCTGAAGGGAAACATTCCAACGATGACGTGTTCCACCGGTAGGTTGTTCTTTAGAAAGACTTGAAAACGATTATGTTCATTTTTGCTTTTCATACTAATAAGTCACTGTTTATCTGGATAATGGCTCGGACTGACGACCTGGCTGTTCCAAGTCCGAATCCAGTCGGTTCCATGATATAACTTTCACTTAGGGATGTTGACGTAATCGGGTTCCTTCCTGCAGAATTCCAACACTAGAATCAAGCCGGTCAACAAAGTAGTACCATGTTGATTCACACGAATTTACTTAATTTACTGTTCATCAACTCTTAAGGCCTCTATAGTATAAGGGTTAGTGAGATTGTCAGTGAACGATGAACAGCGCGATGAGAGGATTAAATACGTTGAGTAAAATTGTAAGACTTTAATTGTTTAAGTGAGCGATTCAACAAGAAATTGTTAACATTGAACGACCATAGTCTACTCAGTTGTTGATGGGAAACATTTCCGGACTAACGTGTTCCGCAGATGAGAAATCCATGGAAAGCAGTATTCTACATGTAAGTTTCGTTTTATTTTAGTATGTGGGGCCGACTGACGTAGGTAGATACGGAATTATCAGAAGACCCTTGAAAAAAGGGTTGTTAACAGTAAACCATGTCTCTCATTGTTAATATAACCGTTTCATAGTCATTGATGTTTTTTTAATCATAAATGCATTTTTGAAATAAGGGGCGAAATATACAAAAAAATCCATTGACATTTATATTTTATATGCTTTTATGTTTTCGACGTAACTATTTAAAAAAATAATATTTACTTAATAATGTTACGCTAAAGAAGTTCGTGTTCGTCCGTACGTTATCATCTTCTCAACCATTTGAAAAGGTAAGATCGTCCAATCAGCAAAGATAAAATGCAAAAAGATAACTGGGAAATAACTAATATCGCTGCTTGTTAAAAGTTAAAATGTTACCTATTTTAAAATGAATTGTTCTAAAATCAAATATAGCATCATTATCTTTCTTATTCTCGTGTTCATATAGCAAGCTATTCAGCTTATATAACGTCCAGGCAGTGTTTAGTGAATTACTGCATCTTGATGTTGTAGAACGCTAGGTCCTTTGCTGTGCAGGGTCTTCCCAACGGAGATCATCAAATGTGGTGCTCTATTGTCTAGGGGTCTAGTTGTTATATCGTGGTTGTTTCGGCAGGAGGATGAACATGGTCGTTTTACAGCATGTTCTTTGCATTTTTTAATGCATCCATTGGTTATCATTTAAGTAAGGTAAATTAGTTTAAATTGGTACAATATATTGACAAATTTGAAATAAAATCGTTCATTTTATTCATTTAAAAATATATTTTACTGGCAACTATTTACTGTAAAAATAAAGAGAAGACCTTAGGTCGGTAATCGTGGAATCACCACGAGGTCGGGCTAGTTAATTCGTCTCGGCTTTTTATTTGTGTTGCATTAGATGCCCTCAAAGGAGAGATATAATGTTTGGTTTTATGTCATCATCAAATAAATTGTATGTGTGTTAACGACGGCCAATCAGCAAATCATAACAGTACAATTTAACCGTGTCTTCAACGCTCAACTCTAGCGGTACTTCGAGACTGACGACACTTAATCCACTTCCGTCTCTCACCGTCCCATGGTGCCTCCCGCTCCCTGAAAGAGGCATTCTCGCTCTGGTATCATAGTTGCCATAACAAGATAAAGAAAAAACTATAGGGTGGTCGCTAGAAAAGCGGTTAATTTGTCAGACAGTAATTTATTTTTACAAAAAATACATTTTATGAAGTTTTTCAAAGACCAATATTATATATTTGAGTTGCTCAAAATAGCCTCTGCTCCAATCAAAGAAGTGAATAAATGAGACGAAATAGAATTTAAACAGATGTAAAACAATTAAATTTACGACCTAAAATGTCCAGTTTTTTAGCGACCATCCTGTATATACCGAATTTGGAAAAATACCATTCTAGTAGACTGTTGACTTTGCCTTCATCTCTGCTAGCGACGGCAAGAAGGACATATTGAACCTATGAATTTCTAAGGCCTGATCCTTTTTGTTTATAATCGATTCTTAAGTAATTTATTATCACATTTCTTCATTTCAACCTTTTTATAGAGAGTCGCTAGTCGTCACCCTACACTATCGTGTGACTCTATTTCTCTTAGCTCATGTTTTCACAGGAGACACTGTCCCCCAAATCTCATCACCTGACCCCCGTCTAAGCTCTATTTGTTATTTAGGCACTATACTTTTTCCCTGCAAAAGTAAATTATCAAATAAAGACAAGCGGATGTGCAATTACTATTCCCCATTTGCATGTTTACAATTGAAATAACATCATGATTCATTCATCTTTAAAATTGTACAAAAAGGTTCACAGTATAGCAAATTTTCTGTATAAAATAAGATGTATCACAAGGCCGAAATTGGATGGGGTTTATGGTGGTCGGTTGTCGTCTTCTTCGTCTATTCTCTAAACTAGTTTCAGTAACTAAAATACCACATACACTGTATGGTTAAAACCTTCTTAACATTATCCCCATGGGTTTTACGTTTTTTTTTTTAATAACATTATATGTACAAATTCCGCAGTTGGGGGTGAGATGCTAAAAACCAACAGAAATTGTTGAACCATAACATGCTAAGTGTGATGGTTAATAGGACCCTCCCAAATGTATTATATATGAGCTGCCAACTGATGTCAGGGTTGTTTCAAGAGCAGAAAACAAGCAAGACAATTTGTAAGTGGAGAATTAAAAATAGGGAACTCATTTGTACAAATAGTGAAGAGACTTTTCGAACTGGGATGGGGTCTTGTAACACCTCCGATCGGTGTTCACCATGCCTAGGCAGGGAACGCGTATTCAAACTTGGTGCGTCCAAACACACATAAACTAGCGATGTGTATCCACCTCCTTTTAAACAGCGAAGTGTGTAGTCTCCTCCTATCCCATCTGATCTTGACTTTAAGCTGATGTTTAAAGTGCAACATCTGATTGTAATAAAAAGACGACTTACTCCACTCTCCGTATGTATAAGCGTGAGGTGCACACTACTAGTCTAGCTACGACAAGCACTGTGAGAAACACCACTCGTTTATAGGCATACAATTGTACACTACATATGTTACATCTAAGGATACCAACTGTTCCGTGACGATGCGAGCCGTTACATTGCTAATATACTTTCAAAACTCATGCAGTTGGCTTCAATTGAGAAAGCGTACTGGACCTTTTCTTCCTCGAGATCTCTGCAGCGCAACGTTTAGTCTAGTTCTAGCTTTGAAGAGTTTGTCATAAAGGGGCAACACACCCCGGATCAATCGCCAAGTCAGATAAAACTCAAGGTTATTGAGATGACTTCAGCCTAACGCCCAACTTCACTGAAAGCGGATCTCCTAACATCAGATGTTTCTTGTATGGCCATACTGATCCCAAATCATATCATTTTAATTTTAGTTATTTGCTCAAGAATATTTCTCTACTCTATCGTTATTTACATGGTAGGTGCTCGACTAACATCCAAACTCGTGCCCGCCTCTGTAAAACATTCACAGTAAAAACTATTCTACCTACCACTAATGCAAAACAAAATGCAATTTTCTCTGTATATATATAACGCTAAACGAAATTTCCATGAACAGGGTTTCTTTCCAATAAAATCTCATCTGTTGAACACAATACCTTTAATTTTTTTTAGATGAGGAGTGATAATTTATATCATTTGGATTATTCGTACTGTCAATCTAATTAAGCTTTAATCTTGAGTGGCTTTTGGCCCTGGTAAGTTGTGATTGATTAGAAAAAGTAATAATAAACACATTATTTAATTTATTAATTAAATGTGACTTTAATTCCCATGAATATTAAATTAAACGAAATCTCCCACAAACCTCCCTGTGCTAAACAGTGTTAACTATTAATGTTATTCTCTATATATAAAATTAAATTTAACCTAAGAGTTATCCCCCCTGCTTTTTTTCAAACATGTAGTCGATCAATATCATTTTTGACTAGGTGCTGTATTTTCTGAATAATAGAAACGGAGATAAGCAGAACTAATCCAGTTTGTTGAACGAAGCCAAAGTAATGCAGAGATCGATGAAATTGTTTATCGATTTATTTTTTTTGGGGGGGGGATTTGTTTTTATGTTATTATTTGTTACGAGTTCGCATGATGTGAAGCATATCTCAGCAAATATTTGCGCAGACATGTTAACAAATTTTGAAGCCATTTGTCGAGATGATTCTAACCTCTCGAAAGACATCCGTCAAAACGAAGTCGTTTGCGCAAATTTGCATTGACGGCTTCATGGCTCCCATATCATCGGGGGTTTCATTTTTCTTTTTCACGTTTTTTAAATATTTTCTAAGATAACTATTTTTGTTTTTGTTATTATTATTATTATTATTATTATTATTATTATTATTATTATTATTATTATTATTATTATTATTACTATTCATTTCAAAATCATCCTTGTTTATTTTTATGCGAAATAATATTTAAGCACACAAATAGATGAAGGGGGAAAAGGAAAAAAAGAAAGCAATGGTAGAGAGTAAATTAAATGATAAAAAGAATGTATTCCTTTTATTTTTCAATTTACTCTCTAGCTTTTCTTTCTTTCTTTCCTTTTCCCCCTTCATCTATTTGTGTGCTTAAATATTATTTCGCATAATAAACATTTAATAAAATACACATCTGCTTATTAGGAGAGAAAAGCACGTAAAATGGGGAAAGAAAATGGCGATTTAAATAAAAAAAGAGAATTGATTAATATTAGACGAACCGTAACATGTTGGGTCAACGTTGGTATATTGTACACAGGATGACTAGATAGATAAATAAAAAAGGTTAAAAGTTAGACAGGTCGCACAGTATAACTACTTTAGACAACTGTAATAAAAAGATAATGTTACATAAAGAGTGGCGTTTTTTTTAATGGAAATGTTTGAGTGGAACCTAAGATTAAGATGTGACTCCAGAACGGAAGTCGACGAAACCATGTGACGTCCGGACGGAAATTTTCTGTCTCTTGACTGGCAAGACTCATAGATGTACCGTCACCAATGGGAGAGTTGCTCATAATGCAGCAAGGTGTAGCGGGATGCACTCAGATAACCTCAAAAAGTCGTCCGTGCCAATTGAAGAAGTAAATAAACGATATAAAATAAGATTTAAACGAAATAAGGTGTACAACAATAAAATGTACAACCTACATCCTGTATATCTGATGGTACCTGTGACTGTTTTTCTCTTTGTAATAAGTATTTATCAAAAACTAAAGATCATGGTCCGAGTGATTGTATCAACATACGGGCAGGAACCTGCATTCCGGACGAAGACGCCATATAATTGTTTATAAACAAATAAATATACGTGAAAATATCTCAATGAAACACACACGTTTCGACACGTTTATTTTTCACAGATAAAACGCACTTCACAATACATGGAGATGTCATAATAGAGTATTTCGCTATTCCTCCTTTCTTTCTTTCTTTGAACCTCCCTGTCTCATTTTACACTTTTTGTATTTACATCATTCCGTTTTTCTAAACCCTTTTCTTTTGATTCTCCTTTGATTTACCTTATTTGCCTTAACCCACTTCCCATCAAAAGCCTTTATATACAGATTGAACTGATTTCTGTATGAGTTGTAATGTCATCAGAGACCCTATTCATTCGCCTCTCTGTTTTTATCTTCCTCTCTTTGTCTCTCTTCCCATTCCCTCCTTTTTTTCTCTTTCTTCTTTATCACACTTCGCTTTCCTCCTCTCCTTCATTTGTGTCTTTACTTTCCCGTTTTTCAACTCTCTAATTTAATTATTTACGTCATACAATGGCTTCCCTTTTTAAATTACGTTATTTGCTCTTGTTTTCTTTATCTAAAACGCCTATGTAAAGAATGAAGGTATTTTGTGGATACATTTTGATGACATAATAGAAATGTTATCGTCTTTTACCCGACACTCTTCTTCTGTATTGCTATCTCTATTCCCCCTCTCTTTTAAACTCTATTTCATCAATCACTTCTTTTCCTTTATTGTTATCTCCCATGCAATTCACTTTCATCTCTGTATCCTTTATCTCTTTTTAAAAATATATTAACATCAGTCAGTTTCATTTCTACCCTCATTTTAATAATCCCCCCTTCTTTTTCTTTTACGTTGGTCCTGAACTACGGCGAGGCAAACATCGATGTTTGTCTCCACTTAGCACTTTCATAGGCTTAGCCGAGTGGAATTCGGTTTAAAATATATAAGTGTTCGGGGAACCGGTCCATCTCATCAGTGACCTTCTTCTTAGTCGTTGTCTGGTGACTTTTAATTCAAAAGCGAGTTTCACGATGGTGTCGTTGTCGCCCATCATCACATGCACAAACCGTTTCATTCACCAGTCCCTCATCTAGCGCTTACATGTAATAATTAAGGATGTGGACGAACAGTGTATGTCTTGAGATCGAAAAGAGCATTTTGGTTTCCATAACGGCGAATCATCACTTCGCCTTCATCGTTGTCGGCAAGCACCCGAAACCGTACAAATCAACTGGTATCACAGTAGTCCGGTAGGTCTTCGACTTTAAACGCTCACAGAGAATGCCGGTGGTGGTGCGCCATTTTAACCACATTAGTATGACTAGTGACTTCGTTGAGGGCATTGCTGTCATCGCTGACCGACAAGCCAAGATACTAGAAGGCATGCATTAGTGGGAGATCCTGTCTATCGGATGACTATGTAAGCTTTTATCGGTGGTTAGATACTCCGTCTTCTTGGTGTTTCGCCGTAGACAAAACTGCGCCAGCTTGTACTTCAAAGATAGGGCTCTGTATTGCAGGCTAAATTTCCTCTTGTATGAGAGCGGGACACCATCTCCGTTCAAAAGTGCCCAGGCTACGGGCCAGTGGTGGTCTTTTGTGATGACGTCCATAGAAAAATGCAGAGCAACAGAGAGAGAGAGAGAGAGAGAGAGAGAGAGAGAGAGAGAGAGAGAGAGAGAGATTAGCCTTGGTGTACTTTAACCGTGATGGGGAAGTCTATTAATCCGGCCTTCCTCGCACGATCTAAAACATTCACGTACACATGAAGTGTGCACGGTAACAACATCCTGACACAATTATGAACAAGATTTACAGGGTTTTTATAATAATACATATATATATATATATATATATATATATATATATATATATATATATATATATAGAGAGAGAGAGAGAGAGAGAGAGAGAGAGAGAGAAAGAGAGAGAACTATTTTGAAAATGTAATTGCTCCAATTTTATTTTGGTCTTAAATTTAATGTTTATACATATGTTTTGTGCTTGTTACGATATTGACATACATATATCTTACTGATTAGAAGGTCTCACACAGGTAGTTATCAGTGATCGCTTACTGGTAATAGCAGGTGGATTTTCCTGGAATCTGAGTGACAAAAATTATAATGAAATGTCCAATGCTGCTTGCTACTTGTCCTCACCATTTTACACTCGCAGAATTTGTTTTCATACATTAATCCAAATATCAATCAATTTTATTTGGTTCTTATTAGTATCAATACTATTTTTTAAACTTACCTGTTACGTGTCAGTGTCATCTTTTTATGTGGGTTGGTTTCGGCACTTTATGATATTTTCTTAAATGTATACGCTTGTTTAATTAATGTAGTCATTTGTATGGTGTGTACCCCTCATCGTATTCTGGTTTCTTGCAGTTTTTCTACATATTTTGGAAGTGCCCTAGTTCTTCTTAAAATTATTAGTATTATTTAGTTTTCATTTTCCATGCGTTTTTATCTATTTTACAAGTTCCTTGTATTTAATTTAATTGCCTGTCTCCTTCAGCTTCCACTAACCCTAACACTAACCTTAACCCTAACCCTAACCCTAATCCTAACCCCCTATGAAAATTTAGGAAAACGAAATTTACTCGCAGGTACATACAGTCTGTTAGCATTTTTTTTTGTATGTGTATGCCCAGGAGATTTTACGCCTTTCATGTTCAAATATTAGCAGTGGTTTGTGTTAGTACAATTTGTATGTGTCCGTACCATAACTAGTGATGATTGTTTTCTCAGCTGTACTGGGAAACGTCCAAGGGTGGAGCTGATTGGCGATGTTAAAAGGTCAAATGACTTAGGAATATGGGAATGAATGATAGAAAAATGGAACATGTAGATAATGGCGTCATAGAGAGTGCGTGCGTTTTTATGAATAAAGAATTGCATTACTGCGCATGTTATATAGATTATGAGATAGAACTAGTAAGGATTCTTCTTTTTCTTTCCCCCTCTACCGCGACACGAGAATAAATGTTCATCTGTTAACTTTTTGTTACTTTTTGTGTAATTCCTTTGTTACACTACGAAAGCCGTTAGTTGAATACGGGTGTGATTAGCGCATTGAGTATTTAAACCGCCGTACATCATATATGTTTATTTTTTAAATAGATTTCTGCAATATAATTTAGCTTCCAGACGTATTGTTGTTCTTCTATGGTATGCCATTTTTACGAAATAAACCAAAACAGATGTAACCCACTCAATTAATATTTATCATAATTTACAATATTCTCTATAAATAAACCATATTTGGTACAATTAAACTTACCGCCTGACGTGTCCGCTAAATTTCAGCTATGGATGCAAAACAGTTTTTGTGTTAACGCCGTTCACTTATAGGATACAAATGTGCACCTCTTTCAGACAATCATATCAGGATATGATCAGCAAAATTATCGATTACTCTTCAGTTCAATAATAGTCTGGAAGGAATATTTTGATAGAAATTATATCTGCTACTCTGCGGATAAACATCTAGGGCGTTAAACTTCGGTAAGTGTAAACCTTTATTCGATATCACACCTCCTTCCGATAAGATTATAACTAAAGGGTTGATGCGTATCATTGATAGGTATTTCTATTTCGAATCACAGTCTTACAATCTGGGAAAACGTTATTTAAAAATCAAGTGTGACCGACCAAATAAAATACTATTTGACAATTGGACGTGACAGACAGACAGACGAAAACAATATTTGAAACGTAAGTGTGACAGACCAATAGAAAACGTAATTTCTAAATTTAGGTTGACATCCCGAGAGAAAGACTATTTCGAAATTATGTCTGACAGTCCGAGTAAAAAAAAATGATGTGTAACAGGCCGGGAAAAGTTTAGTGTAACCCACCGAGGAAAACGATATTGTATGCTCAAGTGTGTCAGCCCAAAGAAAACGCTATTTTAAAATTAAGTGTGACAGCCCTAAAGAAACGCTATTTGAAACCTAGGTGTGACAGAACGAAGAAACATGCTATTTCAATACTTAATCTGACAGACCGAGTAAACACTATTTAAATATTTAATCTTACAGCCGGAGAGACACTTATTTGAATATTTAGTGTGACAGACAGAGACAACGCTATTTTTAACATTAGTCTAACTAACCAAGGAAAACGCTATTTCAAACCGTAGGAATGCTATCTGACTGAGGAAAACGCTATTGCTAAAGTGTGACAGACTTACAACAAAGATATCTCAGTATAAAATCTAACTGACCGAAAAGAAAAGGCTATTTCAAAATAAAGTGTCACCGACTGAAGACAACGCTATTGCAAAATTAGGTGTGACAGACTGATCACAACAAAGTGTGACAGACCAAGAAATCCCTATTTCAAAGTATTGCCAAAGAAGAAAACTCTATTTTAAATGAGTGTGACAGACTGAAGAAAACAGTACTTAAAAATTAACTTTGATTGACTAAAGCAGCATTTGAAAATTACGTGTGACTGACCGAGCTAACGTTATTTTAAACTTAAATATATCTGGCCGAAAGAAATGATCTTTCAAAATAAAGTGTGACTGACGAAGGAAAACGCTATTTAAAAATTAAATGGAAATAAAAAAGGTAAACTGATGTGTGACCATAAAGAAAAAGGCTATTTTAAAATAAAGTGTGAATGACCGACGACAATTCTATTTGAAAAGTTTAATTTGACACAGAGTGAGGAAAACGTTAATTTAAAATTAAACCCGACACAGAAATGTAAATTTTGAAACGGAAGTGCGACAAACAAACGGGCATGCTATTTACAACTTCAGAGTAACAGATGATAAAAAATAGTATTGCAAAAATAAACGTGACAGGCTGATGTGAATGTTATTCATTCAATCATCCTAACAACTCAACAAATATACAATTTCAAATTACAGCGTGACAGTGGGACTGAGATACACAGTATCTACTAACGATGCTTAGACACTTTTTAAATAAGAGTCATTCTTTCGATTTGCGCGTTTATTACTGTTAATGCGATTTCAAACTGACGCGTGACTGACTGATCGGCCAACAAAGTCTCGCCGCGAAATTAAAGCTGACAATTTAAAATATGCGGAAAGAATTTCACCAGATATCAACCCCCGCAGTTCTTGGCGAAAAACTTAAGTGGAATGTGCAAATGATGTCAAAGTATTTTAAATTTTTTGCAATGTTCTTCTCTTTTTCTTGTAATACTAAGATGCTGACATGTTGCAATCTTTCAGACATTTATAAAAATTATATTTTTTATATGTTATTTGAATAAAATGGTTTGCAATGGAAGTTTTACATTTTGAAAGGTGCTCTTTACAACAGTCATGCAAACGAGCCACAAATCAAACACCTGCATCGATTATTGACCTGCCATCATATTAGATTTTAGATCGCTACCCCCTCCCCCTATTTCCAGTTATGGCACTTCTCTCTATTTCTATTTCTATTTCTCTTTCCATCACTCTCTTTTACTGACCCTATCTATCTATCTATCTATCTATCTATCTATCTATCTATCTATCTATCTATCTATCTATCTCTATATATAGATATCTTTATTTTTTAGAACCCCCCCCCCGGACAACAATCCCAGATTAGACAATTTAAACCCAAAAATTATCAATTTATCCACATACACATTTACAAAGGAGGAAATAGAAATAATAAAATTAGGCCTCAAATTCTGCCCAACTCCCAAAAGTAATATCACAGAACTGAGGAAGGGCCTTAAAGAATTTGAATGCCAATTTAGACTAATAGAAACACTAAACAATAAAGAAAACAAAACAGATCAATCATTAGTGAGAAACAAATCAACGTATTTCCCTAACAAACACAACAATACGAAAGAACTAACCACCTACTTTGAAAACCTCTGGAACATCAACTCTCAGAGTAAAACTAAACCTACTAGTAACCTAACATCTAAACAAAACTAAGCACTAGATAACATCCTAAATACTAATAACATGCTTATAAAAAAAGCTGACAAAGGCAGTGCGGTAGTCATCATGGACACACATTACTATAAATCGAAAATAATGGAGGTACTAGAAAACAAAGATTACTACAAACCAATTAGCACCAACATTGATAACAACACCATTTAAAAAATCACAAAACTTTGCACAACATACAATAATATACTAACAAAGAAAGAACAAAATTTCCTAACAAACTTCTCGATTAAAACAAACAACTTCTACGGACTACCTAAGATAGATAAATCAAATGAGATAAGAGATGCCATCAACACACAGACATCAGAATATAGTAGTGTCCCGAGTCCCAGTGACATTAAATTTAGACCCATAGTAGCAGGACAATCATGCCCAACAAGCAGACTGAATAACTTAATTGACATATTACTACAACCATTCACCGATCAAGTAAAGAGCTACATAAGAGACGACATACACTTCCTAGACTCCTTACCAGAGATAGTACATCCCGTGACTAAATGAGTTACATTTGACGTCAGTAGCTTATATAGCAACATACCCCATGACTTAGGTAAACAGGCAATATCACACTGGATGGACAAACACCCACAAATACTACACCACAGATTCACCAAACAATTCATCCTCGACAGCATAGACATCATTCTCAACAATAACTCCTTTGAATTTAATAACAAAAACTACATCCAGATTCTAGGTACAGCAATGGGAACCCAAATGGCACAAACAGATGTCACCCTAACACTGGCCTATCTAGAGAAGGTTTTGTATGAAAAGATAGAAGAAATATATAGACAGAATATTCAAACTCTCTTCATAAAATCTTGGAAGAGATACCTGGATGATTGTTTTATCCTCTGGGAACCCACATGGGGGGGCATCAATAAATTACACGGCATACTACAAAACCTACACCCCAAGATTAAATTCACCATTGAACACAGTCAAACAGAACTACCCTTCCTAGATGTACTAATTTAAATTAAAACCCCTAACATAATCACAGACATCTACCACAAACCCACAGACACCGAACAATCTTTCTATTTTTAGAAGCCATCACCCCAAAAGCTGCCTAAATATATACCCTACTCCCTAACACGCAGGACTTGTCTATAGTCAGTGACAAAGACCTCCGGATTGTCCGACTGAAGGAACTACGGAAAACTTTAACAAGAAGAGGATACCTGCTACAAATAATACCCAAAGGTATAGAACTAGCAGAAAACATTCCATTAGAACAATGACGAATCCCAAAAAAACGAAACAAAGAACAAATATTAGCATACATCTCTACACACAACAAAAACAATCGAGAATTATTCACAGAAATAACAAGAAACCTAACCCTACTCAACTATAACAACACACTAAACAACATATCAAAAAAACGAAAATAATAAAAAGCCAACGCCAACCAAAAAACCTCAAACAAATGTTAGCGTCATCCAAACTCAACCAACACCCAATAGGGGTCACTAAAATGCAACAAGGAAAGATGTGGGGTATGTGACATAATAATAGAGGGGAACTCATACACATTTAAACACTCAACCCAACAAAAAAGACCTTAACTGCACTTCCAAGAATGTTGTCTATGTGCTAGAATGTACAACATGTAATGAAGCTTATATAGGTGCGACCAAAACATTTTACAATAGAGTATCTTTACATAAAAGCAACATTAAAATCAAAGAAAACGGTAAATTATTCGTCTGCCAACATGTGCACTCATGCAGCGGAGGAAAATTTAAAATAATACCAATTTTCCAAAACCAAGATTACCCCTACTTACTAAAACAAGAAAAAAAACTTCATATTTAAATACAATCCAGCATTGAACAGATCATAACTCTAACAACACACACTATTATAAACCTTTCTCTACCTCTCTATACGCTTCAGTGTGTACACACATATGTATGTGTGTGCGTGTTTGTGTGTTTGTATGTGTGTGGGGGGTGTATATCTCGCTCACCTATGCACACAATTCAGAACTGACCACACGCACACGCACAAGCACACGCGGACATAACAGCCTTCTTAGTGACAGGGGGCAATAAAAAGTAATAAATTTCAAAATAAAATCTACGCACCCCAACAAATGAAGATGGTAGATAAAATAAAGGTCAAAATAACCGAGAGAAGCAGGAAAAATAAGAAATAAAAAATATAAATCATCAAAACTCGTACTCACACACCCACAACCCCAAGCATGCGCAAAAACGTCAAACAATAACTAATTTCCTCAAATGAAACAACACTCTTTCAAATCGAAAGACATTTCTTCAAATGGATTTACATATCTGATGAAAGCGGACGACCGCTTGAAACACGTTATGTATAAAATTGTAAAATGAGTAAACAACAAAATAATAAATAAGTGTTGAAAAAACATTTTACAAATGTTGGTAGCCTTACTCTTTTACATATATATATATATATATATATATATATATATATATATATATATATATATATATCTCCAGTTATTGTACCTCTCTCTATTTCTATGTCTCTTCCTATTACTTTCTTTAACTTAACTCCCTAATCTATCTATCTATCTATCTATCTATCTATCTATCTATCTATCTCCAGTAATGACACTTCTCTCTGTATCTTTATTTATCTCTTTCTATTTCTCTTTTTCTTACTCTCTTTTACTTACCCCCTATATATATATATATATATATATATATATATATATATATATATATTAAAAGAAGTGATGCTACAAACATTTATAAATGAAAAAAAAAACAACTGTTTCTTAAATGTGTATTATATTATTATTTTATAACGTGTCTCGAGCCATTCAACAAAGCCACCAACTTTTAAAATTAAAAAAAAAATTAAACTGCGCTTCTCTAAATTTGGTCTATATACTAGAAGACACAACATGCAACACAACCTATATAGACACGACCAAAACACTTACAGATATAGTTACTTAATATAAAAGTGGCATAATTATTTCAGAAAATAGAAATGTATTTGTTTCACAACATATACACTAATGCAGAAGTAAATTCAAAGTAATGCCCATCTTTCAAACTCAAGATTATTCTTACACAATAAAAAAAAATGTATATCTAAATTACCCCCAGTATTGAATAGATCATAGCAGAACTCACGCAACAAACAGATCACACACATGTACATACATAGAAAAATGTGTATGGGTGTGTATATTTAGGTGTGTGATTATACAAGCAGTCATATAGACACATATATGCATATACGCATCCACATAGATAAAGCAGATACATAAAACACGTATGTATATATATATATATATATATATATATATATATATATATATATATATATATAAATTAGGGTGCGTGCGTGTGTGTAAACAAAAACATAGATACGTGCGGACGCTCCTACGTACATATCCCAGGACTAATACACTTACCTAAATATGTGAACTCACCCCCACACACACAGACACACATACACATATACATGTAATATTTCGTTTTGCAATAAACAAAACAATTTATCTTTTTTTGTTTTACTTTTATTTACTAAAAAAACAAATTTTAAACGCAGAACCTCTATATTTGTCTTGTATATTTTAAGAAAAAGTGGAGGGCTGTATGAAAATACTTTTTTCTGTTTGTAGGGAGGCGAGTAAATAGCAAAGTTTTTTTTTGTTTAATACCTGCAGTACATTCTATATATCGGAATTTTCTTTTTCTTTTAACATATTACTATTTTGGGGGAGAAGGTATGTATTTTAAAAAATGTAGGTCCCTTTTCTTTTTTCCTTTTTATTTACTAAATAAACAAATCAGATATTTACCGTTTTCTTTGAAAACATGTTAATATTTTATTTGGGTGGCAAATAAAACATTGAACCGTTTTCTTTTAAAACATGTTAATATTTATATTTTATTTGGGTGGGTATGTATCCTAACGTCTTTTTTTACAATACGTTTTAATTTTTTTTTAGTAGAACAAAAAGTCCGACATATAGAATGTAGTGAATTTATTAAAGTAAATAGCGATCACGTGTATTGCGAGATTACCCGGAAGATGCCGGTTACTTCCGGAATATGTTCCGCGTTTTGTGTTAATGAACTGGGGTCCTTATTGTCCTCTTACTCGGATTCTACGAACGTTGTCTGAATATGCCTTATAGCAACGTGTTAGTTTATTGTAACTTCCCCAAATAGGCACAACTTTAATCTTAGCAAAGGGTCTCATAAGAATATTAATTTTAAATAATAATATTAAATTAGTGTTACTAACATACGTTGAATTTTAATATATTTTAATATTTACAAATGTTGTTTTATTTGTTATATTATTAATTATCATATTTATTATTATTCTGAGTACAGTTATTTGTACTCCCCGGGAGTTCTAACACAGGTCATCATTGATTACTCACCGACAAAAAGGTGGTATTCCCTGGAGTCTGAGTGATAATAAGTATCCCCAGATTTCCATCATCATCATCATCATCATCATTATTATTATTATTGTTATTATTATTATTATCATCATCATCATCATCATCATCATCATCATCATCAGTATCATCAGCAGCAGCATCATCAGCATCATCATCATCATCATCATCATCATTATTATTATTATTATTATAATATTAAATAACTGTTTATTATTTATAATCAAAAATGTGTAATTAACGTATTTTTAATTATATTTTTTATTTCATTATTATATTTTAATATATTTTATCATAATTTCTAATATTCTTAATAAAATAAATTAATATTTTTATTCTTTAATTCTTAACCCAATTAAGATTTGTTCTGGTGATTACGCGTGAACCCGCTTTCACCAGATTTTTAAAACAGCAAATTTATACCGATTGAGTTTATTTTTCTTCATCACAGTGTATTCGTTCCTAATTAATCGTTGGCTATTGAAATCTATATAAATGCACAGTTAAGTCAGAATTGGTAAAATTGATTAAAATTTAAATTAAACAGAGAATCGAAATATCGTCATGATGGCACCTAACGTGCGAGCCGCTGTTTTCTGAGGAGACACACATGAACAGTCTGAAAAGTAACCGGTAAAGATTCTTATTTTGTTTGGATATGATGGTACCGATGTTGTTCTGATCTACTGTAATACAAATATAAATAAGTATAACGCTCTTATTATTGATACTGTTAATGATCGTGCACTCTGCTTTATAACATACAATAATAAACTGTTTAATTTTATAATCTTAAAATAAACAATGCTTCCCAGAATCATTTCATTATCACTATAACACAAGACTTAAGGTTATATATATATATATATATACATATATATATATATATATACATATATATATATATATTCACATATATACATATATATATATTCATATATATATATATATATATATATATATATAAATGTTTTAAAAACATATTAATACATTTAAAAAGAACACGCGGAAATCTCTCTAAGGCCCTTTCGACTATCATCTCGTCAGGAGAAAATCGATAGTTTTAATTAATAATAATGTCGAAAGAAAGAGTAAAACGGGAAATTGAGTGTGCCAAAATGAACGATAAAACAATTAAAATTCAATTTAATGATTTCGTTAAAAGTCGATTAAAAGACACTACGTTAGGGGATTAAAACAAAATTGGGAAGGAGTTCAAAGTTCCCCAAAGAGATTAAGCGATCTTACAAATTCCTTCTGTCGGCACAAGGAAGGTTTTCGAATAGCAATAGAGACAGATTCCAATATTTTCAAATGGTTCTTGGAATTTGCTCGATGCAAGACCTCAAAACGGTCTATTTTATAGCCACTGGCACAGCTAGGGTTTTCAACCGAATGCTGGCCAATAGCAGAGTCCAAAGAATATATATATATATATACATATATACATATATATATATATATATATATATATATATATATATATATATATATATATATACTAGAAGTCTAGTATACATACATACACACACACACACACACACACACACACACACATATATATATATATATAAATATATATATATAAAATTATATAAATATATATGTATAGTTTGGCAGCAAGTCATTTCTTATGCAAGCGTCATTAAATACCACGAAGTGTTCTCCCTTCACGATCTTTTCTGTCAATTTCTCTTAATAACCAAACATAATAACACTGCTAACTCCCCTCTAAACCAAAAAAACGTACGTTATTTGTTCCAATCCCCATTCGAGGAATGTTTCTCCAAGACAAAAACAGACAAACACAGTACGTATATTGGCCATACAACTACAACCCTCTACCAGCGCCTTATGCATCACTTAAATGATACTAGTGCCATCCAGCGAAAAATTACCACACACAAAAAGCATAAAATCAACCGAACTAAAACAAATATTAACAACTAATACAAAGATCATACATGAAAACCACTGCACCAACAGAATAAAAATCTTCGAAGCCTTACACATAAAAAAATTACAACACACAATTAATAAAATAGCATTCACCACTGGTACTAACTATCTATCGGTCTTTAAGAATTAATACATAAAAAAAAAAATAATAATAATAATAATAATAATAATAATGATAATAATAATAATGATAATAATAATAATAATTATAATAATAATAATACAAATAAAAAATTAATAAAAAGTAAAATAAATAAATATATATATATATATGTGTGTATACATATGTAAATTAATAGATATAACTTATAATAACACTATGAATACGGCTCTTAGTAACACTAAGACACAGCCTCATGAAGACGGTCGAGCGCCAGGAAGCGCTAGAGGAATGGCCCACGATACAACGTTAGGTGCCATACTCCACCAATTAACACTCGAACACCGACAAATTGCTTGCCGTGTCGATAAATTGACAAAAAAGATCGTGATGAGAGAAAACTTCGTGGTATTCAATGAGGCTTGCATACTATATATATATATATATATATATATATATATATATGTGTGTGTGTGTGTGTGTGTGTGTGTGTGTGTGTGTCGAAAGACGATATATTCACATATTTCTTGCCCAAAGACTATATATATATATATATATATATATATATATATATATATATATATATATAGTCTAAAGAAGCTTTGAGTCATTTTAATGAAAAAGAAAAATTAAGTAAAATGCAGTTTAAATTCCCAGAGAAACTAACTAAATCCAAGATATTGCAGACTGAACATTCGTTGGGAAATTCATAAATAAATAAAAAAAATAAGTAAATGAAATTTTAAAAAAAGAAGGGGGGTTAAGTATCTGACAGTTATACAAAAACAGGAGACCTTACGCGTCTAATATTAACACGGGGATCATCAGCTGTTTACCATGTAACTGTTTCGGAGATTTAAAAAAAGGACAGTTATAATATTCATGGCTCTCCAATGGTACTTATCAAACTACCATTCCCCCAATAATCAAGTGTAGAAATAATTCAGCTTAAAATGTCACTAATATATACATAAATAAATAATAATAATAATAAAATAATAATAATATAATACCCTTAACACTACCGTATAGTATGGTAATATATATATATATATATATATATATATATATATATATATATATATATATATATATATATATTAACTTGTGCAATTCTTGTACATTTCCGTCTTGCTCTCTTCTTATCTCTTATTTTTTTTGATACTTTCTCCTCTTTCTACCTAGTCCTGTTCTTTTATATTTTATTCTTTTTTTAACATAAATTAATCTTACAAAAACGAAGAAGAGGAAGAATGAGACGAAGAAGAAGAAGAAGAAAAAGAAGAAAAAGAAGAAAAAGAAGGAGAAAAATAATATTAAGTAAGAAAAAACGGTCTCCATTTCGGGAGCGGTAAAGGGTTGAGGTCAGTTGTGGTCGGGGGCAACCACTCAGCATAAAAGTGTTCGTTTCTGGCAGACAGGATTTGAAGCGGATTGGATTCTATCCACGGATATTGAAGAGTTTTGCGGAGAATAAGAAAGAAACGGGAAAATAAAAACGGAGATAAAACCAAAAACGTCGGATTACGAAAACGCTTTTACCTTAAGTGTGTTTCGTTTAGTCATGGGGAAAATAGAGTCAGCGAAAAGAAGATAAGGAAACAAAAAGGAAACTTTCTTGACAAGTTTTTTCCCTTCTTTGCTCTCTACACACATTACTAGCTACTCACAGAAGCACAAACACACGAACATACATACAAATACACACACACACATTATATATATATATATATATATATATATATATATATATATATATATATATATATATATATATAATAGGAAATGA
>OY744519.1:10740930-10758430 GCA_963556195.1 Sepiola atlantica | reverse complement strand
AACAAACGACAAGAAAAAAGTTAGCATGTTGATTGAGAATCTTTCTTCACGCCTATTGCACACATACATACTCGCACACACATATACATACACACACTTTACGCGACTTCTATTCATCTTATAAAGTTAGGCGTGACTGTCCCCTATTTGTTTTACTGATATAGTTTCATTACAGAAAGTTCATGAAACGTAAGGAAATCGAAAAAAACTAGAAGAATACGAAAGAAAATAAGAAGAGGAAAACGGAAAAAATAAGAGGAACAGGAAGAGAAATAGACCGGAGAAGAAGTAGAAGTAGAAGACGAGGAGGAAGAATAATGACATAATGATAGAGTAGAAGAAGAAGAAGAAGAAGAAAAGGAAGAAGAAGAAGAAGAAGAAGAAGAAGAAAAGGAAGAGAAAAAGAGGATAAACACGGGGTAAAGAGGCGAAGAAGCAAAATAAGAAGATGAAAAGAAAGATGATGAAAACATAAGAAGAGGATGAAGAAAAAGAGGATAAAAATGAAGAAAAAGACGAAGACGAAAAAGAAGATGAAACTGAAGATGAACAAGAAGGAGAAAAAGAATAGGATAAGGAAGAAGAAGAAGAAAAAAGAAGATGAAGTTAAAGATAAAGATGAAGAAGAAGAAAAGAAGAAGAAGAAAAGAAAGAATATATAAAGAAGAACAAGAAGAAAGAAAAGGAAGAAGAAGAAGATAAAAAAAATAATGATAAGAAAACTGTTGAAAAAGTATAAGAAGAGGTAGCAGATATAAAAATCCATTGCCCCACCCCTGTTGGGTCCGTCGACAAAAAAAAATTCACCCCCCTTATTCACCACGTAAGACTGGTATCTTCCTGTCTTTGTCAAGTCAATGCCAAGACACGCAGCGGTACTTATCCAGATTTGGACCCAATCTAAAATCGACTAGGCGCCGTTAAGGGTTAGATTTAGCGTCAGAGTCGCGGTTAGGGGTAGGATTAGAGTTAAGCTAAGGGTTAGGTTGAAGGTTAAATGTAGGCGTAGTTTGGGTCCTTATCTGGGTAAGTACCCACGTAGCCTTATATCGATTCTAAGATTAAAATTCATCTCGAACTATTTTTTTAAACTTACGTGAAAATTTTCCATACAAATCCTATTTTGTATGGAAAATTTTCCATACAAATCCTATTTTGTATTGAAATTTTTCCATACAAATCCTAATTTGTATTGAAAATTTTCCATACAATCCTATTTTGTATGCGACAATATGAGGATGATCCAGCTGGACATGTTAAAAGATTAAACATTTGATCATTCTCTTAGCATAGATTCTCATCTGATAAAAGAAATTACTTTACTTCGATCGTAGCTCTAAAAGCGGGACAAAAATGTTAGAACAGATAAAACAACAGCGACTTTTTTTTACAAATTGTAAACGTAGGCATTTCAATGTTGGCCGGTCATAATTCAAGAAGGGGACATTTTGTATTCAACACCGTCCTCTTCCGGAAGACATGCGCACTGGGTAACTGTCGTGCCTCTACACCGCCTACTTGCAGAGAGGCGGTCTTTTGGAATCGGTCAACATGGGAGTCGGACGTTTGTTCCGCTTGTGATAGACGTTGGCTCTGGAGCAAGTAGCTTGGCAAAAATAGAGTTTTACGGTGAAAAGATGGTATAGTTGCGCGTTGGCCACGTGCGCGCAAAAAATACATATCCATACGTGTAATTCGTGTCCGAGATCTTTGCTCCAGTTTGCTTGCTGTTACACAAATATTTCATTCATAAACGATCTTTATATTTATAATCTACATCAATGAAATCTGAAATCAATACGTAATCGCCGGTTCGTGTCTGTCGTCACATATCACAATGTACAGGACAAAACCGTTCAGTGTTGTTTCAGATTGGTAGTAGTCCCCGGTTTGTAAGTCCATTAGGAATGGATTTTATAAACAAAGCTGGCTACTCTCAAATGTTCACCTATATAAGTACTGAGTAAGCTACATTCGCTTAACTTCGGTGGGCTTACGGAAACCCATGTGTGAACGTTCATTATAGCCGAATATTTAAAATACTTTGATGACGTTATCCATTTCCAAGATAATACACTCTCATAAAACACCTGATTATAAAACAATGTAAAAGTTAAGTATTTTTATATTTAACCAGAACGCAAATCAGTCATGAGACTGCATACTGTTGCCTGACAAAGTAAGGAGGGGCAAAAGTCTTATCTGAGCCTTACTCCTTCATATTGTATGAAGTATTGCTGAAGTTATCCATTGAAACGTTTATAACTAAACAAATATTTATCTGATCAGGTTGTAGTTTTGCATAGTACTTACTATTCTAAAACATCATCGGATTACTTCATCACATTTAGAAAATAGGTCATAGAAGATGCAGGAATTCATTGACTAGAATATGGGCCAAGTAGCGAGTCTCTACGAATGACATCACATTTATATGTCTGCATGTTGTTACTGTCGGCCAAACGAGACAAGAAAGGAAATTCTAAAAGCAAGCGGTCAAATAAATGAAAGAAGATATTAGACTAGAAATTCTACCCGTGTCTATGCCACTCTACTCGCGTGAAGGTTTCCTGTTAATCGGGGAGGGGGATAAAGTGTTATTTACTTTGAGGAGATATAAGTTAAGTAAGTTCTTCGGAGCACATTCCGTGGAAGTACTTGTAAAGCAAGCAGAGCGATTACACACTGCGGCGATGTGACAGGGACTAAAGCTTGGTAGACAGTGTGGTACCTATTAGGTTAGAGATTCTTTGCGGTACTGTGATGAAGGGGAAGAGACTTCTGATAGGCGCAACAGTTGTATAAACAAGACTCAATGCATGGGCGAATGGCGGTTTTCTGGAGATATAGGATATGTGCAAGTGTGAGAACTTTGCACATACGAAAAGCAAGCTACACACACATACATACACACATATATATATATATATATATATATATATATATATATATATATATATATATATATATATATGGGAAATGAAATAATCTAAAACAAAAAGGATATTTTTTTAATATATTCATGAACGTTTCGTCTTTATTTGTAAGACTTCCTCATGATGACAATTTTAAGAAAAATGTCATGCAAGTACGTGAAAATATTAGGTTGACATGATGGGTTGATGAGAAAAAGTAGTAGATATTACACGGTGGGCAGACCCTAGGTCCGGGCTTAGTGAAGTCAGTAGCATGAACTGAAATAAATTAGGATGGGTGAAAAAGTGGAGGGTAGGGGGTAATGGAAATAATGTGGATGGCTGTTAGTGAAGAAGTGGAGGTGTTGTGGAAAGTGGAGAGGGGACGCTCTGTGATTTTAGTGTGTTGGTAATGTCATGGTTTTAGAAAGTATTTGAACAAATGAAGGTGGCTTGAAAGTGGGAGGGGTAGGTGGGTAAGAGTGTGAGATAAGTAGTCGGAAGGGTGAAATGGGTGAGGGGGAGCGTAGAACATTTGTTGTGGGTAGGTGTGAAATTTTTGAATTGTAGGTTTTTACCAGCTGGCTATGTTAAGAATCTGTGGAATGAGTTAGTTAGGTTTGGATTCGTGGTGAATAAAAATGTGTGTGTGTGGGTGGGGAGGTGGGGTTGGGTGTGAGTGCGTATGCGGAGACTGGTATGTGAGTATAACAGAGAGCGAAGAGAAAAAATAGAGGTTAGCCATGATCTAGGTTGAATTTTTGTTCAATAAGGATAATTTTGCTTATTAAGGAGGATAGATTATAAAAGCAATTTCGTTGTCTGATGGTGTTGGAGGATGTGATTAGTGCCGTTTTTAGTAGTCTTCGTCGAGCTTTGTTGTGGATGTATTTGGTGATTTGGGCTTGTTCAAATTTATAAGCATGACCGTGCTCTAATGTATAGGAGAAAAGTGCACTGAGAGAGTTATTGTTTTCTATGTCCCTTTTGTGTTCACTCAATCTTTTCTTCAATTCACGTTGTGTTTCTTCCACGTAAATTTGATGGCAGTTGTTGCATGGTATAGTGTATGAGCCGGCATGGGATGTGGTTATTTTTAGAAGTGTCTTGATGTGTTTCATGTGTGTTTTATGGATTGTAATTTGGTTTGTACTGTTGGAATGCCTAGTTTGTTAAGTGTGTTGCATATGGAAGTGCTATTGGAATGCGTGGGTCAGAGAAGGGGTATATCTATGAGAGAGGTGTTTGATGTTTGATTTTTGTTGTGTGTTGTTTTTGGAGAATATTTAAAAGGCTTTGTTCTTGGCATTACAAACACCATCAAAATCCATAAAAGAAACATTAAACATACAATAACACAAAATCAACATATATATATATATATATATATATATATATATATATATATATATATATATATATATACGAGGGTACAAAAAACGGGCCCCAACTCTAATTTCTTAGTGTTTCGTCCGAATGAAATGAATTTTTGGTCATAACTAGTTTATTATATTCACAACATCACATCAAAACACTAGGATATGTTGTGTGTTTTTCTTCGTTCTACAGCATGTGTTCTAGATAGCCTCCATTTAGCTCCGTGCATTTCTTGAGGCGCAGAACGAAGTTGTCCATGACGTTCTTACAGACTGGATTGGGAATGGCTCTCATCTCTTCCCTGATGGCTTCATTAGGTTCCGTGATGGTTCTGGGTTTCCCTGCGTACACTCTGTCCTTAAAATGGCCCCAAAGGAAAAAAATATGGGGACTTAGGTTCGGGCTATGGGGTTGCCACTGAAAATTAGTCTTGAGACTGATCACTCGGCCTCCGAAGTTCTCCTTCAGCCAATCTCGGGACAGGTTTGAGGTGTGAGAACTTGCTCCGTCTTGCTGGAACCAGAACTTTCTCATGAGCGACGGGAGAGGATCTGGAGCTCACTCTTGAAGGTTTTGATGACCTCTACATACCGTTCCTTGGTGACTGTCTCGTCGATGAAGATTGGTCCGATGATGCCTTTGACCGGGATTAAGCCCACATAATGCACTTAGGAGGGTGCAGGGATTTGTTGGCTACTTCATTGGGTCTGGAGGACCCCCAGAAGGCAGTTGTCTTGGAGTTCGCCTTTCCGTCAAGTTGGAAGTGGGCTTCATCTGAGGTCCAAAGGAGGTTAAGGAAACCTGGTGTCTCCTCGACTTTATCGAGCATCTTGACTGCCATAGCGCTCCTCTGCTTCTTGTCTGAGGCTGTAAGGGTCTGCAGCATCTATATTCTGTATGGGTAAGCCTTGATATCAATCACCAGCACTCTCCTGCAAGTCTCACAGGAGATACCGAGGGGCTGACTTCGCTTACGCACAGAGCGTTTCGGACTCTCCTGGAGAGACTCTCTGACACTTGCGACCAGCGCGACTGTCCGCTGTTGGGAAGTGTCGAGTGGCTTGGACGGTTCTCACTGGCAGCGTTGAGGTTCTTCACGGTCCCATACTTCTCGAAGTGGTCCACCCAGTTCTGAATGATGCTTTTGGATGGAGCCTTTTCACATTCGAACTGATGCATTAATCTGCCCTGGGTTTTCTTAAACGAGCTTGTCTTGTAGTAAAATTTAACACAGTGTATTCGTTGTCCCAGCTCCCACTGAGCTCTTGGTGTACTCACGGTCGTTGATTGTGACATGTCGTGTAAAATAAGGGCAATCGGTGAATAAATAAAGGAGATATCACATAAAGTGTACACAGGGGCCTGTTTTTTGGGGGGGTCATCCTGTATATGTGTGTGTGTATGTGTAGAAAGAGAGAAACGAGTGTAGGGAAGACCGGTCGTCCCAAAATCGGATAGATGGATCATTGTATCTTTGATCTCACAACATCTTTATATCGGTGTAAAAAAATATTCGTCGACTTTTTACGATAGTTTATTTTAAAAGCATTGAACCCATAAATTATCGGGTAGCCTTGAACGATTTTAATAGAATAGCCGATACTTTGGATGCATTGATGTGTATTAGCAGGCCTATTAAAATCTGCTATTCTTACAATGTCGCTGCTGTAGAAACAGAGCCGGTTTATTTCCACCTGTTGATTTCCGAATGATTAAAAAACATCACACAACACTTCATCGACTAGAAGTAACGCTTCGTCTTGTCGGATGTTATTCTGCTTCGATTTGACTAGCTTTACCTAAATCGAACCACATGTTCAAGAAAGATCGACATTCATGTACTCCGACTCTAGAATAATGGACCTTCTGTATCAGTGTTATTCTCTGTATTAATAAAAGATATTTGACATTATCTCGTTTGTGTATCAATGTGTTTCACGCCAATACGTTACTTGGTAAACTCTCTAAATATACATACAAATTATCTGTACCATATAATCGGGGCTCATCGAGTTTGTTTTTATTTGTTTTGTTCCTGACTTTACTGAATATTCTCAGTGAAACATAAAAACATATATATATATATATATATATATATATATATATATATATATTATCATAGGTCACTCCAAACAAAACAGACCGCCACTGTTGACGTAAAGAGCTACTGGTAAATAAGGTAAAAGTTTTGGGGGGTCATTCAAAATTAGGAGCTGTGCAGCGAGATGTCTGTTCACATTAGTTACATTTACATTTTTGCATGTCGGTACAGTCGAGGAAACAGGGAGAAGGAGAGAGCTCCAGAGACCGGCAGACGGGGACCTCCACAGTGAATGGATGGGAATTAGCTGAGTGTCAGTTGGTCTAGTGTATTTACATCGACGTGTTACCAGGGCAGCAATATAATCGGAGCATAATCCATTGAAGCAATTGTTAAACGAGCCCACGATACAACATTGCAGCGATGGGACAGGAGTTGGAGCTTGGTGGGTTTTGGTGGATAGTGAGGGACCTGTTAAATTAACGAATCATGGCAAAATCGGATTAGTGTATTTTGAATTAGTATAATATTTGTAAAACATCAGTGGGTTGCATTATATATTGTTGAATCGTGCAAAAACATGACATAACAAAAATACCAGAGGAGAAAATTACGGTAAAATTCCAGATTGAATTCTGATAATAATTCGGCAAGCTGACATATATAAAGGGCAAATACTTACTTGCGGGAGAGCCGACCACCTCAGAAATAGAGAAAGAAAATTCACCGTCTCCACAAAACACTAATATCAGATTTCTCAGCCACGAATGCAAAGTTGTTATTTATTTAGGTAAATATCGACTTTGAAATCGTCGTTAGTAAATCTAGCTCTGGGTTAGCCATGCTCATGAAGGCTTATAGCCAGAACCACGTACCCATGGCTTACTTTTACGTACGTAAAAAATGTATATATATATATATATATATATATATATATATATATATATATATATATATATATATATATAGAGAGAGAGAGAGAGAGAGAGAGAGAGAGAGAGAAGAGCACATGTTTAATAACAAAATAGGTTAGCAAAAACAATTAAACTAGTATATTTACGAGAAGTAGGGTCGGATTAACCCTGCTTGTGAGCATGGAGTGAATGAAATACTGATTGTTGTAATTCAAACCCAAAACAGTTTTTTTTTTATAGGAAACAACTTCTGATCCCTACAATAATATAACCACTAGCGTAAATTCTTAAACAACTAACTAATGCAGTTATTGCCAGATGTTAATTGACTCAAAAGTTAACAAGTTTTCCCACGAAGGACTTAGGAATATAAATGTTGCCTTCATATAGTGTTAAATGTTAAAAAAACTTAGAAGTACATATATATATATATATATATATATATATATATATATATATATATATATATATATATATATATATATGACTCGGAAGTTTCTCAACCATTAAAACTAAAAAAAAAAATTTTAAATAAAAAATTAAACAAACAAGACCCTTAAGTCCCAAGTCGTTCAGTGGAAAATAACTCATGTAAGTCAACTTAATTTGTACAGTTATTATATTAGTCTACTTCTAACATTATTTAAGGGATCATCAGTTGTTTACCATGAAAAACTGTTTCGGGAATTTAAAAACAATATATATATATATATATATATATATATATATATATATATATATATATATATATGCCCATACTTTGTTGTAAACTACTATGGAATGTTTAGACAGTTATGTTCGGCGCTTTCAGTCTAAATATTACTTAATTTCTCCGTTATTACGTGAGAATCTCCCGTGGGGCAATGGGACTAGGTGAACGCTTACAACTCTGTGAACCAGGTTCGGGCCCTATGACCGCATAAGATTATTATTTTCTCTGCGCTGATGAGAGGCATCAGTTCGAAACGACGTCGAACGTAGGTAAAATATTAAAAACAATATTATATATATATATATATATATATATATATATATATAAATATATATATATATATATTGTTGTTGTTTATTACTATTCACTGCTCGTTGTAAATCCCCGCCGACTTGACATTTAAAAAGTTTAATTCCTCGTAACTTCCAAGCTAATTGACGGTGGCCGACAGGTAATACTCTTGACTGCGAATCAGTGGCGATTTGTGACAGGAGTTTGCGTAAGCATAAAAAATTGATGTCTTCAAGTAATAAATAATTCATATATATATATATATATATATATATATATATATATATATATATATATATATATATGTTCATATTTGTAAAGATTGGTATTCCAGGGAAACCTTACTGTGTTTATCTAATAGTGCTTAATAACGAATAGAGAGGGGTGCTTTTTAGCATAGACTTTTTATGTATACACCTTGGAGCCATTTAATTATTTGTTCATTTTTTAAAATATATATTGAACTTGTAAAGTTTCGTATTAACAATATGTAGAGCATTAGTTTTAAATATATATATATTTGTGTGGGTACGGTTTTGGGGGAACACCATCGAAATGGTAAATATACAAAAATAACATCCTGTATTCACTTTACTTATCGCGTTGCCTAGAATACATATCCTATAATTCAAAATGATAAGATCATTGGAGTTTAAGCGCGTGCACATCGATCCAATTAAACGTTGATCTTCTTAAATAAATAAATGCGAAAATGTGTACTACCTATACAAATTATATTGAAGTCAAAACGTATTTTGTTTATTTAAGTAAATTATACAACATAACATTTTGTTATACCGTATATATTGCTATCTACAAGTACCCACAAAGAGCTTTAGGCATTCCTAATTTACATATTTATTTTTTAAGCAGTTTCTAATAAATATTTGCTCTGTAATATACATCTTTATTTTACATAGTAATATTTTTTTATATACACGCAATAGTGTTGTCAACAACAAATCGTCTGTCGTCGCTGCGATGCTGATAACATATACTAAACTTTGATCTTAGGTAAAATGCCAAATACTATGAAACTAACTGGCATGTAAACGAATAGCTCAGACCCACCAGGAGGATTTAGGGGTAGAGTTAGGGTTAGGGTGAGCGTTAGGCACACACTGCTTTACAACAACAATAATCCATGACAACTGTATCTATTTTCAAATAAATCTTTATAATGATTTCCTGATAATTGAATTGCAACAAGTAAGCACATCTGGGCTGGTGCATACTCCGCTAGTCTCTCACTCTTTGACATGGTTCAAAAAAGAGTCGTAAACTTGATAGGTCTCTCACTATAACCAAGCTCCAGCCCTTGCCCCATTGCCGCAATGTTGCTTCCTTGTGCCTGTTTTACAATTACTTCAATCGATTGTGCTCTGATGAGCTTGCTGCTCTGGTGCCCCCACGACGCAAATTCACTAGACCAACCCGATAATCTGCCAAATCCTATCAATACACTGTGGAAGCCCCCAGATGTCAAAGAGCTTTCTACTCCAAAAGCATCTTGCCTCGTGCTGCTGGACTCTGGAACTCCCTCCCTGCTCCCTGCTTTCCTGGCGGTACTGACATGCAGACATTTAAAACTAATGTAAACAGACATTTCGCTGCGCAGCTCCCAAATTAGGTTGACCCCCCCAAAACCTTCACTCTTTTTTTTTCTCAGTAGCCCCTTACGTCTACAGTGGCGGCCTGCTTCGTTTGATGGGAACTATGTTTCAAAAATAGAAAAGAAAACATACATGGTTCACACAATTTTAGTCGTATACTAGCTCTTAAAAAACTAGACGACTCGTACACCTTCGGGTCACTAAAAGACAATAGATGAAAACAGACCAACATTTACTCATGTTTTAGAATGATTTGATGTACATACGAAACTTACACAAAATGGATGATTCATAAACATGAAGATGTAAAAAAACATTAGTTTGAAACCCCAAATATAAATCCGTGTTATTTAGTAACATTTCAAAAGATGCAGCCGAAGTACACACCCACATAAATACACACACTAATATATATATATATATATATATATATATATATATATATATATATATATATATATATATATATATATATATATAATGTTGTAAAACGTCAAAATCGCCTACTAGATGTATACAACTTTAAAGTAGTAAAAAGATTCATTCAGCTTACCAATTTTCTTTCTGGAACTGAACACACATGTTTCTGTATAGTTTAGTTGACAAATGTATATATATATATATATATATATATATATATATATATATATATATATATATATTTATCTACATACGGACTGTTTCGCTGTATCACAGCTCTTCAGTGCGGGAGCTCGAATTAGTTTTACCCAATGAGCTATGCCATAAAGTTATAGGCAATTGTCGATAACCTTACAAATAAGCTATACTCAAAGAAAAGGAGCTTCATATAGATAGCCACATACATACTGTTTCGCTGTATCACAGCTATTCAGTGCGGCTTGAAACTCAACCGTTGAGATGACAGTGGACGCCTCTGCCCCTGCGCTACTATACGACACTGACTGAATGTAAGTGATATCTCAATGTAAACAATGTTTAGTGCCGAGAGCCTGAATTAGTTTTACCCAATGAGCTATGCCTTAAAGCCAATGGCAGTTGGCGATATCCTTACAAATAAGCTCTACCCAAGAAACGGAGCTTCATATAGTTATCCACATACATAATATGTCGCTGTACCACAGCTCTTCAGTGCGGCTATATTTGCAAACGTAGCCCGTCCACATAGAATCCAATAGAATCCCATGGACTTGATTGAAAATCTTCTCGAAAGATCAGCTAAGTTTTCTGTTTCATCATTTTAAATGTATCTGGCATTTTTTTACTAATCTCAATGCTACCAAACGAGCTAGTATTAACCCTGTTAAACTTTGGTTTTTATATGTCCTATGGTCTGCCTATTGAGTTCCCACTGAAGAACGTGTTGACCTCTCATGCTGGCCTGAAGTTTAGCCTTCTTATTTCTATTATTTATACTTACTTGCGAGAGGGAAATCTATCTTTAACTTTCTGTTCCCTTTTTAGTATTAAATTGAACTTATTCTATCTACATATGTACATATGAATATATATATATATATATATATATATATATATATATATATATATATATATGTTTATATATATATATATATATATATATATATGTGTGTGTATGTTAGTGTATATGTGTATATATATACGTTATATTGGAAGAATTTATTTATTTTATTTATTTATTTATTTTTATTTTTTAATTAATTTATTTATTTATTTAATTTTTTTTAATCTTTCATGCTGGCCTGAAGTTTAGCCTTCTTATGTCTTTTATTTATACTTACTTGCGAGAGGGAAATCTATCTTTAACTTTCTGTTCCCTTTTTAGTATTAAATTAGACTTATTCTATCTACATATGTACATATGAATATATATATATATACATGTTTATATATATATATATATATATATATATATATATATATGTGTGTGTGTTTGTATATGTGTATATATACGTTATATTTTTTTTTTAATATATTTATTTATATATTTATTTATTTTTTGTTTGTTGTTTCAACCTGCGAGGGATAAGAAATACCCGACTAGTAAACGGACGCAGGCTATTTTTACCCCTCTCGGAGTGTTGGACCCGTTAGACCTTGTAAGGCTATCCATCTAAGAGAAGGAAATCTCTGACAAAAAAAAACCTTGCTACAAGCTACTTACGCCGTGGCAGTAAACCGTTGTGGAGGGAGGCCTCCTTATTCTTTATCGACAACCTCCCTTGAGTTGGAATCTTAGTCAGGCGCAGAGGTTACAGCACAGGGACCCCTATAAACACTCAGTGCCTAGCCTTGTTTCCTTACTAGGACAATGAACGCCGTTCTTCTTCTCTCTATTTGGCCAACTTGGGGAAAATTTTCTCGTCACTAAGTCTTACATGACCAGTCTGGGTCTCTATTGTTCCAACATGTTGAGGGTACAGGTTAGACAGCTTGTAGGGCTGCTGTTTCTGACTGAAAGCAAGGAACCCAAACTCTGGGTAGAGCCGGGAACGGCTGCTCCATCATCAGTTGCATAATACCGTGGGTAGTTGTATGTGCCATGTCGCGAATGGAAACCGACCCTACAATTATCCCCGGTGGGCTTTCCCGAGGCCACAACCCCCATGGATAAGGTCGTGACTAATGGACTGGTTGTGTGAGCTTATTGGCTCCAAACAAGTACCCACATTAGCACACCCACTCTAGAATAAAAAATAAACATGTCATTACAAAAGAATTAAAAGCAAACCTAAACCAGACACCCAACAAAACACACTTTCGCCACCGTCCTTGAGGCTCGCATTCACAAATATACGGGGACTTAGAACCAACATCAACGACGTAGAAACCTTTCTCCTGACAAACTCCCCGGATATCCTAGCTCTAAGTGAAACTAATATTCAATCCTCAATCTCCTCTCACTTTTACATGACTGACTACCTCCCACTATACCGTAAAGACTCTGACAACCATATGCACGGACTAGGAGTTTATGTTCGGAACACCCTCCCCCTGACTAGAGAACATATGCTAGAATCAGATGACCAAGATTACATGTGCTTTAGATGTACTTTACATCACATCGTCAGTTACTTCTTATACCGTTCTCCTTCGACCCAACACTGTACTCTGCTAAACTCTGTCTCTGTAATTGGCTCGAATGCCCAGATACATGTATTTGTCGATTTTCATGCCAACCACCGTGACTGGTTGGGATTCTCCAGCCTTACTGACGCAGCCGATCGAGTGGGCCAACAAGTCTCACTTCTAGACCTTTTCTTGACCTCCATGCCCGAGGCTTGTGTGACGAAAGCTCATAGCCGACTTGGGAATGCTGATCACATTGTGCTAATGATACATATCACCCTAAAAAGTCGTCAAAAAGCTGATGAACCGTTTCTCTAAACAACGAGATACTACGAGCAGGCTGATTTTGAGTCAATCAGAGATCACATCAACGATGCCCCGTGGAGGGAAACCTTCTCACTCCCTGCCAACCAGTGTGCAAACGAACTAACTGAATGGGTCAAAGCAGGCATTGAAGCCTATGTCCCCATGTGAAAATACTTTAGCGAGCCTCACTCTCCTCAATGGTTCGGAATGTGCAGCTGCCAATTTTGAGAGACAACAAGCATTCCGTAAATTCGGCCGCCATAAGTCAGCTACTAATAGACATGAATTCATAGAGTCAAGAAATCATTTAAAGGCCGTGATAGGTGAAGCAACGAGAAGGTATAATGAGTTTACAAAAAAACGCATCCATTTCTGGAAAATCTACAATAGTGTAGTGAATAATCCATCAACGATTCCCCCACTATCAAACCACAATGATGGCGTTTGCACGGCCACTGATAAGGCTGAACTACTTGCCCAACGCTTTGCTTCTAACTCTACTTTGGTCTCAAAAAACACCTCCACCCCAAATTCCCTTTGCTGACCGAAGCCACACTTGATAACCTGGTCATCACCCCATCCCACGTCAGAGACAGCATAAAAAACCTTGACACCTCCAAAGCTTTTGGGCCTGATCTCATACCTGTAATAGTAAAAAGGAAATGCTTTGCTGAACTGGCCCCTGTCCTCTCCAAACTCTACAATAAATGTCTAGCTGAATCTTGCTTCCCCGATAGCTGAAAAATTGCCTCTGTGGTACCAGTCTACAAGAGTTCTGGGAATAGAACCGATCCTCAGAACTATCGCCCAATCGGTCTGCTGCCAACTTTGATAAAATCTTTGAATCCTTAATCAATCTAGCGATAGTACAAAACCTAGTTAATGCTAAACTTCTTTCTGACCGCCAGTATGGATTTAGACAAGCACGATCTACTGCAGACATCCTAACGGTCATCTCGGAACGTAGTATCATACACTCGACAAGGCAGGTGAAGCTCGGTCAGTAGCGCTTGATATATCCAAGGCCTTCGACAAGGTATGGCATAAAAGGCTTCTCCTGAAAATACGCTCATACGTTATTACTGGGCAATTACTAAATATAATTAGATCCTTCCTAGACAAAAGAAAAATCCAGGTTGTCCTCGATGGCCGTTTATCTAAGCAACATGACATAAATGCTGATGTACCCCAGGGATCTATCCTTGGACCTTTACTGTTCCTGATCTTCATAAACGATCTCCCTGATGACGTAGAGTCTAAGATTGGTTTATTTGCTGACGACACCACACTTTCTTCTCGCCATGTTGGTAAAACAGACGCGATCATATCCAAGGCAATGGCTGAATCTTAAGAAAATGACCTCCAGGCTGTAGTGGATTAAGGTCATCAATGGTTGGTAACTTTTAATGCCGCAAAGACAACGCTCATTTCCTTCAATAACTACAAGGAACCTATTCAACCACCGATTGTCATGGCAAATAACACCGTACCTGAGAGTTCATCATTCACACTCCTCGGCCTAACCTTCACAGGTAACATGAATTGGAGTAAATGCATTGAAGACATTGCCAAGGCTGCCGCAAAGAAGGTTGGCTCCCTCTACCGTGCTAGTAAACTCCTCACACCTGACATGATCCTGTATCTCTACAAAGCCACCATTCGCCCATGCATGGAATATTGTTGTCACATCTGGGCTGGTGCATCATCTACTTATCTATCTCTCCTTGACAAGGTCCAAAAAAGAATCGCCAACCTAATAGGACCCTCACTGTCAACAAAGCTTCAGCCTTTGTCCCATCGCCGCAATGTGGCATCCTTGTGCGGATTTTACAAATACTTCAATGGATTATGCTCCGATGAATTGGCTACCATGGTGCCCCCCTCGACGTAAATTCACTAGACTAACTCGACAATCAACTAAATCTCATTAATTCACTGTGGAGGTCCCCAGATGTCGGAGAACCTTCTACTCATTTGAGCTTCTTTCCTCGTACTGCTGGCCTCTGGAACTCTCCCCCCCGTCCCCTGTTTCCCCGACAGAACAGACATGCAGACATTTAAAACTAATGTAAACAGACATCTCTCTGCGCACATACCAAGTAAGGTTTACACCCCCTTCCTTCTCCCCCTTTTTTTTTCTTAGTAGCCCCTTACGTCTACAGTGGCGGCTTGCCTTGTTTGGGGTGAACTATGTTTTTAAAAAAATTAAATATATATATATATATATATATATATATATATATATATGTATATATATATATATATATATATATATATATATATATATATGTTTGTGTGTATATATATACAAGTAAACTAATTCATGAATTCTGAAAATAATTTATGAAATTTGTAAAAAATATAACTATTATTTCCTATCTATGAGATGCTATATCATCGCAGTTAAACCGTAATCTCAATATTTAATAGTTCATATCTATTATTTATCTATATATTAATAGGATACATGTTGAGGTAATCAAAATATTGATTTGTAATTGAGATATTATACAGAAAATAATTGGAATTTACAATATTCAAATCGAGTTCTGGAAATAAACGTCCTATTTATATAGGTCCGTTTACAACATTTGAATTCATTTATGATTGCATTGTATTAAAATTTCAACAAGATAAAGTATTATATTCATTACGATATTAAAATAGTTTTGAAAATCTAGGGTATACCATGAGAATGACATTTCAAGTAAGTATTACAAAACATTCATTTTAGTCAAGGAATTTAACAATTATTCTAAAATAATTTAAAACAAACAAATATCGACGGCTTTTCCTGGTTGATCTTGCAAAAAAGTATAGGAATGTTTAGTTGCTGTTTCTGTTTAAAGGGAATAGGATCCTGCATTGTATGTTATTTTAGTATTATTATATTTTTAAAATACAATTTCTGATTGTTATCAGCTAAACTGCTTTGCTAATACGTTGTATAAAGAGTGGTTAATTTAGAACGAATCATTAAATTCTATCGACTAAATAAATGGTTTATGATAACTGGTTGTATATTCATATAATTGTTATTGTCTTCTTGGACTTTCGGCTAAGATCAAAGTGTAGTATCTGTTCCGATGGATACTGCACCCCATAGACTGGTATTGTCTTGGCCTTCGGGGCTTGATTTACGCCGGTCTATGGGCCTGTCGTGTGCAGTTGTAGGAGGTCCACCTTCCCAGGCTTCGCCTCCCCTCTTTGAAGAGGAGTAAGTTTATTGCTTACTACCTCAAGCGCCCCTACCGGGGAATGCCGACAGGACTGCCTAGCCAATTTTTTATGGCCAGAGTGCTCACCTCTCGGGCGCTGGCTTTTCAAACCCCACTTTCCCGACCCGACCTTGGGTCACATCTTACTTGGGGAGAAAGATAAAACTGGCTTTGTGCCTAACTCCCGGAGAGGAGTAAATAAATACTCAGAGTAAAAAAAAATGATGAATATGCTGATGAAAAAAATTATATATATTTCACATTTTATAAAAAATGTTATTTTTCTAATGAATAAATCTAAATTAGATATAGAAGTAGTGTGGAATATATATTGTAAAATACGATTTGAATGTTTGCAATATAACATGAAGATATATATATATATATATATATATATATATATATATATATATATATATACATTGTTGAATATCAGAGACAACTCATGTCTAGATATTCTTTGGTAGATCCTTTAAATAGTCCGAATATGATCTTAGTATGGGAAGGGAAATTGACTGATAAATTTTCCATAGTTTAGATGTGTTTCCCAGGTACTTTCAGACTCATTCAGGTCCATCTTCAGTGGAATTACATTGATCATTTACAGACAATGTGTTAGTATTATAGAAGGTTTTGGCGGGAATTATATGAGTACAAAACTATATTTAGAATTATAAACATTTTAGTGAATTATTACTGATATTAAAGTTAATGCTATTAATTGAGTTTTTTTTAAATTTTATATGTAGGGCTTCTAATATATGAAGTGTTTGTTTGTTAGTACTATATTCTAAAATTTTTGTATTTTCTACTAAGTGTTTTGTGAATCGAGGGCAAGAATTGTCATTAATTAAGTGTTTGGCTATGGCGGTAGTATCAGACAAATGTATCCTCAATCTTCTCGACAACCCTATATATATGTTTTTCTTGCTGCCTAGATATACAGATATATATGCATACATATATATATAATAAAAAACTTACACCGAATTTGTTTAAAAAACATTTCTATTTATACAAATGTTTCTTCCGCTTTTCAATACATAGATTTTATCTTGATAATAAATTAAAGATAAATGAATTAAC
>OY744519.1:10728430-10735930 GCA_963556195.1 Sepiola atlantica | reverse complement strand
TGATTAGTGTAAAAATAATTGTCAGCTAAAAATTATTCAAATCAATAAAAAGAGTATCGTTTTTTTAAATGTGTTTATTTAAAGATGTATTGTTTGCGTCGATGAGTATACAAAAGTTGATTTTGAAACAATTAATTCTAAAATGGGTAAAGTCAGTTGATTTTGAAACAACTAATTCTAAAATGGGTAAAGTAAGTTGATTTTGAAACAATTAATTCTAAAATAGGTAAAGTCAGTTTATTTTGAAACAATTAATTATAAAATGGGTAAAGTCAGTTTATTTTAAAACAATTAATTTTAAAATTGGTAAATTCAGTTTATTTTGAAACAATTAATTCAAAAATTGGTAAAGTTAGTAGATTTTGAAACAACTAATTCTAAAATGGGTAAAGTCAGTTGATTTTGAAACAATTAATTATTAAATGGGTAAAGTAAGTTGATTTTGAAACAAGTAATTTTAAAATGGGTAAAGTAAGTTGATTTTTAAACAACTAATTCTAAAATGGGTAAAGTCAGTTTATTTTGAAACAACTAATTCTAAAATTGGTGAAGTCAGTTGATTTTGAAACAATTAATTATTAAATGGGTAAAGTAAGTTGATTTTGAAACAATTAATTTTAAAAGGGGTACAGTCACTCGATTTTGAAACAATTAATTATAAAATGGGTAAAGTCAGTTGATTTTGAAACAAGTAATTCTAAAATGGGTAAAGTCAGTTTGTTTGAAAACAATTAATTTTAAAATGGTAAAGTCAGTTGATTTTGAAACAAGTAATTCTTAAATGGGTAAAGTAAGTTGATTTTGAAACAATTAATTCTAAAATGGGTAAAGTCAGTTAATTTTGAAACGATTAATTCAAAAATCGGTAAAGTCAGTTGATTTTGAAACAATTAATTATTAAATGGGTAAAGTAAGTTGATTTTGAAACAATTAATTCCAAAAGGGGTACAGTCCCTCGATTTTGAAATAATTAATTGTAAAATGGGTAAAGTAAGTTTATTTAGAAACAATTAATTCTAAAATGGGTAAAGTAAGTTGATTTTAAAACAATTAATTCTAAAATGAGCAAAGTCAGTTCATTTTGAAACAATTAATTTTAAAATGGGTAAAGTAAGTTTATTTTCAAACAATCAATTCTAAAATGGGTAAAGTCAGTTTATTTTGAAACAATTAATTCAAAAATTGGTAAAGTTAGTAGATTTTGAAACAACTAATTCTAAAATGGGTAAAGTCAGTTGATTTTGAAACAATTAATTATTAAATGGGTAAAGTAAGTTGATTTTGAAACAAGTAATTTTAAAATGGGTAAAGTAAGTTGATTTTTAAACAACTAATTCTAAAATGGGTAAAGTCAGTTTATTTTGAAACAACTAATTCTAAAATTGGTGAAGTCAGTTGATTTTGAAACAATTAATTATTAAATGGGTAAAGTAAGTTGATTTTGAAACAATTAATTTTAAAAGGGGTACAGTCACTCGATTTTGAAACAATTAATTATAAAATGGGTAAAGTCAGTTGATTTTGAAACAAGTAATTCTAAAATGGGTAAAGTCAGTTTGTTTGAAAACAATTAATTTTAAAATGGTAAAGTCAGTTGATTTTGAAACAAGTAATTCTTAAATGGGTAAAGTAAGTTGATTTTGAAACAATTAATTCTAAAATGGGTAAAGTCAGTTAATTTTGAAACGATTAATTCAAAAATCGGTAAAGTCAGTTGATTTTGAAACAATTAATTATTAAATGGGTAAAGTAAGTTGATTTTGAAACAATTAATTCCAAAAGGGGTACAGTCCCTCGATTTTGAAATAATTAATTGTAAAATGGGTAAAGTAAGTTTATTTAGAAACAATTAATTCTAAAATGGGTAAAGTAAGTTGATTTTAAAACAATTAATTCTAAAATGAGCAAAGTCAGTTCATTTTGAAACAATTAATTTTAAAATGGGTAAAGTAAGTTTATTTTCAAACAATCAATTCTAAAATGGGTAAAGTCAGTTTATTTTGAAACAATTAATTCAAAAATTGGTAAAGTTAGTAGATTTTGAAACAACTAATTCTAAAATGGGTAAAGTCAGTTGATTTTGAAACAATTAATTATTAAATGGGTAAAGTAAGTTGATTTTGAAACAAGTAATTTTAAAATGGGTAAAGTAAGTTGATTTTTAAACAACTAATTCTAAAATGGGTAAAGTCAGTTTATTTTGAAACAACTAATTCTAAAATAGGTAAAGTCAGTTTATTTTGAAACAATTAATTCTAAAATGGAAAAAGTCAGTTGATTTTGAAACAATTAATTTTCAAATTGGTAAAGTAAGTTGATTTTAAACAATTAATTCTGAAATGGGTAAAGTAAGTTGATTTTGAAACAATTAATTCTTAAATTGGTAAAGTCAGTCGATTTTGAAACAAGTAATTCTAAAATGGGTAAAGTCAGTTGATTTTGAAACAATTAATTCTAAAATGGGTGAAGTCAGTTGATTTTGAAACAATTAATTCTAAAATGGGTAAAGTCAACTTTTAGCAGAATTCGCGTTATTCCTAGGCTTTCAGCTAGATAGGTTTCTTCGATATACGTTCTCTTTAAATTTATCTGCAAATGATCATACATTATTAATAAATTGGGGCGAAGAAGTCCTCCAAACACACGTACGTTCGTCTCGCAGAACAACGTTAAAGGGAAATATTAGACTAGTTTATTCTACCACATCGACTTTCTGTTCGTACGCTACTTCTCTTGGCACGTTTACTTAAATTACTGCATAATATATCACACCTACACCAGATTACTCAACTCCGTTCATTAGAGTCGAGCTGAGCCTACTATTTAACATCTAGCATGAGAGATGGTGATAAATAGATTCGTAATAGTTCTAATTTTTAACGGCATATCGAAATTATCTGGGTTTATTTAACACCTAAACAAAACAAATGTATCATTTATTTATTTATTTATTTATTTATCAAAACTCATGGTAATTATAGTATTTTAAAACACCGAATAGCGTATATCTTATTTACATAACATTTATTGAAATCTAATGTCTTGAAATCAATACGACATCACTCTTTAAAATGTATTTATTTAAAATTGTACTGTTTAAGTAGACATGGCTGCAAACGGTAATTTTGGAACAATTCTTTTTTACGTTAACGATATAAGCTTAATTACAAATCATCATCTTTTTGAAAATGTATGTGAAAGGCGATAACGTAAGCACGAACATAAAATGCCTGTGTGTATTACTATGTAGAGAAACATTATTGCCTTCCCCCATGATCCTGTGTAACACTTAATGAAACAAATACGATGGTTTATAATTCGATAAATATTATTCTAGAGATTTTAATCGATATATCTATACGAATGATTCGTTGTATACAATTAATATAATGCAATTTGATCGATGGTTTGAAGAACACTGCGAGATATTACCATTTCTAAAACTGTTAGTGTGTAAATGTTCAACAATAGAGACGCCAGGACTTGAACTCGCCATCTATAAAGCGGATTTATATTCGGGGCGTTTCGTATTAAACTCTCTTCTCAAAGCTGGTCTAGTTCCTGCTTGTTTATTCCGAATATCAGGCATTATATCAACAAGGGCGGAAACTAAGAAATGTCCCGCCTCCGCGCCAATTTCCATCGAAACAAGTCAAGTGGATGATGTATCAAAAACATAACATTCACTTGATGACCCGCAACTTGGAAATAGACACGCCTTTGATGTCGGAAAGTTGTCCACCCCATTTTTGAAGTCAAATATCAAAGTGGTTTCCCGTACCCAAGCCCCTGTCTCTCTACTTTCTATCTACTCTGTCTGTCTGCTTGTCTGTTTCTCTCTCTGTCTGTCTGTCTGTCTGTGCCCCTCTCTACTTTCTCTCTACTCTGTCTGTCTGCTTGCCTGTTTCTTCTGTCTGTCTGTCTGTCTGTCTGTCTGTCTGTTCGTCTGCCTGTCTCTCTCTTTCTCTCTCTACTGTGTGTATATATATATATATATATATATATATATATATATATATATATATATATATTGGTATAGAAAAAATAGTACACCATTAGTACCGTCGGTTTCAAGGTCAGAAGGACTTAACCATACGGCTGACTTCAGCTTATTATAAAATTGAAATAATTTTTCTTCGGCAAAAAAAATATTTCGCTCTTAATTTTTATTCTTAATTAATCTAGAACTCTGCTGGGATTCTTCTTACTATATTACAAAAGAAGTTAAATTTTATAACATATACTAATTATAATAGCTCAATAGTGTAAGGCCAGAGCTATATTATATTCAATATGATTTTATGTAATTGTATAACATATAAATGTTATACAGGACGGATCACGTCATTTCATAAAACTTATTTTTGATTCAGCATACAATTGTTTCGGAAAACACTAATATATTTGTAAAATGATCCTGTGCATTTATTTCTTAGTGTGGCTATCTTCAGTGCTAATTGTACAAAACAAAGCAAAAACGCAAAAATAACATTAACCACTAGGCGAGCAGAGCCTAAATTAATACTAGTACTCATTACAAACATCATATATATATATATATATATATATATATATATATATATATATATATATTAAACTATTCAAAATAGTTTAATATTATATATATATATATATATATATATATATATATATATATATATAATATTAAACTATTTTGAATAGTTTACCTACGTGGCTCTCATCATCGCAGGACAATAACAATCTCAGACGGTATCATGACGCGAACCCCGTTCACAGATTCACCTTGAATCTGTAGGCATTAACCTAGTCCCATCAGGCCACCCCACGTAATAACGGACAAATTTAGTGATGTTTACATGAAATATATATATATATATATATATATATATATATATATATTCTCATGGAACTATGGTTTCATTATATCCTGGTGGTAACATATATGTATTTTCGTTTAATCCACTGGTATCTTTTAGCCAGCTAGTATATATTTATATATATATATATATATATATATATATATATATATTTATTTATTCTGGTACAGAAAAATTAGTACAACATTCGTACCGTCGGTTTCAAGCACGGAAGGTCTTACCCATCCGGCTCTCTTCAGCTTCTGTTGTCATCTGTTTTGGAAATGTGAGGTCACATGACACTCTTGTTGGGACGCGTTATTTGCTCAGTGTGTTGTGTGTGTTTGTTTAAATTTGAATTTAGTGTCATAAGACCGTTGAGATTTAAAACACGGGAGAAGAAAGAGAATTCAAGATTAAAGGGAATAAAAAGGGGAATAAAAAAGGGGGGTAAAAAATAAAAAAATAAAAAAATATATATATGAAAAAATATAAATATATATATATATAAATAAATATAAAAAACATATATATATATAAAAACATTTTAATACTAAGAATAAAGGAATAAAAAAATAAAAAAATAAAAAAATAAAGGAATAAAAAAATAAATAAAAAAAGAAGAAAAAGAGAAAAAGAGTATAAAAAGTGGGTTAAAAAATATATATATATATAGAGAATAAAAAGTAGAGAATAAAAAAGAGCGAGAGAGAAAGAAAGAATAAAATAGAAAGAATAAAAATATATAAATAAAATATATAAATAAAAATAATAATAATAAAAAAATAAAAATTAAAAAATTAAAGATTAAAAACAAAAATAATAAAAATAAAGAAAGGGTTTCTCTGAAATTCCCGTGAGCCAAATTATGAATTTGTATCATTAGCCGTTATATTTTTGAAGGTATGCGTTCTAAAAATCGTTGATGTGTAAGAATCTTTAGATTGGAGTGATTTTTAATGAAGGGATTCGGATCTAAGGGAGGTAACTAAGATGGAAATATGAAATATTTGGGTTTGTTAAAGTGGGTTTGAAAATTAATCTGGTGGTTGATAAAAGATAAAAAAATAAAAAATTAAATATTTTTGCATTTTGGTGAAAGTCGAAGTTTTTGCTCTTGGAATTTATGTGGATATAATTTTTTGAGTAATCTAGTGATTGATAATTAAATTAAATATTTTTGTATTTTTGTGAAGGTCGGAGTTTTTGCTCTTGAAGTTTAAGTGGATATAGGTTGATGAGGTGTTTGTTCGTTTTTATTGTGTTTATATTAGTAGAGGGGGGGTAGTTAGACATTATGTGAATCGGTCAGACCAGTTTATAAGCAATGCTTGCCTCTTGTGTGCACATCCCTTGAATATTTCATCGCGGACATTTAAACAGGCTGTATTCGGATCGATGATGGCTTTTGAAATGTGGTATTTTTCAGCGTCACATAGAGGACATCTGTTTATGGCTGGAGAGAAGGATGGTTTTCTCTCAATTATTTTCCATTTGATGGTGAAGGGTGTGTTTTCTTCTTTAAGCTGCCATATTCGGGTCGCGAGTGCCGTATTAGCCTTGTTTTTGTATCTGAAGGAGTTTCTGTGTGCATATAGCCTTTGTTTGAAATTTCCCTTCGTCATCCCAATATATTTTTCTGCATTACTGGTATTCTGGTCTGTGACGGTTGCTTCATAAATGATTGAATTGATTTTGCAATTTCCCTCCAGGGGGCAGTTGTTTTTGTCTTGGCATGAGCAGCCTGCGTTTGTAATTGTTTTGGGTTCTGCAGAGATAATTTTTCTTATTGAAGGGGCAGTGGAATAGCTGATCTTAACAGAATTTCTGTTAAAAAGTTTGTGTAATTCATTTGTGGGTGGGAAGTGTTTGTCGAGCAACTTGAGGAAAAGTTGGCCTACCTTTGTTTTGGTATTGGTCGAATAGGGTGGGGAAAACCAGATCACCGATCTCCTTCTATTGCGGGTCCCCCGTGTTTTAAATCTCAACGGTCTTATGACACTAAATTCAAATTTAAACAAACACACACAACACACTGAGCAAATAACGCGTCCCAACAAGAGTGTCATGTGACCTCACATTTCCAAAACAGATGACAACAGAAGCTGAAGAGAGCCGGATGGGTAAGACCTTCCGTGCTTGAAACCGACGGTACGAATGTTGTACTAATTTTTCTGTACCAGAATAAATAAATATTATGCTCTTAATTTTTAACTTTGATTCTTAATTAATCGAGCACTCTGCTGGGATTTTTCCTACCATTCTACAAAGAATTTATATATATATATATATATATATATATATATAGATACTCGCTGACTTTGCTAGTGCGCTACTGCTTCGCAAAGTTCGCTACTTGAAATACTTGAAACATTAGTTTACATTGATAAACGTTTTATTCGTAATGTTCATCTTTTACATGTAGCCGTAAACAAAGTAAAGGAGAAATACAACAACACATTTGTCTTACAATTGATAAATACATCGTAACTTATTGAAAATCAAGTCGGTATCTCTAAAAAGAGAAACATATAAACATAAATGTTAAATATTTGTCCAGGAAATATAAAAAAAATATTTCGAAACAGAAGAATTTGTTATATCAAAATCTAAACTATTATTGAATTCAAAAACATAACTGTTATTGTGCCGTACCTATGAC
>OY744519.1:10715930-10725930 GCA_963556195.1 Sepiola atlantica | reverse complement strand
CATAAATATACACCCATGTGGCACAATGCGTGACTTTTTCAGGAACTATGTGCCATCCGTTATATTCGTAACCCCTACGCCAGACTTGAGTTGCGAATAAAATAAATTCGCTGCACTAAAAATGTCTGATCACTGATCGGGTTACTCGGTGTAATCTGATGTCAGCTAAAATATCAACAATTTTGGAGACACCAGCCAGGTTCAAGGGGTCAGATAACCTTTAATCAAGATTTTTTCGAAACATTGACGGCGTCTGTGTTTTCCATCATTTTCGACCTGTATTTTTTTTACTCCCTTCTTACTCTCTCTCTCTCTCTTCCTTTTCCCTCTTTCTGTATTTCTTTACAAGCGAAAAATATTTTACGACAAGCGTAAAATAGTTGGCTGTCAACATCATGATAAGGAAAACGCTTGCTTGACACTCTCGCCGAACTCAGCCGAATCTTCGAGTGTTCAATATGTTCTTCAGTTATTTTTTGTATATTTTAGGTGTGTTCTATATTCACATAAGTTTATTTTGCAGCACGATGGTTCCCAGCCAGCCAGCCAGTTCCAGAAAAAGACAACAGTTACCATCGTCAAACGATGACTGCATACTAGCTATAACAAAACGAGACATTGCACATACGTTCACATGTTGTCACATATAGTTCAGTCTTCAAATATCGTCCCAAGATCCACCCCGCCAAACAGTCAGATAACATTGATCGGATCACATTGGTTGCGCAACAAAAATATACCGCCTCGGCTAAGCCATTGGATCACACCATATATATATATATATATATATATATATATATATATATATATATATATATATATGTGTGTGTGTGTGTGTGTGTGTGTGTGTATATATACCTATACATACAGACACTTTTAACAAGGAATGCTTAATGATTATTTATTCGAACTTACATCAACCAACAATAAACAAAAAAGAATACAAAGAACTAAGTATTTAGATAGTTGCCACTATTTCACACATACATATATTTTACATACAAATTCATACACACACCATTAAAACGGAAAGTAAAAGAGTTACAATAATGGGAGGTAAGTTAAAGGAAAACAAGCCGAACATCAGTGCAACACTATCCACTAGACTAATAAACCCATCCTGACCAGAGATTCCTATATATATTTCTAAGCATGGCATTAATATAATAAGAAGCTGTCGCACAACCGTCTTCATTAATAACAGTGAACAATTGACAAAGTACAACCAAAATAGATCTTTCGATGTCTTTATTGGTTGGCTGGACTCAGCAGAAGTATCAACGTTAGTAAAACTAAGTACATTATATACAAAAATACCCCATAAAGAACTTATTAAAGAATTAGGTAATACTGTAGATTTAGCTTTTGCAGGAGGAAAAGGTAAATACATAGACTTTGCAAAATCTAAAGCCTTTTGGTGTTAAAATAAAAATGGTAAGACGAGTGTATTAAAAACTGGTCTGATAATGCTTATAAGTCACCTTATAAAAGAGAGTTACTTTCAAATAGGGAATAAATTATTGCTCCAAACAATAGGTATTCCAATGGGTTTGGATCCGTCTCCATTTTGGGCAGATCTATATTTACATAGACTGGAATATATATATATGTCATCACTAATAAAAAATGATATATCTAGAGCGTATAGTTATCATGGATGTAGGCGATATATTGACGACCTTGTTTGCATTAATGATAGCGAAGAGTTTGCAAATACTAAACATTTAATATATCCTAAAGAGTTAAAATTAAACTGTGAACATAAGGGAACACAAGCTACTTTTCTTGATTTGGATATAAAAATTGAAGATAAAATATTTATCTATAAACTGTTTGATAAAAGAAATTCATTCCCTTTTCGTATCGTGCGAATGCCATATAAAAATAGTACTAGCCCTGTGTATATATTTTACGGGAGTATTATGTCTGAATTTCTGAGAATTGTTCGTGTTACCTTAAAATTAGTAGATTTCATGCCCCCAATTTCTGATCTAATAATAAGAATGATTAACCAAGGTGGCGATCAAAATAAAATATTTGGACAATTAAATAAGGCAATTACTCGCCATTAAAAAATCTTATCAAATTAATCAAAATAAACTGATAGAACAAATCATAGTATATATAAATAGAAATTATATAATATGAATAAACGTATATATAACACATCTGCTAATTATAATAAGAAAAACAATAAAAATACAGTAGAAAGAAAGAAAGAAATGTTAAAAAAGAAGAAGAAGAAGAAGAAGAAGAAGAAGAAGAAAACCGACAGTTATGAACGCTCATTTTAAACACCGGGAGTTGGCAAAGAAGAAGAAGAAAAAGAGAACAAATTAACGGTTAACTTACAGACGCAGATTTGAAACAATGAGAAAAGAAAAAAGTCGACAGTTGTGAACGCAGATTACAAAAACTATAGTGAACAAGGAAGATTAATATTTATTAGCGGTTGACAACAACGGGGAGATGGACAATAAAGTAGGACGAGGGAGAAAAGGAGAAACTAAAGGTATATATGTGTATGTGTGTATGTATATATATATATATATATATATATATATATATATATATGTATATACATATTTATTTATTTATCTTTTATTTTTTGATGTGTTGATGTTTTTATATTTATAATATAAAACTAAAAATAATACATTAATCACTTAAATAATAGTGTCATAGATTCGTCCAAACACTTTAAAATGCAGCAACATTTTTGTGAGTAACGGATAAATTTTATTAGACAGACGAACAGCGCAGGTAAAGAATTTTTTTTTTTTTTTTTTATGTCTTAAATAACTAATATAAGTTAGCAAAACATTTATATGGAACAAAACGTAGATTTAGTATAAGGAACGTTTATGGTTTTGTCTTTTAAGGGAAGTGGGGTCTGATCAACTCTGCTGGGAAGCCATGAAATTAAATACTGTCTTGTTTTTAAATTCCGGAAACAGTTTTTCATGGTAAACAACTGATGATCCCTTAAAATAGTGTTAGAAACTAACTAATATAATAACTGTAAAAAATAAATTGACTTACATGAGTGATTTTCCACTGGAAGACTTGAGACTATAAGTTTTTTTTTTTTGTTTTTTTTTTATATAGTTTTAATGGTTGAGAAACTTCCGAGACTATATATATATCATTGAGAATAATTATATCGAGGTAATGGATACAGGATCAAATAAAGATGATGCTTTAATGATAGTAATAACTAAACTAACGCTAAATGCAACATAACTGAAAGATAATACATAAGGAGATGAAAAAACTAGGACTTAAGGTTGAAATTACAAGACACACTAAACAGGTAGAGTTATTCGATGTCATATGTAACCTAGTAGCAAACACATATAAACCGTTTATAAAGTAAAGTTCTATCCCCATATATGTGCGTCTGCAAGCAAACGACTCACCCTCTATAATGTAGCACATTATTAAGTCCATAGAAATAAGAATTAATAAAAACTCCTCGGACGAAACAACGTTAAATAACCATTAACACTTTTATAACACAGCCTTCAAATAATTGATACCATAACGTTGATATAGAGTATTAAAATATAATACAATTATGTCCAGAAATCGTCTAATGTGTACAACTAAAAAAGGTAATACATTGATACACCTCATAGACAAGCACTCTTTTACAAGGTATTATTCATAATATTTTATTTCAAAAAAATACTTCACATCTAGGGGGCGCTACAAAGTGTAATACAAATACTTTATCTTCTAGCATTTAGAAAATGCAACACTCTAAGACTACTTTCAGTTAAGACAACTGAAAGTATTCTTATATTCAAAAGCCAAAACTATTATCTTTCTCTCTCTCTCTCTCTCTCTCTCTCTCTCTCTGTGTATATATATATATGTATATATTCTATTATATATATATATATATATATATATATAAATATATATATATATGTGCGTGTTTATATATGTATGTGGGTGTGCGTGTGTGTATGTGTGTTACAAGAGATAGTTTATTTAGGAATTGAGAAAGCCTATCTTATCTTTTTGAACCAATACTGCTTTTTATCGCTGCCTAAACAAACTTTAAACGTATTTCAGCTTCGGCGAATTCGTCATTTACATGATTGGATATCCGGCTATTGCGGACATCTTAGTCGTTAGAAGATGAAGAAACAAAGAGAGACAGAGAGAGGAGAGAGGTGGAAAAGAAAGAGGGAGACAGAGAGATAAATCCAAAATAGAAAAGGAAAGAGAACAGGAAACAGAAATATTGTTGTATATTTTATTTTCAACCCCTCCTCGTACAGGATGAACTTGTCGTTCAAACTTCTTTTCGTTAGGCCAAATACTCTTTAAATGCCTGCTCACTTTTTATTATTTGTTGTAGTTGTCTTTTGTAATTAAACTCTTAATCAAAATTATGCTGGTCTTTATTTATTCTCCTTAACACTAAAATGTTAATTACAGAACGAAATTGGCAGAGTACTTCGTCCCGAACGATTCAACACCGAGGCTACAGCCTTTAACGCAGAATAAAATACAAATATTTGACATTTCATTAATAATTTGCGTACGTTAAACGGCACTAAACAAATTGGAAGCACCGAAACTGACTTATAAGCATTGATGAATAGCATATCGGCATATGTCTTTGAAATCATTAGTGAGCAAACGCCATAATAACTCTGAATGCAGCTTACAATAAGCCCGCTAATATTGTCTACAACCGACACAAACTTACTAACATAAACCAGCAACAAACACAATTATATAGTTGGAAACTCTTGCTTAAACATGCAATTCAAAAGCCGTAAGTGCCGAAGTATGTGCGGTAGTCTTATTATTATAACCTCGACAACGACAGCTCGAGAAATCCTCCCGAACTTTTCGAGAAGCATACGACACGGCAAAATCTATTGAACAAGCCGAAAAAGCGTCTGCATTCTAGAAGCAATTATCTCTTGAGGATAAAAAACAAGTCTGGCAACTACACAAAAATATACGATGTCAAAGGATTTTTTCTTTTGCGGGAATTCTCGTCATCCGTGTCGCCTTTGTCCGGCCCGTGACTCAAACTGCAAAACCTGTTCAAAAAGGACTGATTGGGCCAAAGTCTGATGATCTTCCGCATCGGCAGTGTTAAATAAAGACAAGGAAAAAAATGCATTATATTGACTAAGAGTAAAAATGAATGGTCACACTGTCAATGCCATGGTAGTTTAAGGAAGCGTAGGGACTTCTACTAACGATATTACTGAAAAAAATTGTACCTTAAATTGATTTAAAAACAAAAGCAATATCATTGGCCGACCCTAATATCGTTGCGAAAATTGTTTGAGAAGCTGAAGTTGATATCCCCCTGAACAATAGTGCACACTCTGACATGATAGTTGAGGTACATAAGAATTTATTTGTCGACATTATCATAGGGAAACACGTTCTATTCAAATACAACAAAGTAATATTTTATTGACAAGAGGGAGAACTTATCGGAGCAGTCACCAAAAATAATCGTTTTCCATCCATAAACGTTTATCCGCCATCATCTCTCTACGAACACAATTGCGTTCAGCACGAAGTCACGTCACCAAACATTTGCTGATAGCAAATTCATAACAATAAAGACTGCAAAATTGTTGCAAAATATAATAGAACCCTCAATGTCACCTTGGCGAGCGCAGGTTCTACTCAATTCAAATGAAAACCAGAAAAAAGAATGGTGATCTATTATAGCGACACTATTAACAGATTAACGGCACTAGACGTTTACCCTATGCCGAATATATCTAAGATTGTTGAGGAAATAACCCGGTATAACATTAAACTACCTTCTATCTTACATTAGCTTACTATCACATCCCTATCAATAAGGAATATCGTATATTTGCAGTCTTCGACAGAACGAAATTATACGATACATTTGCTATGTAAGTAACTCTAGCGTCTTTGGAAAACCCAAAAAGAGCATGACTACCATCTTCAAAGATTTTATGAAGTATCTAAACAGCACAACATCACGTTTAATAAGAATAATAATTAGTTGGATAAATGTAAACCTCTTCTTCAGATTCCACAACCTCAAAATCTAAAATCACAAAGACGGATTATTGGGATGTTCTCTTATAACAGCAAATGTATTCAGAATCTTTAAGAGAAAATATTAGCACACAATCGCAGTAGAGATTTCCCATTATCTTCTTTGACATTAGACTCCTATCAATGATGAAAGGACGATTTGAAAAATGTTGTTATGCCAACAGTTGGCCCAGATAAAATAATTTGTAGTAGAAACCGAAACATGTAATAATTGTATAGCGTCTACCCTTACTCAGCAAAACCGACGGTTGCATTCTATTCTAGAACACTGAGTTACAATAACATTAAGAACCATGCAGTTAACTAAGAAGTAGCCGCCATTGTCAATGATCTACAAAAGTGGCGTCAGTTCTTACTTGGCAAGCATTATTCTGTAATTACAGACAAAAAAGTATTAGCTTCATGTGTTTTATACCAGAAAATGTTGACATGCATATAACCCATCAACCCCGACTTAGTTTCACAAGTCTTGCTGCAGATATGATACACACACTGACTGGCTTCTTGTTATGTATAGTCATATTCTACTCTTTTTGACATTCGCGTATCTGTGTCATGAGATCTTATGTGGCTCAGTAGACTAGAACTTGACAGTCGCGCTGGGGTATGTGTGTTATGTTATGAATAGACCGCTTCGGCAAGCATGTTTCAGAATGAAGCAATTGCAAACGCAGGCTGCTCATGCCATGCCAAAAACAACTGCCCCTAAAGGAGAATTGTAAAATCGATTCCCTCGTATGTTAAGCCACCGTCACCAACCAGACGCCCGGTAGAGCAGTAAAATACATTGGCATGACGCAGGAAAGCTTCAAACAAAGATTATACACACACATAAACCCCTTTCAGACACAAAAACAAGGCGAATACAGCACTTGCGACCCGGATATTGCTACTTAAAGATGAAAAGACACCCTTCACCATCAAATGGAAAGTAATTGAGAGAAGACCATCCTTCTCTCCAAAATGCAGACGGAACTGCCCAGGCAATTTTTAAAGGTCAGAGTGCTCTTCGTCTAGGGTGCTGACTTATTAAATCTTACGTTCCAACCTTGTGTCACATCTTACCGCTGTGGGAGATAGATAAATAACTTAAGTACAGGTAGTGTTGCAAATTTTCAAAACAATTGAAAAGTCTCAATTTCGTGTGTTGATAGACTAAACTTATGATTAGAAAACTGTGGTTCAAGCACTACGTTGGTTTGATAAGTTATTCGAATTCTGCCCCGTCGAAAACAACGTTTTCGTGGTTGTATGATAACTTTAAACGCGGCTGTCACGAATGATGTTACGCGTTCAAGGCGCCCAATTCCGGCAATAGTCACTAGAAACATAATAAAAAGTCCACACACTCGTTTGAACCGATCATAAATTAAAGTTGTGTGAAATAAGAAAGGATTTGAATATATCAGAAAGCAGCGTATTCACTATTTCTATGATCATTTGTTAATAAGAAAGCTGTCTCAAAATGGGGTTTGCGTTTTCTCAAAGTCAATAAACAACGATTCAGAGCGTTGTTTGCAACCGTTTGAAAATGCGTTTTGCGTGTGACAAATCCCATTATTTATTTTGCTCTCATTACAATTCGTCTGTATTAACTTTTCCTTAACACATAACACATACGCAAATATTCGATAAACTTTCGCCCCTGCAAAAGGGGGCACACCTAAAGCTAGTATTTATATTATGTTGTGCACAAAGTTCGTGCCAATTTGTAATAGTTGATGTATCGACACGTTAAAACATGTCGAACCATTGACATATGAAATATACTAACAATTCCGTTTAGTACACACTTTAAGCTTTCGTTTTGGAAAGAAAGTTTAAATATTGACGATTGTAAACCATGTTTTAGGAACTCGATGTTATTCTATTTCAATAATGACAAGACTGCATCTCACACACCACAAAAGATGTCTGAAAATGCTTTGTCTGACCGGTATTCATCTTTAAGCAGGAAAAATATACCTTAATAAATCTTGAAAAGCATGTTCGTAGGGCTGTTACACTAAACGTTAACATAGCATCTGCATATTCTGTTGACCTATAGTTTTAAAACGTATCTGTGTAGATCTGTGATACACAAGTTTAAAAAATCAGGTGCGTAGGTCTGTGACATTTTATTGTAAAATAAAATGTGTGTAGGTCTGTGACTCTTAAGTTTTGAAAAGAATATGTGTTAGTCTGTGACACTTAAGTTGTAAAAAGCACATGCGTAGGTAGGTTACACTTAATTTGTACAAAGAATATGTAGGTCTGTGACAAAAGTTTTAAAAACATATGCGTAGGTACGTAGCACTTTAGTTGTAAATAGCATGGACGTATGTCTGTGACATGCAAGTTAAAAAAAGATATAAGTAGGTCTGTGACACTTAAGTTGTAAATAACATGTGTGTAGATCTGTGATACTTAAGTTTTCGAAAACATGTGTGTAGGTTTGTGACACTTAAGTTGTAAAAAGCATTTGCGTAGGTATGTTACACTTAAGTTGTAAAAAATGTGTAGGTCTGTGCCAAATGTTTAACAAACATGTGCGTAGGTATGTGACACTTTAGTTGTAAATAGCATGGACGTATGTTTGTGACACGCCAGTTAAAAAGCATATGCGTAGGTATGGGGCATTTCAGTTTTAAAAAGCATGGATGTATGCTGTGAAACTTAAGTCTTGAAAAGCATTTGCGTAGGTATGTTACACTTAAGTTGAATAAAGAATGTGTAGGTCTGAGTAACGTATTTTGTTAACAGCATGTGTTCATTTATAAAGAAAATAGTGTAGGTATGTTACACTATACTTGCGTATGGCTGTTACACTTTACATTTAAAAAGCGTGTGTTTATATCTGTGACACTTTAGTTTAACATTGTTTCGCGAAGGTCGGTGACATAAGTGTTAACAAGAATGCATGTAGGTCTTTGAAACGTTAATTGTAAAAGTATGTGTGTGTGTCTGTGACACTTAAGTTGTAAAAAGCCTGTTTTTAAGTATGTGAACATTTAGTTTTTAAAATCATAAGCGTAGGTATGTTACATATAAGTTGTTAAAAGCATTTGTTAAGGTATATGACAGTTGTAAAAAGCACGTGGTTCTAAATAGTATGTGTTTGGGTATGTGACACTTTATTTTCCAAAAGCATGTGCGGAGGTCTATCACACTATTAGATTTAAAAAGCATGTGTGCACGTCAATAAGTTTTAAATAGTATGTGTTTAAATCTTCGACACTTAAGGGGATATAGCATGCGCGTAGTTTGTCACCCATCAGTTTTAAAAGCATGTGACACTAATTAAAAAAAAAACATATAGGTTGTAAAAATAATATGCAGTGCGTAAGTCTCGGACGCTTAACGTTCAAATAGCATAGGTCTGAGACATTTTATTTTTAATAAGTGTTACACCGGCCGTTCTTACACAGGAGAAACTACACCGGTTGTCACTATAAATAGTTCGAGTCACCAGCGACATAGAGAAGACAAAGTACAGTCTTGTAACTGTCTAGCCAAGTGCTAGTCACTTTCTTACTTTGTTAATACACTTGTTAAACCAACCCTCGACTTGACTTCCTTTATTTATTATTTACTGTTGGACAACTTCACAACATAAAGCATGCGTTTAGGTCTGTTACACATACGTTTTAAAAAGCAGGGGCGTGGGTATATCACATAATTGTTTTAAAAAACATGTGTGTACGCCTCTGAGACTTAAGTTTTAAATCGCATGTGTGTAAGGACGAACTAGCATGTGCGTAGTCTGTCCCATTTGAGTGACACTTCAGTTGTAAAAAGCATGTGCGTAGGTCTGTGACAATTCAGCTTTAAAAACTATGTGTTTATGTATTTTATACATAGATTTTTTAAAAAGCATAGGTGTCGGTTTGGGAGACTTAGTTTTTAAAAAGCATGTGCGTAGGTCTGTGATACTTTAGCTTTA
>OY744519.1:10703430-10710930 GCA_963556195.1 Sepiola atlantica | reverse complement strand
GGATCTGTTACGTCAGAGCCTTTTGACCCTTCAACGAATGTCATAACAGAACTCAATATCGCTTTTGTGTTTAACCTTTTTGATCCGAGCGTTTCATCCCGGCCAGCATACATCCAGTATGTTATGATTCCCAGAATGAATCATTTTGTTTGTTCCAAATTATCAATGCACCTAATTTGCACCTCATTCTATTTCTTTCACTCAGTTAATAATTCATACTAGCTAATATACCCGTTTTCAAAATACAGGACCCGTCATAATGTAACATCCCCCGTAAATGAAGTAGAACTCTTTCTAGAGTGAGGCAATTCGTAATTTTTGCACGAATCCAGAGTGTCTTTTTTTGAGGCGCTGGAATTTCTCCACATTACAACACGATGTTCTGTCTAGCGTTGACCTCGTGTAATTAAATAGGGGTACACGTATGTAACGTAGATGACAATGCTAAAAAAGGGTGGCCCGTCTTTCTGTGAATGCCCACGGAGACATTAAGGAATATTTGAGGGTGGTTGAATCAACATAGAGTGAGAGCACAAAGAGAAATAAGGTAAGTTGTCGGTTGATTATAAATTACGGCAAATTAAAATAAAAGGATAAACCCGTTCTTAGAACTGAGATATATTTAAGCATGTATGTTGTGTCATTAAAAGATATAGAAAAATAGCCATAGGGAAACCAACGTTGACAAATTCACACTTATATTTATATACAGTTAGGTATGTATATATGTGTAATATGTTTGTATCGAATTAACGCCTAAACTAATTAATCGATCGTTTTGAATTTTGGAACACAGCTGCGATGCGTAATGTGTCTTGTTTGGTTCAATTTAAGTTTTAGAAAAAATGGAAAAAATCCAGATACTTCCAATTTTTATGAAATTTTAACAATAGTTATTAGATATCAATTAATAAATCTTATCCACATTATAAGTTTTTTTTTTACCCATATTTTATATGTTTTAGGGAGCATAACGTGGGCACTATCCCCCGTTTTAAATTCATATATTTCAGATTTGCGTTCAAATTGATATATAGTTTGTATTTATTGGATTATTCGGACTAGTTTTCGCATCTTGCATGTTACTCTCGCAACGTTTCGGCCGCTATAACCTCCTACTTTCTTCAGGTGCCTCTTGTCGAAATTTGTATGAAATTTCGAACGGGACATTTTGTTTAATCCAATGGGTTGGTTTGCTCTCGTTCCATCAGTTATGACCGGGTAGAAGTCTTAAGTAATTTGCAATTGTATTCTTAGTATCGACTGCACCGGGGATTGAACCTTCAACTTCAGAAGACTGTAAATTAAAACTGATTATTCCTTATCACTTTATCCGTTACGACAGAGGTCGTTCTCAAAGTCGACAAGATCAAGTTGAAGAAAGGGGCAACTTGAATAAACCGAAAGGTGAGAATGGATTTGATTAAAATTGGAATAAGGATACTAGACATAAGGTATTTTTCTAGCTTCACATAGATTTACCTCGTCGGAGGCTCAGATTGTATGCACGAAGCTTTCGGGTGTAAGTTTTATGAGTATTCATTTCTAGCCGTGTGCAAGCCTCTCCATATTATTTGTTTTCCTTTCATTCATTCTCCATAGCTTGCGAATTAGCTTACTTTATTTATACAGCTATATTTTCGTTGAATCTTATTTCTTTTTCACTGTTTTGTCCATCATTTTCATTTTGCACTTTTTCTTTGTTGTCTCTGCTCACTTTTTTTTCTTTTATTGTATCTTTTTTTCATGTTTCTTTACTTCTTGGAATTCTTCTAAGATTAGTTTTCTCTTTGTTCAACTTGTTCTTGTTCTTTTTCTACTTCTTTTCTGCTTTTATTTTCTTCTTCTTCTTCTTCTTCTTAATCATCTATTGCTACTATATCTCTTTCTTCTTATTCCCTAGTTCTTTATTTTCTCCTTACCTTTTCTTCTTGTGCGTTTCTTCTTTTTCACGTTCTTTTTCTTCTTTACTTTTACTTATTTTCTTTTTTCCCTCTTCTTTTTTCATTTTTTCCTTTGTCTCTTTCTTAATTCTTATTGCGCTTATACTTTCACTTTATCCGATGTCTTCTTCTTCTTCTTCTTCTTCTTCTTCTTCTTCTTTACTCTGATAAACTTACGCAATTTATTTATTTGTTTATTTTATTTTTTATTTTTACAATTCAATATGTTTATTAAACAGAAATCAAATACATTACAAATGAAAAAATATATATATATAAAAGGGTGAAAATGTCAAACGTCAATAACATTTAAGATAATAACAACAAATATTAAATATTAATCAAACAATACAAAACTTAGAAGGAAAATTGGGAGGCAAATAATACTTAATTAATAAAATGTATTTGGTCAAAACCAACATGCAATCATCAAACTTGTTATCGGATATACTGCTGACTTGGCAGGCCGAGAGCATGCTTAAAGGGTTTTTCCTGCAATACTGGCGATGGAGAGGCGCTCGTAAAGCCAAGTCAATTCACGATGGCCCCCGTTGTTTTGCGTCATTAAAAGACCCAGTCTACTGATGAAGTCGCGCGTAACGGGCCTATCACTCCACTCGTCTCCACGAAAATCAGCTGGAACGCAAACATGTCAAGAAGGTCGGCATATAATGACCGTTTGCGACACTTTGCTGACGCTGCTGCATAAACAAGTTGTTAACAATGGAATAAAGGATTGTAATTTTATTAATACCTCATGTGTGGCACTTTCTTTCTCTCTCCCACTCTCTCTCTCTATGTCTCTCTCTCTCTCTATGTCTCTCTCTCTCTCTCTCTCTCTCTGTTCCCCCACCTTTCGTAACCACTACTTTTACTTATCACATACTTCTTCTCTATTCTTCTCTTCCTCTGACAACCTTCTATCAACATTCCTTTTACTTAACTCAAATTCTTCCCTTCGTCCATCCCCCCTCTCTCTATCTCTCTCTCTCTCTCTCGCTCTCTCTCTCTCTCTTTATTTAATTTCCTCCATCTTTCCCTTCTCGTTATCATCAACAACAATACACAATTTTCTCTTTTCAACGCCGGTTCATTGTTGTTTTTGTTTTCCTTTTCGTTGTATCTTCTCTGCTTCTTCATCATTACTTTTTTTCAATGTTTTCACTCAATATATCGTTATCCTTGAGTCTTCCCTCTTTTCAAGCCCTTTTTTATATATTTATGTTTAGTTTGCCTATATCATCCCAAACTTTGCCGTTCTCTCTTTTAAAAAAATGGAATAAACAAAAAAAAGTAATGGCAACAAACCCTCAATTTGGAACTGACCGGACCGTAAGGAATCACCATTTTCTATATTTCCATTCTTTTTGTTCTTCCGACTCTCACTTATTTATTTATTTATTCCATTTTGACAGGATCCATTATACACTTCTTTTTGACGAGTCTTTTCCAAACCTGAACGTTTTGTTTATTGTTTCATATATTTTTTTCAGTGCAATTATTAGCTTATTTCTTTGTTAGGAAACGATACAATATATATGTTTTTTGGGGGAAAGTATTTTTGTTAAGGGGTTTTCTTTGCTGCGAAAGGATTTAAGATGGACTTCCTGTCGTATCGTGTCTTCACCTCTCCTGCTGATGCACGTCACTTGGCGTAATGAGTTTGCCAAGATGGAGGCGTGATGCGCTCTCTGCCTCCCTATCCTCTCTCTCTCTCTCTATTGCACGTCTGTCCAGGTGCGGGAGCGTTGGAGAAAATAAAATAAAACCAAGTGCAAGTACAGGTGCGTTTATCTATATATATATAATTCTATCTATTTTTTTATAGAATTTGTTTATTTATATCTACATATTTGCCTATATACTTAGCCAGCTAGCGACATATATCTGTTCGCGCCTCTCTCTCTCTCTCTCTCTATCTCTCTCTCTCTCTCTCTCTCTCTCTATATATATATATATATATATATATATATATATGTATATATATAAATATATATAAATATATATACATAAATATATATATATATATACATTTATGTATATATATATATATATATATATATATATATATATGTATATATATAAATATATATAAATATATATACATAAATATATATATATATATACATTTATGTATATATATATATATATATATATATTATATATACACATAAAGGTATATATATATATATATAATATATATATAATATATATATAATATATATATATAAATAAAACGCATATATATATATAATATATATAGATAAATGTGTATATATTTAATATATATATATAAAGATGTATATATATATGTATAATATATATATATATATATATATATATATACATAAAGGTGTATATATATGTAGGATATATATATACATAAATGTATATGTAATATTTATATATATATATATATACATAAATGTATATATATATATTATACATATATATACATTTATGTATATATATATATATATTATATATACATTTATGTATATATATAATATATATATACATAAATGTATATATAATATATGTATATATATATGTGTGTAATATATATATAAATGTATAAATGTATATATATATACTATATATATACATAAATGTATATATATATATACATAAATATATATATATATATATATATATATATATACATATATATATACATATATATATATATACATATATATATATATATATATATATTTTTATATATATATATATATATATATATATATATATATATATATATATATATATATATATATATATATATATATATATATATATATATATATAGTGTCCGGAAGTTAGATTCGTGTAATCATGTCTTTTATTCAGTTTTAAAAATATCTATTTCTTTACGGACCATTTCGTCGATTTTCAAAAAACATCAGAGAATAAAAAACTAAACTATATATAAATATTCTGAACTAGCTAAGATAGATTTTTCGCTACTTCTCTATTACTCTACTGCCACTTTCTTATCTAGCAATTTCAGTGTCGATGATTATCTATGAATGTAAGGATTCTTCAGAATTGGATGTTTAAGAGCTGAAAATTGTTGACAGAAACCGGAAGACAGACCGGAAATACCTAGATTCGAACGCTGAATAGTTTACATGCAAAGAAAGAATGCAGACTCTTTTCCAGATCCCAACTTTAATCTATTCGTACGCTAGATACTAAACATGGAGAAATGCTGAGTTGATAGATCGGCACCCACTACCCCAGCGACGTAGCCCTACCTATAAAAGTGCCCATCATCCCACAAGCATCGCAGATATTATCATCAGTTCACTATTTTTGATGGTCCCTTTTATCTAAAGCTTCAATCTCGTAGCGGCGGGATTCTCTCTCATTTATCAAGGGTGCACCTTACTGTTGACATAGTAATTCAGTCACCGATTCATCATGTGTTTGCACAGGTCTTTGATAGATATTGGCACTTTCCTTTAATGACGTACGACTAAAACCCACACTCGTAGAATATACGAACAGTAAATGCAACCGCTATAATAATTCATTACGGTGATAAATGTGTACGAATGTCCAAATTTATTTCAAATTTCCATTGTTCAATGCTAGGTGTATTCTACAGAATACATTTATTACAATAAACCAGTGTTAATTATTCTTTCCTTAAGCCATAGCTTTTCAAAGATCGAAATTTTATCATCAGAGGAGAAATACAGATAGATAAGTTGGCTGGCTCTTTTTTACACGAACTTTTTTCCACTCCATTTTAATATTATTTTTCAAATGTTTGAACTTTGGCTTTTCCACAGCCAACTTATCTATCTGCATTTCTCCTCTGATGATAAGATTTCGATCTTTGAAAAGCCTTGGCTTAAGGAAAGAATAATAAACACTAGTTTATTACAGAATACATCTTGCATTGAACAATCGAAATTTGAAATAAATTTGGACATTCGTACACGTTTATCACTCTTATTTCTTCTATCTTTATTTATATATATATATATATATATGTTTAATTAAATGAAAATGTTTACTGCATATATATATATATATATATATATATATATATATATATATATATATATATATATATATGTGTGTGTGTGTGTGTGGTAAAAGTTTTCATTAAATTACATAATTAATTGTGGTAACATATTTGCAGATATATTTTATATTGAGCTGGAAATCATCTGCTCTTTCATATTCCAAGTTCTTAATATTGTCTGTAGCCAGAATGTGTGCATGAATAACAAAACAAATCTATACTAAAAAAATAAATGTATACCTCTACTTTTTCTTAAACATCGTATGGATTCACTAGTCTTACTCATATAAGGAAACCCTCATCGGAATCTTTATATATATGTATATGTATGTATGTATATATATATATATATATCATTTTTTTAAACTGTATGTTACATATTTCAGCAACGCACCGAGGTTTCATCCAGATGGGCTGCCGTTTTACTTTTGTTAATACATGCTCAGTGGAATCGTGAGCATTCTGAATGAGGTCAAACCACAATTAGAAATGGCGATGTATCCGGTGCATTATTAGAAAGTCTCTCTGGAAACATAATTCGCCATTAGATAACAATTAATCAACCCACCCCGATATATATATATATATATATATATATATATATATATATATATATATATATATATATATATATATATATATATTATATATATATATATCATTTATAAAAATAAATTTCGGGAAAATATTAACTATAAATAATGCACAAACAAAATATAAAAATTAACAAATAAATAAATAAATAAAAGAGTTAAACGAATCCCACCCAGAACCCAATGAAGAAATGATGCCACTCATTTATCCCTAAATATAAACACAGGTTTTAAACAGTAAAACAGACAAAACCCACCATAAATAATTTAATCAAGTAAATATAACTCAATTACGATAAAGACTCTTTTATTTGTTTAACCCTGACCCAGTACGTATTTTAATAGGGACACGTTAACAATGCACCTATTTAACGGTATTTTCAGACGCTAGCTATCTTTATTTTCGTTTTTTTTTCGAGACGATATTTTAAAATACGAAATTACAAATACACTAATAAATAAATATGTCAATAAATCACCAAACAAAATAAAACCTTTAAACTACAAAACTATAAACAGAATAAATAATAAACACGAGACACAAATTTAAACCCGGGATGAACATTAAAAAGAGACTTCAATATGAAAACTTTAAAACGCCGTACTCAAACGCCCCCTACTTTGTATTTACACTTTTCAAGACACCAGTAATTTCCTACGATCTACAAAAAACACCCTAAATAAAAATAAAAATACTTAACTACAATAGAATAAATAAATATAACAATTAGTAGAATAAAATAAACACCATTCTTAAAACAAACAAAAAAACTTTAAATAATAAATTAAATAAAACTAAATTAAATCCCAACGTATACATTTTATTCAGAAAGACTTTCAAAGAATGCACTGTTTTTTTTTCATCGATATAACGCCATTTCTCATCGTGGTCTGACCTCATTTAGAACGCTTACGATTCAACTGGGCA
>OY744519.1:10683430-10700930 GCA_963556195.1 Sepiola atlantica | reverse complement strand
TATATATATATATATATATATATATATATATACGGCACAATCACGTTGACACATCGAGCCTGGCCAGTACTAAATGGGTGACCATTTAGGAATACCAGGTGCTGTATGTGCTCTCTGCTTATCTCGGCATTGTTTCCAGTCGTCCTGTATTTTTTCTTACCATTGGACTCAGGAGAGCGGTTGTTGGTAATTGCGCAACCATTGCAATCACACATTCACGCGCGGGCAGCCCCTGGTGGGGCACTCATACGTCGAAATCGACGGGAGAGTCCATTATATATATATATATATATATATATATAGAGAGAGAGAGAGAGAGGGAGAGATAGATAGATAGATAGATAGATAGATAGATAGATGGATAGATAGATGGATAGATAGATAGATAGCTATTGAGATACTTAATTTCTAACTCAACTCTTAATAAGTTATCTGGACTATGAGTGGACATAACTAACAGATATCTGATGGATATCTTTGGTCTTGACGATCATCACAGTTTTTGTTTCGTTTATTGCAGCATTATTGGCGATCGGTTACGCTTAACGTTCCATAGACTCTCAAACCTTCGTTTCTTTGTCAAGTTCTACTTTGTTTAAGCAATTACTTGTGAACACCCTGAAAATCTTTGTCGAAAGACAAAAACAACAACAAACAAAATATATAGAGTGGGGAATCAGTTTTGCTTAGCATTTTGCATTATATTTACTGATTCCCACTCTAAGTTTTAAAATAATTGTTTTGTTTTTATCCTGCCAATTTTTTCAGAGTGTTCACATGTAATCGCCTCAAAACGTAGAATCTTATTTTCTTTTTTGGAGGGGGAATTTAGCTTAGGGTGTTAATGTACAAATTTAACGATTTTAATTCTTTTATAATATGAATAGTGCAAATACACTATTTATAATGATCTTTTTTGTTTCTGTTTTTTTTTTATACACGATTTTCTTTTAATAAACAGATGTGATGAAAATGTCAGACAAAACGCACCATGAATAATAAAATCAAGTTAATAGAACGCAATTACGATAAAGACCTTTATATTAGTTTAAGGTGACGTCATTATCCATGTTGACTCATAGACCTTAGTCTGTAACCTATTTTGACGTCACGCCTCTGACTTAATCTTACAGATCATCTTTACTTGAGAACTATTTTGTTTTGCACTCTTTGTGTCACTTTGCCCTGCACTAGTTCACCTATGTCAAAATCCACACTAGTTGATGTAATCATTCTGCGACTCACCTCCATCACAATGTAACACTCACAAGGAGGTTTCACACAGGGGATCATCATAGATTGATCATTGATAATAATCGGCGGAGTTCCCTAGAGTCTGGGTGGCAAGTCACCAAAGATGTTTACTGATCTACACTATTGAAAACGGATTTGCGTTATCGCAAGAACTGCTTACCATTGATTATTCGCTGGCAACGTCCAATGGGGTTCGTTGGTAGTAATAATCTTCTCCAATGGTCCTAGTACTCTCTACCCTCTTACAGTGGAGGTTTGGTTAGTGCTTTCTCCTTACTAGATCTTTCCATCCTCTATGACCCTTAACGAGTATTTTGTGTACTATATGCCGGGGCTTATTCCACTAGTTTTTTGTTGTTGGGAGGACCAGTTTATAAGATTTTATTTGGGTTGGTTATTTATATTTTCATTATTATTAATAATGAGTACACACTAGGAGTTGTCACACAGATCATCGTCAGTGATTGCTCACCGACAACAATAAGTGGTATTTCCTGGAGTCTGAGTGACAACAAGCCTCCCCAAATTTCCAGTATTCTTCATCTCTTTTCGATAACGATGCCGTATCGCAACAGCCGATCACCATTGCTTTCTCGCTGGTAAGGACAGTTGGTCTCTTCTGGGATATGAGTGGCAATAAGCCTCCCCAGGGTCCCAGCATTCTCTGCACTTTTCCAGTGGAGGTCTGGTTTGTGCTCTTCCGTTCTCGGTCTTCTCATCCTCCTCAACCCTCTACAAATATGTTGTCTGGTGTCAGCCTAGGCCGGCACCATTTTAACAAAAATAATTAATTTTTCTTTTTTAATTTTTTAATTCATAATATTTTTTCAAAATTATTATTATTATTATTATTATTATTATTATGATTATTATTATTATTATTATTATTATTATTATTATTATTATTATTATTATTATTATTATTATTATTATTATTTCCGGTGTGTGTCAAAATTACCTTTTCGTTCGTGATTGCTCGGAAAAGTAAAAATGTTTCCTATCGCCATATTTTACACGTCATGCCGGAAATAGCTATCGGGTGGCTGTGGTTGCACTCCGCGCAATATTCCCACACTCCTCCCATTCTCAACCTCAGTTCCTTTCAAACCTTTCATCACTCGCCCGCTCGCCCGCCATTCACCTCATACATCATCAGGTTGGATTTATTGCCGGTCGTAGCATGTTAAGAAGCTGCCATTACAAAACATACTCTCAACGATGTAAAAGTAAAGGCAAAAAAAAAGGATTTTTGAGATATTTAAGGAACGGTTGTATGAAGCTAAGGCACTGGCAGGCAGCATGACAGAAAGCCCGTAAAGCACAGCCAAGGGCAGCCGGTTCGATTACCCCTGTTAAATAATAACTTGATGGTATAAGAGATGCACGCCGTCGGGTGACATTTAAAAAAAAAAATCGGGTACTCGTTCTGATTGCCTGCCCTCGGCTACAAAAACCTTGGGACCAAGTAAATACATGCTCGTGTTAGTTGGATATAAACCCGCCGAAGCTGCATCTACTGATAGGAAAAGAGAAAAAAAGCGGGTTACCTTACGCCTAGAAGCACGTGCTCTAAGTAAATATGGCTCATCTGTTTAAGATAAGAGAAACTGTTTTACGGCAATGCGCACTTATTGGTAAAACGGCGGGGATCAACGCTGTCGTAATATTGGAACTAGAAGACGCAAAGGAGTCTGAGCATGTATGTATATTTTATAATATAATAATGACTATAAATACATGTTCCTTCTTGTGGAATAATATAATGACGGCTGGTCATCGCTCGACATAATAGAATGTATTTCTAATAACGTCGTATAACTATTTACATTAGCCTTATTGTTAAGGTCGTCGGTATTCGGAATTAAAGGCGACTTTTGTTCCGGGTTCGAATAATTCAACTGGTTTTGATAGTTATCTCTTCCCTGACGATTCCGCAAGAATGAAATGTATATGTCTGTAGATAATTAAATATTTATTATTAAATAATTATTTATAGCCACGTTTCGGCGGGCGCTCAAATAAGAAGTAATACAGGCCGTCAAATCATAGCTATAAATGCATGTTCCTTCATATTGAACTCTGTTAACATAGCTGACTATCATTGATCGCCTATTCTGCATAATAGGATGTATTTCTCATCACTTCGTATAACAATTCAGATTATCCTCATTCATTAGGGAGTCAGAATTTGAAGTTAAACGGTCGCACTTGTTTGGGGGGGGGTTAATAGTGCGACTGGTTTGAATAGTTATCTTTACATTAATGATTAAGCAAGGATGAAACGTATACGTCTCTAGATAATTAAGTATGTATCATTTAATATATATGTATATATATATATATATATATATATATATATAAGGAGATAACATTTTTGATTATCAATTTTAAGTATTTACTTCAACGAAGCAAGGTAATAAGCTATGAGAATATATTCATGGCAATCAAGCTACACAGAGGCCCCCGCGTTTCATCCCCGGGGGGAATCTTCAGGCTAAAATGCATCGAGTTATTTTTTGCCAGGTGTGTTTATATACACGGCTTGCTAGTTAACCAATCAGATTCTTAATTGTTCTCTCAGCCAATCGTTGGGCTTCCCGCGAACAAAGGCTTTGTTGGTGTCACTCCTTATATGTTGTCCTTTCTTTTTGTTATCAATGGATTTGCCTAAATCCTGTTTCCTTTGTTGCGTCAATATAATGGGTGAATTTATTTTAACACGTGGTTCCTTGTATTTCTATTTTAGGTTTTAATTTTTAAATGGTTGAGTTTTTATTTATTTATTTATTTATTTATCGTACGCCGAACGTGAATTTATTTCTGTGTAAGCAGCTGTTTGCTATCTCACTTCTAGAATTTAATAGATTTCTGGGATTTTTAAAATTTAGGATTTCAAAGTTTTCATTCAGGAATAATCTACACGGATCGTCGAAATTTCTACACGTACTGGCCTGTCCTACTATTAAACATTCAATTATTGGTGAGTGCCCATTTTCTTTGAGCTCCCAATAATGGTTTGCTAGTGCTATGTATATATATATATATATATATATATATATATATATATATATATATATATATATATATATATATATAACGTAAAGTAATAATCAGAGTTGTAAACGAATATAATGTATTCATCTTAGTATTATTTGTTGTAACTAAGAGGATTATATCATGATCAACGAACACTACCCCCCTTCAAAAAAGCAGTTAAAGCCTTGGACGATTATATCATGAAATAAATAGATCGATACCTCGACCGCCTAAAAAAGGGAGGAAATAATTCTGGGACGATGATATCGTAAGTAACGACCATATATTATATCCCCCCCCCCCAAAAAAAGTAATGCCCTTGAGCAATTGATTATGAGGAATGACATCTACTACACAACTCCCCAAAGGAGAAGTTAAAGCATCTGAGTATCCCCCTAACACACACACACCGAAAAAAAGATAAAAAATAATTATGTAAATTTGAATAAAGAATGATGTTTGGAGACATTTTAGAATGGGTATATATAGGAGCTGATAAGTAGATATAAAAAGAGAGCGTTCTAAACTAATAATAACCTTCTTGCTTCAAACAGACAGATACATAATCTCAACATTGTATAAGACGGAGGGTTTTTGCTTAATAATACTATGTTGTTGTTTTTTCAATTTCCGAAGGGTCCATTGAGCGTTTCGGTCGAATTGGTGTACGTAAGTTTCGTGGGTGTATTGTTCTTTTTTTTCTTCCTTTTTTCGTGGGAATTTTCTATTTAAAACCAGCTGGTTATGATTAACCGAATCAAATCAAAAGTACTCGCGAAAACAGAAAGAAAATGGAACAAGAAACCCACGAAATATTCATACACCAATTTGACCGAAACACTAAATGGACCATTCCGAAAATATTGGCTAATATATATATATATATATATATATATATATATATATATATATATATATATATATATATATATATATATATAATTCGGCAAATTGCCTTCAGTGTAATAATGTAAACAATGTAACTATATATACATATTTATCTCGTACAGGGTTTCGTTAGAGTATCATATATATATATATATATATATATATATATATATATAGAGAGAGAGAGAGAGAGAGAGAGAGAGAGAGGGAAAAAGAGAGATAGGGTGGTAGAGAGAGTGTGTTAGAGAAGGAATAGGTTTAGTTTAATGTTTTAGTGGCATCTATTTTGCAGAGAAAGTATATATTATGCATCAGATATATATATATATATATATATGTGTGTGTGTGTGTGTGTATGTGTGTGGGTGTGTGTGTGTGTGGATGCAGATAAGTTGGTGTCAAGATGATAACAGAGAAAGAATGAGAGAAAAAGAACGTAGCAATACGTCTACTTATAAATAAATGTTTGTATATATATATATATATATATATATATATATATATATATATATATAATGTGTGTGTGCACCTTGAGTCTTCATCTATGTGTGAGGATGTGTTAGACTCAATAAATCTCAACCGGCCATAATTATTAATGTTCCGATGAGGCTGGGTGTATCGGGTGGTGGGGGCAGGCGGAGTATATGGCAGCCATTATTTAAATCGGTTGGCAGCCCCTATAAATCAACTTCACGAAAGGCGGCCCCAGCACCAACACCATAGCTGCCGCCGCCACCAGTACGCCCGGGTGCAGTAGCCCTCACCTACCCGCTTGCTACCGTGATGGTGGGGTGTGTGACAAAAAGTAGATGAAAGACGGCCGAGCGCAATTATAAAAACAGAGGTGATGAACTGACTTACTTATGATAACACCTTCACCTAAGAAAAGAAGGAGAATGAGAAGACCACAAAAAGCCCTTCGCCTGTTATCCCCTAATCATGTTGGCATTCGTGACGTCATCACTAGCAGGAAGAATGAGGATAGGCAAGCAGTAATAGTTTCTATAATTGTCTAATTATTTGAGTTTCAAAAATACACTTGTTTTGACGAGTCCACATATTGTTTAGGGTTTTTTTAAAACATAATACTTACCCAATCAAAATAAGTAGACCAAGAACGTTTAGCCAACATCCTGATTTTACAAATTTAAATATAAAATTCATGCGCATTATGACGTATGTGACAGTTGACCGCCATTTAGATAAGGTCTAAGTGTGTCTGTTTGTTTTTTTATCTCGAATAACCGATTGGCTAATCATTACTTATAATGACATATAATTTTATTGAATGAAATTCTATTGGGGAATTATTCAATACTATTTAATTTCTTTTACATATATAGTTATGCCCTACTTGCGTTTAAAATATTTAATAGAAGATATAAGAATTTAAATTTTGCGTCAATATTGATTTTAAGATAATTAGCCATCTTAATTTAGTCAGTTAGTCAGCTAAACAAAGACGGATACTTTGCTCAATATGAGTATTTACGCCCACTTTAAAGGATTATAACTCTACGTAAATCTTATTTCGGACGCAATATGGTTACAAACTAGTAGGTAACGTAAATTAAATTATTTTGACTAATTTCCTCAACTTTATTTCCTTAAAAATAATTAATGTCGGTAATAGTAATAATTACGGTTCTTGTCCCTTTTTTGTTGTTTTAGCAAAATATGTACATAATTATATTTAAAATGGAAGCGATTCATCATTCATTTGTATTATTTGGATTATTCGGACTACTGTATTCATCTTGAGTGTTATTATCACAACGTTTCGGCCGATATAACCTCCGAACTTCTTCAGGGGCATCTTCTCCGCAAGCACCTGTGGCGTGACTGATAATGTGCTAAATGATAATCCGTTCTAAGTGACAGTCTTTTGGAGGTTGATTCTTGAACCCTTGGTGGGAGCGATATTAAGCATATAATTATGAATCACCCCCGTAGATTAAATAAAGGTCTGCATTCGAAATTCCGAACATATTCCTGAGTTCGACGAGATTCACCTGAAGAAGGTCGGACGTTACCTCGACCGAAACGTTGTGACAATATTATCCAAGATGAGAACAGGTCGGTCAAATTCCGAAGAATCATTAAATTATTAATTCTTTGTTTTACTCTAAAGAAAATATTAAACTGGAAGATTTGTTTACGAAGATGCTGAAATGAATTATCGTGGAGTTTATATCTGTGGTATAAAATGTAAAAGAGGATGAAAGATGGTCTACTGTAAGAATGATGAAGGAAATGAAGGTCTGCCGTCTTTGAAGCCCATAATTATTCGATAATATTAACCCGATTCTCTTTCGACAGGTGCCCAGCTGCTGTTGTTGTTACTTTTCAATACTATTACGGATCTGGCGGCCATGTTCTTAGACAGACTAACCCATCGTTTTCCACTGTTGACATAGACCCCTTCTCAAGTTCAGTTTCCGAGGGTCTCGTTTGAATATGTGTTACTACGATCGGGAGCTGTACCCACAGATGACTCTAAACCAGCTAACGCTCTAGGCGTCGTCGCTGCAGAAAAAAGCACGCATTCATAGCACGGCGCCGTGATGGTCAAGCATCGGTATGTCGCTCCAGCGTCGTCAATCTTCGGGACAAGTCAATTCAGTAAACGAATTGTCATATGCTGCTTGATCATGTAGATTTGTAGAAGAGACATAGACTTCACATTGAAATCTTTGACCGACGGACAAATATTTGTGATTTTTTAGATTTCCGCAAGGTTAGTAGGAGAATAGGAAAATTGTAGAAAATGTCGAAAACGAATATAAAGATTCAGGATTACACTACGAGCAGAGAGACAAACATATGATAAATGATTTGACGCCATTAAAATGTCGCAGTTCATCGCTGAAGTTCACGAGATCATCGACAGATGTTAGATACATAAACACACCTGGCAGGGGGTTGTGCAACTCTGTAGTCGTGCACTGTTCAGAACCGAGGCCCTTCTTGCCGTAGATAACGATATCGTGAGAAGCCTTCATTTAAATTACGTCAGTCAAGTAAACACAGTAATATCTGACAGTTGTCAAGCGATGTCTGAGCATGAAGAATTTTGAACTGATGCACACAACTAATTCAAATGTCTAAGTGACTGGCAATCGTTTTTCAGTGAAGAAAAAAGAACTTGTGTTCGTAGTCAGATTTTTATAGGTGACATTGATTTGCATATGAGCAGAAGAACGAAAGACTAATTAGGGAAGCCAGGTAGTTAAATTTTGGAAAACATTGGACTTGAGATATGTTATTGTTCGTTGCGGTGTTGTTGAAGAGGATTTCCTTAATTCAATTACATGATTACAATATCGAAATAAAATTAATTTTAAATACAATTTTCAACATTTTGTTTTATTTTCTGTTACTGCATTTTGATATTAATAAATATTTAATTAATATAACGTATATATTTTTGTTGTGAAATTTTCAAAATTAGCCCAAAATAGAATTTAAGATGGTGGATCCAACATTGATACTTACTAGAGACATGTCATGTTTATTTTTGTATCCTGTTGTTGGCACTCTACTAATTTATTTCACTTTATTTTATTAAAAAACATATGTTGTCCTTCCCGGAAAACTAGGAAAATGAAACATTTTTTTATTGCGATAGTACAAATCAAAATCAACCCGGGGGATTAATACAAATTATTGAAGAGCATAAAATCGATCGTCTTTATTACAAGTAAGATCTTATTGATTTCATGTATGGGTTCAAAATATGTGAAAACAAATAAAAATTAAAAACTAAAACGACTCATTGCATCCCTGGCAACGCCTAATATACAGGGTGTCCCAAAATAATGTATACACCCTTTGAATCGTTATAACTCGTTCAATTTACTGAGTTTGATTTGCAAACAAAATTGATAAAAGAGTAGAACAGTAAGATACACATTTAAAAATACTGAAAGTAAAATTAACAAAAACATAGAAAATTAACTTTTAATAAACGTAAAGGCTACAATGTTTAAAGCAAGAAACCTGAAGTAATTGCAAACAAATGGGAGTAGTAAGTGTAGTAGAATGTGCTCAAATACCGGAGTAAATGTCGCAGGACGTTTGTAGGTACAATTCTTCACGTCTTCACTATATGGAAAGTGTATTGAGCAGAACGGGTTTGGGTTAGGATGAGGGTTCATTTTATGAACATTCTGAAATTACCCTAAGTAAGTAGCCTTTATCTTTGTTAAAAGTTAATTTTCTATGTTTTTGTTAATTTTACTGTCAGTATTTTCAAATGAATATTCTTACTCAATCTTGTTTATCAATCTTGCAAATAAAAATCAGTAAATTGAACGACTTATAACAATTCAAAGGGTGTATACATTATTTTGGTATACATATAGTTGAGAATAAACCAAATAATGTGTAAGTTATGCTGATGCGAGAAACACATGCCCACGAAAGGTGGTTCAATAAGAATACCAATCCCAGTACCGCTGAAATAAATTCCCCGGGCAGAACACTTTTGCAACATGTTAATGTCTCCTTTGGAAAAATGAACATTAAGATATAATTATACTTGCCCTAACGTCAAGCATCCTTATTTCAATTTTAATCAAAATCATTTACACAATTTTGTTTATAGAAAAATTTTAAAATTCATGGTTCAAGCTTATGGAAGCTTAAACAGACAGTGCAATTCAGGTAATTTTGCTTAATTGGTGTCTAATGACTATGGATCAAATCCAATGCACACCTGAGATATCATACTTTACAAAAGGAAGGTTGTGCTTATATAATTCCACAAGGTACCTTTTAAAATATTCTAAGGAAACTTAAATTTGGAGTATACTTATGAATTGATTTCTAATACATTTTGTAAAAATTTAAAAACAATCGAGGGATCTTAATTTTTACAAAGGGTTGCCACCCTCTTTTTACCTTATTAGTGTAAAGTTAAATATAGCCTACATTACCCACTTTTACGCCCAGCAACTGTTTGCCCGAATTTATAATGATCAGTTAATTTGTCTAGGAGTTTATTATATCCATGCAAATATATAATCTTATACACATACATAACTTCATATAAATAGAGATAATAGAAGATATGAATACAAAATATCTAAGGATGTGTGGAACTTGCTGTGAAACTGCAATCATCGAAAATATACTTAAAGCACAATAAGGGCAAAGAAAACTTATTTTACAGCATTGTGAATCCTTTGAAAATGATTTATGCAAAAATTCAATTGCTACATAAAATATCCATTTATCATAAAAATGCCTGCAAGAGAAATCCGTCTGATAGTTTTTCAATATTGAAATCTCGGCAAATAAATAAGCGAACGCAAGAAATGGAAAGACACGCGATAATAAAGATATTTGAAACAATGGATTCTCTACTGCCGACATTTTGATCTATGAGAGATTTATCGTTTTTGCATTTTTATTTATATATACTTTTGATTTTAAAAATCAAACACTTGTTCCGGCTTTGTTTTTATACTAGGCTGTTCGTGTCAAAAACACTAAGTCTATATTTCCCACTTTAATTTCATTCATAAACTGTTACAAATCTTTTTAAGAATATAAGATGGTATTTGAAACAATAGACTCTCTACTACCGACATTTTGATTCAGGATATATATATATATTTTGCAGATTTTCATTTGTATTTATTCATATTAAAAAAAAACGCATATATTATTTTGATTATTCGGACTACTATTCTCATCTTGCTTGTAATTTTCACAACGTTTCGGTGTAATTACTAGGATTATTCACATGACCCCGTGGCGCAATTGATAAACGCGTTGTGTATCAACCAGTTTAAAGGGACAGTGTTCGAGTGTTTGCAGCTTCAATTCTCACTACAAGCGATTATAACTAAGAATAACCTGTTTAAAATACTTAACGCGGCCAACGGAACAATACATATTTATCACCCTTGGAATAAATGAAGTTCGAAATTGCGTATAGATTCCCGAGTACGATATAAAGATTCCAGAGTTCGAGAATATACAGCTTAAGAAAGTCGGAGGATACATCTGCCAACACACTGTGAAAAAACAACAAGGTTAGAAGGGTAGTCAATATAATCTGAATATTTAAAAATATTTTTAAAAAACATGAACATAAAACACATCTGTGTCGTCTTCTTTTTATTATACACAGAAATGAGTGGGACCTGTGGACATTGCACAACTAATTAAAGAAACCTATACTATTTGAAGAAGTCAAAATACAGTTTTCATTTTACATGTGATACACTGAATATTTCGGCCGATGCAACCCCTGACCTTCTTCAGGTTCCTCTTGTAATTATCTGTCTATAAGGCTATAATTATCTGTCTATAAGGCTATAATTATCTGTCTATAAAGCTATAATTATCTGTCTATAAAGCTAAAATTAATGTAATTATCTGTCTATAAGGTTATAATTATCTGTTTATAAAGCTATAATTATATGTCTATAAAGCTATAATTATCTGTCTCTAAAGCTATAATTATCTGTCTATAAGGCTAAAATGCTTTGAAACACCGGAAGTTGAGCCAAGTTAGCATTCAGATGAGTGACCGTTCGTAATACCTACCAGGTTGTTCTAAATTATGAGTTATTTCTGCCTATAGGTAATCTATAAATAGGTTTATTTCTCTTGGGCATATATTATTTTACAAAGGAGTCGCTACTGATAGGGCCAAAAGCCTCTCGAGTATGAGGCTTGCGGAGATGGATAGATCGGCAATTGAATTTCTTTATGGAAATTGCTCTAGAAAATGCATGCAGCCAATTGATGTAAGGAACTAAGCAAAAAATTAAATAAAATAAAAATTACCACTTCAAGGTCAAAAACTAACAAACGATAAGTGTATTATAAATAGATTCGAACCCAAAAAACAGTAAATGTTTCCCCTTTCTCAGAAACATCGCTCATGAAATGTGAGAACTAAAAGACAACATAAGGGTCGTGAGAGTTCCGAAATTGTCTAAAGAAAACCCAAGGTCAACTTTCTAATCTTTTAATGTGCAAGAATATTAAAAAGAAGTTGAAAATGATGAGCGGAATAAACAACATTTGATTACTAATGAGCATAATTTATAGCAAGCATTTGTTAACATTAATTTAAAGACGAATATGTTGTAGTCTGCAGCGAATCAGTCCAGTAGTAATGTGTTCCACAAATGGTAAGTTCTTGGAAAGAAACTCTTTTCATTGGAATTCAGTCTGACGCTAGTCACACGGCAGAAGAAAGTCAATATATTTTCAGTTTTGGTAGGTAGACGAGTTCTCCTGAGTTTTTAAAAAAGAAGCGGATATTAGAGCTCAATCGAACACATTTCATAGAAGTAACGATACAAAAGGCATGAGTAAACCAATGTTGTGCGACGAAGCACTATATTATTTGTTTTAAGCTAATAAATGAATATCCCTCATTGAGAAAATCCACAGAAAAAAAAAACAGAGAAATATCTGATCATAATTACATGTTCAGTATATATTATAATAAAAATGTCCGACTCGTTTTGGGTATGAAAAATCAGATGAGAAAATTAATTTCATGGGCAAATAATGGAGGCTTAATTTTAAAAAAAAGCTGATAATAAAAAATGCAAAAAACACTTTTCATCAAACTGCGCCTTTTCCGATGAGATTGTAAACACTCTAGGTGACATACTTATATCCGGGATGTTGCTAAACTTATCAAGAACCATAGATTCCAGCAAGGCTAATGGCCCTGACAACATTCCAATCATAGTGCTTAAGAAGCTTTAACTAGAACTAGCGCTAACTATTCTTACAAAGCTGTTCAATCGTTGCTTAAAGGAAAATACTGAAGATCCGTTTTCTTCGTCTTAATACAGACAAATCAATCCCCTGTCCGTCATGAGTAAGTTGTTTGAATCTGTGATTAATCAAGAAGTGTACAAGCTCCTCGGCAGTAAACAATATACTCCATGACAAGCAATATTGAATTAATTCCTGCAAGGTCAACTGCTTACGTGCTGACTGTAATATCACACAGAATCTATTAATATATTGATAGTTGATTCGTCTTTAGAACAATAGCTTTTGGCATATCAAACCTTTTTGATAAGCTTTGGCATAAAGGTTTGCTTCACAAGCTAGCTAGCTATGGAATATCTGGAAATGTATTTTCAACCATCAACTCCTTTCTCTCTGATAGGTTTATAAAATTAGTCGCTGATGGGCAGAAGTCTGAAGAACATAGTGACAATGTGGGTGTGCCTCATGGATCCATTCTACAAGTTTTTTTTATGAAAAATCTCCCCAATTACATTCTTTCGTCTATTCGTTGATATCTATGCAGATGACACACCTTTTTATGGCAACACATCGAAGAGCACTTATGATCAAGATATTGCTGAGTCTCTCTATTATGACTTCAAGCAGGTAGTTCAATGGGGGGAAAAGGTGGATAGTTACTTTGATACATATCACATCACGCTTCTCTCTTTTCACCACCAGCGCTCGGATAGTCACTGCCTAAATTGAAATGAATACCACTCTCTTTGAAGAAGTATTCTGCTTTAGAAAGCTTCTAGGACTGACCTTCAACGTAGAGTTCAAATTGAAGACTGACATAAAAACTGTTGCTACGGTCGCTAGAAAAATGTTTGGATCATTCTACTGCCCTTGAAAGTAGCTCAATCCTGAATCACTCCTCTATATGTATAAGGTCAACTATGTCCGAAGATGCAGTACTGTGTCCACATATAAGGAGATGCTGCTCAGAGCAACGTTTCTTTGATTGACGGGTTGCTTGTTTTTTTTCTACTCGATCATTATTTTCATGGTAGGTGCTTGACTGAGGTCGAATATATGCCCCCTTTAAAACATTGACAACAAAAACTCGTCTACCTACAACCAGTGTAAATATGTTTTCATTTCTCCCTCTGTGTACCTAAAACTAAACGGAACTGCTATTAGCACAGATCCTTTCCAAGAACTATCCGTAAACCACGGAATAATCACGTATTCAAATGATTCAAAGATTAGTTTTATCCTCTGTTTTCTCATCAGTTTAGTTTGTTTCGACTTATGAATAATTTTTATCTGGTTTTCTTATCGATTAGTTTTCCCTTTCGCATCGATTAGTTTTGGCTTTCTCATTGATGAGTTTTTCTCATCGATCAGTTTTATCTCATATTTCTTATCGATTAGTTTCGTTTAAATAGATTAAAGTAGTGAATAGTAATTACGTGGTGAAGCGATAGTAAACGGGCGTAGCCAGCTAGTTGATTGATAAATTGATGTTAATATAAAGTATATATTTGATTTTAATTTTAATATAAAGTATATATTTTATTTTATAAGTTGTATAGTTGTGTGAGCTCATTTACATTATTTGATTCCCCTTGAAGGGCGAAATGCCTCTTAATATACCCATAGTCGAAACTCAGTGGGCATATGTAAAAAGAGATAATTCCATAAAAGTCCGAATTATTGTTTTTTAAAGTGAACTAGTATTTAAACCTCCGACTACGTCTAGTTATTTATATTACAACCTGCATTTTTTATTATCAATTTCTGAGAGCGTACTTTAAACTTATGTTTATTAATTATACCCAGGTTTCGTTTAACTATTATAAACTCATGTCGCCTTATTGCTGATTACACGAAGACTCTTACAATTCTATCAGAAACCCCATTCATCCAAAAAACACAATACGTCATCTCTGTCCGTCTAATCAGCTTCCGATTCTCACGATTAAGCAGGATCAATCATTTGACCCATTTCATAACCCTAGTCTGAAACGTCCCCTATTTTCCAACTTAACCGGCATATATATCACCGATATATGTCAGCTAATGTTTTTTCTACTAGTAAACATATTTCGATTTCCATTTGTCATAAACTTTACACAACCTTATTATCGGAATTATATTGCATATTTCTATAACCCTCACGTTAAATCAATTTCTATAAATTTCCAAACTCACTGGTCGTTATCGGCGTTTTTCCGATAAAAAGCTTCTTCTAAAAAGAATCTCCCCATCGTTGTATCATATGCATCATTCAATTCTTACAAAAATGTCCAAGTTTACATCGCTTGTACCAGATTCATCTACTTATTAATCCTTCCAATCAATAGGAGGGTAGCATATTTCTATTATTTGCAAAGTTTAACCTATTTTCTATCAACAACTCGCTCTTTTTACATCGCAAAATGTCGCACCCCATGTCTTAAAGTATGTCATCCATAAAATGGTTAATAAAATTCACACCCCTTTCTGCAATCAAACTGTATGTGGTGCAAACATACTTGAGTCTATACCTGATTTACCCGCCAAGTTTCAGTCATAAATGCCCAACAGCATGTATTTTGGGTAAAGTACCCATTAATTAATTATTAACGCAATTATCTATACGTATAAGATAGAGTACTGTTTACAGGTATGTGAATGTGCCGGTCAGAGCACTGTTGCTGCCTTGACAGAGAATAAGACCGACTTCCCTGCAGTCTTTTTTTCTAACAGAAGAAAGGTTGCAAGTTTTTCTATAATTGTTATTTTAATGGTAAGTGCTCGACTTAGCTCCAATATATGCCCCTGCCTTAAGCATTCACGACAAACGCTCGTCTAGCTACAACCACTGTAAATAATTTACATTTCTTACTCTGTGTGTTTATACTAAACGATACTTTCATGGTCAAAGAGAAACGTTTCTTTCCAAGAACTACTTTTCTGTGGAACACATCCCATAGGTCTACTTTCCAGCAGACTACAACATTGTTGTTTTCAAGTCTAATGTAAACAAATTCTTGTTGAGCTGTCTTTTTAAATAATCAAATTCTGTACAGTTTCAAGCATCATTAGCAATTTTCAAGGTGCTGTCTCACCGTCCAACTGACAAACTCAATCACCATTATCCTCAAGTTGCATTTTGGCCTTGATAAGCGGTGACGCATTAGTATATGAAATAAAATATATGGGAAAATAAGCTTAGGGAAACAAATGTTGATGAACTCTTTGTTTGTTTAGGAAAAGAGTAAGCAGGGAGAATTCCACCAGCCCGCAGTTCTTGGAATAGGAAGCTGTATTACAATGAGGTATCAACACAGCGAATTGGTGAAGATCACAAAACCAACGACTTAAATAACCGGAACAAAGGAAGCAGCGAATAGATCACACAATTCTAAAAAAAATATGCCATAATATTATTTATAGAAAATACTGAGACTAGCAACATCTTACTATTTGAATGATACTTCCAAATCGTATTTTAAAAGTTGTTAAAAAAGGCCTAGTTTTACAAGTGGAAAATAAATTAAACGTAAAGGACTCATGTGCAATGCTGGATATATACACTTAGTTGGGAATAAAATATGGTGGAAGCTGACCAATAAAAGAATACTTATAAAAACTGAACAAACTAGAACTATAAAAACGGGTAAAATGACCAGTCTTTAATCTAATATATTTTTATGGAACTCGCTCCAGACAAGGCATGAATCCACTTGATGTAAGGAGCTAAAAAAACAAAATACGATAATCGGAAATACAAGAGATGTCTATTGACCTTAGTCCTGAAAGGACCTAGGCTATCGATAAGAGGAAAACAGTCAGCAGGATGAGAATTCCACAAGTTCTTGGAAAAAAAGCTACTGGAATAAGAACATCAAAGACGATGTTTTAATTTATTTTAGTAATTTAATGAAAAAAATAAGAATTAATATAGAAATGTGTGTGTTAAGGCGGTGGAACAGGAACACAGAGGCTTTCGTTCATTGCTGTGTAACGCTTGCATCAGCAGTTTATTTACAAGGTGTCCGTAAAGTCTTTGCACATAGGTAAAATTACAATTTTTTTTTTTTAGTGCAAACGACATCCATAACATTCCCATCATTGAGAATGCAAATATTTATTCGGTTTCCAAAATTAACTTGGAGTGGATGCCAAAAGTCTTCATTGACTCCGACTTTTGAAAATCCAATCTTTATTTGTTGAGTCATTTGCATTGGATCTGTGATTTTGGTTGAGTACATTTTCTCTTTTAGCCTAGCCCAGAAAGATAAATAAAGGAGACTAAAGGGGAAATGGGACCACTTCAAATGAAATTGCTATTCAACCAATATATCACGTTCGTAATCCGTCGGAGATATTTAATATTGCATTTCATGCGATTAAATGAAAAATTCCGAACTATCCTTTGGGTCCAGATATTTCAGACACTTTATATAATATAAATGCTGTTTCCCAGTCTATACGTAGTGTCGTCTTTATCTCTGTCTATCAGAAAAAGGAGACGATTTAAAATAAAACTCTATAGCAAGATAAGATGCAATTCATTTCAGTTAAAATTGTACGAGGTATCAAATGGTGGTATTAGACT
>OY744519.1:10670930-10678430 GCA_963556195.1 Sepiola atlantica | reverse complement strand
CAACATCCAGCTCCTCTCAAATGGGCATTCTGATTTGAACAAAAAAATTGCACGTCGAAGAATTTTTCATTCACTGACCTAGAACAGAAAGGTAGTATCAGAACAGATACTACATTGGATTCTAGCCAAAAGGACAATATAGACTATAGTCGTATCATGTAGTTTCTCATAAAAAGGGGTTAACAGTTGTATTTAATCATCTTCCTTTGTTGTATGCGTAGAACGAATGATCAGCTCAAACAAACGACGAATAGCACGAATTTGGTGTAGGAAAGCGACATGTATTTCCTCTTGTAACCGGTTTTTCTTTTAGCTTAGAAATGGGGGAGAAGATGGAAATGAGAGGGGAGGGGAACAAGGTAAATTGTTTGTTTTTGTTTGTTTTGGATTTTGCAGAAAATGATTGAGCTTTGTAAATAGAAAAAAAACAGCAATGCATGGTGCATTTTGGGTCAGGACACCGATATCTTCAGACAGCCTGATCTGGTAGAACCAGCCAGTTTTTGGATTGATCTCATAATGCTTCAGGTAGTAAGACCTTGATTTGGAATATTTAGAAAAATAGAAGCTACCCCTTCGTGTGGAACACTGTTTCAATAGTAGTAGTAATAGTAACAACAACAATAGCAAAACAATTTCCATAAACATACAATTCTGATTGGGTAACTGTTTACAAAATACTCAATTTCAATTGGTTATCAGAAGCGCAATTCACCTAATCAGAAAGAGTTAATCTGAGAGCCGAGTAAGTGTTTTGTGTCAACACAAAATCAGTCAGTTGTAAGAGTCTCACCACGGACCTTTTCAATAAAATGTGGTTGTATGTACTACTATCATACTCATTTCGAGTTTAGCCACATCTATGCTCGATCTACCGGTTATAAGTTCTTAACTTAACTTGAGGCTCGCATTTACAAATAACCGGGGACTTAGAACCAACATTAACAACTTAGAAACTTTTCTCCTGACAAACTCCCTGGATATCCTAGCACTAAGTGAAACGAACCTTCAATCCTCAATCTCCTTTCCCCTTCTTGATATGACTGATAACCTTCCACTTTACCTTAAGGACTCTGACAAACATATGCACGGGCTAGGAGTGTCTGTTCGGCAAACCCTTCACTGACTAGCGAACATAGGTTAGAAGCAGATGACCAAGTCTACATGTGCTTTAGATTGACCTTACATAACAGAGTTAGTTATTTATATTTCCTATACTGTTATCCTTCGACCCAGGACTGTACCCTGCTTGACTCTGTCTCTGAAAGCTTTGATAGAGGACTCTCACTCGACTCGAAGGCCCACACACATGTATTCGGGTTGGAATTTACAAGTGTTACTGATACAGCGTCAAAATTTACGTTTTGATTTCTCCTCAGCTCACGACCTCTCGCAGACTGTCATTTTTCCGACCCGCCTTGCTGATCGTGCGGACCAGCAAGCCTCACTTCTCGATCTGTTCTTGACCTCAATACTCGAGGCTTGTGTGAAGAATGCCCATAGCCCGCTCGGAAACACTGATCACGTTGTGGTAATAATAATTATCACCTTAAAAACCCGTCGAGCCCTTGCTCAAAACGACGAGAAACTATGAGCAGGAAGATTTTGAATCCCTCAGCGACGCCCCATTGGGTGAAACCTTCTCGCTCCCTGCTGATCGGTGTGCAAATGAGCTAACCGAATGGTCAAAGCAGGCAATGGTGCTTATGTCCCCACGCGAAAATGTTTCAGCAACCCCCACTCTCCTCAATGGTTAACCTCAGAATGTGCAGCTGCTATTGCTGTGAGGTAGCAGGCATTCCGAACATTCGGACGCCATTGACAGACATTTATAGAGGCAAGAAATGATTGCAAAGTAGTGATAGATGACGCAAAGGGAAGGTATACAGAGATAACCTAAAAACGCATTCAGTCACAGAAACAAGGTACTCATGATTTTTTTGAAAATTTACAATAGTGTGATGAACAATGGGCAATCGCCAATTCTCTTGCTATCATATCACAACGATCTGGTTTGCACGGCCACTGATAAGGCTGAACTACTTGCCAAGCGTTTCGCCTTAAACTACACTTGTGACTCAGCAAACCACCCTTTCCCTAAATTCCCATTACGAACTGAAGCCACACTTGATAACCTGGTCATCAGCCAATCTCAGGTCAAAGTCATCATAAAAGAACTTGACACCTCCAAAACCTGTGAGCCTGATCTTATACAAGTAGTAGTAATAAAGAATTGCACGGCTAGGCTGGGGCCTGTCCTCCCCACATTATACAACAAATGCCTTGCTGAATCTTGTTTCTACTGATAGTTGGAAGATTGCCTCTGTGGTACCAGTATTTAAGTATTCTGGAGATAGGACTTATCCTCTAAACAACCGCCTAATCAATCTACTCTCGATCTTCGATAACATCTTTAAATCATTAATTAATCTAGCGATAGTCTTGTACCTAACTAATGCTAAACTTCTTCTGGTCATCAATATGGATTTAGACAAGCACACAGATATCCTAACGGTCATCTTTGAACGCATATGTTCTACACTAGGCAAGGCAGGTGAAGCTAGAACGGTAGCGCATGATATATCCAAGGCCTTCGACAAGGTCTGACATTAAGGGCTTCTCCTAAAACTGCACTCATATGGTATTACTGGACAAATATTTAACATAATTAAATCTTTCCTAATAAAAAGAAAGATCCAGGTTATCCTCGATGGCCGTTCATCTAAACAACAAGATATAAATGCTGGTGTACCCCAGGGATGACTCCCTGGACCGTTACTGTTCCGTATTTTCATAAATGACCTCCCTTATGCCATTGAGACTGGAATAGGAATATTTGCTGACGACACCACGCTCTGCTGTTGTCATGTGGGCAAAACCGACGCGCACATATCTGAGGCAATGGCTGAATCCTTAGAAAATGATCTCCAGTGGATTGGGGTATAAAATGGATTGTAACGTTTGATGCCACAAAGACAGAGCTACTTTTCTTCCAATAACTACAAGAAACCTCTTCAACCACCGATTGTCATGGCAAATAACACCCTACCTGAGAGTTCATCATTCAAACTCCTTGGCCTAACTTTCACAGATAACATGAATTGGAATAAATACATTGAAGACATTGCCAAGGCTGCCGCAAAGAAGGTTGGCTCCCTCTACCGTGCTAGTAACCTTCTCACACCTGACAGTACCCTGTATCTCTACAAAGCCACCATCCGCCCATGCATTGAGTATTGTTGCCACATCTGAGCTAGTGCATCATCCACTAGTCTTTCCCTCTTAGACAAGGTATAAAAAAGAATCGCCAACCTAATTGGACCCTCCCTATCCACCAATTAATAGCCGCTGTCCCATCGCCGCAATGTTGCTTCCTTGTGCCTGTTTTACAAGTACTTCAATGGATTATGCTCTGATTAACTTGCGGCTCTGGTGCCCCTACGACGCAAATCCACTTGACCAAATCCCATCATTTACTCTGAAGGTCTTCAGATGCCGAAGAGCTTTCTACTCCAAAAGCTTCTTTTCTCGTGCTGCTGGACTCTGGAACTTCCTCTCTGTTTTTGTTTTCCTGACGGTATTGACATGCAACAATTTAAAACTAATGTAAACAAACATCTCGCTGCACCCCCCCCAATTTAGGTTGACACCGCCAAACCTTCACCCTTGTTCTCAGTAGCCCCCTACGTCTACAGTGGCAGCCTGCCTGGTTTTGGGTTAACTATGTTAAAAAAAACAGAAAAATACTGTCCTCACAAGAAACCTTCACACACTCGTTCGCGAATGTGTCAGACATACACTGACTTATCACAGGAAGAACACATTTGCACATTGCTTAATCAGTCAACCTAAACCGTTCCACAAAAATCGTTACGAGACGCTTTCGTGACAATACTATTCAATCTAAGGAATTGAGTGTTTTGCTGCTGCTGGTGATAATAGGAAACTTCAAATTTTGATTTTAACGAAAAATACTGATTCTCTTCTTGTTAGATAGTAAGGAGTTTTGAATAGAAGGGGTGGGGGTAAAGCGGAAGTCGGAAATGACGTAACTTCTCTCCGGGGCTGATTCTGTCTCTTCAACCTGAACCAGCCGATGAACGAGATGTGATAACTGATCGCCACCCAAATCAGGATATGCGACAATGGGTACAGGTGATCAAAGGTTGTTAAGGTATCTCTCCAAAATTCACTTAGGCAATATCTCTCTCTCTCTTTCTCTCTCTCTCTCTCTCTCTCTCTCTTTCTCTCTCTCGTACGCATGCGGTAAATTTATGTCTCTCTCATGTTTAATAAAACTTATAAAAACTAAATCCGGCGTTTATGTGTAATCGATCATGGCAAAATGACAGGCGCCAGCAACGACAGAACCTGACTATATGCCCAACGGTAAGCAGTATTCAACATTCTAACCTTCAAATCTATTCCATTCATTTACATGGTTTGTTTAAAATTGTATTTCTTCAAAAATGGTTAAATATTGGTCGAGTACAATATTGTTGGTTGAGGATAAAATCGGGGTCAGCTTATTTTACGTGGATGTCCACTCGGTCTCCTATATACTAGGAAGTGATATGATTCGAAGAACATACGTGTGAACTTGAAGTTTTAGAGATGTCAGGATAATATATGATTAAGCAGTAATTATTAACCTCTCACCCCATCACATTGGTTAGTGGTTCGAAACAAATACAACAAAACGAATACATCTCTTCTTGTCTTCAACCATTTGCCTGGTTTCGGCGCTTATTTTTGGGGTATGAACGAACTTGTTAGAAGGCGACGTTCTCGGTCGGGCAAGATCACATTTAAGAAACGAACGGTCAGCAAGATATGTTATGAACTTTACTGTATTTTAATTGAGGGTGACTTGTGAAACATTAGAACCCCCCCCCTCAGAGAGGAAGTATATATATAACACAATGTTGGATAGTCACCGTTACTCTCATGTTTACTACGATCCGTAGTGGTCGTACGTGTCTGCCACATCTACGTATTAAATATAAAGTATTGCTAACCACATACTTTTTTTTACAAATATAGTAGTAAAATAAAATCTGTATTAATACACTAATCTAATCGTGTACAAAATATATACGCGGTCTATGCCTCAAATGCCTAAATAGTTGGTATGACGTAAAACCGAACAACCAAAAAACGAATCACTCATAACTGAAATTTTAAAAAACCAACACCGCAATAATGCTAGGCGTCATATATAATAAATTGGCCGCACTGCCTACTTTATAGGACATATAACCCAACAAAAACCAGCCTTATATAAAGTGTGCGTCGTTTTCTTTTTTTCAGAACAGTGCAATCGGAATGAAAAAAAAACACGGGAGAGTGGGGCAGAAGCCTGCTTACCTACTTAACTTTATATCGACAGATATATGTGGCCACTATATTCCCAAACAAACCATATTCAATATTTCATGGTACTGATGCATAATCTAACACAATTTCCGCCAACTTTGCCTCGGCATCTTCCGGCAGTTTCCGCCGAAAAAAACACCAAACACAAAGACTGACAGACAATAACACAAAAAACGCTGCTGCGTCGCCGTTTTATGTATTTTTAAAGAATAGTTTCAAGCAAATATATTATTTTTTAGACGAAGAAAAGTTTCAAGCAAATAATTTATAAACTAACACCAAACTTTATAAATAAAAAAAACCTAGCAAAGCAACTGTTTATAATAATTTTTCTTTTCAAGAAAATATTCTGATAATGTTTTTTTGGGACCAAAAAATATACATATTCAACTGGTAAAACGTCTGGATTTTTTAAAAACCTTTTTTATGTAGACATAACGAAACATAGCAAAAGAGCTGTTAAAAACCTGTTTTTCTTCTTCAAGAAAAGTTTCTGATAATAATTATTCGAGGGCCCAGGAAAATAAGCATACTCAACTCGTAAAAAGATCCATTTTTGATTGAGAAAAGACCGTGTCCTACGTGAATGATGCTGCATTTAATATTTGCCCATCTTTATGCATATATGTAATCCTGCACATAAACTCGCATTTTGTGCATTAGTTTTCTTCTGAATTAATAAATAGACACAGTTCTTGGCAGTAAGAGATGATTCTTTCCAGTGATTAGATTCGTTAAAATCCATGTTTATATTTGACACATTTTTTGGTTGTTGGGTTTTCATAATTTACTCAATTTCAAGATTTGTTAAAAACTTGTCGTCTGCTTACATGTGACAGCTGATTTGCTAATTACTTCGCCATCTTTCGGCGGCATACGTAACCTGCTCCGATTCTGCATCAATAACCTCCTCTTTTATTGAAAATATTCACAATAATTATCTCACGTTTGAAAATAAAAACGTAAATTAAACAGTTAGATATTCAGTTGATTACAATCATATGTTTTAAATGTTCATCTTATACATGCAATAAAACCAGCTAAAATGACTATATGAAAACGCTTAATATCTCTTGTCATATGTTGTATGCAATTAATTCCGTTTCACCAGTTTCTTCTTAAGGCAAATATCAGCAATTGTATTTCCCATCGATTTCACCGATTACATATTAAATCCAGTCGATAGTAATATTTTGTTTAGTTAGATTTAAGGAAAGAAACGAGTAGAGATTCTCTTACAATAAGAAGTATTTCCACTCTTTATCATTAACAATCGGATTTTATTGTATCAATCTCATCTTATTTAATGTTTGTATGAATTGATTCATACAGCGATGCTATGTAACACACGTTTTGATTGACTAATCGATATAATTTGTTTATAGTGTTCACCGATCGTTGTGTTTGGTTCAAATTAGTGATTGCATGAAACTAGAAAATAAATGTCAATTACTGTAGACAATTAAATTTATTGACAAAAATTTATATCTTAAAAGTTATTAATTTTTTAAAGATTAAACCTTTCCACGCTTATTTATACAAATGGCTCATTCTAAGTGAAATAAAAACAACTGATTATTGCAAAGGAAACTAGATGAATTAATTATAAACTTCCAGTGAAAATTAAGACAGTTCTTCAAAGCAAAACCTATAAGTTTCATAAACATTGCAATTTAATTCCTATACAAGTCTCTATAATTATATAGAGCGAAATAAATTTCGTTATTTTTATTTTGTATTAAGTTCATTTTAAGTGCATGTGTGTGTGTGGAGTTATAAAAAAAACAAAATGAATAATCTACTTACAATCCGAGAAACGGTGATTATCTGAAATTAGTATATTATATAATATAATATAATGTTACATATTAGACACAATTGATAAGATGAACAAAATACAACTATAAATTTAATAATAATAATAATAATAATAATAATAATATATATATATATATATATATATATATATATATATATATATATATATATATCATCCTTATAAACAAGTTAAATAAGACTGGAAGGATTTAATATATAACACAATTAGCTGCAGCTATTTGGAAAGTACTTGCTTTTGTTATTTATTCAGAAAATAACATTTTATAACATAAGTATTCGTGGAAC
>OY744519.1:10605930-10668430 GCA_963556195.1 Sepiola atlantica | reverse complement strand
GCAAATCTTACATACGTATTTACGGCAATCCGATAATTTAAAAAATGAAAACAACAATTCTCTACCTAAATATTTATAGGTTTTAAAAGCTCAAAATCGGAATCAGTAATTGTATCGGAATCAGGAATTTAGAAGATTTAGAATCGGTAATTGTATCTGATTCGCGAAAAATATTGGAATCGCCCGATCGCTAGTTACTACCAATCTATAAAACCGTAAGTTTCTATTAATGAAACATATCATACACCCTTATATTTCCTTTAAAAACTTATTAATCCTGATAACGTGAGAGGAAGATGTGAAGGCATATAGACAAGCATATAAGCATGTATACTAGAACAGTAGTACCTACCCTGCCTTTCCCATGATGCAGTAAAATAATTTATTATTTTTTTTATTTGACTGTACATTTTATATCTTACAATAGACAATTCGTATTGCATTCTTCACTTTAAAATAAGTCACTCCTCTACTGATTTTTATTTTACGTGATTATTAAAAAAATACTTCATATTAAAAGTCGTCTTGGCCGGACTAAGTATTTTTTTTTAAATGCAGCGAATAATGTTATTATCTTGTCAATAAAACGCTACAACAATACCCGATTAAAACTGGCTAATCAGAATAAAATGTAATTGATCAGCTTAAATTCTATTCGTGCCTGACTTTGAACATCCGACAAGATAACTTTATATAACAAATGTGGCAATGTTAGCGACATGTCGACCAATTACACGAGAAGCAAAGACGTATCGGCTGATGAATTGCTTCGGATGTTTGTGAAGTCAGTAAGAGTAATGGCGAAATTTTGTGACGAGCGGCTGCCATCTACTGATAAGGAGCGGATAGATTTCGGCCTATCAAGTGACGCGCCTCAACCTATTAATCAAGTAGTGATGACTTGCTATATGCCGTACGCGCCGTTCCCGGGAGCTTCCTGCTCTCCATGCGCCACCATCTCCACTCGGAGTAAGTCATACCCGACTCATTTTCGCTGACGCCAACGACATCGCCGCTCTTGAAGCGCGCGTTCCGTGCAATTCCATTCATCTGCCCTGGTTTATGTAACTTTCCACCTCATATGCTAAAAACAACTACACTTTAATGACATTTATTTTTATTTATATTCAAGAATTGAAATATCGGAATATAATTGTATTATTTTTTTTATTAACAGGCACCTCGGTTTTGTCCGGGATTAAATGAACACCCGGCAATGCTGCATTATAGTTAACAAGAATAAAAAGGATGAAATACATTTAACTAATAACTGTTACCAAAGGAAATAAAATACAGTGTTCCACCTATCTGCATATATGGTTTATGTTTTCAAGTCGTTAGAAGCGCTTTTCCAATTTCAATATCAGATGTCATTCAAATCGGATATCGATAGGGTTCATAATCACAATATAACTGTCGTCGGCTTTCCGGAAATTACCAAGGTTTTATTAGTGTTTTTCTGTAATTTTCTTTATTCCACTAGGAAGAAAATTAAATTTGATTGCGTTTGGAACATTTATTTGTTGCATATGTGTTTGTTTTAACACCTAAACAGAAAAAAAGGATGAATTAAAAATCGTTGATTTCTGGAAAGCCACCGGGATTTTTTGGATTATAACCCTAGCAATATCTTATTTGAATAACATCTTATATTTGAATTAAAAATAAAACGCTTTCAAACACTTTAAAAGATAAACAAATATGTAGGTTGATAGAAAAGTAACTTTTAGTGCCTTTGGTAACAGTTATTTGTTAAATATTTGTTGTGTTCACCTTTTATCATTGTTAACTCCAATGCAGCATTGCTGGCCACCCTTGTGGTCACTTGCCGCCAGAACTGAACTCCGACATTATGATTTTTATTCTTATTATTTAATTTGTATAATTGTCATCTTCACGTTATAGATTCAACTCGACGTACATGCGACCGTCGGTCACATGTGATAAGAGTATGCATTCTAAATTGATTTCATTCGGAAATTCATGAACATATATATATATATATATATATATATATATATATATATATATATATGCCTTTTATACTCCATAAGCACGTGAACATATTGGTTCGAGTTAGATCGACAAAGTTAAGCGATGTTACGCATGTTCAGTACACGGTGGGTGACAATTTTGGAACACCAGGCGCTGTAAGTTGTAAGATGGCGGCACCTTCCTGCAAAAAACTGCAAAAACTACCGCCGTGAACGGGATATACATGTGACTAGGAACCTCTTGTCAATTGGATATTCCTGATGAACTTCCTCCTTTGGAAGAAGTCGTCTGAAACCAAGGAGAATGCGTGCAGCAACTAGGACAGGCTATATATATTTTAATAATACGTCTCTTTATTTCTATAGTATAATTCTATGTGTCTAATATGTATTTCCATAGAATATTTTTTAGTAAACTATATATATATATATATATATATATATATATATATATAAACACCCAGCAGGGTTACCCAGCGTTACCCGGGACAAAAGTGTAATATATTTCTATTAAAACTTCTATTTGTCTACCTCTCGTTATTCTTCTCTCTTATCTGTCATTCTGTTCCTCTAACCCTTATTCTTCTTGTCTCTCGCTAACCCTCAGCCTAACTTTCTTTCCCCTCCGCTCACACAATTCATCTCAAACTGGAAACACACACACATCCAACTCTCTCGAGGAATGAGTCGGCATTTCTTTGTAAATTAGTATATAATAGCACTGAATAACCGACACCCTGACGAAACCTGCTTCAGTTGACTCCCAGATAATTTATATTTTTGTCTAAATTTTGGATAATATTTAATAGAGCAACGCTGATCAAAAATATACAACCTTTGTGGTTCTTTGGTTGGCATTTGTTTTTAATTTTAGCTCGGCATACACACACACAACTGCCCTTTTATATAATACATTATTACTATTATTATTAGTGTTATTATTATTAGTACTAGTAGTATTAGCAGTAGTACTAGTAGTAGTAGTATATAAACGTCTCAATATTCTGTTTATCCTTGTATAGTAGTAAACACACTTCCTATTTTGGCATCTAATTTACATACATGTTTGCGGTGTGAACACCCACTATGTAAATTACACACCAACGCATACAAAAGAGAATCACGTTTTTTTATGCTCAGAGAGACATTCAGAAATATTAGAGAATAGATGTAATTAATTTTTTAAATATTAAACTTTTCCACACTTATTTATACAAATGGCTCATTCTAAGTGAAATAAAAACAACTGATTATTGCAAAGGAAACTAGATAAATTAATTATAAACTTCCAGTGAAAACTAAAACAGTTCTTCGAAGCAAAACCTATAAGTTTCATAAACATTGCAATTTAATTCCTATACAAGTCTCTAAGATTATATAGAGCGAAATGAATTTCGTTATTTTTATTTTGTATTAAGTTCATTTTAAGTGCATGTGTGTGTGTGGAGTTATAAAAAAGAGGGGGGGGGGGAGAAATAAATAGAGATACTCATTCAGTGTAGTCGTTCAGAATGTTTGTGAGATTTAAAAGAAAATGTGCACTATGTCCGAGACAAATTTGACACTTTCTGGGACGAAAAAATAATTCATACTTTGGCGTATAATTGAAGCATTCTGAGCAACTATTAGTAGATATTTTACCGAATACATCTCACTTAAACACGCCACCCTGAGTCTCCAAAACGGCTCCCGGATAGGAATATTAAATAGTTAAAATGGTGCTTAAACGAAAACATATAATATCATCAAATGTGTCTAGAACACCTTATATGTAAAGGGAGCGTCCATTTATAGCAAAACATTTTAATTTACATCAAATTGGATTTAATTAATTAATTATACTTAAAAACTTAATTTTGTTTCTTAAATGACGCTCCCCTCCCGAGGCAGTCAGACCCTATAATTGTATTCTAGTTAATACCAAAAACTTAGGCTACATCATGACACCTAGGGCGTGAAAGGGAGTGGATCAAACTACAGTATTTCGCCAGAAGACAAAAATAAATCTGTTAAGCTATATCCAAACCGATATATCATATGCAATAGAAAAATGAGTTCTAGTAAATAAATGAGTAAATATACCAAAAATGCATGTGTATACTATATGTCACCCGCGACGATACACTCAATTCATGTTTTAATTCGTGTAAGGATACGTCCAATCGTTCTTCTGCTGTAGCAGAAGATGCATCTGACACCATCTTATTATTATGTGAAGATTTCGAAGGCAAAACGCGATAAATACAATTTGTTTAAATTGCGACGTTTTGTAATTTTAGAACATGGCTGCTATGTATAAGAGGAAGTCATATCGGTTACATAAGAAAAAAGAGTGAGACAAACAATAGAAAACAATAAAAAACAATATTTGTTCTTTGCCTTTTGGCTGGGATCAAACAAGTATCTGTTCCGATGGATGCTACACCCTATAGACCGGCCCCGTCTTAACGTTCGGGCCTTGATTCTGCCGGTCTTGGGTGTTTTCTTGTTCAGTTCTAGGAGTTCCACTCTCCCAGGCGTTTCCTTCTCACCCTTTGAGAAGGAATTAGTTTATTGTTTTCACCAGATGCGCCCTTACAGGGGAATGCCGACGGGGTTGTTCAGGCAATTTTTCTAGGCCAGAGTGCTCAACTTCTCGGGCGCTGGCTTTCACATCTAACCTTCCGACCATGTGTCATGTCTTTCTGCTGTGGAAGGGAAGTATATAAAACAAAATAAGCGAAGACGTGAAAAGAAAAAAAAAGAAATAAAGAAAGGAAGACAGAAGAAAGGAAGTAAATAAGAGAGAAAGAAAAATGGACAAGTAAGAATATGATGGCAACCTATAATGCAAAGAAAGAAATATAAAGATGAAAGAGAACGAATAGGGAGAATAAGCGAGAAAGAAAGTGATATATACATACACAGAGAGAGAGAGAGAGAGAGAGAGAGAGAGGGAGAGAGAGTAAGAGAGATAAGGAAATATACATCTTTGAGGCACGCATGTTCTCCAACGATAGCTTGCAAAAAAATTAAATAAATTAATGTTTCATTTAAATTGCACGATGTTTTGATTTTCCAAAATATTTCACTTAAATGCATCTCTATGCGTGCCTCAAATATGTCAATTTATTTAAATAGCGCCAATCTAGGCATAACATCGACTGGACTACACTTATCCTAGCGTTTTTTCAGAACTTGACGTGCCTTTCTGTTTCTATCGTGATTCGACTCTTCAGGGTTAATACCATCAAAATGAGAAAGACAAGAAGAAAACAACTATAAGACAGTCTCGCCTGAAAAAGTTGTTCTACAACGAAAGCTTGAGAAAAATTAAATAAATTAATTTTTCATTTAAATTGCACGATGTATTGATTTTGAAAATATTTCACTTAAATACCTTTTCATGCGTGCCTCAAAGATGTTGTCGATTTCCTTATTCAAATAGCGCCAATCTGCGCATAACACGACCGGACTAAACTTATCCTAACGTCTTTTAGAACTTGACATGCCTTTCTGATTCTACCGCGATTCAACCCCATTGGGGTTAATACTATCAAAATAAGGAAGAATAAAAGAAAAAAAAACTATAAAACAGTCTGGCCTGACAAAGTGGTTCTACAACGAAAGCTTGCAAAAAAGCAAATTAATAATTTTTTTTTCATTTAAATTGCACGATGTGTTGATTTTGAAAATATTTCACTTGAATACATTTTCATGGGTACTTCAAAGATGTTGTCATTCAAATAGCGCCAATCTGGGCATAACACCGACCGGACTAAACTTATCTTAACATCTTTTAGAGCTTGACGTATTTTTCTGCTTCTATCGTGATTCAACCCTCAGGGTAAAGGCCATCAAAATGAGGAAGAATAAAAGAAGAAGAAAAATACAACTATAAGACAGTCTCGCCTGACAAAGTTGTTGTAAAACGAAAGCTGTATGATTTGTTAATTTAAATTGCACGATGTGTTGATTTTCAAAATATTTCTATTATATATATATATATATATATATATATATATATATATATATATAAAGTTATTAAAATATATTTATCGTTAGGCGATTCGCTACGGAGATGAAACGCGGGATTGTCTGTGTAGCTTAATTGCAATAAATATATTTTAATAACTTACTATCTACCTCTACTAGGGTATTGAGCATTGTTGAAGTAAATACTGAAAAATACGATATTCCATTACAAGATTTTTATGTGGATACATTAAATAATAATTATATATATATATATATATATATATATATATATATATATATATATATATATATATATATATATATATATATATATACAGGGTGGGCCAAAATAAGGGTCCTATTTTTAAATTAGAATAACTTGAATTTGAATAACTTCCACAAAATAAAAGTTAAACTCACCAAACTTTATGTGTGTGTAGACTGACCCTTCCGAGATTTTTTGAAATAAACAAAACAAATTTTAGCCGAAAAACACTTCTTAAAACTTACAAAAACTAAAGTATTGTTTTTTACACTGTTTTGAGTTTTTTAAGCGAAAATAATGTTTTCTAAATGAGGGTACGTTCCTTAGGGCTAATACGGCTCATGCTTGCTTCGGAAGGGGTCCTTTACTTATTCTAAAAAAAAAAAAAAATCAATAAATAAAAAAGTAATGAATTTTTTAAAATAGGACCCTTATTTTTGCCCACCCTATATATATATATATATGTATACATATATATATATACCTGGGCACATATACAGAAAATAATTTAGCTATATATCCTATCGCCCCCTTAAAAAAACAAGGACAATTAAAAGATAAGCAGTCACACTAGGCGTGTTATGGCTTGATCGTTTGAACACTATCCGACTAATTTTCTGTATATGTCCGCTGATTTGACATTTATACAGTTTAAATTATCGTTATCCATTTGTTAAGTGATGGTGGTCTAAGAGTTTGATATCAGGCTGCGGAGTCGAATGTGACTTTGCAACCGCGTTCGAATCCTTCCGACCGGCAGTAATCAGCATCTCCTACACTGAAAGTTGAATAAGCATGTCTGTAGATAATAAAAATGAATATATATTTTAAAAGTGATATATATATATATATAAATTATACGTATATATATATATATATATATATATATATGTGTGGGGTGTGTGTGCTGTATGTGCTCTCTGCTTATCTCGGCATTGTTTCCAGTTGTCTTGTATTACTACTTGCCATTGTAATCAAGCAGTGCCGACTCAGGAGAGCTGTTGTTGGAGATTGCGCAACCCTTGCAATTACAAATTCACGCGCAGGCAGCCCCTGGCGGGGCAGTCATACGTCGAAAAATCGATGGGAGAGTCCATCATATATATAGAAGTTATGAATAATTACATGTGTTAATTGTTTATTAGTGAAAGTTCAGACAGTTAAATTGTTTTCTTTTGTAGAATCAAGAAAAGGAATACGTCTTATATATAGACGTATTCCTTTTCTTTTCGTTTGTATATGTTTTGGCTTATATATTTTCACTATGATAGTGTATGTGACATTTATGTAAGAGAGTTAATAGCATTTCTCCCAGGTACTATCTCGGTAGAAAGCGGGCTACATCCTCTATTTTAATTAACGTTTGCCCTTGCATCTCTTTGTGTGGAATGCTTTTATGGAAGAATATGGAGGTCCTGATGGTATGATTGTGTTTGGCAAAAAAAAAAGAAGCGTTGATCTACAGACGTAGTCGAAAACGATCACGTGACTGCTTTTTGTTTCTTTGCAGGACATTCTCTCAAGGACTCGTTTCTCTACGATAACAAAAAAAACGTTGCTTTCTTGTTCAATCTGCCTATCGTCAGGCGAGATTTCCGCACACATTGCTTCCCTGCAAGTAACAACATGGTCATCTTCAAATCTAATGTTACTAGATAGTTATTATGAACCGTACACACAACTAATCGAACTTGGTGCTCTTATAAGCTTCTTCATCTTTTAACTGATAATGATTTCATCTCATTAACCTTTGCACTCGAGTGGAATTTGGCCTTGATAAGTGGTTATACATCTGTAAACGGGAAAGACAACGCACGAACGAATGGATTGTGTAAGAGAAACAAGAGGGGGGAATTAACAAAATGAGAGGAGGGAAGAGAAGGGGATAGTCATTAATGTATTAGTGTTAGAATTAGGAGTTTCTGAAATATTATCTAAAGAAGGGAAGGAGAGGAGGAGGAGGAGGAAGAGTAGTAGTAGTAGTAGTAGTAGTAGTAGTAGTAGTAGTAGTAGTAGTAGTAGTAGTAGTAGTAGTAGTAGTAGACGCAGGAGGAGGAGGGGAAATTGTAAAAGAGAGTCAGAGTCGAATTGCGAATTTGGTTTCATTACGCCCTCTTGGCTGTCTCATTTCAAATCATTTATTTTCCCCGGCGCCGGCTAACGTTAAATATAAATCAACGACCACGCCGTCAGCGCCCGACGCCTTCAGCGTTTAGCAGCGGCAGAAACGGCGACGGCGGTGGCGGTAGCGATGAAGAGGCTGCAAATGATGAAGTGTTTAGTTTCTCGCTCGGATTTCCACTGGCATCTAGTGCCCCCGAGCCTCGTTCTCTGAGCACACTTCACGCCAGTTCTCGCACCGGTCGTATAATATACCTGTGCTAACCCTCTTGCCCCCCTACCCGATTACGCCTTTCTCATCCCCATGAGTTCCCTTCGTCTTCTCTCTCACCCTCCTTCCCGTTGACTATATCGACTTCTCCCGTGTTTACCATCGTCAGCTGACAGGAGAGGCACTTAAAGAATTGCTGGCCAGTTATTGAGAGTCTCAGAGAGACTTCTTCTTCAGGTAATACCGTGTAAGTTAAATGTTCATATGAGAGATTACATTCGCACCAGCATAGATCATCGAATGTGCGAGATCTCCATCACCTTTCTACTTTCTCTCTCTTCCTCCTAACAGTTTGCTATATTTATATATATATATATATATATATATATATATATATATATATATGATCTTCGATTTCAATCATTTTCCATGTACTTGATATCATACATGTATCGACCTTACCTTCTTCAATAAGTGAGATAAGTTTCTTTTAAGCAATAGTCGAGATGCGTATTTCGATAAAACGCGACCCTACAAAAGGTAGTGTTAAAACCAGGATCGATTATATTATGTGGATTATGCGGACAACTCTTTTAATCTTGGTTGCTATTCTCGCCACGTTTCAGAAAATGCTAAGTAGTAATCAGTTTTAAGTGACAGTCTTTTGAAGATTGAAGGTTCAATCCTCAGTACGGGCGTTACTTAGAATACAATTACGAATTACTAACTTGGTCATGGCGGGCAGAACGAGAGCAAGCTTACCGTGTTGATTAAATAACGGTTTCCGTGCAGATTCCTTAGTTCGACAAGGCGCACTTGATGAAGGTTACATCGGCCGAAACGCTGTAAGAAGAACATATAAGATGAACACAGTAGACTGAATAATCCAAATAATAGACATAATCAATCCTCATCTAAAAAAAATTCTGAAAAAGGTTCCAGTGTTACGTAATGAGAACAAACATGGACTGGAAGATACTAGAGGCTTTGATTAGTCCGGCTTGTAAACGATTTCGTAGACACATAGGAAGTTTCAAATAGTTTCAAGTAGTTCTGATGGCCAACATACACAAGCGATTTGGATGGAAAGTTCCAATGAATCAATTCTGCGACTAATAACCCGGCCGGAAAAATTGCTGAATGAATATAAACCCATATGATTATGTTTTCGGAGTAGTTTGTGTGTCCGTTTGTTTGTTTGTTTGTTTGTGTACAACCTAGTGTCCACGTAGCTTGACGAATCATCAGCAGATTTGCTGAAATGTGTGGCCATGATCTAACTCAGAAGTGACTTTATTTAAGGTTATATTAATCAAAGATAAAGGCAAAAGAAAAAGTGGACGTCAACTTTTATACGATAACTTTGTTTTGTTCATCAAAAGGACTCGCTATTTGGCCCATATTCTAGCCAATGAAATCGTGCATCTCTATATTACATTAACGTTGACCTTAGACATGAACGTTGGACATTTTTACGGAAGTTTATATTCCAGTTATTTCGAAATTTAATGTGTGAAGCTGATGCTCTTTGATAAGAGGAAACATCACGCAAAATATCAGGCTGATTTAATCAACTGTTTTTGAGTTATCAAAGTTTCTATGTCATAACTTCGGGGATCTTTTATACAAGATGGATAAGTAAGGCCATGATAAGACTTTGGTTCATCCTTATGTTGTCAGGTCGAAGTATGCATTCTCACAATGTAATTATGTTCTTGATTAATTTGTATTAGTTTATTTAAAATTATTTTTTATTCCTTTTTTATTCAAACAATGTAAATTTAGCGAAAGTATGCTCTCTACTGAGTTCAATTCCGGATCTAGAGATGTCCATATTTTTCACACTTAATAATTCTTTTTGGTTGCCATGTCTCGATGTTTTTATATCACCTTAACGCATGTATTTTAAACCATTCTCGTGATCTTATCATATAAATACCTTTGTACTTCACTCGCATATCTCGACGGGAAGGCTTTTTAATCAAAGGTTATCGTGTCAGTGTTGTAACATCTTTACTAAACTGGTTCTATGCCAATCAAAACAAATAACCGCGCAAACAGACAGATACAGAAACACACACACACATTTATAACCCTAACCCTATAGTCACATTTTATGGATTAAAATATCCAACTTATTAAATTGATCTGATACATTGAACAGTCTCATTTTCTCGCTTATTTCTGGACTCAGTTCTAAAATCACACATTACAAGAATGTAACTGATGTGCGCGGGTTCGAATTCTGTAAGGGGTTTACCTTTTATTCGATGTTTTTTTTCAGGTTTCGATATATAACTGAATAAAGTACGTGTTTTTTTATGTCATTACCTCAGGTTTCACTCGATTACTCAGATGACTCTAACACACGTTGCATGTTTTGTTTACTTCCTGTGCTACGTAATGGGTTCAACACAGCATTCCTGTCGGACATTTGAGTCATTCAATTTTAAAAACACGGTTTTTCCTTTTTTATTCTTAAAAAAATATTGTTTCCGTTTTCAGATGTTGGCTTCCTGTCTTTCATGATGTTTTTTGTTTGTATGTATATTAAGTAAATCGAAATTTGCTATGTGGGTCCTGTTTTGCTTCTGTGCAGGTATTCATAAGTTATAAGTGGGTATATATATATATATATATATATATATATATATATATATATATAAATATTATCTCCTTTACACTTGGTTCAGCGGGTATATGTATGTGTATATATATTTTTTTTTTGTTTCAATTTCTGATCGTTTTGTTTTTGTTGGGAATAGAGCATCCTACCTGATTCAAGACATTCACCCGCTATTTCAAGGGGTCCAACCGAGTGATTTTTTGAAAGATAAGATAGTTGATGATAAGACATTGGATTAAATGCAATATTTATTAAATCTACAATAGTCTAAACAAGAGTAATATAAACAAATCTTTTTTTCTTTCCTTGAACAATGGGTTTTCAAAAATATGCTTATATTATCAGTTCTATTTCATGGGAGATCAAAGTATCCAAATCGAAAGTGAGCAATTGCTACTACGTTCTTACACAGTCTAGGAAGTAAAATAATGGCCTTTCACATGTCTTCTGTTTGATTTAGTCAATTGTTCACAATTTTATGTGAGACTTATACTTCTATATTTGTTTGTGATTAATCTACTACCAACGAACTCTTCCTTTGGATTTGAATACTTACATCTTCCAGAATGGAACTTTTCAAAACATTCGAATGCTTGGATTACCTTCAACCTATCACCCTACACTTGTTTCATGCTTTGATTCCTCGGGTTAGTTTAAACGAACTTTTTTATGCTTTTTTAATGGTGATGAATTTCTTGCATGTTTTTTTAATTTTTAAATCGTTTGTATTTTCTTGTGATTTATATTTTTATATTTTCAAATATTTGTATCACAGTTGATTGATGAGAACATATCAATGAAACAAAAAAATGTTTTTATATATTACTCTTGTTTGAACAATTGATGATTTAATAAATATTGCATTCTATCCAATTTTTATTCTCGTCACTTGTTTACTTATATTATTGCTCTATCTCGTATATCGAGCTTTGACTATGCAAGATTGGATATAAATTAAAGATATACTCTTTATCTTCATTTTTATATTTTGCATTACACACACACACACACACACATATATATATACATATATATATATATATATATATATATATATATATATATATATGTATAGAGAGAGAGAGAGAGAGAGAGTATTTTCCTTTCTTCTTTCTGCCGCTGAAACTTCATAGAAAATTATAATTATTACAAGAGAAATAAAAGAAACACATAAGTCTCTTCAAACAGACTCCTGTTGACGTTACCGACGATCGAAAGCGCTAGAGATGTGCGAAATACTGACCATTCTGAGCACGGTAATACCACCAGAATACCTGAAGGCTTTCTTGCTGTGTTAAGACTATACTAAGAAAGTTTAAAAACGTGGAAATTCCCTGGTATTAACTAGACTTTCTTATACATGTATATATATATATATATATATATATATATATGTATATATATATATATATATATATATATATATATATATATATATATATACATCAAGCTATAAGGTGTCTAGTTTTTGATAGTTTCTAGGGTGTATATTGCCAAAAACTGTCACTCAAAAATGAAATGCTTTCTTTTCGCTTGGCTTTGGCGTTGAGCACTGATTGAAACAAGAAAGAGAAAAAATGAAACAAATTCTGTAACACGTCAAAATACGCCACATCAAACGCGAGGATTTCTTCACCGTGCTTAACACACACACACACACACATACACACACATACATGCAGACGCATATACATATATATATTCATATGTCTGTGTTAATGTGTGTACATTTTCTTTCTCTCTCTTCCTGCACCATCACATTTCTCACTCATCGCTTATCTCCCCTTACTTCCGGTTTGACAGCTTTTCTACATTCTCAATCCTCCCACTCTGACTCTTCCATTTTGATTTCATATTTCATCTGCACGCGTGCCTTCACTTGGTTTTTTTTTTTTTTCGTATTCCCAACCCTAACTTCTATTTGGTAAACAGTTTCTTGCCTTCATCGTTTTGTTTCTTTTTTTCTGCATGCCTTTTTTTCAGTTTTCATCATATTTCTGCTTTCAATCTTTATTCATCACCTTTCACAGACTTTCTATCAGCTTTCTGTCTTCCATTTCTAATTCCGATATTTTAGTATCGCCTTTTATTTATTAGTTCTTCTCTTTCTATTTAACTTCATTTCATTCAAGCGTTTATGTATCTTCGTTCTAGAAATGGTTGCTTGATGTGTTTTACGGCATATCTACCATAGCTGAATCATTACGTGCCGAAATCTTACATCTGTTTTTTTATTCGATGTGTTTGTAGATCAATTTGTTTTGTAGTCGTATATTTCGTGAACAAATAGTATATAAACGATAGTTTCTATTTAACACATAGGTACTACCCCTCCTCCGGGTTAGAGTACATGTGAAATCAGTTATAAATAAAGGGGTGATTCCACTCTCCTCCAAGCTTTCAAACGGTTGTCTCACCAATAGATGTAGTTTACTGGTTGGGGAGCTTAAGGTGTGGTAGTAGGTTAACCAGTACAAAAAAAACTGTGAAATATAGATCTCAGTGTAGTGTGGAATGGGAAGAATTTCTCAAATTGAACTCTCACGAAAGGTCAGTTCTCTCTATTTCCAAACACTGCTCACACCTTAGGCTATTCTCTATCTCTACAAGTCTACTATCAGACCATACATAGAGTACTGTTCTCATATTTGGGCTGGTAAATCTCTGTCGCATTTGAAGGTTGTTGATAAGGTTAAGAAACGTATATGTAATTTGATTAGCCCCCCTTTTTTTCTTTGACGGAATGGGCATGCTTGTTATACAATGTATCAAGAAGGGTTTTCATGACTTGATACGGACAGATTAAGTGTTGCTTAAGTGTTCAGGTATGAGACAATCAAACGAAGGAGCACCAAACTTTCTTTTTTATTTCTTCATCTAATGATTCCTTTCTTGATTGAACGTATATGTAACTTGATTCTTCTTCTCTGCACCCTTCTCTGTCCCAGGCGTGATGTTGCTAGTCTCAGTGTTTTCTATAAATACTATTATAGAATGTGTTCTTCAGAATAGTGTGATATATTCCTGATTTATTTATTCCAGCTCGTTTGACTTGTTTGTCTAGTGATCTCCAATAATCAGCTATTTTGATACATTACTCTAATACAGCTTCTTATTCCAGTAGCTCTCTTCCTGCTGACTGTTTTTCTCCTACCTATAGCTTTGGGCTTTTCAAGATAGAGGCCAATAGACATCTCCTGGCTTTGCAATAATTATATTTCGTTCTTGTTAGATTTTTATCAAGTGGCTTAATGCTTTGTCTGGAGCAATTTAGATATAAAAAAATATGCTGTGTCTTATCCCATACCTTTCGGGGATTGCGTCGTAATATGGTTCAAAAATAGGGTAGACAGCGAAAGGTTGTAACGGTTAGGAAAGATGAATTGCAGTGTAGCGCCGAAAAGTAAAATTAAACACCTTGCTCAAGAGAGTCCGAGACAGTTTAGTATCTTTCAAATGAAAAATTCTATTCAACCTATAAGTGAGACTCTGACACATCCTACATTGCTGGCCAGTGCGGAATCAGGAGTAGTGGTAAACAAGTTATGACTCCATGCCCCTCAATGCTGGCAAAGATGGGCTACACCACTGAATGCAGTTTGGTATTGTACCCGGTACGGTTGAGGGGTTGATCGGAGATAAATATTGAGATCCGCGTCGGAGACAGGTTCTTCGAAAATAGTTTATATACGATTATTTTTTGTTGTTGTTTCTTGTTTTACATTTCCAAAGAAATTCGTAGCGAAGACTCTTTTACAGTTGTTTCAATGTAATTCTCCTCCTTAAACTTATATTTAAAACACAAATATCAGATTAAAAGTCTTTGCGTTTCTCCTCCTTCAAATAGACAGACAATTCTGCTAGGTAATTTTGGGGGACATTAATTAAAAAAAAAACTATTCTACAAGATGTATATTAAGCTCTGTGTATCGTGAAAATAATATCGAACTTCTATTTATTTCTTGCAAGTTGTTTTTTAAAAAAATTTTTCAAGAAAATCTTTAATAATTTAAAATCTTTAATCTATATATGTGCATGTATATTTAATATATATATATATATATAATATATATATATATATATATATATTATATATATATATATATATATATATATATATATATATATATATATATATATATATATACATATATATATATATATATATATATATATATATATCCACTCATCAGCGTGGCTTAATCTAGCGGGATTCGAAACCAGGATTCCAGCCTCTGGATTCTGAATCACTACAATTGAGCGATTCCTCGCAAAGTAATTGCCATTTATTTGTTTCGTTTGTGTGCGATTCTTTGGAACGCAAAGCACTCTATCTAAATGTGTATTGGGAATAAGTTTCTCTCACCAATGCCATGCCCCATGATGGTGAGTTACACACACACACACATATATATATATATATATATATATATATATATATATATATATAAATGAAAAACTCTAAACCAAAAAGGATGTTTTTTTTTGTTTTTTTTATATATTTATCAACGTTTCGCCTTATTTGTAAGACTTCCTCAGGATGATAATTTTAAACGTTGCCATGATGGGTTGATGAGAATAAGTACTAGCCATTACTGAGTGTGCAGACCCGAAGTCCGGGCTTAGTGAAGTCAGTAGTATGGAATGAAATAAATTAGGATGGTTCTGAGTGAAAAAGTGGAGGGGTAGGGGTGAACATAAATAATGTGGATGGCTGTTAGTAAAAAAGTGACGTGGTGGGGGAAAGATGAGGGGGAGGCACTGTGATTTTTGTGTGTGAGAAATGTCATGGTTATAGAAAGGATATGAAAACATAGAAAGGGGGTGAAAGTAGGAGGGGTAGGTGGGTAAGAGTGTTAGAGAAGTAGTCGGAAGGGTGAAATGGGTGAGGAGGCGCGGGGAGATTTTGTTGTGGGTAGTTGTGACATTTTTGGAGAGTAGTAGGTTTTGACAAGGTGGCTATGACAAGAATGTGTGGAATGAGTAAGTTAGGTTTGGATTTGTGGTAAATAAAAATGGGTGGGTGGGGGGTGTGAGTGGTTATGCGGAAATTGGTAAGTAAGTATAACAGAGAGCGAAGAGGGAAAAAAATAGAAGTTAGCCATGATCTATGTTAAATTTTTGTTCAGTGAGGATAAATTTGCTTATTAAGGGGGATAGATTATGAAAGCCATTTCGTTGTCTGATGGTGTTGGTGGCTGTGATTAGTGCGGTGTCTAGTAGTGTTCGCCGAGCTTTGTTGTGGATGTATTTGGTGATGTTGGCTTGTACAAATTTGAAAGCATGACTGTGCTCTAATCCATGGGAGAAACGTGCACTTGATGTGTTTAATGTTTGTTTTATGGATGATGATGTGGTTTGTACTGTTGAAATGCCTAGTTTGTTAAGTGTGTTCCATATGGAAATATTATTAGAATGCGTGGGTAAGAGAAGGGGTATGTCTATGAGAGAGGTGTTAGGTGTTTGATTTTTTGTGTGTTGTTTTTGGAGAATGTTTGAAAGGCTTTCTTCTTGGAATTTATTATAACATGTGTGAGGTATTGCAGTGTTTTTAAGAAATTAATGATGTATTTTATTTCTTCATCTATGTACTGGGGACTACAGATTCTAAGAGCGCGTAGGAAGAAGCCTATAATCATACATGTTTGTATCGTGCTATTGTGGTAGGAGTAGAAGTGTATGTAGTCATTTTTGTGAGTGTTTTTGCGGTGTACCTTGAATTCTAGTTTGTTGTTGGACTTTATTATGAGAGTGTCTAGGAATGGAATCGAGCTGTCTATTTCAGTCTCATGTGTGAATTTTATGGAGGGTTCTATTGTGTTGAGTTTGTCTTTGAGGTTATTGATTTGTATATCTAAGCGGAGGAAAATTAGAATATCATCAATGTATCTAAAGTATTCGATGTTAGGGTGTAGTCTAAATTTAAAAGGGCCGGATTCTAAGCATTCTAAGAAGAGGCAGGCTAGAACACCGCTTAGGGGGTTGTCCATGGGGAGTACAAATTGTTGTTCAGCCGCACCCTCCACTTTTTCACTCCATTTCATTCCATGCTACTGACTTCACTAAGCTCAAACCTCGGGTCTGCACACCCAGTAATGGCTAGTACTTTTTCTCATCAACCCATCATGTCAACCCAATATTTTCACGTACTTGCATGACATTTTTCTTACAATTATCATCCTGAGAGAGTCTTACAAATAAAGACGAAACGTTGATGAATATATAAAAAAAACACCATTTTTGGTTTTTCCTTTTACATTTCCGATTACGTTGGATTACCTTCATCCTTCCTTTCTCATATATATATATACATATAAATGTATTTAATATCATTATATATATATATATATATATATATATATATATATATATATATATATATATATATATATATATGTATATATATAAAAATACATTTCAGAAAAACTGTAAAGTTGGTTATGCAAATGTCGACAAGCAATTAAACATGAAAAAATAAAGAGACACGCACACATGTTTAAAGCTGTACCAACATATTTCGGTCGATGTCCCTCCAACGTATAAAAATGTTGAATTTCGTTGAATCAAGAAACATCACTAAACAGTTATAGTCTAACCTATCGACCGAAATACCGTTGTCCAGTGTTTATAATGCATTTGTATCCTGATTTGTCTAGCATGTTACTTGCTTGTCCACATTTCCATAACTAATTTACACACGTGTATATATATATATATATATATATATATATATATATATATATATATATATATATATATATATATATATATATATATATATATATATAGTCTAAAGTAGCTTTGAGTCATTTAAAAAAAAAAAAAGGTAAAATGCAGTTTTAATTCCCAGAGAAACTAACTTAATCCAAGATATTTCAGACTTAACATTCGTTGGGAAATTCATAAATATAAAAATAAGTAAATAAAATAAAAATAAAATTTGAAAAATAAAAATAAAAAAATGAAAAATAAAAAAAAATGAAAAAGGGAGGTTAAGTATCTAACAGTAAAACAAAAACAGGAGACCTTACGCGTCTAATATTAACACGGGGATTATATATATATATATATATATATATATATATATATATATATATATATATATTCTTTTTAATTTATAAATTCATGAATAAATTTTAAAAAACATATTTCTACTAATTAATTGATGTATTTTTGAATAAAAAAATCTATATACAAAAATTGATGACACGTCCGATTAAGGGCGAAATATGCAGTCCTGTGCATATTCGAATAATTATTAAAAAAAAACTACCTGCAAACACCGGTCGACTATCACCAGTAAACTTTAATGTAGTAATTGTTATTAGACAGATTGACACACAACCCATCTATTAGTATAGATATAGATGATGTGTATTAATATAATTAATGCTTACATTTTATATGATATAAAAACACTGGTGTTCATTAGATCATCAAAGTGAAACAACGTTCAGCCTAGTCATTATTTGTGTCGTGTTATGTCCGGTTCTTTACTGGCCCCAAAATGCGAAAGAGGTTGCAGCAAAAATGAAGAATCGCAACAAGAAAGCTTTTTCATAGCTTTCAATTTATTGTAGTACAATCGTGACATTATGTCATGTAGTCGTTTATTAAAACCAGTTATTTTTAAGGCAATCGTCACTCACTTCGAATGACACGCCGGTGTTGTTGTCATCATCAGAAGAAAAAAACATTTTTAAAATAAGCGTATATATATATATATATATATATATATATATATATATATATATATATATATATATATATACAGGGTGGCGCAAAAGTCGCGCAATGATTTGTTTAGGTGAAAGAAACTACAACATTGAAAGTAATTTACTAGGCTTTTCTGGTAAATAATACATTTACTTGTTAATTTTGTTGCAGTAGTTTTAAAAAATAATATCCTTTAAATACCCACCATTGTCGGCCTCACAAAGACGGGCTCTAACTAGGGCATTTTCCATTACACTCCTTAGAATAACTGGCTCTAGTTCTTTGAAGTGACCTTCTGGACATTCTAATCTGGGTGTCTCGTCTTCTAGTTTCGGTGTCTGGATTTTCAGCAATGCTATCCTCAACGAGTGCTACATTTTCCGCTGTCCGTACTGAACGTGGTCTGCCACATCGTGGAAGATCAATGACTGAACCCTGCTGCTGAAACCGGGCCACAAGACGATCAATTGTGGTCTGACTCTTTGGGTTAAGGTTATTGAACGATGGTTTCCGAAGTAAAGTTTAAGAATTTTGGTTCGTTGTTCGGTGCTATATTTTTCCATGATAACTTAACAATGTTTATATCGGTAATATTCTGAAAAATCAGGAAAAAAATTGATTAAATGTTAAAGTTGTTACTTATTTACACTAATGCGTTACTTTTGCGCCACTCTGTATATATATGATGGGCTCTCTCGTCGCTGTCGACGTGCCAGTTTCCGTTTATTGAACCCTGTGTTTGAGTCTCAAATGAATCTTAAGTCCCGCTAGTGATTTGCAGAAGGGCCCACGGATTGAGCAATAGTGTAAATCGTTTGAGCATATGCTTAGAACAGCAGCAGATATGTTTGTTTTTTCCCTAGTTTCACGAAGTTTGACAATTTCTGATGCTGCATTATTCGGATGTCATCATAGCATTCGCACGCCCATTCATCACGATCAATCGTTGTGTTCTAAACGGAAACATGGTTAATATTCGTGGCTATGAGGTTACTTTTTAGCTTGTCCTTGTATCTAAGCAACGGTCGACCCACATTTCGCTGACCACCGTCCAGTTGACTATACAGGAGTATATATTTTAAAACCAGATACTACGACCATAACACCACATTTAAAAACAAAGAACGCCGAATTAAAACAACTCAAAGATATCGGACGCTCACCAATAATCGAATGGAAAATAATACGACAGGTCAGTACATGTAGAAATTGAGACAGCCCGTTTAGATTATGCCTGAATGACAAATTTGACATCTTAAACTTTAAATACCCCTAACATCTATTAAACTGTCGAACTGAAATAGCAAACAACTTCTTACACAGAATAAGATTAACCCTCGGTTAAAAATACATATTAAATGAATAAATCAATAAAAAAAACTAAAAAAAACTGAACTAAATGCAAAGTTAAAATGGAAATACAATAAAACAAGTGTTAAAATAAAGTAACCCATTATCTCAACACAATAAAGAAACCGGAATAGGGCCACACTATTGAACAACTAATAGAATCGGAAATAGGAAGTAAAATAAACCGAGCCTACATTTGTGATAAGCCCAAAGGTTATCTAAGAGAATAACAAGGAAGCTGATTGGTTAACTAGCTAAGCTTAACACCGCGTGTGTATATAAAAACACTCGGCAACACAAACTCCATGCATTTTAACCTGACGATTGCCTACAGGGATGAAACGCGGACACCTGTATGTAGCTTAATTGCCATAAATATAGTTTCATAACTGACTACCTATCTCTACTCACGTATTGAGCCCTGTTGAAGTCAATCCTGAAAATTGTTACATAAAAGATTATATCTCTTTATAATATTTTATGTGGATATATAGAATGATATATATATTTTATATATATATATGTATATATATAAATATATATAAAAATGTGTATATATATTTATATATATATACATATATATATATACACACACACATATATATATATATATATATATATATATATATATATATATATATATATATATATATATAGCAAGAACCATTCGCTCTACAGACATATAGTAATTAAACTGAGTATGTATACATTTACATTTAATGTCTCCAAATCATATTCCAAAATTCTGGCACTTTTACACGATATAATGGCAAAAGATAAACACCCGCGAAACAGGCCTTCTTATTTTGAACATTAAATGAAAGAACACAATTAAATCATGTCTTCATTAATTATAAATCCTTATTCATCATTGTTATTTGTTTTAATGTTATTTCTTGTTCTCTTGCTTTCATATCCATTTGTACCTAATTGTTTTTAACGTTTTGTAAACTGTTTTCTCTGAGGTTATTTATTGTTTGTTGTTGCTATCCTTATTTTTTATATCATTTTTCGCGCCATATTCTTTTTTATATCAGCTTTCTCGCCATATTCATTTTTCATATCATCATTTTCCGCCATATTTTTTTTTATATCAGTTTTTTCTGCTATATTTATTCCCCTTGTGTTTTTTCTTTATTATTATTTTTTATTTTTTACTAGCTGAGATATCCGGCGTCAACAAGATGAGTTTATTACTATAATCTTAATAATTGCTTCATGTAGTTTATCCTAACTGAATGTAAACTATGTTATCTTTATATTTCATTCGTTGGGATCCTCGTGCCAATGTAGAATAGTAGTAGTCGTAAAAAGTTAACGTTATGAGTTAGTCGGTGCGAGAAGTAATGGTTTGTTGGGGTTTATTTTAACCATGTGACGTCTAGAGTTTACAGTTGCTGAATGAATTTGGATTAGATATACGTAATGAAAGTTCTTGGTAAATAAAGGTTCTGTGTGTGACGTTGTCTGTAGTGTTTTTCAGTACTCTCATTTCGATACTATTTAGTGTCTGCTAAGTATATTTTTGTTTCTTTTTTTCATTGGCATATTCGTTTTATTCTTACATTATATGTTTTTAATTAGAATTCGATTCATCTGTTAAAATTTCGTTATTTTAACATCTATCTTTAAGTCATTTTAAAGTTCTTAACATGTGGAGGTTATGAACTTTACTCGTCGCTACTTTTCTGTGTTTTCTCGTTGTTCTGGACGTGTATTGTAGTGGTGCGACTCTATCGTCGTGATTTGTCGCAACAAACCCAGGGTCATATAAAATCATACTGGCTGCATAGACTGGTTGGTTTGACGGCACCTAATCACAATCTGAAAGTAGCTGGGGGGTTATTCCATCGCTGCAGTGTGTCCCCTTCTTCGGCAAAAGGGATGTGGCAGCCGAAGTTGTAGACGTCCTCCTTTTTTCTTTTTCTTTTTCTTCTTCTTCTTCTTCTTCTTCTTCTTCTTCTTCTTCTTCTTTTTCTTCTTCTTTTAAATTGCTTCTTATGTTTTTCTTCTTTAAATTGCTTCTTCTTTCTTTTCTTCTTTTTCTTCATTTTCTTCTTTTTTTCTTCTTTTTTACATCTTCTTTTTTCTTCTTTTTCTTCTTGTTTTTCTTTTTTTACTTCTTTTTATTTCTTCTGTTTTCTTCGTATTGTTCATATTCTTCTTTTTTATTCTTCTTCATTTTGTTGTTCTTCTTCTTATTATTATTATTATTATAATAATAATAATTATTATTATTATTATTATTATTATTATTATTATAAAAATGTGCATGTACGTTCTATTTTTCTTTCATGGTCCACACGCATACACATAAAATACCCTCCCACTGTTTCTATGGCGGGGAAAGCAGCTATCAAAACTCAACTGCTGTATCTGCCGATTAAATCAAAGCAGAACTATGTTTTTTTACCCATTTGCCACGTCAGATTAAAACCTTCCTGTTGTTAACGTAAGTGCCGAGACAGGTAGCTCTCATACGACTTCAAACTAGAAAATCCCACTTCACTTAATTATAAGCTTATGTTGAAAATTTACCATCCTAACCCTATCTTTACATACCCGCATCTAAACATTGGTATAGTATATCATATGTGGGGATTCTTCAAAGAGGACTAATTCCTTGTTAAGAGAAAAGAGCAAATTTAGATTAAATATTTCTTCTTCTTCTTCTTTGTCTTCTTTTTCTTTTTCTTCTTCTATTTTTTCTTCTTTTTCTTCGTTTTCTTCTTCTACAATTTTATTTCTGTTCCTTCTGATTCTGCTTCTTTTACTTCTTCTTATTCTTGGGTCATCACTCAATTGATGTGTAACATTCCCAAAGTTATTGCGCCATGATGCTCGCGCACCCATTGCCGCCATTCCCCTTCTCCAGAAGAGTCTTGATTGTAATATGACGTTTCCCAGCCGGTCGCTTGACCACTGAGGGGCGGTACAGGATATTGAAGTTATTTTCTATTCAGGTTCATTGTGTCGAGATAATGTCCAGTGAGCACTAAAAGTTAGCGTTGAACAACTGCAGATATGCGTTGACGGTAACCAGACAGCATTTTGTTGGGTATATAGTTTCGACACTCTCCGCTTTAAATCAACTACAGTTAAAGTCAATTTTTAGAGTGGATTTATCCTATTATATTAAGCTTGAGAAGAGAAACAAACTCAAAGTGTTACTCTTGATTATGAAAAAATAGTGCGAATCAACTTGAACCTCCAATAAGTGCAGGGAGGTTTACCCCAACATACTTGAAAACTACAAAAAAAAGTATGACATATTAAAAACATAGATAAACTTATATATTACACAACTAATGTTATGCGCATCTCGTTATATATTGTATGTACAAGATTAATTCTTGAACTAATCAACCGATCATTATGGAGATGTTGACACAGTTACAAGGCGTATATGTAGGTAATATGGGTTAGATTTAGTTTAATTTTGTTTCGTGCTAAGGGCATAGAAGCTATTCGTGAACATTCAGATACTTCCGATTTCTATGAATTTTTAACAATACGTAAAATATAAATCAATTGAGATATATTTTCCAAAGTTCAGTTTCTTTTGAATATCATAAAAGGTGTTAAAATAAATAATATGGGCACAACTTCCGATATGAAAATCCAGATATTGCAGATCAAATAGAATCGGATACATAGTAATGAAGCATGAATTTCAATCTCTGCTGAAGACGTCTTAAGCCTGAACTTTTCGACATTTTCCAAAATCCAGATCATCTAATGATTTTAATGAAAATTGTTAAAATGACTCAAGAAATACGGTTGAATATCATTATATATTAAGTTTAATCTTCATAAGAAGACACAGATATGGATGAAGACTACTGTGTTTAGGAAATCAATTTTATCCGTCCTGGTACGCGTATGTTTTTAATATATATATATATATATATATATATATATATATAATCTCGGAAGTTTTTCAACCATTAAAACTATATGAAAAATAACAAATTTCAGACCGGAAAAATCTACAATCAGTAACAGTCGCTGTCCAAACAACGACACAGTCACTCGGCTTAATCCCTGACCTTCGGAGGGATGAGGTGTCAAAACATGTCACTTTTCTTTCTACCTCTAACTTCCTAATGAAACTTTCCGCACCCCTTTAATCGTCATGAGATCTTATACATTCAAATGATATAACTATTATAAGTGCGTGCAGATATATTCAAGAACCCACAACATACATGACACACGCCAAACACATACATACAATAATATATATCTATATACGCATACTAAAACACACGCACAGAAATTCCAACATACATATACGTGCCGTGCATAGAAACGTTCTATTGAAACCCTTCGCAAATATTTAGATATAAATACATAACGATGCTACTAAATAATCTTAAAGGCTCTAATTCCATACATTCCCATATAAGTTCTAAAAGAACATATGAATGCCTTAACATAGATTTTAACGTATAATGTATATATAACAATACTTACACATATACATACTTTAATGCCCATCCACCTAGATTACAAGGGTCAAAATCTAGACGACATATTTATTTGTTAAATGTGAATCATATAATTAAAGCGCAGTGAATTTCATGTATGCCCTTATTACACAGCATATATTGTTACTGTTATTTTAAACAATATACAGAAAATTTATTGAGATGATATTTAAGATCTTTACAATCCGACAAAGTGGATATTGTAAACGAAAATAAACCTCTCTCTCTCTCTCTCTCTCTCTCTATATATATATATATATATATATATATATATATATATATATATATATATATATATATATATTCTTTCTTCATTAAGGCAATCAAAATAAATTCGTCTCCTAATCTAGAGTGATCTACTAAACCTCTATGTATTTTTTCTCTTCTTGCTAAGTAGATGACATCAGTTGTATGATATCGGGAAAGGCCTTCATAACCTCATTAATAATAAAGAGTAATAAAAATATTATATCATTAATTACAACTAGAAACACAGACGAGCCATGGCACTTCACATTACAGGTCGTTTATGTTGACAGTCATAGTATACATACATAGACTAGAACCGGTGAGTCGAGTGAACAATTTTAAACTAAGTTGAACAATCGACTAGCATTTTTTTAAGAAACTAATGATAAACCGACAGCAATAATAGTACACGTATTGCCTAAGAACAATAATTTTCTGAATTACACTGATCCTGGACACGGCACCAAACAGCTTTGGATATTGTTGGAGTTTTATTTATAATTTTATTCCTTCTTCAAAACTTATAATGTACGTTAACTCTGTATATACAAAGCATGTATATAGTATGCTTGCCAAATATATATTGTCGTGGATTGTGAAAACTGCTTAGCTGCTCATACACACAGTTCGGAAACTGTCCGATCTATTTATGTAATACAAGCGATCTTTAGCAGTATATTTATTTAGAAATGTGCATCTTAATATAAATTGATCAATAAATATTTGAAGATAGTATGAATTGAAGATCAGTACATTTTTTAACAAAATTATTAAATAAGACATTTAATCTCTCACATAACTTCTCATCTTTTTCGCTCGGAACAAAGTGTAGTATTGCTTCTGATATTACACTTTATATTTCTCTCTTTGGCCATGAAAACAAAATTCTTTCTACATTAAGGCAATCAATATAAATTCGTCTTCTAATCTAGAGTGATCATTTCGGGGAGTTTGATTTTCACCACACTTATTTTGAACTTTCGGCGTATAAGGACGTAATGTAATCTAAAACGTGTATATGCCATAAAGCAAGAAAACAAACCTGAAACAAGCGTGTTAATTAAAAAAAAATGATTAATGCCTTTATCTTTCAAAACAATCAGGTTTTTTGTAGTTTTTAGAGAGTTATGTCGATATTTCTGTCCTTTCGTTTGTTGTCAATCAAAGGATCGCGAGAAGGTACTCATGATAAAAAAACAGCGGATGTATTATTGTAATGATCTGATATTTATAAGTAGAATTTATAAAATAGGTCTGTTTTTGACAGACTCGAGATATGTCGAGAGATTCTGTCAGATAATGACGGAACGGTTATCTTCCTGCGTTTATCTTATTGCGTCATCGACGAAACCCTTTGATGCAGAGCGAGATTGAATACACGATAAAGTCTAAGGAAACGGTAAAAGAACAAATATCACCAGAAGAGTATTTAGATGTGAAGATGAGAGAAAAAACAGATAGAGGCAAAGAGAAAGAGAGAAAGAAAGAAAAAGAAAGGAAACCCGTGAGGCTGGAGCAGAAGGAAAAATAAAGGAATCCAAGCATGGCCATCCCTACTGATCTTTTGACACAAGTACAAATTCTCTAAAAAAATCTAACATTGAAATAAAAATTCTTCATTGAAATATGTATTTGCCTTTGTTTATTCAAAATTACCTGTCTCTTCATTTATAGTAATTTGTCAATAATTGTAAAATTTATCAATTAGCTCATTGTGGTTCTTATTATTTGGTATGTAAAACACATAAAAACATCAAACTAATCTCACAGAGGAATTTTACCTTTGTTTGCAACTTCTATATCGAATATTTAAGAAAATTCACATGGCCCCCAGTAAAAGACCCCAGTTGCACGATTGCCTGGCCTGTAGTAGGGATGGCCATGAATCCAAGAGAATTGAATGATGATGAAAAATAGAGAATGATAACGAGGGAGAAAGCTTTCTAAATTAGTGATAGAAAAAAAGGTGGAATAAAAGAAATGTAGAAAGAGAGAGTAATAGAAAGAGTAGAAAGAAACATGCATATATACACACATACATACATACATACATACATACATACATACATACATGCATACATACATACATACATACATACATGCATACCGACAGACAGACAGACAGACAGACATACACAGACAGAGGGGAGTGGAAAATTAGAGAGATGAGGGATTTTCTATTTTACATATGCAAATAAGATGCTCCTGTTTACTTGCCCCCTCCCACGAATATACACGATCGGTGTTTAAGGTAGGAGAAATCCAGCTACCTAGAAAGGAGTACTCGTAATTAGAAACAAACATAAAATATTCCCTCAGTCTAGAAGGATTTCCCCTTCACTGACCGAGTGCAGAAGAAATGAAATGTAGTATCAGAAAAGATCCTACACTTTTCTTATAGCCCAAAGGCTATTAAATCAAGTATTAATTTATTTTAAAATTTAATTTTCTATTTACTTCTCAAATTGGGCAGGCGCATAATCTACTAGTCTCTCCCGCTTGGACAAGCTCTAAAAAAGAGTCGCAAACATTATAGGTCCCTCACTATCTACCAAGCTCCAGCCCCTTTCCTATCGCCGCAAGTTTCTATTCTTGTGCTTGTCTTACAGGTACTTCAATGGATTGTGCTCTGATGAAGTTGCTGCACTAGTGCCCCCTCGATGTAAATTCACTAGACCAACTCGACAATCAGCTAAAAATCCGATCCATTCACTGTTAAGGCCCCTAGATGCCGAACAGCCTTATACTCCAAATGCTTCTTTAATCGTGCTGCCGGCCTTTGGAAATCTCTCACTGCTCCCTGTTTTCTCCGACTGTACTGTCATGCAGATATTTAAAACTAATGTAGCCAGACATCTCGCTGCACAGCTCTCAAATTAGGAAAACCCGAAAACCTACTCCGTATTTCTCAATAGCCCCTTACATTTACAGTGGTGGTCTGTATTGGTTGGGGTTAACTATGTTAACAAAAATGAATAAAATAAAATAAATGAACTCATACAAGACACCGAATGTCATAATAGCAAACTACCGACTACAGAGTGTAGATGAAGTAGACGGAGAAGCGAAACAAATGCACGGAACTTGCCCAAGAACTGAAAAGAATGGGGAGCATGAAGAAATTCAATATAATACCAATAATCGTAGGAGACCTAGGAACAGTCCCCCAGAAAATTGGAAAAAAGACTGCGAGAAATTACAATCAAAGGGATCACTACCACATACAAAGAAAAACAATGATCAACACAGCTACAATATTAAAGAAAATCCTCGACTGCGGAAGCCAACCCGCATAAGCAACAAACGGTAATCATTCACGTGAAAGTTACAATAGGAAGAAAACAAAACTACAGGATGAATACCACTGCACGAACAAAGGAACAGAAACTGCAAGAAATATCATGAGATCCCCCCCCCTAAAAATAGTCGCATGTGTCTTGGCTACACCACACAAAATAGTTTTAGAGGGTCAGTTAGGATGTAGAGACTAGGGAGCAATATTTCTAACCAGACCTCAGCTGGAAGAGTGCGAAACTTGCTGGGACCTTAAGGAGGCTTATCGCAACCCGAATTCCAGAGGGGACTAATAGACGTTGCCAGCGATAAATCAAAGGTAAACGGTTGTTGCTATACCGCAATTACAATCTTTATGTGTCTGAAAGCTTAGCTAATATGTTAAATGTCTAACTAGAAAATCATAAACTAGCTCTTATTCTCAACACAAAAAGAACATTTAAATATTACCAATCAATGATGACCTAGAATAATATAGATTTCATATAATTTCAGGTATAAATATTAAAATCAGTATTAAAATACTAACATGGAATCTATACTAGTATTAATATTAATTTATAACAATATGAAATACTTCCATAAATTTAACCCAATATCAATAAGTGTATACGTATAACATATGCGTACAAAATGGAGATTAATATAACCTAAGCTAATAATAAGATTCTTAATTCTCTAATTTCATATGACGATGCCTTAGCGATGTTGAAAACTAATTTTATTTTCTAAATAAAAACCTGAGATTACGTCTTTCTGTTTTTACATCTTTTTAATATAACTTTTTATGGATTATTAAAATATAATGATATCCCATTGTATATTTAAATCTAATCAATAATAATGATATATATTTTTAATTAATAACTTATCACCGTATGATTAACAGCAAAAATATGCATATGGATTTTGATAAAATAAACGTAGGTGCTTATTGAATATATATATATATATATATATATATATATGTGTGTGTGTGTATATATATATATAAATATATATATACATATATATATATATGTGTGTGTATATATATATATAAATATATATATATAAGTATACATATATATATATATATATATATATATGTGTGTGTGTGTATATATATATATATATATATATATATATATATATAAATATATATATATAAGTATACATATATATATATATATACATATATATATAAGTATACGTATACTATATATATATATATATATATATATATATATATATATATATATATATATATATACTATACATATTTGTTTAAATATTAAAGTGTTTCTCTTTCTACTTACAGACAATATCGTTTCGGGGTTTTACCCTCATTAGTGCAGTTATAGACGGCCGCATGTCATCGAACGAATGCTCAGGACCACACGACCGTCGGCAATATACACAGACAGTTATTGAAATTGAAATACACTTACCCAGCGAAGAAGGGGAAGTGTGATTACTGCCTACAGTGTTCAACGCTTGCGCAGAACTCACTTATCGCAGATAACAACAACTTTCTAAATATCACGGTGCTCTACTTCTAAGAGTATTACATCTTTAAAAAAGTTTTTACTATAAATATGTTTTTTATCTTTGGATGTTTACACTCATCACTGCTTGAGTGGCGGTTGTAAGCGGCTACATGGAGTTGAACGTAGTTTGTAGATTCAGGTTAGCATCACGAGAAAAACGCTAACTAGCACACAGCCGTATATATATATATATATATATATATATATATATATATATATATATATATATATATATATATATATATAGTTTTATTAAAGAAATCGATAAAATCCCAAGATTTTCTTTTTTAATATAATAAATCAAATGTTTCAAACGGACATCTGTTCTCTTTCAATGAAACTACGAATTCGAGATTGTTATATATATTTTTTACTATTTTCCACGCCGACTGTATGGGGGGCAAACTCTCAACGGCGACTCTCCCCCTTTTTCACTACTGCTATGTGTACTACCATCTAACCATCTTGACACCACACTGTCTCCACATCACACCAAGGAGAGCGTTGCTGTTCGGAGTTCGCTCACATACGATCGGCGTGGGAAATAGTCAGAAAAATATATAACAATGTCGAATTCTTATTTCTTTGAAAAAAAAAATGGATGTCCGTTCGAAATATTTGATTTATTATATGAAGAACAAGTTGGCATTTTATCGATTTCAGAAACAAAATTGAATTTCATTTTGAAAAATGCCTTCTAATGTGAAAAAAACATTTATCATCACCTAGCAGCGTATCGACGCTGGTTTTCACCACTGCTAGATGTAATACCATCACACGACTTTGACACCACACTCTTCACATTACACAAAGGAAAGCGCCGCTGTCGGGAGTTCGCTCCTATACGGTCGGCGTTGAGAATAGTAAGAACAGATAAATCACAATGTCGAATTTATGTTTTTATTGAAAAAGAACAGATGTGCCTTCGAAATATTTAATTTATTATATATGAAACAAAATATTAACATCTTATAGATTTCTTAAACAAAATTGTATTTCATTTTGAAAAATGGCTTCTAATTTGAGAAAAACATTTTATTATATTATATATATATATATATATATATATATATATATATATAAATGTATTGAAAGGTACGGAGTATAAGTTCAAAATCATGTATCTTAATAACTTGACAGCGTTGAAATATTATAAATGCATAGCGGTGTCTGCGCGTAATAACTGGGCGCCGTTTCATATATTAGAACACACACGCACATATATATATATATATATTTCATTAATCAACTTCAAATATGTTAATAAAATCAACGTAAAACCAAGTTTTTCAAGAGTGCTCAATAGCAAATAGAACATTTATAAAACTGATAAGATGCCAGGATTTCTTTTATATAGTAAATCAAATATTTCGAACGGGCATCCGTTTTCTGGTCAATGAAAATAAGAATTCGACATTGTTATATATTTTTTAACTCTGCCCTGTACAAGATGCGGTGATACTCATTGAAACGTTGGTTGATTGACGTAACGCTATAATATTGTTTATGTGATTATATATATATATATATATATATATATATATATATATATATAAAGCGAGAGAGAGAAAGAAAGAGACATATAGATACAGAGACAGAGACAGGCAGATTCTTCACCGTTAAAATAATTTCTCCAAATGCAAAATACTAAGAATGATTGATGATGGTGTGCAGCCCGACCAAAAACGAAATGTATATTAAGAATGCCACTCACAAGAACGGCGTTAACCATTAATACTATGACATGAAAAAATATGTATGAGATTTAATCGTGTCGGCAGTGCGAGGGTGGAAATCAATCTGTTTTCTCATGAGAAAATGGTTAAATTGTCTTCTGCGAGTTCTTATTTTGCTTGCGTGTTTTTAACATTTTCTGGGGTTTTTATGCATATGCACACTATGGCCTTTTTTTTCTCTCGAGCATCAAACAACCAATGTCTGTCATGTTGTCATGTGAATGAATCATAGTTCTCAATCATTTCATAGTACTGTTCCATCATCTAACCTACCCTTATCCTTGAGTGGCTTATTTTCTTGCTAAGTTGTCATCCATAAGTATAAAGAGTGTATGGTTGTGTTAAATCCCAGAAAGTCAACTGAAAAACTGTAAGTTAATAGCTAATAGCATAACACGCGCTCATCTTGAGCTCCTCCCATGAAAATAACGATCGAGTAGAGAAAGACTAACAACGTCTCTTCTGTTAGAAAGGGGTTGTAAAGAAGAGAAGAGATCCTCTCATACTAGATTACAAAGTCTATTGTGTACTCTGTTAAGTCCGGAAAGAGTACTTTCAGCGGCACCTCCTCAAATGGGACAACAGTATTTTATCTTAGGACGTATCAGACTGATACAGGTAGAAGGATATGTCAGAAGTGACTAATTTCTTGAATGGTAGAATGATCCAAACATTTTTCCAGACGGAGATGTTCGGGCATTTCTTGTAAACCTGATTGCACGTCACCTTGTGGATTGGCTTTAAAACACCACCTGAAGTTGTGTCTTAACTCCTGACAAATAAAGATGCAAATCTTTGTATGTCTGTATGTCTTTCTGTCTGTCTGTCTATCCTTCTCCCTTTAAAGTCTTCTATCTCTCAAACAAACCGACGAACAGGAAAACCGCACCCTTCACAATAAACGTCTCCAGATCCCGGAAGATTTTCTAATCTGATAGGATTTTGCTAGCCGTTAAATTTTCTCCCTGGTGTCATTTCCTCCAGACTGTACACACATTTAAACATTTAAATGTAATGTGAACAAATATCTTGACACACAACCCCCCCACTTAGAAGGCCATCAATAAATCTAGCCTTTGATCACATTAGTCCCTTAAGTCTTAGTGGCAAAATGCTTTGTTCAGAGTGAAGAAAAGTTAAAAAATAGTTAACATCGACGTCGCTCGGGAATGTGTTCTTCTGCTCCTATTCCCGAACTTTATTTTATAATTTTTACTCTCTCTATTTTAACTTCTAAAACAAAGCAAACATAGTATTTGCTCTTTATATATGCCCGGCGCGAACACAGCCCTTGCGATGATATTGTAAAAAAAAGCGTTCGTATAAGTAAACTGAAGAGCTTGCAAGCGATGGTCATTCTCGTCTAACAAATTGACTGCTAGTAACTCTCCCTCTCTCTCTTTCTCTCTCTATCTTTCTCTCTCTCTCTCTCTGCTTATCTATCCATGCACATTTAATATATATCTTCATGATTACTCTGCCAGCTCGCTATCGCTTCGCAAATTGCACGAATTGAAGTACTTGAAACATTAATATAGAATAATAAGCCTTTCATTGATAACTTTGTTGTAAACACGAAACAAAATCTTTCTAATTCATTCGGATAGATATATAAGCATAAACACTTTGGTAATTTCAATATAAACTTTTTAAAAATGTGAGCGTAAACAACAAAAAAGAAGAAATTACTTTGCCTATTAACTTGCAATTTAGAAATAGATCGAAAATTTAAGTATTATGGGGACACGAAAGTCAAGAAACCCCTGTCGTCTGAAATGCATTCGGAAACATATCTACATTCCAATGTCATAATAGGGAGTTGACGTTTTTCCTTTCTTCTTTTTATACTGATTAATATTTTTTTCTGTTTTTTCTTTGGTTAAAGTTTACAGTTTGAGACGTTTTCTTTGTAATTTCTTTTTTAACATCACCGATTGAGACCTTATTTTATTAAAATATTAATATCAATGCGAAATAGCCGAAGCATACTTATTTTATGTAGGTATACACTAATATTTAAAAAAATAAAAACGTACGCTTAATGTTTATTCATAAAATATATTTTTAGCACGATGTGAATAAATGGATTTAAATAATAAATTTCAAGGGATTGAATACGACAGTTTGTTTATCAAATTGTTTATATCCTCTAAGCCAAGCACATCTCTAATCAAGCGACCATTACATACCTTCTTCTGGTGGCATCCACTGTGTAAGCGAGCACGATAACATAAGTTGTATAAGTATTTCAAAATGTAAAGTTGACAACCGTAGTCGAGGGTGACCCGTAAGTTCCAGTTTCATTAGTTACTAGACCGAGGTGTAGAGGAGGGCGGCATTTTTCCAAGGATAACCCCACTTACCCTTGATACTTATCTCATTATGCTGAGTGTATAATGATGGGGCACCAGGTACGTGCAAAAATGGGCGCTGCTTGTACTAACTCTCGTTCTTAAAAGTGTATTTTCTTAATTTTTAATCTGTTTGAAAGATAAAATCATTAAGTTTATATCTAAAAGGAAACAAATGTATATGTACGTGTGAAAAAAATTAGAATGGAAAATCTTATCAAAACAGCGAAAAATCCGTTAAAAGTGAAGATTCAATAAAACATGTTTTAAATACGCTGGAAAAGTAAATATCAGTTTTCTAGAACTGTTTCAACGATAATTATTAAATTAAAGTCTTAAGAGAGTGAATTACAAACGAGTGTACCTCTTTTTTTTACTAAAAATTGCTTAATTATCAAAAAAAAGTGAAAGTTAGCTAAAACATGTCCGGAGCCGGTTTTGTAAATGTAAACAGAGACTACGGCTACAAAATCTCAAAGTATGGAAGTCTCAAACTGGCGTAATAGTTATTTTTATTTTATTTTTACGTTACGAACTGCATTAATTTTATTAATTAATTTTACATGATGATTGATTCAAATCTTGAACAATTACATTACTCGATTTATTCGTTCAGAATTAGTGTAATTTTTAATTTAAATTCTTAAAGAATACATATAACTAATTTATTGTTACGACACATGTAAGCATTTATTACACGTGTCGTAACGATAAATTACATGAATTCTTTTAAAATAAAGCTAAAGTGTATTTTTATGTTAAGTGCGAAAAAGTAAATTAAAGTCAATGACTACGCTGACAATATTCATTGAAAAAAAAAGTTAAAACATTAAAAAATATTTATTGATAAAAAAATAGAAATCAATTTTCAAAGAAAATGTTATGTTTGAATTCTATTTCTTTATTAATAGATAATTATTTATAACTTTTCAAATATCTATTAATGAAAAAAAGAAAATTACAAATCTTTCCAAATAATTGACGATGAATTGTAAAATAAACGAAATTGTTGAATCTCTCTGAATAAAATTTTGAGGGCGGTGTAAAAGTGAGTGGTGTGGAGGATTAATCCCACCTGGTTATTACAGAACGGGGCTATCATTCAAATCCATATGAATCGTTAGTAGACATTATTCACCTTTAAAAATTATTTTATTCGTTATGTTCCTGGATCTCAAATTCGTCAACTTTTGGTTTATTTTCAAGATTATAAAAAATGTTCTTGTGCAGATGATGCCACTTTTATGTATGAAAAGGAAATATAATTATGTTGCATTTTTTATTTTCCCAGAAAATCACATGAAATATTTTTTGCAATTATATCATTTTTTTTGTGAAAATATTGCTTTATTTAATAATAATACCGCTAATCGAAAAAATATTTTTTCTTCGAGTTATAATGATTTTGTTAAGGGCCTTTTTCGTAATATATAAAAAATATTTTTAATTTCTTTTTTTAATTGTTAACATCTACAATGCTTTATTTTCATAAAAAAACAAAAAAATGATGTATTATTTTTTATTAATATATAAAAATATAACTTTAATAAAGGTGTATTTTGTTTTAATGAAATAAAACATTTTCTCTTAGATGAAAAAAAAACTGGTGTAAGTATATTACTTGATTGTTGATGAATAAATATTGAAAATTTCATTAAAATTGGTTGATTTCCTGAATTTTAGTTGATTTTTAAGTGAAGGAGGTTCAAAATGTGTTCACATTTTGAGAATCGGCCATTGATTTTGCACGATAACATAAGTTTCATAAGTATTTAAAAATGTAAAATTGACGACCGTAGTCGAGGGCGACCCGTAAGCTCCAGTTTAATTAGTTACTAGACCGGGGTTTAGAGAAGGGCGGCATTTTCTCCAAGGATAACTCCACTTACCCTTGATACTTATCTCATTATGCTGAGTGTTTAATAATAGGGTACCAAGTACATTTTTTTAGTCTTTGGTATGACTCGATCGAGGATTGAACCCCGGTACTCCGGTCCACTGTAATCGTTACTTTTTATAAGTATACTGGACCCTTGACAAAGTTTTCTGTCGATGACTAAGTGGGTGACTATGCATGTATACTTGCTTCCAACTCGTGAGTCGAGCTCTCTGGTGTACGACCCATAAACAAAAGGATGTCTTACTCTTTTTTTTCTGTGTGACACTATCCATTGTACACGGTTATCCTCCATGACTCCATGAAGGATTTATTTCGCTCTTCTGTCTGTTTTAATTAGAGACGTCCTCATTTATGACGCCACTAAAGTAAAAAAAAAAAAATAACAACAAAAAAAAGGAGATCTATGAAATTATAAACGATATCTTACGTTCATGGATGACGTCACAGAATAATCAGTTTTATTAGTATATAGATATAGTACATGAAAAAGGAGAAAAACGGAAACCGAAAATTGTGTATATGTTTATCGACGTTTTGTCGTTAGTGGATGAAATATGTCAATATAACTGATGTAAAGAAAAACATACAAGTCCCAATGTGAAATATGTGGTCGTCAATAAGTGTGTCGGAATTCAACACGTCCCGGTGTGTGTTTACTTTAGGGGGGGGGGGCTTTCTTGAAAAAGACCATAGCGGCAGCGGGGGTCGCTCTTCGTTTTGCAATGACGGGGAGGGTCGGCATCAGCCGTGGTCGCCGTTTTCTGTGCAGTGGCTTTGCGAAAAAACTTGTCAGCTTATAATGTTCCTTTTTTTTTCCTTTGGGGAGTACAAATGCGATTCGCCGACTGTGCAAGAAGCCTTACTTATATATTCGGCACATCTTTCGGCTGTGCTGTGCGGCGAGAGATCTCTCCGGAGGTTGTTTTGTCGAAATTAATCCTTTCCACAAGACTGCCAACGGTGACTAGGCGCAGATTCCATGGGGTCTTTGGGTTTTGACTCAGGGGGTCAGTTCAGCCGGGGGGTGAGGATACCCCCACATCCGACTGGATGGACAAGTTGTCGAGGCAGGAAGCGGACAGCAACAGCAGCAGCAGCAGCAGCAAAGATACAAACAGCCCTTATCCGGGCTACTATAATAATGCGATCAACTCTCGTTGCTACCTGCCTCCTGAGAAGTCAACACTTGCCTCAGCCTGCATCCCCAGTTCCTGCTCCTGACTCCTGCACCAGCACCCTGCAGTCCTGACTCCTACTCCTGCACCATCACCCTGCAGTCCTGAACTCCTGCACCAACACCCTGCAGTCCTGAACTCCTGCACCAACACGATGCAGTCCTGAACTCCTGCACCAACACCATGCAGTCCTGAACTCCTGCACCAGCACCCTGAAGTCCAGAACTCCTGAACCAGCACCCTGCAGCTCTGATTCATGCACCAGCGGCTCCAACTCCTTTCCCTTTTTCCAACAGCCCTTATCACGGCTACCTAGACAACTACTGCGTGATTCTTTCCTATGTTGCCATGTCAGCAAGGGCAAGGGTACCTTGTCAACATCCATCGACAGCTACAGCCATTTCCCTCCAACGACACCACTATTGTCATCCAGTTTGCTGTCACCAGAGACACCACTCCCGTCTTTCCGGTTTTCCCCTTTCCAGTGACGTCATCTAGATTCCCATCACTTCTTGTTATTACCATTTATTTATGGAAAATAAACGTACTGATTTCTGAACTGTTCACCTGTGTTTGCCCTCTCTTCTTTTTCATTGCCGTTTAACATATGTCTTGCCTGTGTCCACCTTTCTTAGTTGTGAGGCCGATCAACCCCAACGGTCGGTCCAGCAACAAGTGTGATGAATGTTTTTTTTCTTTTTAGTATCGATGTTATGTACAAAGTTATGTTGAGAATAAGCTGTAAAAATAGCTGGCCTTGATCTCAATTTAACTTTTGTTCGGTTAATATTACTTTGCTGATTAAAAGAGATCAACTATGGATGCCGGTACGTTAGTTAATTGTGTCAGAGTTTCATAATAACTGCTGATTGGAGAAGGCTTCGACGAGATATAGTATTTATAGCTTAAATAATATGCTGTACATTTCACATCGGATAACACCTTTTTTGTTAACACGGAGTAGTGTAATAGATGTAGGCTTGGATATGAGCGAGTGAAGATAGCGCGCTTCAAAAATTAATTTCCTTTTTTGATGCTGGCAGGTCTTAAAATCACTAATAAATGTCGTTGGTAAATAAATATGATTAGTTTTCTCACTGGTAATTCTTAAAATGTGTTCCGGTTTATGGTGGGCGGACCCAGGATAAAATAGGCGTTGGTTATATTGGCACGTCGTCGTGAGCTGGTATAATTGTCATGATATTTTGTAAGAGTTATGGTTTAAGAAAAGACGAAAGGGAAAGTCGGAACAACGTGTATATTTCTATGTGCATTTAATTAGTACAGAGCGCGTCAGTCTTTCACTGATTGTCACATTTATTAACTTTAGTTCCATCAACACACCCACATATACAGTCAAACATCGGCCCAGGAACGTCTCGGAACTAGAATAATTCGGATTTTGAACAAATATGTTTAGCCGGAAATGTCTCGGTTTCTAATAAAATTTCGATTCCCGAACAACGCCGAAGCCAACCGAAGCATACCGACTGATAAAACGTTAACAGTTCTGTGCAGAATTGCCACATCTCGGTTTTTAAATCCAGATAGTTTTTTTTTGTGTATAGCAATCTTGTTTTTATCCGTTTTAACCTCCGTTTTTTTTAGGAAATATATATAAATATACAAATAAATAAATAAATAAATAAATAAATATATATATATATATATATATATATATATATATATATATATATATATATTAGTTAACTAAGTTCAAATATATTAATCACATGAATTTAAAACCAGTATTTTTAAAAGTACCCAATACAAAAAAAGAGATTTTATAAATGAAATTGCATTAACATTAGAAGTAGTCTACACGGATCAACTTACATTTCGATGTAAACACGTGTTATAAGGACTATATAATGACTTAAAATAATATCATATATTGTTAAATACCCGCTAATTCCTTTTAAAAATATAACAAAATGTGTAATAAAATAGTAAGAAAAATACACTACAATAGTTCTAACTCAGAAAACGTTCACAGATAATATTTATTTTATGAAATAAAATGTTATAGAATACGTTATAGTTAGAACAATAACATAACTTAACTTATTCTTTATAATGTTGTATACTAACGGTTTAAATACCAAAATAAATGGTCTAAGAATTAAATTGCGTATGTAATTTTTAAACCAATATGGTTTTATTTTTAGTCTAATGTAAACAAATTCTTATTGAGCCGCCCTCTTAAAAATTAAAATTCTGCCCAGTTTAAACCATTGTTATAAATCCTCACGGTGTTGTCTTACTGTCCACCTGACAAACTAATTTACCCTTATCCTCGACTGGCCTTTCGGCCTTGATCAGTGGTGACTCGTTAGTACATAAAAAGGTAAAGGCTTAAATTCGGAGGTTTTTAATAAGAAATTTAAGTTCAAATAACCTGTCTTAAATGATGTCTAATAACTATCGATCATATTCACTACAAATTGAAATATTTGAATTTTCAAATATGAATATGTGCCCATTTAAAATACTAAATAACAAATACGTATTAATTGCTGTTAAAATTGTTAAAATGACACAAAAAAACTATTTATAAGCTGTTACTTGTTAGCACGTGATACGTCAAAAACGTTACCGATGTAAACTATTTATGTATATTTGCTTCACGCTTATGGGTTATGATCTGTAGTTGTTTTCTCCCACATAAAATGAATGACGTTTCTTAGTTCTCCGGAATCGTTATATGTAAACACCAAAGTCTTCCTGCGATGGTTGCATATTGTTAAATTATTCAGTTTGTAGTCAATTTAATGTGGTATGTATTGAATCCGAAAGTGAAATAGAGCTAATCTATCAATAACACTAATCCGTGTGTGTGTTTTTCTAACCTATATCTAACTTTGATAAATACATATTGAATTCTTGTTTACTATCAGCCTAATATTTATTAACATCAATAATAAAATAACGAAAAACTAAAACGAATTCAAAAAATATTTGTTCAAATAATTGTAAATACGAATATATTTTTTTTGTTTTCTTTAACATAGTTCACACCAAACAAGGCAGGCCGCCACTGTAGGCGTAAGGGGCTACTGAGAAAAAAACAAGGGAGAAGGTTGGGGGGGGGGGTCAACCGAAATTTTGAGCTTCGCAGCGAGATATATGTTTACATTAGTTTTAAATGTCTACATGTCTGTACTGTTAGGGAAACAGGGGGCAGGGAGGAAGTTCCAGAGGCCAGCAGCACGAGGAAAGAAGCTATTTGAGTAGAAAGCTCTCCGGCATCTGGGGACGTCCACAGTGCATGGATGGGATTTAGTTGATTGTCGAGTTGATCTAGTGAATTTACGTCAAGGGGGCACCAGAAGAGCCAATTGATTGAAGTATAATCAATTAAAGTATTTGTAAAACAAGTTCAAGGATGCTACATTGTGGCAATGCGACAGGGGCTGGAGCTTGGTTGACAGTGAGGGACCTATTAGGTTGGCGACTCTTTTTTGGACCTTGTCAAGGAAGAAGAGACTAGTAGAATTATTTTTTTTCTAAGCGCTTTAACCGGAAAATTATTTTCACCTGGCAACGCCGGGTAAATACAGTAAGTATTTTTTGATGTGTTAAACACGATATTGAACACGGTAAATATCGCCCATAGCTTCGAATAGGTTGCAACACATTCATATTTGAAAACACTGTAATGGAGCTTTTCTTTACAAAATAAAATACGTTGCTCATATGAAGTGTATTTTAATATGTTTTTCGGCATATAATATGCATTTAATTGATGAAAATTATCGTAAGTCAGGATAGCACTACATTCGACCGATGATTGTTTACAAGCAGATCATATGCGCGACAGTAAGTCAAGTACTCTGTTGAGAGCTTGTTGACTCGTTGTAGGTAGTCTGCTCTCAATCAATTACAACTTCTCTTTTCTTCTTTTTTATTATCGTCAACCGCCGTCGTTGATCTTTTAAATGTTGTTATTTACCCCAAACACACCACGTAATGGGCTACTGTGATTGGGGCCGATTTATAGGGAGCAACCTAAGTGGGCAGTTTGACAGCACAATTTTCGTACACATTACATCTAAAGGATGGAGCCCAAACTCTTGGGTAGCACCAAGAACGGCTGCTCCATCATCAGTTGCATAATACCGTGGGTAGTTGTATGTGCCATGTCGCGCATGGAAAGGGGCCCTGCAGTTATCTCCAGTGGCCTTTTTCGAGGCCACAACCCCCATGGACCAGGTCGTGACTAATGGACTGGTTGTGTGACCTTACTGGCACCAAACAAGTACCCACCTTGGCCAATCCACTATATCATCAAATCAAACATGCCATTACAAAGAAATAAAATCAAACCTAAACCAGACACCCAAAAAACACTTTCGCCTCCGCCCTTGAGGCTTGCATTCTCAAATATCCGTGACTAAGAACCAACATCAACGACGTAGACACCTTTCTCCTGACAAACTCTCACGATATCCTAGCTCTTAGTTAAACTAACCTTCAATCCTCAATCTCTTTTCACCACTTTAACATGACTGACTACCTCCCACTCTACTGTAAAGACTCTGACAAACCCATGCACGGGCTAGGAGTTTATGTTCGGAACACCCTCCCCCTGACTAGAGAACATAGGTTAGAATCAGATGACTACGACTACATGTGCTTTAGATTGACTTTACATCACAACGTTAGTTACTTGTATTTCCTATACCGCTCCCCGTCGACCCAGGACTGTACACTGCTAAACTATGTCTCTGAAAGCATAGATAGAGCACTCTTAATTGACTCGAATGCCCAGATACATGTATCTGGGAATTTTAATGCCCACCACCGCGACTGGTTAGGATTCTCCAGCCTTACTGACGCAGCCAGCAACTCTACGTATAATTTCTCCTTAGCTCACTCCCTCTCTCGAACTGTCGATTTTCCGACCCGTATCCCCGATGGAGTGGACCAACAAGCCTCACTTCTAGACCTCTTCTTGACCTCAATACCCGAGGCTTGTGTGACGAAAGCTCATAGCCCACTCGGGAATGCTGATCACATTGTGCTAATGATACATATCACGCTAAAAAGTCGTCCAAAAGCTGATGAACCGTTGCTCAAAACAACAAGATACTACGAGCAAGCTGATTTTGAGTCAATCAGAGATCACATCAGTGACACCCCATGGAGGGAAACCTTCTCACTCCTTGCCAACCAGTGTGCAAACGAATTAACTGAATGGGTCAAAGCAGGCATTGAAGCCTATGTCTCCATGCGAAAATTCTTTAGCAAGCCCCACTCTCCTCAATGGTTCACTTCGGAATGTGCAACTGCCATTTCTGTAAATTCGGCTGCCATGAGTAAGCTACTAATAGGCATACATTTATAGAGTCAAGAAATAATTGCAAGGCCGTGATAGGCGAAGCGAAGAGAAGGTATAATGAGTTAACAAAAAACGCATCCAGTCACAGAAACTAGGTACTCGCGATTTCTGGAAAATCTACAATAGTGTAGTGAATAATGGTCAATCTACGATTCCCCTACTTTCAAACAACAATGATGTCGTTTACACGGCCACTGATAAGGCTGAACTACTTGCACAGCGTTTCGCTTCAAACTCTACTTTAGACTCAGATAACCACCCTCTCCCTGAATTATCTTTGCGGACCGAAGCCACCCTTGATAACCTGGTCATCACCCCATCCCAGGTCAGAGACATAAAAAACACCTTGACACCTCTAAAGCTTGTGGGCCTGATCTTATACCTGTAATAGTAATAAAGAAATGCTATGCTGAACTTGCCCCTGTTCTCTCCAAACTCTACAATAAATGCCTAGCCGAATCTTGCTTCCCCGATAGCTGGAAAATTGCCTCTGTGGTACCAGTCTACAAGAGTTCTGAGAATAGAACGTACCCTCAGAACTACCGCCCAATCAGTCTACTACCGATCTTTGCCAACATCTTTGAATACTTAATCAATCTAGCGATAGTACGGCACTTAGTTAATGCTAAACTTCTATCTGACCGCCAGTATGGATTTAGACAAGCACGATCTACTGCAGACATCCTAACGGTCATCTCTGAACGCATATATCATACACTCGACAAGGCAGGTGAAGCTAGGTCAGTAGCGCTTGATATATCCAAGGCATTTGACAAGGTATGGCATAAAGGGCTTCTCCTGAAAATACGCTCATACGGTATTACTGGGCAACTACTTAATATAATTAGATCCTTTCTAAACAAAAGACAAATCCAGGTTGTCCTCGATGGCCGTTCATCTAAGCAACATGACATAAATGCTGGTGTGCCCCAGGGATCTATTCTTGGACCTTTGTTGTTCCTGATCTATATAAACGATCTCCCTGATGACATAGTGTCTGAGATTGGTGTATTTGCTGACGACACCACGCTTTATTCTCGCCATGTTGGCAAAACAGCCGCGATAATTTCTGAGGCAATGGCTTAATCTTTAGAAAATGACCTCCAGACTGTTGTGGATTGGGTCCATAAATTGTTGTTAACTGTTAATTCCGCAAAGACTAAGCTCCTTTCCTTCAACAACTACAAGAAGCCTCTACAACCACCGATTGTCATGGCAAATAACACCCTACCTGAGAGTTCATCATTCAAACTCCTTGGCCTAACCTTCACAGGTAACATGAATTGGAACAAATACATTGAAGACATTGCCACAAAGAAGGTTGGCTCCGTCTACCGTGCTAGTGGACTCCTTACACCTGACATTATCCTGTATCTCTACAAAGCCACCATTCGCCCATGCATGGAGTATTGTTGCCACATCTGGGCTGGTGCATCATCTACTAGTCTCTCCCTTCTTGACAAAGTTCAAAAATAAGTCGTCAACCTAATAGGTCCCTCACTGTCAGCTAAGCTCCAGCCCCGGTCCCATCGCCGCAATGTAGCGTACTTATGTTTGTTTTACAAATACTTCAATGGATTATGCTCCGATGAGTTGGCTACTCTGGTGCCCCCTCGACGTAAATTCACTAGACTAACTCGACATTCTACTAAATCTCATTCATTCACTGTGGAGGTCCCCAGATGCCGGTGAGCATTCTACTCGAATAGCTTCTTTCCCCGTGCTGCTGGCCTCTGGAACTCCCTCCCTGCCCCCTGTTTCCCCGACAGTACTGACATGCAGAAATTTAAAACTAATGTAAACAGACATCTCGCTGCTCAGATCCCAATTTAAGCTGAACCACCAATCCTTCTCCCCTTTTCCTTTTTCTCAGTAGCCCCTTACGTTTACAGTGGCGGCCTGCCTTGTTTGGGGTGAATCATGTTAAAAACAAAAAAAAATCATGCATGTTAGTACAGTCGACAGTGAATCAAAAATAATCATAAAAGAAGAAAGTAATCAAGATAGGATCTTAAACTCAGGGACTATAATACATCCATAGACTGCATATATACATCGTTTTTGAATACAAGTTTTTACTTATCGAAATATTGATTTTTATACGAATGAGTCGCCACTTGCCTCAACCAAAAGCAACTCGAGGATATGGATTAATAAGATTGTTGATTTGATGCTAAAATATCATGGGAGGATTGAAATAGGTCGATGGAATAGAAAACAATGATTACCTAGGAAAATGTCTCGACAAGTATTTGTTGACGCTGTTCATAACGGGAACACGTCACTTTTTCCCTATTGCACCAAGTACAGATTGTCGTAATAAAGAGAACTAATAAGATGTTAATTACACAGGCTGTTCGAAGTTATATCGTAAACAGTCGTGTAGTCTGCATAGATGTCAACGAGTAATCATCAAATAAGATCTGAAATAAGTTTGGACCAAAAAGCGATCCTTGCGTATTTTTTCGTGCTTCAGACTTCCATCTATCTAGATCAACTCGACAATGATGACAGAGAGTACTGAATAGAGAGAACCAGATTCCGATACACGTAGTAGTGGTTCTGTGTCTGAACGTGAGGGAGAGGACAGACGTTCCTTGGTTGAGCTGCATTATTCCACTGCCAATTCAGGTTCTGGTACATCTGATGTAAGAGGGGAATAAATAAATGTCCCACTACGAAGAAGTACTAGGATAAAGCGACCAGTATCCACCTGTCACGTGTGTTATCATGCGATCAGAAGGTGTGTGCCAATAAAGAGGAACATTCACCGGAAGGACAACAGAATGAGGTGCTTTGCATGTCATGTCTACAGGGTAAAAAAGAGCTTCTTTTCATGTGCAGGTTTTTATAGTGGTGTCTGTTTTGCATATGTGGAGATCAGTTGATATGAATTAAAAAAATAGCTGGGAAGCGGCAGACGCGAATCGGTTGGAAGTTCAATTACAATTTAAAGTTTTATTTATTGATTTATTTATTTTTGTAGCACAGTTAGGAAACATTATTTAATTTGTTTCTATTTTTATTCTATTTCATTTAGTTTGTATCACAAATACTATACTATATAATAGAGCAAGGATTCGTAGTCAATAAGTCATTGGTTTTGGTGTATTTTGGAGTTCTAATACTGTCTTTTTATAATGGGCCCGTCATTGAACTAGTATTTTATTTATTTTCCTTCTAGCGTAGGTTATACACGGGTTCAGGCACGGGTTTGAAAAAACCCAGCGCATTAGGAATAGTGAGGTTTGGCCAACAAAATTGCGTAAGAAGCCCGTAGGTATTTCTCCGTGGAGGCGACCCAGGCGATTAAAAATGAACAAACTCCGTCTCATAACGAGCACTTTCTCTGTCTGTCTGCCCGTCCTGGGGAATTTTTGTAAACAGAAGAGAGAGGGGGGGGCGAGATAATTACTATTTAATTAATTTCAAAGTCGGAAACATAAACAAATACATTGGGCCACATATTAAAGACTAAATAAACAATAAATAATTTTCGGCGTCAACGCCGCAATTCGAACTCGCAACCTTGCCGCTAACAGCCTAACGCACTACCGTCTGAGGAACACAGTTGAAAATAGTTTCTTAAAGCTTGGAAGGGTGAACCTTCTGAGACTGAACAGAACCATACCACAGTCCGACAGAGCCAGAAGAAACCCACAACGGCAAACACTCTGTCCGCCTGATCATCCAGGACGTATCTTCGACTAGTACGAACATACAAACGCAAGCTATTCCAGGTAAGTCATGGAACTAGTATAATTACAGATAGATAACGTTGCAGTCTATTAATACATAGGTAGTTATAATATCGCATTTCGTTCAGACGAGTGCGTCAGCTGACATCTGGTAGATAAAATATGAACCTCTGATAAATGAGAGTTTCGCTCGAGGAACCGCCAGCAAATAGGAAAACACATTTGCTAAGTTTTTATTTTTTTTACATGAACATACAAATACTTTAGCGAGTGAAACGTTATTCGCTGTCTGTCAGCTATTTACCATAAAACAAAAACCATTTTCTAATCTTCTAACAATAATTCTTTTTGTGGAAGTGCGAAGTCATTTTTAATTCGTGAAGTACATTAGTAGTTCTCTTTTCTTTTCTCTCTTCTTTCTCTTAGTTGTTTTAATGGAAACTCTTGATGTAAGGAGCTAACAAAAACGAAATATTATGATCGCAAAGATATGAGATGCCTATTGGCTTTAGCGGGTAGGAGGAAAACAGTCAGCAAGAAAACAGTTCCACAAGGCTGCATTTCGTGGAAAGTAGCATTAAAATAGCTCCTGGGTATGACCTTACAATTCATTCGAATTTTGGAGCATTTAAGAGAGTGGAGTTAACCCTTTAGTTTCTATTTCTCACATGTCTTTTCTGATCTGGAGTTTTATGGCTTCATTTATGTGTAAAATAGATGTTGTACCGCCAACTATACTAAACTGCTCTTGACACCCTTGACACCAAGTTAAAAAAATTAATAAATGAATTCACCAAAATGTTAAACATTGTTGCAGTAACATTAAGTAGATCTATATCTTTAGTATGTACACGAAATTCCGTGCGTAGTAATATGTTGTGATTTGGTTGCTTAAACAGACATATCTAAACTACCGTAGCGATACACGAACGATTAGCGTATTACTAGACATGTGCGTAGGGAGGGCCTGTGGACGAGTGGTTATAGCACTTGTCTTTGGGCTGGACAACCCGGGTTCGATTCGACTCATGGCATGCGAATTCTCGGGTCTGAAAACTCCCTCTGTCCACCCAGCAGTAAATGGGTACCTGACTAAAACTCAGGATAGGTTCAAGGCAGCGGAAGGAGAGGGATGGGCTCCGCCTTCCATATACTGTGCCCTAGACACGGTGATTCTTAACAAATCACCGCCGCTACGGCCATGGGCAGTGTGCGATGTCGGCAATGACACTCGTGCGCGTCCAGGCTATGCGACCTTTACCGTTACCTTAGACATGTGCCCTTCTACGTCTTTTTCCTAATTTCTGCCCATCTTGGTTTGCGCGGAAATAAGTTCTCAACGGCAAACAAATTAGAGGATTCGATTACGTTTCTGTTCTAATAACTGTCTGCCAAACCAACTTGCCTTGTTGCTTTACATACGCGCGTTCTTACTCTATTTAATGAAGTTAATTTTATTGTAGAATAAAAGATGTTGGTATTTTATTTTGAACACTGTTGCACTTTTGTTCTTCTTAATTTCAAGCGAGCCGAATCATTAAAAATAACGGACATCTTGTGTCTGGATATTTTTTTTCTATGATCCTTTCCGTTTTTCTGATTAGGTTCTTAGTTTCAGACGGAAACTGGCTGATAAAATTGCCAAAGCTTCCCTAAGCGCTTTCGGATCCTTCCAGGTCCATCGTCAGTGGAGTAATGTTAACCAGGCATAGACCTAGGAGTGAATATATATTCTATTTAGGCGGGAAAAATAAAGGACTGTGTTTAATTTAAATTTATATTTATAGGCATTTGAGTATATTAGTACTAATAGTATAATTAATCTTGTTAATAGCTGTTTTTTCTGTTTTAATGTATAGGGCTTCGAGTATGTGGAGTTTAAGTGTATTAGTATTTTGTGCGATGATTTTTGTGTTTTCTACTAGAAGTTTACGGATATGCGAACGAGGGCAGGAATGCTTTTTATAGAGGTGCTGGGTTATGGCGGAGTCGTTAGATAAATGCATAGTTAATCTTCTGGATAGCGTCGTAACAGTCGACCCAATGTATACATTTTCATATATATATATATATATATATATATATATATATATATATATATATATATATATATATATATGTATATATATATATATATATATATATATATATATAAATATATATATATATATATATATATATAAATATATATATATATATATATATTATGTCCTTAAATTCGCACGGGGCTTAATATAGAAGATCAATAGTTTATAATACAAGTAGAACTCTTAATTGAACGTGAAATAATCCTGTTTCATTAAAAAAATTACAAACAATTGTTTCTGCCTATTTCATTAATATACACATTTATTGTATATAAAATATACCTAACATTCACAAAGAGGCTTAATCAGTGCATAACACCATAGCAGGCTTAAAACAAGATGCTTCCGATATTCTTTTAATTAATACGTATCTAATTTATATATTTATTTTTATCACTGAAATCCAAGGGAAACGTTCCTTAGACTCTGTTTTTTCATTTATAATATTGTTGAATACCCCTGGGCTTGGACCGCGGCGGTTCTCGTTCTGTATTATCGCCCCTGGAAGGACTGTGGCAGTTCACATTTTATACTCGTCATTTTTAAAACATATTATATCACATAGTTAATATATTGTTTGCATACCTTTAGATTTCTCCCTCGCCGTGTAGAGGGTCGCCGTCTCGATGTCGTCTAGTGGATGAATTCTTTCTTCTTTCTTTCCTGCCGTGAATCACGCCGCTGCAACAAATAGCTTCATGGCCGTCTCAATCAATACACAATCCTTTTACTTTAAATTATGTTTATTACAGGCGAAGTTATCTGTCAGACATTCACTACGTCGAGAGAGAGAGAAAGCAAATTATTACTTTATCGTAGTTACTTATCAAATAAGTCTTAACCATTCGTTGCGGGGGGGAGATCTTCCAACTGTATTTTCGTAGGGAAATATTTCCCTTAATCGGTTGTAGACTACATGCTAAAATTCACGTCTCGTCGGTTCGCCTCCAAAATCTACACTGAATAAAACTCGCTTCTCGCGAAGAACGAGTGACGTCACGGACCCCTCTGTTTCCCACGCAAAGGCCTGTGACGTCAACGAGTCCATCGCAGGTGCACATTGACCCTTGATCTGGGATCTCGTCACGCGGTGACCTTGTCACCTCTGTGATTTCCGACTGTGAGAACAGGCCCTATTCTGCACTCGACTGCCGGGTCCACCACGCGTTAATTCGGGCAAGTCAAACCAACGATTTCTAACAGATACGTAAATTCCCATAGGGGTATTATTCAACAATATATTACATTTACTATATTTGTTTCTTTCGCTCATTTAAATGTTCATATTTGACTGACACAATACACATTGTAAGACTCACATATTAGATGTGGTTTGTTATACACTGATCAAGTATCTTTGTGATTGTTAAATAGAACAGTACGAACTTTTTCGATTTTGTGAACTATACATTGTTTGAATGGAAGTAGTGTTAGCCTCACAGTTTCAAAGTAAAGTTTCTATGCCCAGCAATGCAAATGTTCATGTATTCAAGTTTAACAGTGTAGTTTTTAGCGTGACAGGTTTACAAAATAGAAAGTAATGGAATTAATATAATCAAGCTCCTATTTGACCTCATCAAAAATGTATGGTCCCTAGGTAATTACCTTCCCACGAAGGCAGAGTTAGACACAACGTCTATTTTTAACATAGGGAAAAATCCAACTTTCCTAAATAATGTATGCTGGATTGGGACAAAAATAAAAATGGCTTCAGTTTAAAAGAATTTCTCCTTCACTTATAAATGACAGAAAATATGAAGTGTAGTATCTAAAAAGTGTCTACACTTTGTTCCTAGCCAAAAGACCAAGAGAAATATATAGTCAACTGTAAAGATAAGATTATACAGTTGTTTTTTGATTATTTGTAATAATGAGTACCCACTTATCAAGGTCAAAACACACTCAAGGATAGCGGTTAACAAGATTGATGGATTTACGGTTGTTCTATTTTATGTGTATTTATTTCAAACAAAACATATTGCCACTAAAACGTAAGAAGCTTCTGTGATAGGAGTTAGATTGGAGAGGACAACATTGGTGGGGAGATGAGAAGCATGATGTTTGTTCACCTTACATTTAAATGTGTGCATGTTTGTACGGTCTCGAAAACAGAGAGTAGGGAGGAAATTCTAAAGGCAATCAGTCTAAAGAGTATACAACCTGCCGACATATAGAGTGAAGGGGTAGAATTTTGCTGCCAGTCGGTCGGTCGCCCGTATTTAAATGTGAGTGGTACAAGTGTAATGAGTTTATACGAGAAGATTCCGTGAAAGCACATGGAAAGCAGGCACAGGGGTACAACGCTACAGCGATACGACAGGGGTTAGAGCTTAGCAGACACTGCATCAGCAATTAGGTTAGAAATTATGTTGGTTTTCAGCCCCAAAAAGATAGGATGAAAAAGATTGAAAATATCAACATTTTACCCACCAAAAACAACAGTCGACGCAGAAATGTAAATCCTAATGTCGAAAATAGGTGAAAAAACGAGTTACAGAGGTACCGAAGGAAAAATCAATGTATCCAACTTTTACTCTAACATCCAGCTGTTGGTAATTTATTTGTGGTGTTACACACCCACTTGATTGGAGTAGAAAAGGTCTGCCTGATGGGGTTTCCAGTTTAGTCCCCGACAGCAAGATCATGTGACGGTTTGTATTTGTTTCACAGTACGAGTAGAAGAATAGAAATAAAAAGCGAAAGTTGCAGTAAATTATAACCAGCGTTTTGGAAAGTCAACCTGGTCAACTAAAAATATTAACAAAGTCTGAAAAATGTAATTAATTGCTTTCTGCCTTTTCTAACAGAAACAGATAGATGTGCCAGTGAGTCTTCTTAGCGGGACTACCACCACTAATGGCAGAAGATACATGCAAAAGCATAAATATAAACACTAAATTCAGCAATTGACTAATATGTGCATGAGAAAATGACAATTTTACTGGATCAGTTGTCAACCTCATATAAATTAAAGATGGGCACATCCCAATATGCAAGTTAGTAACATTTTACGATGTATTTTGATAGTTCCACTTATATGCTACAAATGTCATATCAACAGTTAGGACCTACAAGCTTACAATCATTTTCAAACAGAAGTAAACTATTATTTGTATACTAAAATATCAGCGTTCAAAGGGTTGCAATAATAAAGCATAGCAGGGTGACGGGCCGGACGCTGAGCCTTCGCGGGCCAGATGTGGCCCACGGGCCGGATGTTGCCCGCCCCTGCTCTAGACACATTCAATTATACAACTGTCGGCTTTACGTGACCCACGTGAGACGTTTTTTCTCTTCTGAATTTACAAACAGTTTTAATGTCTTAATTTAAGGGCCTAACCCACGTGACAAATTTTATTATGCAACTCATAATAATTTGTACGCATATTTTAAGACTACAATTTGAAAAATCCATGCAGCTAAATCGCATGAGAGTTTACTTTTATTAAAACGATATATATATATATATATATATATATATATATATATATATATGCATACATACATATATATATATATATATATATATATATATATATATATATTAAGACTACAATTTAAAAAATCCATGGAGCTAAACCTTTTATTCAGATATAAAAAAATAAAGTCAATCTAGATGAAAAAAGTGTTTAAAGGGGAAGTGACTCTTTACTCTTGTTAAAAACAGCGTTTTGGCAAACATAGTTGTGTGCCCCTGGATTTGGGACTAGCCGAGAATCGAAAATATTCAATTCAATTCACGACAGACAATTAAACACGTGCTCATCTGAAAGAAGTGTCTTTCAAGTTGTATTTATTTAATAAATCCTTATCATAGTTGATTTAGGCAGAATCGTTTTCATCCATATTATTTCATCATAGTTGTGTCTTACCATTTACTAAAGGCAAGTTGCGAAACTATAACATTCATAATATTACTCGTGTACAATTGAACTTGATAAAGCAGTGATGCTTTAACACTTGTTTAGTCGATTTCATAGTCTATGGCGCTATCCTTTAAGCTAAAAAGGACATCATTTAAAACTTTTGGAAGGCAGAAGGTTCTCGTAGAGCTGAAGAACATACTCTTGTTAAACAGTTAGGGCAGTTGGAGTGACACTAGATCTCCCCTTGCCGCTGTTGCGGTGGATAACGAAATATTGACTGAGATGATTTGGGAATTACTGAGACATTAAACAGAAATATCTCGTGCAACGTGGCATATCCAGTGCCAAGGAATTCTTCTCTTTCTCTTCGCGTTTTTTGTCTCTAAGTGCCTAATGCCATGGCAAAGTGAAGAGAAATATGAATAGGCAATAATAGAAACAGCGAAAACAAAACGAAACGGGGAACGGGGATAAAAAAAAAAGAATGTCAATTGATTGAATCAATTATTTCCATGACTTCCATCTTTTATGATTTTTCCAAATCTGTTATTTTCGTTCTAAAAATATGTTTGCATTTCTTTTTACTTCTATTTTTCTTCTTGTTATATTACTCCACTTCTCTTTTATATTGACATATGTTTATTAGCTCCCTCTTCTAACCCACTCCCCGACACGTACATTCCTCCGCAAAGAGTTTCATTATTGACTTCCACCCCCGACCAAATGCACAATTGGCCACTCAATGTTTATTCCATTATTATATATTCGCCGATCTTTCTTTCTTCCTTTGTTTGTATTCGTTAACTCTTTTTCTTTCTCTTTGATTCTCCATTTTTGTCGCTTCCTTTTACCATTTCTCTTCATGTTTAGTTAAATCCTTTTACCATAAATCTTTAATTTATATACGTTTCTTTGTTATCAATTATGTATTCTTTCAATATACTATCAAACCACCGTGAACCGTTGTGGGAGTGTTTGTAATGTATATATATATATATATATATATATATATATATATATATATATATATGTAACTTCTTTTGTACGATGGTAAGAACAATTGCAGCAGAGTGCTGAATTAATTGAGACAATCAAAATTAAATGCGTAATATGTATTTATTATTCGGTACAAAAAATGAGTACAACATCAATACCACTGGTTTCAAGCTCAGAAAATGTTGACGTCCAGTGGACCGATATATATATATATATATATATATATATATATATATATATATATATATATATATATAATATATATATATATATATATATATATATATATATATATATATATATAAATATTTATATTGAATTTAATAGAAAAAAGACCATCAGAAAAAACAAAAAATAAATAAAGGTATATTAAACAGACGAATTATTTTGTTTAACAATATTTGCATAAATGAGAAAATGCTGCTTAAATACACACACGCACAATATATGTATATGTATATATATATATATATATATATATATATATCTTGATCTTATCTTCTACGGGTCTTCTTGCTCAATAGTCTATCTACATTTCACTTTCTCTTTCACGTTCCTCTCTATTACTCTTTCATCCAAGCTTTCTCTCTCTCCTTTATATTCAATATATGTCCAATACTCCCACCATTTCTTTATTCATTCGTTTTTAATTCACTTGAGTAACTTTTTTTTCTACCATCTCAAATATTATTGTAGAGATGGAAGGTGCACAGTATCAAGCAAGCAAGATATAGGCGTTGTCTTTCTTTTAGTATGACATTTATGTTTCCTTAAAGCCTATTTTCTATGGAAATCGCTCCAGACAAAACATTAAGCCACTTGATGTAAAGAGCTTAAAATAAAAATACTTCAACGTCAAAAAGTAGCTAACGATAGATTTCGACCCAGAAAACAGCATTTCTTCTTCCTTTGTCAGAACGTCTGCTCATCTAATGTGAGGACTAGATGAGAAAATAAGAGAAGCGAGAGTTATGAGGCTGCGGAAAGAAAACCAACAGCTCACGTTCTTCTATCCTGTAATTAGGGAAAAACCGACGCACACATATATGAGGCAATGCCTGAATCTATAAAAAATGACCTCCAGTCTGTATTGGATTGAGATCATAAATAGTTGGTAACTTTTAATGCCGCAAATACAAAGCAACATTCCTTCAATAACTACAAGACACCTCTCCAACCATCGATTGTCATGGCAAAATCACTCTACCTGACAGTTCATCTTTCAAACTCCTCGGCCTAACTTTCACAGATAACATGAATTGAAACAGATACATCGAATACATTGTAAGGGATGCTGCAAAGAAGGTGGGCTCCCTAACCCGTGTTAGTAAAATTCTCAAACCCGGCATTATTCTATATCTCTACAAAGCTACATGCATGGAGTATTTTTGCCACATCTGGGCTGGTGCATCATCTTCTAGTTTCTCCCTCTTAGACAAGGCCTGAAAAAGAGTCACCAACTTAGTAGGTCCGTCACTATCCACCAGGCTCCAGACCTTGTCCCATTTCCGCAATGTTGTGTCTGTTTTACAAGTACTTCAATGGAGTGTGCTCTGATAAACTTGCTGGTCTTGTGCCCCCATGACGCAAATTCACTAGACCAATCCGACAATCTGCCAAATCCCATCCATTCACTGTGGTCGTCCACAGATGCCGAAGAGCTTTCTACTCCAAAAGGTTATTTCCTCGTGCTGCTGGACTCTGGAACTCCCTCCTTGCTCAATGTTTCCCTGACGGTATTGACATGCAGAAATGTAAAACTAATGTAAACAGACATCTTCCTGCACAGCTCTCAATTTAGGTTACCCCCCCTAACAAAAAAAAAGCTCTCACCCTTTTTGTCAGTAGCCCCTTACGTCTATAGTGGCGGCCTGTCTTGTTTGGGATGAACTATGTTAAAAAAAACTTAAAAAAAAACTATTCATCTGCCTTTTTTTAAGTATATGTTCTTCATATTTTATGGATGTTTCTGACTACTGGTCCATCTTGAATGCTATTCTCAAAATATTTCGGCCGATGTAAGCTCCAGTCTTATTTAGAAACGTTTAGAAAAACTTGGGATATGTTTTTACAGAATTTTGAACGGAATGTACCTTGGAGTACGTTTCTCTCGTTCTGTCCGCCATGGCCGGATAGAAGTCTTAAGTAATTCGTAATTGTATGCTTAGTATCGCCCGTACTAAGAACTGAACCTTCAACCTCCAGAAGACGGTAAATTAGAACTGAGTATACATTGCATTTTTATATGTTACCCTACATAACAAAGGTTAGCCCTGTGCATTAAATAATTCGAAATTCCGTACAGATTACTGAGTTTGACATAAAGGTAACAGAATCGCCATTAAGCAATTTAAATTGTTTAGAGGTACATTGGATGAAATGTTGTGAGTCTAAATAATATATTACTTCCCCTTCATTCTAAAATCTTACGCGTTTTTTTCATGTGATTCTTGAATATCATTCTTGTTTTACAGTGAATCAACTGATCGACATATTTCCTTCAAATAATCTTTATTTAAATGTAGGTTTACAAGCTATCACACTAAAATCCCGCGGACAAACATTATACAATTTTTGGTACTAATGAGTCACGGCTAACCCTAACCTGAACCCTAACCCACTAGGCCAGTCGAGTGTAAACATTTATGAGTTCATGAAAGGGACGGTGAAACAATACCTTGATAATTGGAGACGATAGTTTAAACAGCGTAAAATTTGATTATTTAAAAGGACGGCTCAACATGCAATTAGTAACATTAGACTCGAAAACAATCATGTTGTAGTCAGTTGGAAAGGAGCACCATGGAATTTTGTTACAAAGAAGGGTAGTTTTGAGAAATAGACTTTTGCAATATCCGTTTAGTTTAGACATAAAAAGCAAGGACAATTATTCATAGTGGTTGTAACTAGACGAGTTTTTGTTGTGACTGTTTTTCAGGGTACACTAGAGATTAGAGTTCAGTCAACACATACTATAAAAAACGATAGAGTAGAGAAAGGCTAGCAACGTCTCTTCTGTGAGAAAGAAAGAGGACATCGTAGTCTCTAAATTTTCAAAAACGGGTGATCACGGTTTCAATAAGTCGGCTTGAACAGACCACACGATTAAATATTTAAAATTAGTGATTAATATGATCGGTGTACGTCGACTAGTGTCGTCTAGTAGAATTAGCATTGCTACGTTACTCGATGATGTGAGGTTTGGTGTTCATCGTAGTAAATATTGTAGCACACAGTCTCTTTCCGCAGTAGTAGTAGCTTTTCCCCTCCTTATTTTCTTCTTTTTCTTCAACTTTTTTGCCTTCTTTTTTTTTCATTCTTCGACTACTTTTCTTTTTTGCCTTTTTTTTATTATTCTTGTTAGTTTGCTTCTATTCTTCTTCAATTATCCTCTTCTTCTTTTTTAGCTTATTTCTTCCTTCTTCTTCTTTTTCTTCTTCTTTTTCTTCTTCTTCTTTTTCTTCTTCTTCTACTGTTTCTTCTTTTCCTTTTTCTCTCCCTCCCTTTCCATCCCCACCTCCGCCTCCTCATTCCTCATTCTTTTTTGTCTTCTTTCGTATTTTTCTTCCTTCATTCTATTTTCTTCTTCCTTTCCTTATTCTCCCCTTTCTCTTCCTCTTCTCTCGTCTCCCGTCTTCTTCTTCTTGTTCTTCTTCATCTACTTCTTTATTTCTACTCCTCTTTCTTCTTCCTCGTTGACTTCTTTTTCTTCTTCATCTTCTTCTACATCTTTTCTTCTTTCTCATCTTCCCAACTTTCTATTTTCACCTCCTCCTTCTTCGATTCCTCTCTTAAATCTGCAAAACCAACTGGAACTAAAATGTCATCGAACGTCAATAAAATTAGCGGCGAAAATCCGATTCAACAAACGGATGAACCAAAAAGTAAAAAACAAAAACAAAAACGCACGCGCATTAAAAATGCACAGGAAACAATCGTTTCCTTCCACCAACATCCTTCTAGACTTTAGAAATATCCGCCATCACGCATTCTATTTCCGATGATTCGCTTCGCCTTTCTTTTACGTTTGCAATCAACTCATTCAGCAAGAATTATTAACCATCATATTTTCCCCACATCCCCACATCCACACACAACCCTCTATTGCTCATCCACTTATTGAGTTCTATTTTCTATTAAGACCAATTTCTATTTCTGCTATTCTTCCATCTTTCTCTTTAGCTAATCTCGTCTCCTTACTTCTCTCTTTTTTCCCGACATTTAAAAATGTGTGTGCCATTTCGCCAGATAAAATAGAGATGCTTAAATATTGAAGACAATATGAAATTACAAACATCTAATAAAATATATATTTAGATAGTTTAACTTTTGAAAATGCAATTGTTATTTTTTCGATATTAGATATTACAATCTTTATTCGTTAAACTATCAAGAAAAACATCATGAATTGCAATTTTTTATAATATTAGAAACCATACGGAATAATTAGGGGTTTCTTTTAAACATGCGTTTTGTAAACATAAATGAGAATATGATTGACTTTACTTAACACTTATCTAGAAAGAAAAAATAAATAATTTGATGAAATCTACACTAAAGTTAATTTTAACAAAAAATGTAACTTGAGAATTATATCACTGGTCAATGAATAAACAAGTATTTAGGCTAAACGGTGATTTTAAAAATGACGGATGGTAAAAAAAGAAGTGACTAGCAGACGTAAAGAGAGTTACCGACACATAAAGAAATAGAGAGAGAGAGAAGAGAGAGAGAGGGGGAGAGAGAGTAGAGAGAAAGAGGAGGTGGGGACAGGCGAGACCAAAGACAGAGAAAACCAATAACCTGGTATCCTCCGGAACGACTATTATGCTTTCACTGTGGACTCACGTTTGTTCTGGTGTGATAATAAAGCTGTAATTTCCCACAAATACTACCACACACATAGTGGCATTTAGTGACAGGATCCTGAATATAACCTTAACAAAAAATGCATTTTATGATGAGGGCCCCACTTTGGGAGATTTTGGGAGAAGAGTCACCATTTAATTGCCATTATATCAGGTCCACTCTGACTTTGAGTGGTAGAACATGCCAGGGTATCATTGATAGACTAAATAGAAACTACCGTTTAAAATATGTGCCTACAAAATAAACCCATCTACAAATAGATGGTATCAAAAATAGGAACGGTTTCGGAACAAACTTATCTAATTGCCTTTTCCTCTCACCCTCTTTCTCCCTTTCTCTGTCAGTCACCCTTATTTGCGTCTAAGTTAGCATTATTTCGCAGGACAACTCTGAGCCGACCTTATAATTCCTGTTAAGAGTTTATCACTGGCTTAAATTGAATTCATCTCGGACAAAATACTGTATTGTATCACAAAACTCTAGCTTAATTGTAGTATCAGTTTTCATATTACACTTCATCTCTTTTGTATTTGTGAAGTACAATAAAAACGTTAAAAACTCATTTAAACAAACAATAACTACAGGCAGCTTTTTCCACACGCGGATTATCTGTTATGGCGGAACATAAACGGCGGTCACCGTTTCCTTTGAACTGCCGAATTGCTGAAGATTCTGCCTGACAATATTAAACGATTTCTTTGTTAGTATAAAATACTGTAACAAGAAACTTCGAAGATAAACGTGGCGTTTACACACATTTGATCCATCTAGCGTATAGGGCACTTTTGAATTTATATATCACACTTACCAAATGTAATCCTGTATTATTACTTTTATTGCCTCCGAGAAACACCGAGTTTCTTGTCTTGTATACACAACAATAAGAACACACATCGTTACCTGATCTTTCTTTTAAACCGAGGCAATTTTTCTGTAATCATAAGTTCCCTCATATATAAAACAGACTTCGTGTCAATATTCATTTACCAACAAAAAATGTCGAACCAGGATAGTATGGAAAGTCTCATATTCGTTAAAGCTTTGAGGTAAACCTCATTTTCAAAAAGAAATAACCACTCAATCGGACTTAGTTTTGTGATGTATATTTGGATATCTTCTATTGTAACTGTAGAACACAGTACCACGGGGCTGCTTCTCAGCTGACTATTACATTGCCATTTTAAAGTCCAATGTAAACAATTTTTTGTTGAGCCGTCCTCTTAGATAGTAAATGTGTGACCAGTCAAAACCGCCATTACCAATCCCCTAGATGTTTCATCATCCCCCTATCAAACTCAATAATCCTTATACTCGAGTGGCGTGTGAGCCTTGATAAGCGGTCACTCGATAGTAACTAAAATAAATTCGAACATTTTTACCTGGCAGCTTTAATTGTTTCTGCAAGTTTCAGAGCAAATGGACTATTTCTGAACATAACTCAATCCCAACACAAAGGCACCTGCACCTTACTTTGATAAGGTACCAGAACGAACCATCACTCCAGATTTTAAATGGAATATTTACATCAAACCTACGGCTAAGGTCGCTGGATAAATGGGTTGATCATTCTACCGCTCCAGAAAGTACCTAACTTCTGATGCAATCCTCTGTACAAGAGTGAGAGACGTCCTACGATGGAGTACCCCTTCTACATGAGGTGTCGCCTAGTGTATTCGGGTAACGCAGTATAACTATTTATATTAGATAAGAAGTGATTTAGTTAAACATTTAAAATTAATTAATGGTATGTCTAACTATGCTTAATATTTTTATATCTCCTCGCGACCTGGAAAGTTATATTGTTTCCGCGGATTCTAAAATTGGCAATTCTGCAATATAATTAACAAACACAAATTATTAAACAAAACAAATATACACTAAATAACTGTTACTAAACGCAAGTAAATTTAGTTTTCTATTAATCTATATAATTCTCACGTATGTCTATTGAGTGTTAAATTTATTATCTATGCATTTGTTGGCGTCAAGTTTACTTAGCCAAGCCAAGCTTTTCAAAATGAGCAATAATGTTGCTTTGACATGGCAAAAGTATTTTGAAAAAAAAACAAAAAAAAACAGTTGCATCAAGTTAAAAATATACAGATCTGTCGACAATTAAATATTTGACAGATTGGTGACAGTTATTAGTTGTATTTTTTAAAAATTTCGATTGATCAGAGTCACGAAGAAATAAGTTGAATTTAGCATTTGCTAAATGGTGACCCTCCATCATCATCATCATCAGCAGCAGCAGCATCAACATCATCACTCTCAGCAGTATCGTCTGCAACCTTCACGTACAAATAATAATACATTTATAGATTGTATTCAGAAGATACTTGGTGATGTCCAAATAATCCTTATTTACTCACCTTCTCACGAGAGGCAACGTTAGACACAATATCGTTTTTTCACGTGGGAAAAATGCAACTCCCCCGAAAAGAGCACACTTGATTGGGTCAAGAAAATTTAAAAAATAGCTCAATCATCATCCATTGCTTTCTTTCATTTCTTTATTTACTCTTTTCACTGTCGAATATTATAATCGTTGCCTCCGTCTTATTGGTATCTGTAATCTTTGCCATCGTTTATTCAAGTACAATCGCTTCAAATTGATTTCTAAATACAAACATTTACCCTTCCTTTGTTTTGATTTATTCTGACCGACGTCATAACGGTCGTTATCACAGCCGAGGTTTGTCTGCAACGGCTCCGCATCATCTCGGCTGCCATACTTGGAGTTCTTCGCTGTTTAGCAGTTAATGCCACCAGAGGTCGCTAATCCGCCCCATTAAGATGATGACGGCGTGTTTCCCGCCAAACGCACTAACGTCAAATCAAAACAACAACTACGCTTCATGGCGTGTATAGAAATTGAAAAATAGGCTTAATTGAAATGTGTTGGTCGACTAGAAAAATTATGCGTAGGAGGTGGAAGTGAGTTGAGATGGGTTTAAGAGTTAATGGTCAAAAGGGGAAGACAATCGATTTTATTTATTATAAATGCATACAATTTGAAAGAAGGACATTAAATCGTCTTTCACTGACTACCCTAACTAGAAAATTCTTGGTCCATGCCTAGTAGAAATACCATCGAAAATGCTAGAGTATCCATTGTATTCATATTGCAATCACCATAATGCCACAGCTGTAAAAGAAGAAATAGGAGTCGAAGCAGTATGCGTGTGGGAGCAGGGGGTAGGGTGTAGACAGAGAAAGCTAAGGTTTTGAGTCGAATGGAAATTCGGCCGACGCATATGTAGAAATATGAAAAGTTTCTAATTAAACAATATTGAAACGTTCTCTCTCTGTTGTTTCACGGGTAATCAGTGTAGCCAGACGTAGGCAAAGCAAGTGTATCAAACCCAATTTTCAAAACCAGAACGCCACGTCACTTCAAACTTAACTTTATAATAAAGATCAATGTGTATTAATCTGCAAATTTTATATAAATAAATATAGTATATTCTTCCTGTCACACAAAAGTTTGCGAGTAAAAGACGTGTCTTTTTTATCGTAGTAGGGCAAAAGCACACCGGGCAATAAGCCTCCGGACATAAGCCCACTAGACAGAAGCCACCAAGATAAAAGCTCACAAAAAAACTCAAACACGGACCACCAACGAAAAAATTAATTATTTTTTTAAAGATTAAAAAAAATATTTTTATATTTAATTTTTACAATTATCGATAATTCTTTGTAATTCTTTTTTCTTGAAAAACATTTTTTTACTTCATTTTAAAACATTTTTTCGGTACTTTGTATATACTGCATTCTTTTAAAGATTACATCATGAAAAAACAGGCACCCTTTCTAATACTAACCCTAAGTCCGGGTTGTAAAACGAAAAATACATTTTAAAAAAATGTATTGTATTACTCATCATTCGTATCAAACAACAATAAGTTTATAATGCAGATTGGGAGATGAATTTTGCATATAATTTAACCATTTCCGGCCCATTCTAACTTTTTAAGTCAGTTAATCAATTATTTTTTGCGATGGGAGATTCTTAGCATTGTTTTTTTAGGCGAGGTATGGTGGGTTCTACTTTTTAACGTAGTTACATGTGGTTTTACGACTTTGCTAGTCAAACTTAGGGTTAGTGGTCATTTTTTTAGTTAACTGCCTTAAAAATAAAAATAGCCTGGAAAAGGGGAGACCATTTTACGTCAACTTTATATGCGTAACTAATCCCATACTCTAAATAGAAATAATAAGTGTTCTGTTTTAAGTGTCCCCATAGGTAATCGCCTATAAAATGTAGAATCTCATTTTATTTTGGGGGGTAATTTTTATAAAGAAACAAAAATTACAGACATAGAGTTACTAGTAATTGTAAAAAAAAATAAATATAAAAATATTTATTTTATTAATTTTTAAAAATATATTTATTTTTACGTTTGTGGGATTTTGTCAGTGGTTAAATATTTTGGTGCCTTTTGTCCGCACCCCCCTTAAAATAGCGTCCAGACGAATCCATTTCAATAGTTAAAGGCAGCGAGAAATAAGATAACCTCGTTGTCTGAGATGAATTCCGAAAAAAATTCCTCTACTTAAAAAAAAGTAAACGTAATGTGTATGTTTTAAGTCATCAGAAATTATAATAGTTATGATTTGTATATCAGTAATTGAACCCTATTATCTTTTTTTAATATTAGTTCGACCACTGGCGGAGC
>OY744519.1:10425930-10600930 GCA_963556195.1 Sepiola atlantica | reverse complement strand
TTATTATTATTATTATTATTATTATTATTATTATTATTATTATTATTATTATTGTTGTTGTTGTTGTTGGCATTATTTTTAAATAGTTAAATTTGTTGGTCGATGATATAATTAAAGAAACACTTATTTACTAGGCTTTGTTTTATATTTTTAAGTTCATTTTGAAAGAGAGATGGGGAGGAGGGGATAGATTTAGCTCGCGTTAGTAGGATTTTAATAATGGCTATTTTATATTTAAAGGGGCATTCACTAACGAAGGTAAGCATGCATGAGTTTTTGTTAGTAGTTTTTTATATGTAGATATTACAAAATCAACATGATTAGTATCTATTAAGACGTCTAAGAAAGGGAGTTTTTTATCACTCCTTAGTTTTGATACCTCCGTGTTGGATTTCACTCATGAACTTCAAAAAATAGAGCACTCTAGGCAGCTGATAATGCTGACTGCCCTCGGTTTTTTAGCCTGTGCTGATAACGTAGTTAGTAAGAAGTATGCCTCTCGAAGAAATGTTCGGGTTCCGATGTCAGCGTGAATCACTTACTCATCTTAAGATATATATTTACACACACACATACACACACATATCATATATATATATATATATATATATATATATATATATATAACTATTATAAACTACAAAATATCACCTTATAGCTCAATAGAGATATACTAAAGCTAGTTATATATTTTATTTAAATGTTATGTAAACTTTAGTTTATGAAGAGAGCACGCTTCCATGAGTTATATAAAACAGTTTTTTATTGGCATACAGTTGTGTCTGCCTTCCTTAAACACATTCATATCGTAGGTATACAAATATGCAAAATTATACAGAAGTATCGAGAGGAGCCTTAAATAATATTTTAATAAACGTTATTAAGTAAAATATAATTATAGTATAACTTCATGAATATGATATGAAAGCCTTAATAATGATGACAAATGAAGTTATCATAGTTAAGATTAATTATGTATAGCATTTAAAATAGATTAAAAAGAATCAATAAGTATAATAAAAACATTTATAGCATGAATACCATGGAAAAATCAATATAATTAATAATACTTATAACGAAATAATAATTATACTAAACTTCATAATAATAATAACAATAATAATAATAATAGTAACAGTAATAATAATAATAATAATAATAATAATAATAATAATAATAATAATAATAATAATAACATCAATAAATTAAAAACCTTTAAAAATGTAAAAAAATAGAAATTTAAAAAAATTGGAAAAAATTAAAAAGATTTACAAAATTAAAAAACAAAAATTTAATTTATAATTAAGAAACACATTTTTTATTTATTTTTATTTTTTAATAAATCAAAAAAAATGTAATGGTGCCGGCCTAGGCAGTTGTCGGTGAGCAATCATTGACGATGATCTGTGTGAGAACCCATAGTGAGTACAATTAATAAAAATAATAACGAGAATCAAATAGAAATAATTAATTAGATATCCGTAAATAAATGATTGTGACTTATTGAAATACCTAATAAAGAAATCAAGAATGGACTTAAACTGCTAAAAAAACAAATAATATAATCAACGCTAAACTATTAGATTTGGAAATATGTATAAAAAATGAATACCAATTTCGACAACAAATGAAGAATAAAAATAAGGTAACCGTCGACCAAACGGGGTAAAATCTCGAAATACGAAAGTAAGCATTCATTTTATTGTTATGTAAACGTGATGGTAATGAATAATATGGAACAACTAAACTAAATGAAAATTATTTCAAGAAAATACACAGATTAGAATTACAAATTTAGTATTTTCAGGAAAAATACGAAACTTAGATTAATGGAGGAAACGATAATGAGAGAAAATATGATTTTAGAATTCATGCATTCTATTTGTTGTGAAGTTGTCCAACAGTAAATAATAAATAAAGGAAGTCAAGTCGAGGGTTGGTTTAACAAGTGTATTAACAAAGTAAGAAAGTGACTAGCACTTTGTTAGACAGTTACAAGACTGTGCTTTGTCTTCTCTGTGTCTCTGGTTACTCGCACTATTTATAGTGACAACCGGTGTTGTTTCTCCTGTGTAAGAACGGCCGGTGTAACACTATTATAGTCAGTTGATTAGATATAGGATATAGGCGTTAATAAATAAAAAATATCATCGAAATAAAAAATCATAGAGAATCAGAAATTCAATATCGTTTGAAGCGGATGTTATTAAATAGACCGGATGTGATAAATGGAGCAATAGGAATACATCGTAAAAATATCTATTTTTAGAAAAAAAAAAGCATATAGAAATAGAGGAATAAATATTAATTCATACAGTTTTATTGTTAAATTTACTTTAATTACGCGTAAGTAAGTTTAAAATAATTGTTGGAATAACTAACAATGTCCTATATCTCTACAAAGCCACCATGCATGGAGTATTGTTGTCACATCTGGGCTGTGCACCATCCACTTGTATCTCCTTCTTAGACAAGGTAAAACACGACTCTCTAATCTAATTGGTCCCTCACTATCCACAAACTCCAGCCCCTGTCCCATCGCAGCAATGTAGCATCTTTGTGCTTGTTTTACAGGTACTTCAGTTGAATGTGCTCCGATGAACTTGCAGCTCTGGTGCCCCTTGACATAAATACACTCGACAAACCCGGCAATCAGCTAGACCCCATCCATTTACTGTGGAAGACCCCAGATCCCGAAGATCCGTCTACTCAAATAGATGCCGGCTTCTTGAACTTCCTCCATAACCGGTGTTACCTTCGACTGTACCGACATGCAGACATTTAAAACTAATTTGAACTAGTATTTTGCTTTAAAAAACTCGTAATTTAGGATGACCCGAAACTGTCACCCTACTTCTGAGTAGTCCCTTACGTCTACAGTGGGAACTTACCTTCATGGTGAAATAAGTTTTAAAAAAAAAGAATCCAGGTATCCACGTTTAGAAGAATAAAATCCTCATTTTTCGTCGTGGGAAATACCGAATCAACCCTACTGTGGAACGCATCTCGGAATGGTAGACATATATCTGTGTTAATTCATGTGAGTTAAACAATATGAATGAGCTAGCCCTATTGTCATGATGGGTCTGTTTACATTTTATACCTGAATGTAGGTTGTTTATCTCATAGGAAGATCGCTCGATAACAAAGACCGTTGGATATACATGAAAAGTTGAAATAGAGAGTTAAAAAGAAGATGCAAAGACTTGGGGAAAAAAGAAAATAAGGCGTAAATAGGATTTCTATAAAATTTTAAAGTTTTTAAAATTTTACTTGTTTGATTTTGCTCTTATTTTTATTTTTATTTTTATATGTAATTGTCTATTTAGGTGTGTAATTCATTTGGTAATTTATGTTTATTATCATTTATGTTTAAGTACGACTATTCATTCGTACTATAATTAAAGGTCACCGTTCTTCAAGGCCCAGAAGCCACTCGAGGATAAAGGTTAAAGAGTTTCACTGATGGACGATGAAAAAACATTGCGATCATCGGCACCATGTTCTTAGCAGGACAGAAATCGGTTATTTACGGAGACGGTTCAACAAGGACATGTTTACATTGGACTTGAAGACGACCATACTTCAGTTGGCTGGGAAGCAGGCTCGTGGCATTGTGTTCCACGGACTGGCATTTCTAAGAAAGAAACTCTGCACATCGAAGTTTCGTTTCGTCTTGGGCACGCAGAGAGAGAAAGGGACATAATTGACAGTGGTAGTAGCTAGGCGGTTTCGAGTAGTGAATGTTTACAAGGGGGGGCATACATTTGAGATATCGCAGCTGATAAATGTATGCACATATGTATCCAATAATGTGTGTATAACAAACTGAATTTATATTATATGTATTAATATATATAACAAATCGTGTATGTATATATACCTATCTGCCATTTCGTATCTACGTATCGATATTTACTTGAATCCGTCTATCTATTTTGCATATATGTTGTAATGAAATATTGCCCTAATCGCTTCAATCTGATGACCCGATCTCGCCTGTCCCAAAACTTTGCTCGGCAACCCTCTCCGCGTTTATCTCTTCTATGATGGTCCATTGAACATGCTGTCTCTTCCACTTACGTCGAACTTGCCTCGACACAAACTGACACACAATTGTTCGCCAATTCAACTCGATTTTATGCGCTGACGTTTATGACTGTTTCGATCTTTTCCCTTTTCATTTTATCGTGAAACATTACACGGATTCTCATTGCCTTTTGGCCGATGCGAGGCAGTGGACATCCAGCCTCCACCGTCCGACGCACCCAACACTTCCTCATCTCAGCTGTCTAGATCTATCTAGATCGAACTCTTTATGCGAATACTGCACGTTAAGGCGAATGGGCAAACAGTTGGAGTAGACTACATGAGTTCTCCAGATTTTACTAATTACGGTTCTCTGTCTCCCTCTTTCTTTCTTTCTCTCCATCTTTCTATTTCCCCTTCTCCCCCTCTCTTCCTCTCTCCCTCTCTCTCTCTCTCTCTCTCTCTCTCTATATATATATATATATATATATATATATATATATATATATCTTCTGTATATATATATATATATATATATATATATATATATATATATGTCTATCATAATCTTAACTAGAATCATCTCAGTTACCACAATACCACATTTACACTAGGGACCGTTTTACTTAAAATTTCTCCAAATTGATTGGAAAGTTTATTGTTCATAAATATACATATACGCAAAGATTTAATTGAAATAAACCAGGGAGTGGAGTAAGAAAAAAAAACGAAAAAAACAGTTGGTAAGGCCCACCTGACCCTTGGTAAATAATAGACCGTCCACTGTTTTCCGGTGTCTTCAGAACCAAAAACAAGCGGGTCAATCTCTAAATGGGAGAAAAAAGAAAACGTGCTGTGAAGTTAGAGAATAGGTCGTGTCCGTCCACGATAAATGCAATTGAGGAGAGGCCGAAGACAAACTTATTGAAACATAGGGGTGGCCTTCTTAGTGGATTTCTATTATCAGATAGGTAACTCGTTCCCTCGATTAGCTAAAAGGCTAAACATACCCGAAAGGCTGGGGTTCTACAGGATCAGGAACCGCGTTCGCCATGCTCAGGCAGGGAACACGTACTCATACATGATAATTTTCGTACAAACGAGATTGCTACTTGTATCCACCCTTTTTTAAAGACCGAAGAATGTAATATTTTACTATCACATCTGATCTTAACCGTAAGCTAGTGTTTGAAGAAACTGATCAGATCCTGATCAGCTGAAGATCCAACCCGTTTGTAATGTATCAGACGCGACGTCCACACCACTATTCGTTCTACAGCAAGGCCCCCTCCCCTGTCCCACGCCGGATCGATGTTGTCGATTACGTAAGATAGGTTTAGCGGCAGACATACCTCCAGAACCGCCGGCGTTCGTGGCATTGGAAGAAAGCGTTACCGGGTGTTTTTTCTTCGAGCGTGCCGCGGTGCGGACACTCGGACGAGTCCTTAATTCCTGAACTTTGTTCTATGGCATTAAGGAGTAAGGCGTCCGGGCCAATCGCCTGGTCAGAGTGAACTCAGAGTTGTTGCGATGACTCGTACCTGGCGCCCAACTCTATTCGAAGCGGATTCCCTCCTCAGACTTCTCGAACCACTTGACAAAAAGATTGTAAGTTGTCCCATCACTAATTCCTTGTGGAGTTCATTTATAAAATACCGAGAAAGTTCACTGGATCTTTCTAAGCTTTTTGAGCGCGGATCGAAAGAACTGTGATTCACCTCTCGGCCTACGACGGTCCTCGACCGAATCTTAGCCAAAAGGCCTAGAAACCATAAAAAATAATGTTTTTTTTATTACTAGGCAGTTTTAAATGAAGGAAAAACCACCTGATTAAATCTATTATTGTAGTATATTTTAATGAGGGTAGGTGGGTGGTGTAGTACGAGTTCTGTTGTGATTAAGTCGTCCTCCCAAGAATAACCACCGCATTTTGAAGGGGGTGGAGCTAATCCTCTTAGAATCCTTTGGGTAGGGAATTATGTAGTTCCTGTTCTGTAGCATGAGACCATCTTCTCAGAGACAATATTCTCTTTTTTCATTGGGGTGTTGTATATTTTCTTTTGCCATAATATAATCATCTCAAACGTAAATATAATCCTCTCAGCCACTATTTCCTCGATTTGGGGGGTAAGGGTAATATTAGTTTGCTATGAGATCATCTTCTTAATAATTAGCTCCTCTTTTACGAGTCAGTGTATTATATAGTTCTTCACCATGATATCACCTTCCCAGGCTACCAAAAATATTCGATCGGAGGGGGCATATTTTGCTAGTGGTCGATATGTGTAAATAATGAAAAATACCCATAATCATACGTTTGGAATAACTTGGGGTCCGAGTGATAGGCCATTGAAACAAATACTGATCAACATTATTTATTGTAAACACTTAACACATACAAAATGTGTGATAGTGCACTATTATTTCTACACGTGAGGATGAATAAGCATTATCTTTGTTACATGATTACAGATGAAATAGAAATCGGCGTGATGATGCCACATATTCCCACAAAATTCTGACAAAAATGACAGCAAATGAATATACAAGAATATACAAGAATATAAACGAAGCGGCGATCATTAGAAAATCTGACCATCATTGATAACCGACATGTGGACCCTGGTCGGCATCCTGCGAATGTTGGCCGTTCTTATTTCAGGTAAAAGCATACAGAAGACCAAGAATAGTTAAATGAATATGGTAAGCATCAACAAATAACCACGCTAAAAAGAAATGGACAACAAGATAAATCTGCCTGAACAGTCCCGTCGGCATTCCCCGGTGATAGCGCCTAAGGCAGTTTCTATAACCTATTCCTTCTTTAAGCGTAAAGAAGATGCCTGTTGGGGTTGACCTCTTGTAAACAGTCGTAAGGCAAACATAACAACCGCCGTTACGATGGCCCAGTTTATGTCCGACTGATTGTCGAGAACGGATCCTCGACTGGTATGTTTGGCGTAAACCTGCAATGTTTAGTAAACTATCACTTAGAACTGACTTTTTATGTAGCACTTTATCCGTTTCGTCACGCATTTGTGGAAATTGTACTTGTAATGTGGCGCTATTACAAAAAAAACTCATTTACACATATAGAACAGAATCCCGAAGTTATTATGCCATTGATTTACCAAACACTCTGTATAATAATGCATCTTTCAATAGCACATTTACTATTCCGCGACGGTATCCATCTAAACAACCACGCACCCGCTGCTTTTTTTATGAGAGTGGATATCAATTTCATCAAATTGATGGCGACATATTTCTTTTGAAATTTTACAAGTAAATTTAATTGCCAAAATTATGTAAATATTTCTGTCAATTTTTGACAGTCTGTGGTAGCCGGTAATTATGATAATGATAGCCTTTTAAATTTATCAGATTAAACAGCGTCATTATTATTTATTTCTGACAAGTATTACACTGCCATTTTGCACGTTACAGCGCCACTTGGCGGCGCAAAACAAAAACACAAATACGTAAGTATTGTTTAAATATATTATTATATGACATTAAAACCATTTTTTCTTTGAAAATATAGTTATTTAGACCTCGTCTTCGACATGATAATCGTACTAAAACAATCTTAGTCTGCAGTACTTTTGAGAATTTTAGTAACTCGTACAAACATATTCTCCAAAAAAAAAACGTAGTTTTCTATGGTTTTATTTATGGCCTAGAAAAATGCCACCCATGAAATTGTTAATAAACTTCACAAAAATGTATATATTCAAAAGATATTCGGTGAAAATATACTTCAGTCAATGACTCAATGTACCACCACGGTTCAGTCATAAATATTAAACAGTGTTTGTGTTATCACCGTTCAATGATACACTGACACATTTCTGTCGTACGACTGTCCTGATTTAATGTAATCGCTTTCTTCGATTCAGAAATTATCTGGGGATTGTTTTCATAGAAATTGTCTTTGTGATAACCACATATAAAAGTCGGGGGGTTATAGTTCGGTGAGTGTGAAGTCCATTCATGATCACAGATTTTTCTGATGAGACGATCACTGAAGTGTCTCCCCTGTCATTGGACTAAAAGAAAAGAAACACTTTTGGACATTCGTAACTAACACTTAGTGAAAACGTAAGGTATTGACTAAAATTTATTCGCATCAAATATGATTGGATCACAGAAATGTGTGTTGTGGGTGGCACATGAAAGGTGAACACGCTGAATTATAAGTGTTTTGGTAGCATTGCTCAAATTTGGTGGTGTGTTCGATGCATATACATATTCATATATATATACACATATATATTTTTTTTATTTATATATTTGTTGTTTATTTAATATTTATAGATAAAATAGTTATCCCCGAACACGTGTTTAGCCATTACTGCGGTTCATCAGCGTTGCTGATTATAAAAAGATTGGAAACCTTCAATCAATGGAACTGTAATCGAGTGCGTTATACCAGCACGCCACGAGGGACTGTCTGAAATTACGTATATATATATATATATATATATATATATATATATATATATATATATATATATATATATATATCGCTAACTGGCTGTACTACAGCTACAATATTCATAGAATGTGAGAGTCCTCCGTTGCATACGCAATATCGCCTCATGTTTAATGGCGTGTACATAGATATACACACAAACGAACACACACACACCCACACACACACACACATATATATATATATATATATTTATATATATATATATATAAATATATGTATATATGTCCATATCTATAAGTGTGTTGGAAATGTTGTTTAAATTTGGTGTTTGTGTGATGCAATACTGCTTGTTTTATATATTTAATTGTTTGTTTTAAAATCAAGAAATGTAAGTACATCGTCGTATATAGTTACTTTCATCGTTTAATTAGCGTGAAGGTTGATCCAAATCCTTGTCGTTTGATCGGAGACGGAAACAGACCTGAACAAAACTAACAACCCATAAGATACCCAAGATTATCAAAGAGCTTGTTAACTAACATATGCTTGTATCTCGGTAGAAAAAAATACAATGCGGGCAGAGCTAAATTATGAAGAAGAAGAAGAAGTAGAAGAAGAAGAAGAAGAAGAAGAAAAAGAAGAAGAAGAAGAAGAAGAAGAAGAAGAAGAAGGAGGAGAAGAAGGATGATGATGATGATGATGATGATGATGATGATGATGATGATGATGATGATGATGATGAAGTTATTAGTGGCGTGAGAGACAAAAAGTTTCCGTTGTTTAAGGATCCGATGAACATTTAAATTCTCGAGCGTAACAATTGAAGCCATATTTTTGGTAGATATACAAATGTTATATTTATTGTGAAAGTTAATGTTAACTAATAAGAAGCTTATGTCATTTCACTTCGGTGGTCGGGAGATAATATTTTTGCTTGAGTTGAACGTAATTAACCCCTCCCCCCCCCCAAAAAAAAATAAGTAGTTAGTCACCTTAGAGAACAAAAGTTACCGTAATATTTTACGGATCCGATGAACATTTAAAGGCTCAATTGAACCGATTATTTTTAGCAGGTATACTAAAGTGATATGCATTGTGACTAATAACTAGCTTCTGAGATTTCACTTCGGGGCTGGGGAGGTGATTTTTTTTCATTTGAGTTTAAAGTAATTGATAACTAAAAGAAATGTAATTAGTCACGTGAGATAAAAAAAAGCTTCTGTAATTTTTTTTAAGAGGCGATGAACATTTGAAGTCTCGGGCGTACTGATTGAAGCCGTCTTTTTGGTAGATGTAATTTGTGAATGTTAATGTTAATTAATAACTAGCTTCTTAGATTCCACTACGGGAGTCGGGAGATCATTTCTTTTCTTTTTGTTTGAGTTAAAAGTAATTAAAATCTAAAATATAAAAAGTAGTTACTTACGTGAGAGACAAAAAGTGTCCTTTATTTTAAAGGAGTTATTAGTTTACATACATAAGACATTCCTCACCATATTTTCTATTCCTAATACTTATCTTTCGATTCATCATGGGCAATCTGAAATTTTACAAAATAAATTTTAGTAAAGTTGACTATTATAATTAAAGAATATTGAACATGTGTATAACTGATTTTAATAATAAGTGAAAACATTCCTATAATTAATTGATTATCATTAATTAATTATAATTAATGGGAAGCAAAATGTTAAAAAAATATTATGATTGTAAAAATGATAAAGAAAGGCCACAGTTGTGCTTAATATCCAGCAGAAGACGTAAAACAAACCTACAAAACTGCACGTCTTCAATTGGACAACCTCCAAGTTTTATTTACTCCTCTCCAGGAGTTAGGCACAAGGCCAGTTTTATCTTACTCCCACAAGTAAGATGTGACCCAAGATCGGGTCGAGAAAGTGGGGTTTAAAAAGCCAGCGCTCGAGAGGTGAGCACTCTGGCCATTTAAAAATTGCCTGGGTAGCCCCGTCGGCATTCCCCGGTAGGGGCGCCTCAGACAGTAAGCAATAAACTTACTCCTCCCAAAGAGGGGAGGCAAAGCCTGGGAGGGTGGACCTCCTAGAACTGCACAGGACAGGCGTGCAGTATCCATCGAAACAGATACTACACTTTGATCTTAGCCAAAAGGCCAAGAAGTTCCAAGTGAGTTGGTGGAAAAATCATTTTCATATAAATCAGGCGATTCCAAGCAGATTGTCAAGCGAATCCAGTTAGGGTCGCGTCCCACAGATAAGGAACTGCTGCTTGAGATTGACAGTATTCCAAGACTGACGAGCTCCATATTCTCGAAATAATGATAATACTACTAATAATAATTGTTTTTAAATAATAAATGTAAGTTTAATCGATAAACGCTTCCTAACAGACATTACTACGATGTAAAACTCAATTAAGTCTGAATTATCTCTCTTGATCTTGATGATGACGACAATCACCCCCAGCAAAAGTTTACTGATAAAATTTGAATATATTAAAAAAAAAAATACTGGATGAATTTCCGTAAATGTTGGTGTAATAAGTTATGCTAATTAGACAGAGCTATGAATGTCGATGGGCATCTCATCCGTTCTTTATATATAGTATTCCAAGAAAATATGTTATATTAACCCGTTTTGATGGTAATATAGGACTGATAAATTTATAAAAATGTTTTTATTAATTTATATATATATATATATATATATATACATATATGTATATATATATATATATATATATATATATATATATATATATATATATATATATATTGTCGCCAGTTTTATTTACATCCAACATATTGTATGGTTTCCGTATACGAATCAAAAATCCAAAATTAGAATCTATTCCTTAGGCAATGCAATCAAATTAGATTATTTGGACTACGATATGAATAGAACTGACAAGATATGACGATATATGATATCATATCAGCTTTCCGAAGATAAACACGAGTTTATCATCATCGATAAATTGTCTTAAATGGCTACCGTTTTACTAATTATTATGTTAGTACATTAAACAAATACATTTATATATATATATATATATATATATATATATATATATATATATATATAATGATCCACAGACAATGTATCACAGCTCTGCCAACTCGAACACATCCTCAACCAGTGATCGAACCAACAACGATCTTGTTTAAAACCGACAGTACTAAAAACGTGGAACGGGACGTTGGTAACTGATATCTCGATTTTTTTATATAAATATTGACCGCTACTAAAGAGTGACACATTTGTTTATTTGCAAAGCGATCGCCATTAAGCTAAATGGTTATACAATTAATGGTAGTGTTCAACTCAAAAAGGGGATATCCTTATATTTACAAAGTTGTTGTACATATATATATATATATACATATATATATATATATATATATATATATATATATATATATATATATATATATATATATATATAGTGTGTCAAGTTGTATATAAAATGAAATCAAATAAAATGCTGGATCATATAAGAGAGCTAATATAATTTATTTAGATACTGTATATTACATATTTCAGCAATGTATCGCGGTTTTAGCCAAAAGGGCAGATTTATACCTATTTAGTTAATCTCTATGCCCAGTGGAATCATCAGCAAGCTGAAATGAGTGTAGTCACGTCCCGATAGAGAATGGCGGCAACAATGACAGAAAACGGTGTATCTCTGAGGGGGTCCCCGAAAAAATCCGGTGTGGGATAGTGATTAACTCAGACTTAAGGGAGATCGATGTTAGTTCGTGTATGAAACGCCTTCATTTTATTCCCTAGCAAGTTTTATTTATTTATTTATTGATCTGATCTATTTTTGATGTGTAATGTTATTGTTTTACCTAGTCTGAAAAAAAATAAGAAGTTTGCCGTTTGGGTTTGTGAAATAAACGAAACTTTTATAACCAATTTTTGTTTTCAACACTACTGGTTATAAACGGGACATATCAACGAAACACCGCTTTTTTAATATACGGATTTCCTCCCATTAAGATCAAGAAAATACGAAAACACCAATTCAATAAACAAAAATAAACAAACACGTTAAGTCCATAAAAATAGTATTGCATCATCTTTTTCAGCACTATATCGAACAATTAATCCGATACATGAATTTATTCCCAGAAACGACAACAGAAATCACCCTAATTAATTATTATTTATTTTGGACGAACATGAAGAGTTATATCGCTTGTATAGAAGAGTCGTCTGCCAGGACAATTATAAAGTTAACGCAACGGCTCACGATGAAGCATAAGCATCTCGCCTCCAGCGGTGTTTTGCATTACATTAAATCGGTGTTTTTGTTAAATAAAATTGGTAATGACTCTACTCCGTCCTTTGTTCAGTTTTGAGTTGTTATTAAACCAATAACAACGTGTGAACATCAGCCGTAAATTTGGCGACGAGAATTTTTTTTCAGAACGTTAATTACAGTTTTAAAGATTGATTGCACCACGAAGGAATTAATTCAACAACAATTACGTTCGATGGAATTATTTTCAGAGAGATTTTTAACACCTGCGGCATCGCCTTCGGAAACAAAGCTTAGACATCGGCAGAATCGGTTACACTATCAATCACGGAATATCATTACGACCCGATGGCTAAATTGACGTTATGTACGTGGTTTTCACGTTTTGAGGACCTTATTCTGTCTGTAATTCAAGGAACAAGTTGACGACTGGAAAGCCAGTCATTTACTACGGAAGCTTAGGAGGTTGGAACGCGATTGGTATGGAAACTACATACTGCATTAACACCCATGTGACTACAACTTCAACGACACGGTGGAGACTCTTAGCAGATTTTCGGTGAGCAGATTTCGTTATTTAATGTGCGTTTCAATTGTCTCACCATATCAAAGTTTAATTTGACCGATTTCAAAATCCAGAAATAACATTGCAACAAGTCGCCATGCAATGCAAGCGTCTCGTGAATCTAAAGCATGATTCAACTATGATGTAACAAGCAACAGCATCCACGATAAACACAGTCCAAAACAACGTCAGCCCACCTCACTTACTTCAACATGTGTCAAGACCCCAACTGCTTGCTGGAACATTAGATGCTGACATTTTTTTACGAAACTGTACATTCAAGACACACCACTGTCGCTGCTGCAATCCACTGCGACACTAACATAGATTTGGCACCTCTAAAGGACAAAAAATAACCTATAATAGACAAACCTCACATAACAGGCACACACAATAACACAACACAAATGTAACAGTCTGGTAGAAACTTTTCTTCTAATACAAAACATCAAACAGAAATAGTTGCAATACAATTGAATGGCCATCCTGTTCAGCTGCAAGTGGATACTGCCTCAGATATTACACTTATATCACAAAATATATGGGAAGCCAGCCTTCATTGACATCAAAAAGTCAGGTTGCACAAAGTGCTTCCGGGGGCTGTGCTCAAATAACGGATTAATTACCGCTACCATTAAAATGAAGAGAAAAACGGTGTCGGATACCGCATACATAACAAACTCATGACATAATTTGCTGAGACTTGACTTGATCGAGTTACTAGGTCTTCTTGACATTCCACTCAACCAGATATGTGAAGTGGTATCCAGATCGTCACTTCAGAGCAGCATTTTTGACTAAATCAAATACATCATGAAACAGATTTATCAAGTCTTCACAAACAACTTGGGACGCTGCACTCAGGCATAGGGCACACTGACACTTAAACTATTTTCTAAGCTTGTTTTTCAACTCAAACATCTAGTGGCATATGCTGCATTGCCACAGGAACTAAGATTACCTGAAAAAATGAAGATCATCATACTGGTGTCATATTCACGGTGGGCAACACCCATTGTAGTATTAAAGAAAGCCGATGGTATAATTCGATTACGGTCTGATTTTTCAACTGGTCTCAACGCAACACTAGACGATTAACAATACACATTGTCAATCCCAGATTGTCTATTCACCATAATTAATGGGCGCACCTGTTTTGCCAAATTGAATCTCATAAAAGCTTACCTGCAAGTTGTAGTGGCAGAAACATGCAGGGAACTGCTTACACAGTAGATTATTCATATCCACTCGTTTATCTTGTAGGGTAAAACAGCCCCTGCAATATGTCAGCAGAAGGTGCAGCTGCGTACTTAGATTGCATAATTGTTGTTGAGCAATCCTACCAGGAGTTCACAAAACGTATCAGCAAATTCCTATCCGCATCCACGACTTTGTTTTCCAGCTCCAGCCTGAAAAGTACTATTTTTATTTACCTTTCATAATATACTTGGCATTAATTTTAGATCGTCAAGGTCGTCGCCCAGATTCTGCTAATGTGGCAGCCATTCCACAAATCTTACCCCCATCGGGCATTAGCAGTCTACGCACATTTCTAGGACTAGTGAGCTACTACGGTAGTTTCTTGCCTTCACTCCATCAAATCAAATCAGCACTTAACAAACTGTTGACAAAAGACGCCAAATGTTCCTGGTCCGTAGACTGTACGAAACCATTTGACTAAATCAAAGCAGCCATTAACTCAGACCTTTTGCTACACATTTTTATCCAAATCAGCGTGGGAGAAGTGATTTCGCATATATTCACCGATGGAACAAAGAGGTGGTTGATTATTGCTGTGAAGAAATTCTATAAGATGTTGTTCGGGCGTCACTTTTCACATCTGACAGACCACAATCCACTACTTTCAATATTTGACTAAAAAAGGATATTCCAGTATATTCAGCACGCCTATTACAACGGTGGACAATTATTCTACTGGGGGACGATTTCGATATACAACGGAATTCGCCCAAGCTGATGCCTTGTCATGACTCTTTAGTTCACAATCAGTTCCAGACGACGACACTATTATCGCTGCCATCAGCATCGAGCACGATTTTCAACGCACGCTCACAGATTGTATCCGGACAATTCCAGTGACAAAGATTGGTATAAAGCGAGAAAAACAACAAGATCCAATGATACAACAAGTGTGCAGATTTCTCAAGCAGTCACGCCCTTCTAACATCACGTGAGACCTCCAACAGTTAAAACGCCACAGTGGCTCTCTTTATGTCATTGATGGTTGTTTGATGTGTGCAGTTCATGTTTCTGTTCCCGATAAGCTCAGACAAACAGTCTTTGAATAACTACATTCGGGCAATCCAGTCATTAATCGACTGAATTCAGTAGCCCACAGTGTAGTCTATTTGCTTAACATAGTCATCGACATTGAGCGTACTGTCAAACGTCGTATCCAGTGTATGAAACAGCAGAAGAATCCACCTTGGATTGTTGATTCTCGCTGGACATACACAAGGCGACCATGGTCCAGAATCTACGTAGACTTTTCTGGCCTATCAATTGCGTAAGTTTTCTGGTGGTTGTGGATGTCCATTTCAAATGTCCAGAAGTTTGTTCAATGCAACAGACAAACACACAGTCTACAGTAACAATACTCATGTGCCAATTTAGTCAACACGGCTTGCCTGAGACTTTAGTCTCAGACGACGGAGCACGATTCACGTCTGATTTATTCCAACAATTCTGCAAATCGTGTTCCATAACACACGTCCAATCGTCACCTTATCACTCTCAAGCCAATGAGCTATCCGAAAGGTTTATAGACACATTCAAACGGACACTACCCAAATAAAAGGGGGACAACAAAGGAGATACTACATGATGCCGTTCCTTTAACATCGAATAACACCAAATGAGGCTGTGAATAATGGTATGTCACCAGCAGAGGCACCCATCGGATGTAAACTCCGTACTACACTCGACGCTTTATGGTTCGAGCGACAAAGGTAACAGCGAAGCTCTTACAAGACAAAATCATTTTCAGTTGGCACACCAGTGTTTGCTCGGAATTACACACCTTTCAAGCCAAAACTAGGTACCGGGCATCATCTGCAAAATAATTGGGCAATTCATGTATGATGTTTAAGTCGGAACAAAAACTAGTTACGTCCCAGATACACTAGAGCCAATTTAGTTGACAAAAGAACAAGAATATTTTATTAATTTATACTGATATACATTATTATCTAAACATATTATTAAATTATAACCATTACTTTTTTACTATTAATTAATGTTTACTTATGATATAATTTTTCTACAGTGACTTCATGTGACCTACTTTTCTCACTGATTTGTAAACATTTCTTTGACATTATATTTTCAATTATATTTTCTTAATAGAAATCGCTCCAGATAAAGCATTAAGGAACTAAAATACTATTTCAAGGTCAATACCCAGCTAACTATAAGTGTTATATGGATATATTTCAGAAACTTAATCCTGAAGACGACTAGGAAAGTCGAAAGTGCTCGGAAAAGAATGGCCGAATCAAGAACAATAGTTATAATACTCTACGGATTGCCACCAGAAACCAGAGGGATAGCTCGATAGTTTGAGAACCTCATGAAGTAGATGTACGAACAAGAAAGTTCCGTGACGTTCAACAACGCTTGCTCGGATATATATATATAGAGAGAATTTTAACCGGGTTTATAAAAAGTGCTCAATATCCAATAAAGCTTTTATATATAATTATTTTTATTTACACAGACATGAACAAAATCTGTAACCATGTTATCGATCAACAGCCATTACAAACTGAGATCTCATCAGGCAGAGTTAGAATCCGATCTTAACCCTAGATCATATGAAGGGTTCTTCCCAAATATGATCTAGGATTAAGATCGGATTCTAACTCTGCCTGATGAAATCTCAGTCTGCAATAGCTGTTGATCGATAACATCGACATGCCAGTGTCGCAGATTTTGTACATGTCTGTGTAAATAAAAATAATTATATATATAATTATATAATTATATATATATATATATATATATATATATATATATATGTGTGTGTGTGTGTGTGTGTGTGTATTTACATACTTGGGAAAGTCGCACGCACACAAACACACACACACATATATATTATATATATATATATAATATATATATATATAATATATATATATATATCATATAAATATACGTATATATATATATATATATATATATATATATATCTTCTATATAAAACTGAATGTATGTATGTTTGTGTTTGTGGTTGTTTGTTTGTTTGTTTGTATGTTTGTGGATGCCTTATAGAAATTTTTTTTAGAGAATATAGATAAAATATAAAATATAAAAGTGTATTCTCATATAAAATCACAGAGTAAGTTGATTGGCGTATTCCCGAATCTATAAACCTACCTCTTAAGGGTCTATGGGGCAGATTTCATCAGGGGCGGGGGTTCTTTTCAGTTATTTTTCATTCTATTTTATAGTAATTTAAAATTGCTGAGTCATATTGTAATTTAATTAATCAATAATTTGAAATAACTTTTAATTTTATTTAACGTTTTCTAGCGTCAATTCCATTTACATGGGTGGAAAAAACTACGCCATGGTCCGCCACTAGCCGTCACTGCCCGCCACTCTGTACGTACACAAATACATGTACATTTTATAATATCTTATATAAGAAAAGTATTCAGTGTTGTCCTGCAAATAATACCTCAAGTTCATAAACAAATTTATGTTTTTTAGTGAAATGTATTTGTTAGAGGATAGCTAAGTAAAAACGATAACTCACGTTTAATTTATGTTTTTAAAACAAGGTTAGAGAATATACATAACATATAACAGTGTATTATTATGTAAAATTCACAGAGTAAGATGATGAGAGTATTCCCGAATCTATAAATCCACCCCTTACGGGTCCATGGGCATATTTCATAAGGATGGTGCGCTTTTTTAGTAATTTCTTTATATATTTTATAGTAATTTGAAATTGCTGAGTCATATTGTAGTTTAATTTCGTAATACTTTTAAATAACTTTAAATTGTATTTAACGTTGCTTAGCGTCAATTCTATTTTCATGGAGAAACTCCGCCAAGATCCACCACTAGCCGCCACTGCCCACCGCTCTGTACGTACACAAAAGAAAACTATTTGGCGTTGTCCGGAATATCATACCTCAAGTACATAAAACAATTCATGGTTTTTAATGAAAATGATGAGTCATATTTTAATAAGTTGAAATAACTTTTCATTTTATTTAACTCTGAGTCGCTGGAAATGACGCCATTGTAAGAGGAGGGAGAAGGAGAGGGGCACATAGTGAGGCAAGGGTTGCTCAATTTACATTAATAGTAATTTTTGGTTCGTTTAATGTGATCGCAATTTATTAATGTAATCATTCGCCCTGACGTCATAGTGATAGGTACGTGACGTCAGAGTGATAGTATTTGATAATATTTTAATGCCATCTAGGTTTCTTTTCTGATTGCCCCTTGTACAGTATATGATCCAGACATTGTACTTGTGCCGTATATTACCAGGGGCATGGTACTGGTGCAGTATATGACCCGGGCATGGAACTTGTGCAGTATATGCCCAGGAGCATGGCACTTGTGCAGTATATGACCCGAGCATGGCACGTGTGCAGTATATGACTCGGCCAAGGTATTTGTGCATTATATGACCCGGGGACTAGTACTTGTGATCATATGACACAGGCATGGTACTGCTGCAGTATATTACCCAGACATGGTACTTGTGCATTGCATTACCCTGTGCATGGCACTTGTGCAGTATATGAACCAGGCACGGTGCTTGTGCACTATATGACCCTGGGGCATTGTACTTGTAGAGTATATATATTTTCTTCAAAAGTATTTTTATCTTCAACATTTTTTTTCTTCAACATTTTTTTTTCTTCAACATTTGTTTTTCAATTTTTTTTTCCTTCCAAATTTGTTTTTCTTCAAAATTTATTTTTCTTCAAAACTTTTTTTAATCCAATGTTTTTTTTTTCTTCTAATTTTTTATTTTTTTGTTCCTTTAAAAAAATGTTTTCTTCCGTTTTTTTCTTCAAATTATTTATTTTATATATTTGCAGTATACGACCCGGGCATGGTAGTTGTGCAGTATATGACCCAGGCATGCCACTTGTTTTGTTTTTTTTCTTCAAAATGTTTTATTTTATTTCAACATTTTTTCTCTTCTGATAATTATACTCATCAAAAGGAGGGTGAATGTCTGTATTTGTATGTTTTTATCGCCCCGGATACATAATAGAGAAGGAGACGGGCATCATCATCCTTTATGTGCTCCATCATTATTTGTCTTTAATTTCACACTTATATCAATGTTGTGTGTTCATCGATCGAAGAAACGAAACTATTCCGGTCCTGCATGTAAAAAAGGTGAAAGAAAAATACTGACAATATTTTCATCTATTTTTCAATATAGATAAAGTTAAGTACACAGAAACGCAGTTGATGTGTGCATCTTGCGCAAGATTTGATAAAAGTAAGATTTATTTGTGTTGGTTTTTATTAAGCTTTCCTCATTCGAGAACAATTTATCCTTTTATTTTTATTTGAAGATCGAATCTTTTTTTCTTGTTTTTCGAAACATTTAAAATACCCCTACCCTGAATTTTCGCAATAGTAACGTCTGGGGCAGATTTTATAAGGGGGGTATTTTCAGCATTTGGCGTAGTCATACCTCAAGTACATAAAACAATTCATGTTTTTTAATGAAATTTAATTTGTTAGAGGTTAGCTAAGGAAGAACGTTAACTCACGTTTAAAAACACCATTTAGGTTTGTTTAAAAAGGGTTAGAGAATATAAATAACATATACAAGTGTATTTTTACGTAAAATTCGCAGAGTAAGATGATGGGAGTATTGCCGAATCTCTACACCGACCTCTTAGAGGTCTATAGGGCAGATTTGATCAGGGGGAGGGTCGTTTTCAGTTACTTTTCATTCTATTTTATAGTAATTAGAAAATGCTGAGTCATTTATAATTAAATTACGTAATACTTTGCGATAACTTTTAATTTTATTTAAGTTTTCTTAGCGTCAATTCTATTTGCATGGAGTGGGGGGTAAAACTATGCGAATGTCCGCCATTAGCCGCCACTGCCCGCCACTCTGTACGTACACAAATACATGTACATGGACATTTTATAATATCTATCGTGATCAAAATGTAGGTGTTACCTAACCTATGAATTAAGGTCTCATAACCCGTCACTGCGACCGTGAGAAATAATATTGCACTAAACTTGCACGAGATGACTTCGTTCCAAATTGCGCAAGCTGACCAATCTCTCATACGTCCATCATCACATGCTTCCCATTATATAACAATATTTAACGGTTATAATAACTAGATATAGGCGCGTACGTTGATATTAACAAAAGAGAGTGAATCTCTTTTCCGTTCAAACGTACAATTTCACACGGAGTTGATAACGCTTTAGGACAGAAAAGTCTTAGCTATTTAAAATGCGCGTACTAGAAAATTTCCAATTCTTTATGAAAGTTGTATATTAAATCATTACTTTATAAAGGACGGAGGATCGTCCGAAATATTACCATGCAAAATAATAATAGACGAAGAGATGTCGAATTACATGGGAGGATAAGATATAGAAATGCTTAAGTGTAAAATTGAACGAGGACTTGACGAAAATTAAAGGAAGAAGAGTCGGTTGGTCAACGGTCAAGTAGATGAAGATACACAGTTGGTAGTCCTTCGTTAACGAGTATTGTTTGTATGTGTGTTGTCCAGGCCTACTCTCACAAACAGAATAGTGATGACTACACAGAGAGATGCTGTCCCCGATGCAAAAACTGATTGTAGGTGCTTCTTGAACATTTTTCATTTTTACCTTTTGTGCGGTCAAGTAGACGTGTTACCTATAGTTGGATGATTTTAATTTAAGTAGTTCAGTAGTCCGACAGAAATTGAACACGAGACGCCAAGACGATAGTCTGCCTCACTAACCACAAAATCACCGCCACTTACATGCATGAATATCGAACAGTAAAAGAAAGCATGGAAGAACAACTTGGAGTTTAGATTTTCTTGTATAGATGTAAGCAAACTTGTATACTGTGATCTCATAAATTCACCCCTTTTCGCTCTCCCCCTCACTCTCTCTCGCCCCTTCCCTCTCTCTCTCTCTTTCTTTCGCTGTATATATTATTTACATTTCATTATTCTATTGACCATAGGGAATTAATCCAAAACCATAATTCTAATTATTTTACACAACTTCTTTATTTATGTACTTAGATGAGCTTTTTACATCTCTCATCTTACACACAAATGTAATCCATTCAAATGTATTATTGTTCATATTCCTTACGCACGTTTCTTGGCAAAAATCGGAGAGGTGTATATTGTTTCCTCAGTCCGATTGTGTTAATCATTATAGGATTGTTGACTGGTAAAATAGCTTGACAAAAAAAACAACCACCGGAGAAGAAAATTCCGTGAAATTCCATATTTAAATTCTGATAAAATATTTGACGAAGAAAAGCATATAAAAAATAAACAGTCACTTGGAAAACAGGTTACCACTTCATAAAAGAGGAAAAGAGAAATAAGATAAAATAATTCTCCACCCCTCCACAATGTAATTCCAGTTTAAAAACACGTGAATAAACGTCCCAACGAAGACCTCAGAGCTGATATTTACGAAACTCTCTCTAATAAATCTTGAGAGAAGATCGAAGTGCCTCGAATTTATGAAAAAAAAACCCAACCCCCAACAGCAATCAGTAAATTATTATTAAACTGTTATTTATTATTTTATTATAACTTTAACATCTTAAGGTGTTAAATAAGTTATTTAAAAATAACAAGAATGAAATGCGAAGCATCTATTGTTTTGATGCTAGTTTTGAAAGTGACAAGCACGGCAGAAAATCGGTGCGAACCTAAACACACATAAGTACCGGGGATAAAGTATCAGAACAAATTTCTCCAAATCATTTGTTTTTATTTTATTATTTAAGTGAGGGAAATAAAAATTATATTTAATTGATTTTATAATGCAAATAAGTTTATATTTCTATTTAAAATCACGAGATCGGTGATTTACCTACAGAGGGATTTAGTTATACGGAGAAAGGGGTGTCATTCTTATTTTTAGATTTAATGAGTTGCCCCTTTGGTTCAGAAATACATTTATCCTACAATGGGTATGAAACGGCTCTGTTGCTTACCCTCAAATGAGTTAATTTACTAAAATATTACTTAATAATCCAATAAATTCTAATTAAAATAATACGGATACAATTCAATTGTGAATTTAGTAAAATTAATTGTAAATTTTAATCGATGACTTTTGTTTAAAAGATGAGAGATTTAAAATAAACTGTCATCGAAGTACAAAAATGAAAAAAGTTGTTAAAATGAATGACAATTATTGGTTTCGATGTATTCCCTAATGGTCAATGGAATGGGAATACAAGATATATATGCTCTGAATTCTGTTAGTACGCTTCATTGAACTTACAATTGGAAATATTTGAGATATCATTAGAACTATACCTTTTCTTAAATATACATTCCTTGTAAACACACATAAATACATAGTATTTTTTTGTTATTTATACATCCATTATATATATATATATATATATATATATATATATATATATATATATATATAAATATATATATATATATTTAAGTCACTGTCATGATGATACTAAACTTTGAATAAGTCGTAACTGAAACATGTATGCACCTATGTTACAAAAACTGTTTGTATATACAAAAATATATCTACTTATATTTTAGCATAAGATTATAAACACTTTTATAGTTCCATATAACTGAATCTATGAACTAACAACCCTACACTATATTAATTATATTTTAGACTTTGAAAGCAGAACACTCAATGCGACATTTTAAAATGGACTATTTATTTGTTTTAAAACATGAAGCTTGTACGTAAGGCATGGTCACTAGAAATAATCTTTTCCTTTAATCCAGAGTATTAGTGAAGATGGAAACATTTATGGTTTGAAATAAATCAATAATTTATTGTGTTTCTGAAGCTTTTAGATGACGATTGATATTTTTTATAATTTGGACTATTCGGACTACTGTTCACATCTTGAGTGTTATTCTCACAACGTTTCGCCCGATGCAACACCCGACTTTCGTCAGGTGTATCTTGTCGAACACGGGAATCTTTTTGTGGAACTCGCGACTCTGCATGGTACTTCAAATCGAGGTGACATTCCAGTGTGTGTTTGGCTTTCAACGTTATAAATATAATTCAAGTATCTCTCCATGTTTCAAAAATGGATTGTATATATATATATATATATATATATATATATATATATATATATAAATAAATAAATATATATGTATATATATATATATATATATATATATATATATATATATATATATATATATGTGTGTGTGTGTGTGTGTGTGTTTTGTTTGACTTATGATGTGTTTCTGGGACAAGTTATATTCAGAATGTGCAAAGGAAAAATTGCACTGAGTTGGCTCCAGGCAAAATGGTGCAGCGTAACCCAATCTATAATAAAACATGTGTTGTCAAGAAGACTCCCCGATGGGAACAGTTTTACGACTCCCACTAAAAAACCCACCAGCATTAGATGCTTAGGTGCCAATGTATGGCAGGCTCAACCATAAAAACCCGAACTTAAGTTCTATTCACGTTATTAAGAATATTCTATGTGTTGTCAAGAAGACTCCCCGATTGGAACAGTTTTACGACTCCCACTAAAAAGCCCTTATTTTAAAAAGAATATAATGATAGCGCCAGGAAATAGCAATGTTTATGTCTACTTAAGTGCATCATAGAAAAACCAACAAAAAACTGTAGTTCATTCTGGAGTGTTTGTTTCCTGCAATATTGTGAATGACGCTTTTAGAGCATTCGGTACATTTATTGTTTAGCAGTCAAATATCATTCGGTTTCTTTTCTAATGTAAAAAAAACAAAACATGGTACGCCTGTTTCGGTTCGTTTAAGTTAAGTATTCGGTCGAATTTGTCAATATATTTATTTGTGCAGAGCCTCGCTTTCGCATCACTTGACCAATTGCAACGAAACTTGGTCATCGTCGAACTTAGAACTGATTTAATTTTGACATATCTTGGTCAAGGTCATAGAAAAGTTAAAAGTCACACTTTAGGCTATAACTTCGGTTCTGCTCACCGCAGAGACTGGCTACTTTTCTAAAATTGTAACCAATAGAGTCGCGTATCTTATTAAACATTGACCTTGATCTTGAAAAGTTCTGTCAAGTTTGACATTTTGATGGAATTTCAACATAGGTTTTCAGGTGGTGTTATGCAGTTCCATGAGAGACTTATGTTTCTTTTTTTACATGTTATAAAGCTCAACTTAGATTGAAAACTTAAAGAAAATATTGGTTTTCAGTTCATGTTATCAATACATTTGAAGTTAATTAATGAATATATATATATATATATATATATATATATGTGTGTGTGTGTGTGGGGGGGGGGATGTGTGTGTGTGCGGGTGGTGTGATCAGAACAGCATCAGAACCATCGGTGTTGATCCCTAACAACTAGGACCTATAATAGGCCTCTTTACCGAACTGTCTCTAGGGCTGAAGAGAGTCCGGTATAGAGGACTATTATGGATCAGTTGATTTGAAATTAATAGAGTTTAAACTCTCTTCATTCCCATGCTAATTGCTTATGGCCTAGGGGTGTAATATTAGGCAGTAAGGGCAAAGATGACTTCTCAACTTGGTTCGATTCTTTTGACCAGCAATAATTAGCATTGAAGATTGGATAAGCATCATACACTATTGCCTGTAGCCCATAATAATGAATATGTATTTTTACAATGTTGTCAACCTTCCCCTTTAAATACAAGTATTGAGCCTCTAGGGAAATTTAAAACAAAGAATAAGCAGTTGTATTTGGTGTAAATCGAAAGTCTAGCCTCTTCTAGTGAACACTATCTGACTATGCTTACCGTGTATGTCCGCTAATTAAACATTAATAGAAGTTTAAACTGTCTTTATTCAAATGTTACTTTATGATAGCATAGGGGTTGAATATCAGTCTGTAGAGTCAAACGTGACTTCGCATATTGGTTCAAATCCTTCGAGCGGCAGTAAGCAACATCTCCTACACTGAGGATTGCATACGCATAAACACTAGCGTTTGTAAGTGTAAATAATAACAGTAAATAATAAATAAAGGAAGTCAACTCGAGGGTTGGTTTAAGAAGTGTATTAACAAAGTAAGAAAGTGACTAGCACATGGCTAGACAGTTACAAGACTGTGCTTTGTCTTCTCTGTGTCTCTGGTGACTCGCACTATTTATAGTGACAACCGGTGCAGTTTCTCCTGTGTAAAAACGGCCGGTGTAACAGTAAGTAATAATAATAATTATTTATTTAAGTTATATATACATATATATATGTATATATATATATGTATATATAATTTATTTGAAAATTATACGTTACATGAATGAGAGCTATCGAATATTTTATTGATTTGTATTTGTATTAGTTTTAATTCTTTCTGCGATCGATAACTTTATTAGCTTATTTTATTTTATATATATATATATATATATATATATATATATATATATATATATATATATATATATATATATATATATGCACGGCAACGGATACCTGTTGCGTTCGTTTTGTTTGAAGTTCGATCTTTTGCATAGATTGAGTTAAAGTAATTTCAGATACCTGAAATTTCGCAGTGTTACTACTATTTCTTGGCCGTTTGGCTAAGATCAAAGTGTAGTATTTGTTCCGATGGATACTGCAGCCCATAGACTGGTATTGTCTTGGTCTTCAGGGTTTGATTTACGCCGGTATATGGGTCTGTCCTGTGCAGGCTTCGCCTCCCCTCTTTGGAGAGGAGTAAGTTTATTGCTTACTGCCTGAGGCGCCCCTACTGGGGGATGCCGACGGGGCTGCCCAGGCAACTTTTTAAACCCCACTTTCCCGACCCGACCTTGGGTCACATCTTACTTGTGGGAATAAGATAAAAACTGGCCTTGTGCCTAACTCCTGGAGAGGAGTAAATCAATACTACTATATTTAGATAGGAGAGCAGGGAGGCCCGTAGATACTGCTAACACGATACCGCAATAAAGAGAGTAATTGTCACGCTGTACTGAACGACACTCACATAATATATGGTAATACGTCCAGTTAGGCTTCGTTTTGTCATCGGCTGCCGACAATAATAACGAAATTACTGTGTAACTTCGAACAGATTTGATCCAATATGCGACGCTTAGACGAGGGAAATATATAGGTAATAAAATTATCTCAATCGTTGTTGAACTCAAAAGTCATGTGAATGCAAGGTCAAGTGTATTTTTTTATATTATTATTACGATCACCAACTTATCATGGGCAAAGGTCAAATAATAATAAGGATTATTGAGATAGGATTGAATGCTAACCGAAAGATGGGATACACCGTGGGGTACTAACATTGTTCTAATGTATGAAGGGCGTTTGATTAACAAAGGGGCGGTCCATGACAAAAAAATCACTAACATTTGATTTCAAGAGATTCGTCGAAAGGGAAAGTAGCACACCGAAAAGGGGGTGCCATTATCAAAACGAAATGAACGTTATTAGGCAGCCAGCAACACAAATTAGCATGATCCATACATACGTGCGTTATGACATAACACGCTATTTATACATTTCGCTTCTATCAACTTCTTATTCATCATCAGAATCTTATTTATATATTATTAGCAGGATGACCCGACGTTGCTCGGAATTCAATGAGAACCACTACTATGAAGCTTGTCACTATGTTCATAACAATATATTAATTTCTTTGTTTTACTGCCCCTCCTACTGTTTCGCCCCTTACTATTGCCTGAAGAAGCTGGATTTTTGGAAAACTTTCTACTTAGTGTTTTATGGTTTAAATACGATTACAATAGTATATATTTACAGTTCTAAGGTAGTTATTCCCTCAAAAGCCGCTTGGCGTACACTTAGAGCTTCGGCAATAACCCCATTATGTAGATTCTCTAACTGTTCGTGCTATAGGGAACACACAAACATCACGCGCATACACACAGACATTGTGTTATATATTACATATATATTTCTTAATAAAATCCAGTAGCGATTTCTCCATAAAACAGTGACCTATTCGTTTTTTTAATTTTATTTCACAGTTAGTTCTCATAAATCCATTCCCAACACTTTAGTTGTCTATTAGATGCATTAATATCGGCGTGTTAAGTAAGGTTTATTCTCTACTTTTAAAATCTTGAGCAAGTAAAGCAGTGAAGAAGAATAATTGTCTTCTCCTGAATTGACTAATTAAACATGTAATAGTTTAGTGTTATTGTCGTCTCTTTGTTTGGTGTTGATGGATTCCAGGACCAGAATACATCTGCTCTGGTGAAGTATCTACCAATATGTTGTTACTTGTGGTAACATAACAAGGAGAAGGTGCACCATTCCTCTTATGAGCCATTGTATAGTTATTCCGAGAACGTCTTATTTGGACGTCGCATTCTATTGTGATTTTTAAATAATTGGCCAGGATTTGTTCAGTAAATAATTTTCATCCCAAGTTATCCTGACAAATCCCTGTACAGAGACTGAAGACAGTCAAGGAAAGCGTCTAGTAGTTAGTAAAACTCTCCCCAGTAGGCATTTACACACTATTTCTCTTTTTTCTTCATTTTCCTTCAGTGTAAGTTCTTATAAACCAAGGGGCTCCTTTCCCTTAGCTTACATTTGATCTATATATATTTAAGTGTTCTATTAAAGTTATATTTTACGTTTCAAACCTTGTAAAGTAATAAAGAACTTTAATTTTCGTTTTCTTAATTGACCATTTAACTATGCCATACTATATCTTTATTGTGGTCTTACCGGATTCCAGGGCAAGAATTCATCTAGTCTGGTGGAATATTCAGCTTACATCTGTTACTATAGGCAACATCACTTGGAGAAGGTGCACCATTTCTCGTATGAGCCAGTATGTACCCATACTGAGGGTATATTATTTGGGCTTCGAATACTATTTTGATTATTTAGTCAGGGAGAAAGTACCCCCATGTCACGTTGGTAAGGGTAGGGTAATAAAAAACCGGATTCAACGCTGGATCAACGAAAAAAGAAAATAATTTAATTTTCTCATGAAAAAAAGTATGAAAGTTACTTTATTAATGTTTTCGTTAAAAGCTAAATAGTTTTTGATAAAAAAACATACGGTTGAGTTGATTTCATGTGTCATATCCAGCCTTCATGGCTTAAGTGTGAAATACACATTTTAATATGTATGATTCTAATTATGTTGAGATAACCACATATAAATTCGCGCCACTCGTTATGACATTATTGCATATCTGAGATTGTTATCCTCATCATGGTTCTAATATACACAGGAGTCCAACCGCTTCGTAACGTTGTGGTACTAATTAGCATATGTAATGACGCCCCTTTCATTTTTTTACTACGGGTTTCCACGTGAATGTTCGTAAAGTCCTTCAAATGATTATTCGTTACGTTGTTTTTTATCGTTATGTGTCACATGACCATTATCTCCATTAGGGGCGTTCGCTTGTAACTCAGCAAGATATTACTTATCAAATAGAAACTGGGCATCTAGATTTACTTGGTAGGTGATCATTCTGCTTTTAGCGTGTTAAATATTGGGCAAGTATAATTGTGTTAGTTTTAAATGACAGGAAATTGAGTTCAGTAAGGATCAGCTTAGCGTACACGAAGGCTAGCTCTATTTTAGAATTGATAGAAACGGAACTGACGTAATATGTTGTAAAGAGAGCGTGAGTCAGAGAAATATTCAGTTTGGTGGAAAGCTTGAGAAGAAATGACTTAGGAATCGATTATAAAAGAAGGCGTCATTCTCCAGAAATCCGTTGCACTGTTATATTATCCCCCGTCGCTAGCAGCGAACAAGGCAACGTACAAAGATTAATAAAATAGTTCAACTCTTCATACAATGTATAATTCCTTTCTTTGTGGTGTTGTACAAACTTTGATTCTAGTGAGAGAATGCACCTCCATGAAGATAGTAGCCGTCATAGGACGATAAGGGACGATCTTGCATGACCGCTGTGGTGTATCGTTGAAGACAAGAGGTATCATTAAATTGTACTGTTATGGTACGTTGATTTGCATTCGATAACACGACATATATATCATTTTATCGTAACATACAAAACATTAGACCTCCCTATAGAGAGGAGGTAATGCAACAAAAGGGCAGTTTTCTTCAGACCATATAAAAACTCGAAACGAAAATATTTTGTGTTGTTTAAATTTTATTTGTGTATTAGGCATTCATTTGTCTACATATAATTAATACTAAATATTATTATATACTCGCGTGTTAATCGATTTTATGAAGGGCAGTTGATTGTATGTATGTGTGTATATCAAGCTAAAACTTTAAAGCTAAAAAAAACAAGCACCTACTAAGTTTTAATATTCTTGATCAGCGTTCCCTCGGTTGAATAATATCTACAATTTAGAAAAATTATTCATTCTTTGCCCCCAAACTGGCACAGATTTCGTCAGGGGCGTTCTGTTTTCCAGACTTTTTATGTATTAACTAACGGGAAATAACACTGATATTTTTCATTTAGTTATTTCCCTTACGCCGACTTATTCCTTGCGTAATTTATTAAAGTGTGTGTGTGTACATGCCTAGACAGAGAAATTAGCTAGCCTGAGAAGAAACAGGATGTAGGTAGAAGGACGGGAGAAACCATAGAAAAGAGAGTTAGCACTTTTAATAGAAATATGTTACACCTTAGCCCGGGCAACGCCGTGCAGCTAAACTATCCTTCTATGTGTGTGCATGTGTGTGGTAGGGGTGGGTTCCCTATAGAAAATAAGTTTAGAGAATCTACATACGATCTAAAAGTGAATTCGCATGTAAAATATATCGGGGAAAACAATGGAAGTTCTCTCGAATTTTTACGTTCATACGTAAGGGGGGTATGGGGGAATCACCAGTTTAAATGTTAAAATATGTATTATTTTTATGAAATTTAAATCATATGTATAAATTTACCGGGAAACAATAGAAGGGTTACCGACTTTTTAAGTGGCCTCCTAACATAAGCAGGCTATGGAAGGGAGGGGCGAGAACCTCTTTTTAAACTTATAATATAATTTGATGAAATTCATATCATATGTAAAAAATTGTCCGATGAAGATTATCAAATTGGTCACGAATCCGTAGGTAACCCTTCATGTTCCGACTATATTACGAGGCTAACCAGGAGGAAGTGGGAAATAAAACAAAGATGGTAATATGGTGTTATGAGCATCGTAACGAATACATAATAGCGATCATCATTCACTCCCGGGCAACGTCATTTAACCCCGCTAGTATGTAATAATGTTAAACATTGAATGGCTCGTTCGTAGAATAGGCAGGTCTTAATATCAGAAGTTTTAGACGAAGTAAAAATGTTAACCCTGTGAGTTCAGATAGGAACAGCTGAAAGGATGAGTAATTATCACGCCAGATAAGAGATATTTATATCGGATACAATATAATCAAATGTAGCGATGAAACAAAAATAACAGACAAATGTACAGAAGTCAAATAAAGAGATGACATCATGATTGCTAGTTGAGAGTTTACTCATTGCTAGAAATAGAGCCTGTTCGCCGGTCAATGGTTTGGGATCAAAGTGTAGTATCAAATATATCATTGAAAGTGTAGTATCTGTTCTGTTTTAGTGAGAAAATAAATAATCTTTCTAGACTGGAGCATTTTTTAAATGTTCTGCTTTTTTTCGTGGAGCTGGATAAAAAGACTGACCTTGTGTCTAACTTTGCATTTGTGATAAAATAGGGACTAATTTATATTAATTAAAATTTAAATCATATTTTTTTAAATGTAAGAATGTCGTCATTAAGTTCCGTACTTATTTCCGAGTTTGACTTACAGATTCCCGAATTCCAGGCACTTGAGGTTAAACCCACAAAAACGATGCGTAAATAACATCTAAGATGAGAACAGTACTCCAAATACAATGCTTCTGAATTCTTTAGATGAGGACCGATAATTTGTATAATTTGAATATTCCGTCACCTGTTCTCATCTTGAGTGTTATTCTCACAACGTTTCGGCGGATGTAACCTCCGACATTTTTCAGGTGTATCTTGCTGAAATCGGGAATATTTCTGTCGAACTGGGGAATATGCACGGAATTCCGAACGGAACCCATTATTTAATCAACGAGAGTAAAACTACTAAGTAATTAGCAAGTCTTGCACTGAGGATTGAACCTTCAACTTTCATAAGACTGCACCTAAAACTGAATTTAACTCAGTACTGTATCCGTTACGCCACGGATCCGTGCAGATTTTTGGATTCGATAGAAATATTTCCCAGTTCGACAAGATACACCTTAAGAAGGTCGGAAGTTACATCGACTGAAACACTTAAGATGACAACTGTAGTCCGAATAATTCAAATTATGATTATCAATCCTCATCCTTAAAATTCCGAAACCGGAAAGATCATTGGTTGATTCTCTACCATCATCTGCACTGTCTTTCGAGCAAGATTATTCCAATAAGAAAATTTAAAATTGACTTCGCAATGTAGTAGAGATGATCTCTTTCGATCTCGGCGGCCATTTGCTCGAGTCTTTATTTCGTCTATCTTTATTTTCATGGGAAATGCTCGACTGAGTTTCAATCTCTAGTTCATCTTTGTAAAACCTTCACACAAACAACCTGTTTATTTACAACAATTGCAAATAACTTTACTTTTTTCCTCCGTCTACCTTACATCAAACAGATTTTTTTATAATATAAGGTTGTTTACTCACGTACAATTATTCCATGAAGAGAAAAAAAACAAAAAACAATAAGGCTTGAAACAATTGTCAGAGAAAGAAAGAGAGAGTCAACAGATGATGATTAGAACGGAAGTGACGCCGCCGTTACTGACATAGCGTTGCCACGAACGATAGACAGATTGTCCATATACCGAATTTATTTCCAAGAACTTCAAACCTGGGGAACACGTTGCCAAAATGATTGCCTCCAAGAGGGTTACAAGATAGTAATATTAATAGTTAATGTCAATAAATACTTGCCATAAAGTGTCCTGATGAGTCATCAAATTTTATTAATTCTATTTATATTTTCAATCCTCTCATAGTATTTATCATTATTCAACTCTCAATTTATTACATCTCATGACCACTTATACCTGATCCTTAATATGTGGTGACTCGCTAAATGTTGTGTGACGGGACGGATGTATATTTATTTATATATACAAATAAAATACACATTGTAATTTATTATAGAGCGAAGGGTTGATCTGTACGTGTGCCGTGTTAAATATGGATATCTGACAATCTTCCTTTAAATATATGTTGTTCATCTGCTGAATACCTCGATCTCCACCTAGTAAGCCACAATTTTTGTCTCTGCTGTTTCTGTCTCGTTAATCAACGTACTACTGCACCTTTCATAAAAGTCAAACGCTTCATCGGCAACAATGCCACGTGGTGGCTGTAGCCGCTGTTTTTTTTTTGTTCTCTTCTTTTCTGTTTGGTCTTTCATAGCTAACATGGCGATGAACTAGAGGAAGAAGGTTAATGGCGTCGGCAGAGAGGGCGTCGGCGGCGTTGGCGGTGTTAGCTGTGTTGGCGGTTATTTCTGCGATTGTTTGTCTTTTATTTGAGCGGCGGTCGACATCTCCGGGCGAGTCGTTATGTCAGACTGTTTTAGTGTTCCTGTCACTGAGCTGTCAAATGGAAGACACCATCAACACGAAGAGATACACATTGGAGCACGGAGGAGAACAACAAACAAACAAAAGGGAAGAGATACACACAAAAAAAAAAGATTATACGAAAAGATAGAAAGATTGCGATCAATAGAAGCAAAGAGAGCAAGAAAGAAAACAAAAATCGAATGAGAGATCGCTACAAAGAAAGAAACTGCAAAAAATATAAAGAAAGATACACATGAAAAAAAAAGAAACGAAACCTTGTTAATATCTATCTATCTATCTATCTATCTATCTATCTATCTATTCCAGTCTGTTCGTATTTATCTCATTCTATCCGAGTCGTTTCACATTTATCTATATATTCCAGTCTATCTATCTATCTATCTATCTATCTATCTATCTATCTATCTATCTATCTATCTATTCGTCTGTTCATATCTATCTATCCATCTATTCCAGTCTCTCTATATATGTATCTATCTATTTCAGTCTGTTCATATCTATCTATCTATCTATCTATCTATCTATCTATCTATCTATTCTAGTCTGTTCATATATATATATATATATATATATATATATATATATATATATATATACTTATCTATCTATCTATCTATCTATCTATTCTACTAAACTCTGTTGATCTTGTTTTTGTTATACTGTTATCTTGTGTGTCTCCTTGCACGCTGGATGGCATCACAAAAGATGGTATCACAAAGTATTTACGTCATCCAATTTAACAGCAGAGTGATACACCGGACGAATCTTTCGCAACATCAGAAAGTGATGAAATCATGAGATAAAACAAGATTAATACCCCCTCTAATATATTGGATTGTGTCATTAATGTTCCATTAATTAAGGGTAGGTATACCGAGATGACCAGAAAACGCAATGAGTCGCAGAAATGTGTAACTCGCGATTTCTGGAAACTCTATACTAGGCTGGTGTATAATGGGCACTTAACAATTCCCCCCATCTAACTACCCTGGCGTCGCCCGCGCGGCAACTGATTAAGTTGAACTCCTTACCAACCGGTTATCCTTGAAATCCCATGTGACTCCAAAAGCGACTCGCTCAAACTTCTCATTGCGGACTGAAGCCATACTTGATGATCTGATCATAACCGCTTCCAAAGTCCGCGATATCAAAAAAGACGTTGACACCTCAAAAGCATGTGGGTCTGATCTAATCCAGCTCTAGTCTTTAAGAAAAGTTCTGCTAAGCTGGCCTTTGTCCTCTCCAAACTATACAACCAATGCTTTGCAGAATCTTGTATCTCTGATAGCTTGAAAATTGCCTCTGTAGAATTCTTGTGAAAGAACTGACTCATAAAATTATCACCCTATCAGTCTTCATCTACTCTTCGCAAAAAAACATAGAATAACTAATCTATCTAGCGATAGTCCACAACATCGTTAATGCCAAACTTCTTTCTGACCATGCGTATCGATTTAGAAAAGCCTGTCATCCTGCGGATATCCTAACGGTTACCTCTGTGAGGCTAGTGAAGCTCGTACGGTAGCGCTTGATATATCCAAAGCCTTTTTACATGAACAGTTATTTATTCGTTATTACTAGATGAATATTTAATATAATCAGATAATTCTTAGTCAAAAGAAAGAGGCAGGTTGTCCCCGATGGCCGTGCATCAAAAATACATGACATTAATGCGATCGATCTTTTAACCAGTAATATTTTGTATTATTATATATGACCTCCCTGATGGAATTGTGTATAAGATGTGTATATGCAATGATGACACGACGCTCTATTCGAAAAAAATGTGGGAAAAATGAACACACTCCTATCCAAGGCAATTGGTGGATCCTTAGAAAATACGCCCAGTCTAGATGAATAAAAGCATTAATAGAATGTAACATTTAATGCTTTTAAAAAAAGCTTATTTCCTTTAATACTTATAAGAAACCTTTGCAACCGACATTGTTGTGGCTAATAGCACCTTACCCGAGAGTCTATCATTCAAACTTATCGGCCTAACATCCACAAGTAATATGAATTTGAACAAATCCATGGAACATTGTCAAGGCTGATAGAAAAGAAGGTGGGCTCCCTCTACAAAGCTAGAAAACTATATCCTATATCCTTACAAAGCAATCACTCGTTTTTTCATGGAGTGTTGTTGCCACATCTGGTCTGCTAAACACAGAACTACCCTTTTTCTCCTTGACAGGTTCCAAAAAAGAGAGTCTAATCTAATATGTCCCTCACTATTTAAGCTTTAGCCACTGACTTATCGCGCAAATGTTGCATCCCTGTGCTTGTTTTACAAATAATTTAATGGAATCTGTTCCGATGAACTTGCTGGATTTGTGGCCCCCTCAGCGAAAATGCACCCGACCGATAGGTCAGTCAACAAAATCCACCCCGATTATCGTAGAAAGCCCTAGATACAAGAGAGAGTTCTGCTCTAATAGCTTGTTTTATCGAACTCCTAACCCAAACTCAATCCCGAATCCTGCTCTCTCTTTTTCCTAACTGTACCAACATGCAAAAGTTTAAATGTAATGTGAACAATCATTTCACTGCACAACTCTTCACTTGATTTTCCTTTCTATCTATTGCTCCTATATAACAGTAGCAATTGCCATGTTTGCGGTGAAGGAAAGTGGGGACGTATTCTTTTGTGTTAACTTAGACAGATAACATCCGGATTTAGCGGATTTTCAATTAACCAGCGAATTTTGATTTGTGCTGCTCTGATCAAACCATTTGAACCCTGAATTTGTAACTTCATGATTTAAACTAAAGTGAGTTTATTGAACTTTTTAGTTGATTTGGTTCATTTATCATTGTATTAATTAACATAAACATTTGAGGCATTTTTCACTGTAATTTACTGCATTGGGTGCGGATGCATTTCCTGACTGGATGTTTTTTCAGTTTTTCAGTTCATTTCAATTTTTTTCCCTTTGGACTATCACTCAATGTCTGGATCTATATTAATTCAACCTCTTGGACATCTTTCATTGACTATGTTTTAATTTGTATGACGTGGATGGATTTTATAACTTTAACAAATAAGTATGTGTTTGGCTTGATATATTTGATGTGCTATGTACTCTTATGCATGTTTGTATATATTTTTATATATTTTCAAAGTGTAATTCCATCACCAGCAGTAACGTCACTGCGGTAATGGTTCTCTGAAGAGAAGAATTATCTTTGAAAACTCATGAGTTAAGGAATTTGTGTTACTTTGCCTGAATTTTGAATTATAATAAAATTCGAACCTTATTTTATTATTTTATTTTATATCATGCTATTAATGCTCTATCCAGTATATTGAGCTTCAGTATTTATCCGGCTGTTTAACTAATTAAAAGATATTAGTTGCCTCTTATATATTTTGTTGAATTTACTATATATATATATATATATATATATATATATATATATATATATATATATATATATATATATATATATATATATAAAGGTAGAAAACATTAGAGTGATGAACATGTATGAAAGTCCACATTTATTTAAAACTTAGATTTTTCAATGCAAGGTATATTCTTTAATAAACTAATGTTTATTGTTCTTTTCTTTAGCCAAGGCTTTTCAAAGATCGAAATCTTATCATCAGAGGAGATATACAGATAGATAAGGTAGCTGTGGAAAAGCTAAAGTTCAAACATCTGGATAAATTCCATATCTTTTTCACACGAATTCTTGTTCACTTCATTTTTAATGATATGTTTTCAAATGTTTGAACTTTGGCTTTGTCATCAATAATATCGTCGAAAGAAAGAGCAAACGGGGAATTGAGTGTGCCAACATTAACGATGGTGCGATTAAAAGAAGTGAATTTAATGATTTCGTTAAACAAACGATTAAAAGGCACTACGTTAGGGGAAAAAAGAAAAAAATGAAGGGAGGGGTTCAAAGTTCCCCAAAGAGATTTAGCGATCGTACACATTCCTTCTGCCGGCACAAGAAAGGTTTGCGAATAGCGATAGAGACAGATTCCAATATTTTCAAATGGTTCTGGGAATCTGCTCTATGCAAGACCTCAAAACGGTCTATTTTATAGCTACTGGCACAACTTAGGTTTTCAACCAAATGCTTGCCAATAGCAGAGTCAAAATAATTAGAGGAGGGGTAACACAAGGATCTTACTCTTCCCTGACGTATTTTTGATGGAACGTGCTGGTTTATGCGGGTGTGCAAATGCAAGGAAGTGCGCCCTATACAGCCAGCATAACATTGGCATTTAAATTGGCATAACACATTACTATAATTGTTATCCTTACGAAAGGAAGGAAAAGCAGGTCTAGTATGCTCAGAATTCAAAAATTGTAAAGTTTCAATCGAAGTCAGTCCTTCTTGACTATATAAGAATCTATTTAATAATAGTATAATATATGGGATTTGTTTAACTAATTCCGACCGATTAGACCATAAAGTTTATTCTATGTTATTGGTTAATAACTATGTTTGCTAATCTATATAACGTCTAGAAAAACCTGGAACCACGAGAACCACCCTTAAGTTAATTTTTTTTTCATATCCTTGTTTAAATCCTATTTAAAGGAGACTATCTATGAAAACCTAACAATGATCGTTTAATGATGTGTTCAGAACTGGTTTTGTGTTGTTTGGTATTCGGGTTCCCGCACCTGGAAACACATATGGTTGCAACCCCAACGTATTTGCCGGAACTCACCCAGTCTAAATTCATCCAATTTTATATAGTAATACATACCACCGATTGGGTTGCTTTTTATCGGTCTTTATGGTAAGGACCGAGATTGAAAGAACCCAACTAACTACTCCTCGCTATCGAGGAGAGGATGACTTGAAAGAAACACGACACAAACAAAATGGCGAAATCGTTTTTTTTCGGTCAGTATCTTTCGAATAATCCGTATAACAGAGATACACCATATGTAATGTATGACCATTTTTTAGATGACGATTGATAATTTGTACTATTTGCAACATTCATACTACTCTTCTCATATTCGATGTTTTTCTTCAGAACGTTTCGGCCGATGTAACCTCCGACCTTCTTTCAGATGCGTATTGTCGAACTCGAGGATATTTATTTGTACTCGGTAATCTATACGGAATTTCGAATAAAATCCTTTATTCAATACACGAGTGTCGCTAGCTCTCGTTTCTTTAGCCATGCCCCGGTAGAAGTCTTAAGTAATTCGTAATTGTATCCCCAATATATCTGAGATAAACCTGACTTACTCATGGAGGGAAGGATAGTTTGTTTGGTTCTTTAAATCTATACCCTAATGATAGGAACTCATAAAACACAATCCAATTGGAAAGATAAATATCTCTGTGTATATCTATTAATCTGTAATAGAAATTTAAACAGTTTCTAACTAAATCAATATTGCAGAAAGTTATCCCCCCTTGTTCGAACACTCGACGGAGGTTGTTTATTTAATCAATATATATATATATATATATATATATATATATATATATATATATATATATATATATATATATACATATTGGAAATGAAAAAGGAAAAAACAAGAGATATTTTTCTTATATATTCATCAACGTTTCGTTTTTATTGTAAGACTTTCTCAGGCTGATCATTTTTAGAAAAATGTCATGCAAGTACATCGAAATATTGGGTTGGCATGATGGGAAAAAGTAGTAGCTGTGGCTTCTAAGAGCGCTGCACCAAGGTCCGAGCTGAGAAAAGTCAGTCAGTGGCAGAGAGTGAAATGAATGTGGAGACTGTGAGTGAAAAAGGGGAGGGGTTGAAGTGTGAGTGAATTTGACTTAGCGTGGGAGAGAGAGGAGAGGGTTCTGAGGTGTTTGTTATGGTGAGGTGTAGCATGGATTTTGAGGAAAGGGGAAACTCTGTGTCTTTGATATGAAGATAGTATCATAGTTTTAGAAGAAAAGAAGATACTTTAAAAGTAGGCGCGGTGGGTGGGTAATAGTTGGAAAGAAGTAGTCGAAATGGTGAGATGGCTGAAAGGTAGAGGAAATATTTTTTTGTGGTTAGGTGTGAAATTTTTGGAGGGTAGGAGTATTGACCAGCTGGCTATGTCAGGAATGTGTGAATATAAGTGAGTTACAAGGAATGTGTTGAAATGTGCTGTGGACATGAAAATAAAGGGAAGGAATAGAAAGAAAAGGAAGAGGAAAAGTAATATTAATTTTAGCGACAAATAGGTAAAATGTAGTTATGTGCAGGCTGTGTTGATAATTAGAAATTAAATTGAGGGCAAAAGGGGTGTACATATCTAAGTATTTGTGAGGATGTCTAAATTGTGTTCATTGGTAAGGCTGTTATTTGTGCTTAAGTGGTTTAGGTTCGTGGTGAATGGAAATGTATGTGAGGAAGAGTTAGTACGTGAGTGTGTGTGCGGGGACTTGTATATAAGTACAATTGAGAACGAAGATAAGAAATGTTAGCCATGATCTAGGTTTAGTTTTTGTTCGGTCAGGGTAATTTTTCTTATTAAGGGGTATAGATTGTAGAAGCCATTTCGTTGTCTGATGGTGTTGGAGGTTGTGCTTAGTGGTGTGTCCAGTAGTCTTCGCCGAGATTTGTTATGAATGTGTTTGGTGATTTGGACCTGTTCAAATTTAAAGTATGATCGTGCTCTAATACATGGGGAAAAATGCACTGAGAGAGTTATTGTTTTTATGCCCCTTTTGTGTTCGCTTTTTCAATTCACGTTGCGTTTCCCACGTAAATATGATGGCAGTTGTTGCATGAGACGGTATATAGTCCGGCATGGGATGTGGGTGTTTTTGGAAATGTCTTGCTGTGTTTAATGGTTGTGTTATGGTTTGTGATGTGGTTTGTACTGTTGGAATGCCTAGTTTGTTAAGTGTGTTGCAGGTGGATTTGTTATTGGAATGCGTGGGTAAGAGAAAGGGGTCTGTCTATGAGAGAGGTGTGTGGTGTTTCATGTTTATGTGTGTTGTTTTAAGAGAATCTTTGAAAGGCTTTTTTCTTGGCATGTTGTATAAAATGTGTGGGGTATTGCAGTGTTTTTAAGGAACTAATGATGAAGAAATCAAACACATCATTAATTCCTTAAAATATACATATATATATATACATATATATATGTATATATATATGTATATATATATATATATATATATATATATATATATATATATATATATATGCAACTTCCAACTAATTAGCTATCTTCTGGCAGCTGCTGATATTATGCGAATTCTTAATGATTACTATTGTCAATTGGCTGAGAGCTCCATTTGTTTACACAGAAAGCAATGCAATATAAACTGGTTTGTAGACTCAGTCTCAATCAATACTGGGTTCATGTTTTTCTCAGATTGTTTTTAAGAACTGCCCCTAGGCTTGGGAAAATATCCCCCCAGACAATACATATTAAAAGACATCTATCATCCAGTGTGATTAGCTAAGCATATTCCATATTTATCGAAGTAGGTACCGCATTATCGGTTGGTTTTATTCGTGTGTGAACATTTATAAAAGGGAAATGCAATGTTCTCTTTTATTTGATTGCATTCGTAACTTGATAATTATAAATAATAAGAACATAAATGATAGTAAAGGGTTCATGTCGGTGCTACTTTTGATTGAAATCTCCAAAGAAAAACATATCTACACCGTACAACGCTCATTTTTATTCTTTCAATATACGAATCTTCATGTCAAGCAATGATCTTTCAATTTCTTGTCTATGTTATTTTGATGATTTACGGAAAAAATGACGAAGATTGTGTTGGTTTAAATTAGCGTAAGATTCCAATTCGTCAGAATAGATTACTGAGTCTTCAACGACTTCTCGTTGAATAATTGGTCCACCTGTCGCACGGTCTCTTCTATGAGCGGTATAGGATTAGGGTAAGGTTGAAATGTCAGGTTGTGGTTTAGAATAATCGGTCAGAGTCAGAGTCAGAGTCAGGGTTAGAGTAAGGGTTAGGGTTAGGGTTAGGGTTGGGGTTAGAGTAAGGGTTAAGGTTGCAGGCTTCATAACAATACATTTTGTCGAAACCAATTTGGAGTAGGGTTTTCATTGCTATTGTTCCGTTTTGATTGCAATACGAGATGCAGATCGCATAACAAAGTAGATATGCTACCAAGGTAGATTCATGGAACGCAGTCCACAATGTAAGTGTAGATATCATATAAAAGTAGATCCATGATGCGTATATAACAAACTAAATCGCTTTGGTTTGAACAGGGCTAGGGCTTCATGATTCTTTTGAGTCATCAAAACTATTAATTTAACGAACGTTATTTGAATTATTGCAACTCAACTTACCCACTCTTCCACTCAATCAATACTGAGTAAACTCTTGGTCCCACTAGGAAAATTTAGTACATTAAAATGTAAACAAAATAGACATAAATATATAAATATTGTGTAATGGGCAAGCGGAAATAGTTAAATGGGTTTCCAATCCAATCCTGCACAGTAGGCTTAGAAGAGGGTTCAAGCGGACATTAACTTATGAGTGCCCATAATGTTTGCTGTTTAGCTGTTATACCTGTTGGTCATCATGTTAGGCATCAGGGAGAGTAGTGGGATGTTAAACAGACTGATATCCAGCAGAATTATACCATTTTGGGAGTCTGAGGCCCCAATCTCCATCATGTGGGGTCAATACATGGAGGGGCTAAATTCGGGGAAAATTTCAAATCATCATAACTAGCAAAGTAAACAAGTTGAGCAAACAAACAAGACCATATTTTAGTATTACAGAAAGGAATTCTTCAAATATCCACTTTAAAATGAAAATATATCACTCAAACATCAATAAAACAACAAACAGTAAATCACATGATGCATCATCCGTCAGAAAGCACAACAAAGAGTTGTACTCGGTGTTACACCCAAGTATCGCAGCTTTGAGCTGCTCACAGCTACGAATACTGTGCCCTGTCCCTTTACAATGTCTGCAATTTAATCGCTATCTGGCGTTCATGACACTGGGGTTACTTTTGTTCCATAATCGATTGATACAATCTGATAAATTATCCAACTGATTGGTCTTTCTGGCTTTGTTGATTCGGTATTGTCGAAGAAACTTGTTGTTGGCTTCAGTACCTGACTCAGTTAAATTGAGTAAACCAATACAGCCGTTTTCAACTATGCACTGTGCCTGAGAACAACATGTGCACTAGGTGTGATGTGGATCCATGGAAGTAAAGCAACGTGGAGGTATGGTGTTCTGCAGAATTCTCTGAACTCATCAATATTAACCTCTCGATCTGAGTTGATGATAGTCAGAATCACTGCCATGTTCAGAACCAGTTGTTCGATCTTAGCTCTCAATTCAAAGCTATCAATTCCTTGGGTGAGCAGTTTTCGATGGTTGGTGTTCAACATACCCTTAGCAATATTCCCAGTTGTGGAGGTTCCAACTTGACCAGTTGGATCAGCTTTCTCCAAGGTGATAGATGTTCCTTCCTTGACTCTGGCTTGTATATCCTATTTGGCTTGTTTTATGAATTCTAACACTCGAGCCACCCTATTTTACACATTCAACTTTGTCTCTGACGAAGACAAATGACCAGCAGTGACATGATAGCACTTTTAAAAAATTTATCCAAAACACCGGAGAAGATTGTGGAGAGGGTCATGTTTTTGATGTCTTCTGTTGTGATCGGTTCCTGAGTGATTCTGTTGCGAACATCATATTTCGGTTTCCTTCCAGGTGCATGTCGTTCTCACAGATCTCGAGGGCATCTTCAAGGGACCGATCGACCTTGAACCCTGATGATATGAAATCAACATCATGACACTGTTCTTTGCTCTTTGTGCAGAGACAACAAAACGCGCCACCCAGACCAGATATGGTTGTGTGCATTTTGTCATCTATCATGGACATTTTGGCATGAACTTCAACATTGATAGATTTGTTGAGATGGTCCACCGAGAACTTAACACCTTGTCGTTCTTTCTGAAGACATGCTACAACTTTAAGTCCTCACGGGTTTCTCTTCCCATCAACAACATCACTGGACGACAAGATGAAGAGGAGGCATGTGAGGGGTTTTCCCAGAGCACTTCACAATTCATAGTCTTTAGGTTCTCGATACGGAACATGAACATGATGATGTTGTTTGTGTCGATGGAACCCTTCTGGTTAAAATAGAATGTCCACCACTGCCATCTAAGCCATCGTGAAGCGTCATCTGGATCTCGTTGAGGTTGTGGAATGCGGGCAACTGAAGTGATGCAAACAATTGGGCAGACGTAAGTTGCAAGCACTGGAGGTAATGGTACTTCACACTACTGTACGGAGTTGCAAGGTTTTGTATTGTTGGGCTCCGCTCCTTCTAAAATTTCAACAGTTTGTCGTACGATGGAAGAACATCAGCTCCAGCATCTTTCAAGGGTAAACAAATGTCTGTGTAAATTCGTTTGGTCATTTTGCCACTCTCGTAGATGACAGATGCAACCTCCAATGAAATGTGTCGGTCTGGGATGGATTCATTGCGTAGGATAGAGTATTCCACTTCAGCACCCTTATTGTTTTTCAGGTATTTGTTCTTCAGACCGAAGGCAAATATTTTGGTGGGGTAACTGTTCTGTGCTTGATCAGCAGCTTTGGTCGAATCCATATAGTCGCTCAGTCGTCGGCTTTGTTGACGGTCATTGACTTCCTCCAGAGGACGCTTTGCCTTCGGTACATAAGTGTGACGTTGAAGCACTACCTTCTCATCAAATGACCTGGATGAACTGACCACTGAACGATTCTTGTTTTGTTGCTGCTGAAAGTCTTTGAACACAACTTGGATGTCAGATAGAAGTTCATCACTAGGTGGGACCTCTAGCTTTGATGAGACCTATTTCATAACTTCATCGAATCGAGATCTCTTGCAGTTCTTGAACATCTCAATGAGAGCAATGTTTGTCATGTCATTCATTATAGTTCTTTATAGAAAAGAAAAGAACATTATGACATAATGTGAGATGTTGAAAAATTGAAAATGAGGAAAATGGAAATATTTAATATTTCCATTTTTATTTTTATTTTCAATGTAGGGAAGAACGGGGACACAACACCAGAGGTGGCATGAATTTAAGGTTGAAAAGGATAGTGTAAATTGTTTTCAACTTGAAGGAACATTCTCTGTCGTTTATAATGGATACATTTTGAGAAAAATCAAGAATTTTTTCTGGTTTACGGCTAATATTTGACTGAAAATAGCTTTAAAAAGGGTAAAACTCAGGATTTTCCAGAAAACAATGCAGTTGCATGGTTTTCTGATGTTATATTTATATTCTGCCTCCCAAAATACATAGGGAATTTTTTTTCAGTATGTTAGAATTAAAATGGTTCCCGAGAGTGATTGTTTTCATCCAATTAGATTATGATAGCTTTCTATGTCTAGATTCTTATTTGTGAAGCATGAGAAACTTCATCTCGGGGCTTTTTTGCAATCTTTCGTTAAAATATGCCGTCCGGGGGAAAATTGTGTGGTTTGTTTATGAGAAAAATGCTCATTTTTATGGTAAATTTTGTGGAAAATCCATAAAACAGGTCAAAAACTTGTTCATATGTCCCATTTTTTTATAATGAAGTAAATGTAGGGCATCTGGTATTATCTAAGGGGCTTATAGGACATATTTAGGGATTTCTGGGAGAGATTTTCAGGAATTCTTCAAGTGCACCCAAATTTACTCCTTGGTAATATCACTGTAGTCGCGATTTTGTCAAAAATTCGAAATTTGCGAACTTCAAACGGGCATATCTTGAGAAATAATTGGAGTTAGAAGACAAATGAGCCCATTTTTTGCAACCTCAGCAAGCAAAATATATAAGTTTTATAATGATTTTATGAAGTTGCTAAAAATCCATATGTCCGCTTGCCAGCCCACTGTGTCCTGATCAAAATCAGGGGTCCTTACTAGTAAATATATGAACTTTACAAAAACACATAAAAAGAGATTAAATAGAAAAGATAGAAACAAAGTAAGACAGAAAGAAATAAAATGTAGACAGAAAGACATATAGAAATAAAAAAGACAGAAATACAAAAAAGAAATAAGAAAGATAGAAAAAGAGTAAGACAGAAACAAATAAAAAAGATAGAAAGAGAGTAAGACGGAAACAAATAAAAAGAGAGAAATAGAGTGAGACAGAAACAATTAAAAAAGAGAGAAAGAGAGTAAGACGGAAACAAATAAAAAAGAGATAAAGAGAGTCAGACAGAAACAAATAAAACCGAGAGAAAGAGAGTAAAAAATAAGTAAATAAAAGAGAGAAAAAAGAGAAACATACAAAGACATTAAAAGATAGAAAGACAGAAATGAATAAAACAGGAAATAAATAAGACAAGATGAAATGGACAAGGTTACAAAAGTTGCCATATTAAGACACATAGATTGAACGGTGTATGAATTAATGAATCAGAGTTGACAGGTATAAAATAGAACAAAGGTTACAAGAAAAAAATGGCGTAGATGAATATCAAAATAAATGAAACACAACACCAGACACTAATAAATACGGCGAGGACTCAAAATCACAAAATGTGACTCGGGTACACTAAACGGATACTCTAATTGATAGTTTTGAAATAAAATAGTTCATATATATATATATATATATATATATATATATATATATATATATATATATATATATATATACATTTCGCGTACAACAAAATCGTCGGATAAATTTCAGAGGAAACGTTTTTTAATCAATGAACGGGCGGGTGAAAAAAAAAGAAAATTGCTAAAAATGGTCTTAAGGCCTTATCGTCTGACCCTCTAAGAGGAAACGTCAGAATGATAAATTAAAAACTAAGACAGAAACAAATAAAAAAGAGAGAAAGAGAGTAAGACAGAAACAAATCGAATGAGATATGAGGTGGAAAATTGTTTAAGTTGGAGAAAACGATTGAGAGAAAAATGTAGATCTCTCATCGGTATGGTGGATTTGAATCATTAACGATCTCCAACTGATGCTTCAAAATCTTTTGTCTACACAAGCTAGGTCGAGAATTTTTAATAACTAACGCCTCAATAATATTGAGATGATAGTTTTACCTGTCACTGTGTAAAAACGAAAACCACCCATCGGAATACTTGTCAGAACAACTATTTGGACTAACCAGGTGATTGCCGATGGATTATATACATATAATAAGGGGAGGTAGTTCTCTAGAAGCAGTGTGTTTAATACGTATATCCAATGGTATTAGAAAGCTATCACAAAGCAAGAAATGGAGATATGTCGGCGTTCAAAAGAAATACAAGACAAGTAGTTTTTTATATATGTTTTTAATTTTTATTTTTATGTCAAATCTTGCTAGATTAGGTAACACTTGAACACTGTGATGTAATGTGTGTGACCATGTTCTATAATATATTTCGAGGAAGAGCTCTTCATCAAATAGTGGGTGTTTCAAATCTCTAAAACACGTGCGGGATGGTAATATTGTAATATGCTTATAACGTAGTAAATATCAATATCCGCAGCAAAATGGAATAAAACTATAACTGAATGTTTTTCCCTCAATATTTCATATTGTGCAAAATTGATTAATGTTATATTTGTTTGTATAAAATTAACGATTTAAATATATATGTTTCATTAATGGGGGTAGGGGTAAGAGCGGTGTTCAATTAATTTATTTTCCTAAATATTATCTATTTAATTTTATTTTAATAATTTAATATTGTTATTTTGTTTTATTCTAACAGTATTTTTTTTTATACTAATTTAATTTTTAATTTATTTTCATGATATACGTGTAAATATGTTTTGATTGATACCATGGCCAGAGTTTGTGTCGCCCGCATTAAATGTAACAAACAAAATAAATTATTTTTAATGACGAAATAATTCTTGTTTTATTTATCAGCTTATTCTTCAATTATTTAATGCGGTTATGAATTTAGTCAAATGTAATTAAACACATTCAGAATTCAATTTATGAAGCATTTTGTTTTTAAATTGAAATTTAATCTATGTTTTCTTCAAATCAGAGGAAGCATAAAATCGTTGTGAATTATCTCCCTTATAACAATTTATGAAATATATCATGGAACACGGTCACACACATTACATTACAGTCTTGCCTAATCAAGTAAGATTTGCTATAAAAAAAGTTAAATATATATATATATTAAAAAAAATCATTTGTTCTTATCTTACTGTTGAACGCCGACACATTTCACTTTCTTGCATTGTGATAGCATTCTAATACTTCTCTCTGTCTGTCTGTCTCTCTCTCTCCCCCCCTCTCTCTCTCTCTCTCTCTCTCTCTCTCTCTCTCTCTCTATATATATATATATATATATATATATATATTTAACAAATATTTATCATTATTATCTGCAGACACTGGTACCCATACACTCCTCAGTGTAGGAGATGTTCATTCTTCCAGGTGTAAAATTTCGACCACAGTGGCAAAGTTTCATCTGACTCACGACCTGATATTTACCACTCGGCTAACATTTTATTAACATGAAAATAAAAAAACAAATATTCTATAAATCTCAAATTAACGGAATGACACCTCGTGGCCGACGCTTCCCGCAATAAATATGAGATCATACCAAAATCTGTATGAAGCGCTGACCAAGGCTCGTCCCACAGAATCGATCCAAAGTGCTTAATATCTTTTAAACAACGGAACCAACATGAGTTTTGGTAACATAACCAATGAAAGTTATTCGGCTTTAAAGTCTCCTAAACAACGCTTCTTGAAACCGAAACCTTACGAAAATTTATAAGCGTTTTGAAACTTTTTAAACATATTTCTTTTATAGCATTTTAAGCCTTTAAACTGCCTCTCCTTTTACACATGACTTTTTAAACACTTCCTGTTATTAAAACACTACTTTCTTTAAACATTTATTTTAAAGCATTTTTCTTTATATTAAGCATTTTTCTCGTTGACACATTTTATTTAAAACATTGTTCGTAAACACATTTTATTTAAAACATTGTTCGTTAACACATTTTATTTAAAACACTGTTCGTTAAGCACATTTTATTTAAAACATTGTTCGTAAACACATTTTATTTAAAACATTGTTCGTTAAGCACATTTCTTTTAAAAAATTGTTCGTTAAGCACATTTTATTTAAAACATTGTTCGTTAAGCACATTTTATTTAAAACATTGTTCGTTAACACATTTTATTTAAAACATTGTTCGTTAACAACATTTTATTTAAAACATTGTTCGTTAACACATTTTATTTAAAACAGTGTTCGTTAAGCACATTTCTTTTAAAACATTGTTCGTTAAGCACATTTTATTTAAAACATTGTTCGTTAACACATTTTATTTAAAACATTGTTCGTTAACCACATTTTATATAAACATTGTTCGTTAACACATTTTATTTAAAACAGTGTTCGTTAAGCACATTTCTTTTAAAACATTGTTCGTTAAGCACATTTTATTTAAAACATTGTTCGTTAACACATTTCTTTTAAAACATTGTTCGTTAACACATTTTATTTAAAACATTGCTCGTTAAGCACATTTCTTTTAAAACATTGTTCGTTAAGCACATTTTATTTAAAACATTGTTCGTTAACACATTTTATTTAAAACATTGTTCGTTAAGCACATTTTATTTAAAACATTGGTCGTTAAGCAGATTTTATTTAAAACATTGTTCGTATCCACATTTTATTTAAAACATTGTTCGTTAAGCACATTTTATTTAAAACATTGTTCGTTAACACATTTTATTTAAAATATTGATCGTTAAGCACATTTCTTTTAAAACATTGTTCGTTAAGCACATTTTATTTAAAACATTGTTCGTTAACACATTTTATTTAAAACATTGTTTGTTAACACATTTTATTTAAAACATTGTTCGTTAAGCACATTTTATTTAAAACATTGTTCGTTAAGCACATTTTATTTAAAACATTGTTCGTTAACACATTTTATTTAAGAGAATTGTTCGTTAAGCACATTTCTTTTAAAACATTGTTCGTTAAGCACATTTTATTTAAAACATTGTTCGTTTACACATTTTTTTTAAAACATTGTTCGTTAAGCACATTTTATTTAAAACATTGTTCGTTAACACATTTTATTTAAAACATTGTTCGTTAAGCACATTTCTTTTAAAACATTGTTCGTTAACACACTTTATTTAAAACATTGTTCGTTAACACATTTTATTTAAAACATTGTTCGTTAACACATTTTATTTAAAACATTGTTCGTTAACACATTTTATTTAAAACATTGTTCGTTAACACATTTTATTTAAAACATTGTTCGTTAAGCACATTTTATTTAAAACATTGTTCGTTAACACATTTTATTTAAAACATTGTTCGTTAAGCACATTTTATTTAAAACATTGTTCGTTAACACATTTTATTTAAAACATTGTTCGTTAAGCACATTTTATTTAAACCATTGTTCGTTAACACATTTTATTTAAAACATTGTTCGTTAAGAACATTTTATTTAAAACATTGCTCGTTAAGCAGATTTTATTTAAAACATTGTTCGTTAACACATTTTATTTAAAACATTGTTCGTTAAGCACATTTTATTTAAAACATTGTTCGTTAACACATTTTATTTAAAATATTGTTCGTTAAGCACATTTCTTTTAAAATATTGTATGTTAAGCACATTTTATTTAAAACATTGTTCGTTAACACATTTTATTTAAAACATTGTTTGTTAACACATTTTATTTAAAACATTGTTCGTTAAGCACATTTTATTTAAAACATTGTTCGTTAAGCACATTTTATTTAAAACATTGTTCGTTAACACATTTTATTTAAAATATTGATCGTTAAGCACATTTCTTTTAAAACATTGTATGTTAAGCACATTTTATTTAAAACATTGTTCGTTAACACATTTTATTTAAAACATTGTTTGTTAACACATTTTATTAAAAACATTGTTCGTTAAGCACATTTTATTTAAAACATTGTTCGTTAAGCACATTTTATTTAAAACATTGTTCGTTAACACATTTTATTTAAGAGAATTGTTCGTTAAGCACATTTCTTTTAAAACATTGTTCGTTAAGCACATTTTATTTAAAACATTGTTCGTTTACACATTTTTTTAAAACATTGTTTGTTAAGCACATTTTATTTAAAACATTGTTCGTTTAGCACATTTCTGTTAAAACATTGTTCGTTAACACACTTTATTTAAAACATTGTTCGTTAAGCACATTTTATTTAAAACATTGTTCGTTAACACATTTTATTTAAAACATTGTTCGTTAACACATTTTATTTAAAACATTGTTCGTTAAGCACATTTTATTTAAAACATTGTTCGTTAACACGTTTTATTTAAAACATTGTTCGTTAAGCACATTTTATTTAAAACATTGTTCGTTAACACATTTTATTTAAAACATTGTTCGTTAAGCACATTTTATTTAAAACATTGTTCGTTAACACATTTTATTTAAAATATTGATCGTTAAGCACATTTCTTTTAAAACATTGTTCGTTAAGCACATTTTATTTAAAACATTGTTCGTTAACACATTTTATTTAAAACATTGTTTGTTAACACATTTTATTTAAAACATTGTTCGTTAAGCACATTTTATTTAAAACATTGTTCGTTAAGCACATTTTATTTAAAACATTGTTCGTTAACACATTTTATTTAAGAGAATTGTTCGTTAAGCACATTTCTTTTAAAACATTGTTCGTTAAGCACATTTTATTTAAAACATTGTTCGTTTACACATTTTTTTTAAAACATTGTTCGTTAAGCACATTTTATTTAAAACATTGTTCGTTAACACATTTTATTTAAAACATTGTTCGTTAAGCACATTTCTTTTAAAACATTGTTCGTTAACACACTTTATTTAAAACATTGTTCGTTAACACATTTTATTTAAAACATTGTTCATTAACACATTTTATTTAAAACATTGTTCGTTAACACATTTTATTTAAAACATTGTTCGTTAACACATTTTATTTAAAACATTGTTCGTTAAGCACATTTTATTTAAAACATTGTTCGTTAACACATTTTATTTAAAACATTGTTCGTTAAGCACATTTTATTTAAAACATTGTTCGTTAACACATTTTATTTAAAACATTGTTCGTTAAGCACATTTTATTTAAACCATTGTTCGTTAACACATTTGATTTAAAACATTGTTCGTTAAGCACATTTTATTTAAAACAGTGCTCGTTAAGCAGATTTTATTTAAAACATTGTTCGTTAACACATTTTATTTAAAACATTGTTCGTTAAGCACATTTTATTTAAAACATTGTTCGTTAACACATTTTATTTAAAATATTGTTCGTTAAGCACATTTCTTTTAAAATATTGTATGTTAAGCACATTTTATTTAAAACATTGTTCGTTAACACATTTTATTTAAAACATTGTTCGTTAAGCACATTTTATTTAAAACATTGTTCGTTAAGCACATTTTATTTAAAACATTGTTCGTTAACACATTTTATTTAAAATATTGATCGTTAAGCACATTTCTTTTAAAACATTGTATGTTAAGCACATTTTATTTAAAACATTGTTCGTTAACACATTTTATTTAAAACATTGTTTGTTAACACATTTTATTTAAAACATTGTTCGTTAAGCACATTTTATTTAAAACATTGTTCGTTAAGCACATTTTATTTAAAACATTGTTCGTTAACACATTTTATTTAAGAGAATTGTTCGTTAAGCACATTTCTTTTAAAACATTGTTCGTTAAGCACATTTTATTTAAAACATTGTTCGTTTACACATTTTTTAAAAACATTGTTCGTTAAGCACATTTTATTTAAAACATTGTTCGTTAACACATTTTATTTAAAACATTGTTCGTTTAGCACATTTCTTTTAAAACATTGTTCGTTAACACACTTTATTTAAAACATTGTTCGTTAAGCACATTTTATTTAAAACATTGTTCGTTAACACATTTTATTTAAAACATTGTTCGTTAACACATTTTATTTAAAACATTGTTCGTTAACACATTTTATTTAAAACATTGTTCGTTAAGCACATTTTATTTAAAACATTGTTCGTTTACACGTTTTATTTAAAACATTGTTCGTTAAGCACATTTTATTTAAAACATTGTTCGTTAACACATTTTATTTAAAACATTGTTCGTTAAGCACATTTTATTTAAAACATTGTTCGTTAAGCACATTTCTTTTAAAACATTCTTCTATATTCTTTTCTCGTTAAAACAACGTCACAGTTTATCTCTTCAGTTGTTCAAATTAGATTCAAATTAAACATTGTTCACTTTAAACATATTTTCTTTAAACCATGCAACAATTTTTCTTTTCGTTTCAACTCTCTCAGTTTATTAGATTAGGACCCAAAATGTTTACTACAAAAACTTACCTTACAGTTTCTTTCGTCGTCTGGTCGTGTTCGCCATTTGTGCCGGCGGTTTCATTGAGTATCTGGCCGTGATCGATGCTGGTGGTCTTTGATCTGTGGATACACTTCATAGACAGGAAGGAGACAAACGCGGAGAAAATTTTTCCTCAGAGAGGTTCGATTCTTTTATTCTGGACTTGGTTGTGAAAGCGTCTCATTCATACCTCTTGTGGGGTGCGATGATGCCCGGGAATATCTGCTGGATCTCCTCTGAGATCCAGCCATTACGACGAGCGACTACATCTTCGACTTAACGTTGTCTTTTTTTCATTTAAGACACATAGAGAGGTCGACCATCTGGTTCGTTTCCAAAACCCCAATTTTTTCAAAATCTCTCGCGTCTCACAAAGAAGGAGTAACGTCACAGATCTACATGTGCGACACTCATGCCAAAACATTTTAAACTAAATATTTATTATTATTACTTACAACGAATTTTTCCAATTTACTATTTGAGCTTTACTAAAGAGCTTTTCAATATAAAACTTTGATTGATACTCTTGGGAGCCTTGGCTGTGTTGTTTTTAACTAACATCACTGTGCTCGGACTGCTGCCGGATACTTGATAGTATTTTGTAGGTGAAAGGGTATCATTTACCTTTGCTGACTTGATTTTTACGTGTTATTTTCATATCTCTAGTGAATTATGAAAATGTTATCAGGAATACCCTTTTAAGTCTCCTGAAGGTTTTTGAAGCCATCTTATCGTTTTTCGGTATGTGTATTTTTCTTCTGCCTTTGAACTGTACTAGTTATTTCTACCACTCCACCATATATCTCTACTATTCCATGATGATTGACATATGGACTTCCGAATTGTAATTTGTGTTCCAGCCGACAAGTAACACATATAGGTTTACAAATATATTAATATAGAAAAATTGATTGTGCTGTATGTAAGAAGAAAATTTAAGTTAGATTCTGAACACTTTAAAAAGTCAATGAGAATTTTATTTCAGGACCAACAATATAATTAAGACAAACAAATTTGGGCGAATACTTTGTGCCTTTGGATCTGTTTACTTGAAAACAGGAAGAAATGCGTTTTCTTAATATGGCTAATTTTGTCTGATCCCCCCTCTAAGGACTAAGGACTTGTGCGGAATCTTCGCCGTTGGATTTTCTTGCAGATTCTTCTGGATTTACCAATGACATTTAAACCCTATACAACTTGAATCTCCGTGTTTGGTGACTTTCATTTACACACCCGTTTGAACTTTTAAAAAACTTTTAAAAAAGAACTTTAAAAAAAAAACTTTTTCCAAATTTTTTCCAAACTTTGAAGTTATTATCAGTCAACTTATTAATCACTACTTCCTCTGATGATAAGATTTTGATCTTTGAAAAGCCGTGCTTAAGGAATGCAATTGAAAAAGAAGAAGAAATATTTGTATTTACTAAATGCTCCTTGTATTGAACAACTGAAGATATTGATCTGTTTCCATTTACAGGTCTAACTATTTTTCATTGACTCACCTTATATATATATATATATATATATATATATATATATATATATATATATATATATATATATATATATATATATGTATTGAATTGGGTAGTTTTAATTACCTACTAGACTCGATCCTACAGTGTCTTCGGTCTCTCTGTATAAGGGTTTGTTAGGGCAACTTTACATGATGATACTTCCGCCTACAAATACACCCTGAGCCAATATTAAAAATAACATAGTATTCGAAGCACAAATAAGATCCCCCGGCACGGCTATACACTTGCTCATACGAGGAATAGTGCATCTTGTCTTAATGATGTTACACACGTTACACCACGTAGCTGGATACTCCATCAGATTAGATGATTTTTGTCCTAGAATCTGGTAAGACCAAGTGACTACAACAAAGATATACTATATCATAGTTAACTGGTAAATTGGACAGAATAAAATTAATGTTATAAACTTCTTTACTAACTCAACGTTTGAGAAATAAAAGAAGAATTTTAATAGAATATTCGAATATCATGGTATCTCATATAGAGATCAAGTGTTAGCCCAACGAACTTGTCCCTTGATTTATGAGAACTTCGACTGAAGTAAAATAAAATAAAATCAATATATACATATATATATATATATATATATATATGTGTGTGTGTGTATTTGTGCGTGTGTGTTCTAATGAATTAAAAAATGCGACGACACAGAATTTCAGAAATTCGTAAGTGTACCTGTTTGTTGATTTATTGCAAAGATTGTCGCTTGTAGTTCGACTTTTGTATATCAAATAAGATTGTAAGTGCGAAGAGATTTATCTCGTTGCAAGGAAGGTGAAATATGGTTCGTGGTAAAACTCACACCAGATAAGGCAACTCGTAAGCGATAGGCGAAAAGATGTTCAGTCTTAAAGGAGACTTGGCTATCACAAAGAATGTAAAAAAAATGACAAGAATTGTTTTTTATCATCGTTTAAAGAAATTAGCTTTACTTAGGAAAGACATGGGTGTCGAATAAAGGATTATGAGATAGAAACAGATTGAGAAGAGGGCGCGAAATCGTAAAATGTCGTAGCGATTGATTTAAAGATAAGGCTTGACAAGTGGGAAGGGTGAAAGACTGAAACGAGATTAGAACGAGAAAAAGTGAGAAAGTGCGAGAGTTTGAAAGATAAATACGAACGGAAAAGAAAATGGCGCTAGAAAATATAGATGTGTTAAGATTGTATAAAACAAAAAGAGAAATGAAATAGGAAGGCTAATAAAACGTTATTTATTTAAAATAGAAGAAAATTACGCTAGAAATAAATGAAATAAACAAGATTAGATTTTTAAAAAATAAAGAGGAGGCATAACAAGATGGCATAGAGATCAAAAGTTGAAAGGTAACAAAAAGGAAAATCAGAAAGATTCTATTCTTTTGATGAAAACAGATTTAGAAATAAGTGAGAAAAAGTGAAATAAAAATAGTATTTCTTACATGAGACAAGATATTTTATGAATAAGACAATCATTTATAAAAAGCGTTCTAACATCTATCTACTACAAAATAAAAGAACGATTCAGACATGATTTTTATTAAATGCTAGACAACACATGACCCGTTGGGTCAGTGTTTGTAATACATATTAATACATATTTGTCAAAAGCTTTTGGAATTATTGAATATTTATGAAAATCTTTTGGAATTTCAGAATATCTGTAACACTCTCTTGCCATTGTATGTCTCTATTACTCCTACACTCTCTTTTTCTCTTTATTCCCATGGATTTCTCTTTCTTTACGTTTTATACCTCTCTCTCTATCCTTTCTTCACACTACCTTTCCCCCTCTTTTTCTCCTCTTTTTAGAAATTAAAAAAAGTCGATAATACATTTTTGAATTACCAAATATTTATAATTGTTATGACTCGTTGACTCACTATAAATTTTATTACATATCTTTCGGAATTTTCAAATATTTATGAAATCATTATGGATGTTGCAAATAGTTATCAAACTCTCTTCCGATGTGATAATAGATCCTATCTCTTTCGTACCTTCGCTTTCGTTTTCTCTTGCCCCCCCTCCCTCTCTCTCTCTTCCTCTCCCCGTGTGCCCATTTACCACGACCTTTCTCTCTTACTCTTCTCCCTCATTTATTTAGACATTCTAAATATTAATGTAAACATTTTGGAATTTCCAAATATATATAACAACTTTTTGGAATTTCAAAATATTTATAAAAGCCCTTGCCCCTCGCTCTCTCTACGATCACGTCATCTCTCTCTCTCTCTCTCTCTCTCTCTCGCACACACACACTTTTTCTTTCTCTCTATCTCTCTTTCTCTTTATCTAACTATCTAGCTATATATCTATCTATCTATCTATCTTTCTATCTATCTATCTATCTATCTCTAACCCTTTAATTATGTCTTCTCCACTTCTTTCTCTTTTTCTTTTTTTCTTACCCTCCCTCTCTTCCCCCATCTCTGTTATTTTGAAATTACACTATTTTGTAAACAAGTAATAATGAAAATCTTTTTGAACTTTAAAATATTCATGAAACTATTATTAATGTCATCTTCTTCTTTCGTGTGAATCAGATGATTCTGGTGTTGGCATTAGTTTCCCCGATGTTTTTCTAGTAAGAAATCTTTCTGGTAAGACATCCGGTACTTACGGGTAGGATCACTGGAAGGTTGCCAACATCCCTAAGTGACAGTGGTACTGTGGAACCGACTTGATTCGAACTTGGTACACCCAGGTCTTCAGTCCGTGTCGATATCCAGTCTACCACCGTGACCGCCCATTAATGTTATAATAAACCGTCTTTCGCTTCTACTCTATTTTCTCCTTTCTCTCATTTCCCTCCTTTTTAAAATTATTTACATCATTAAATTCCTCTCAATATTTATCTCATCATATATTAGTTATCTGTGCTCATCTCACTATATAAAACATGCAGATACAAATGTAAAGTGTGCACGGTCATAAGTAACCTAAAAAGCCGACCGGAGATTTAGTAGATACTATATATATATATATATATATATATATATATATATATATATATATATATATATATATATATATATACATATATATATATATATGTATATATATATATATATATATATATAGAGAGAGAGAGAGAGAGAGAGAGAGAGAGAAAGAGAGAGAGAGATAGAGAGAGAGAGAGAGAGAAAGAGAGAGAGAAATATACGGTTATATTCAAGAAGTTAAGCAACTGGTCAACTTCTAAATAGGATGCCATTTTGGAATGGCAAGCGATTTAAAACCTTGCAAGTCGGCGAAATGCTACCTATTTGCAACTACAACGAAACGTCCTGTGCAATTGATCGTGATTTGGTTTAACAAGACACGGACCGACTATAACAGATCTATATCAAATTTCAGACACAGAAATAATCCAACATCAAACTGGGCTAAAGACATAGGAACGTGGAATTGTATACGGATGCTCATCTATGTAGATTGTCATAATTGGAGTCATATATCTTTTTTTCTTATACGATGCGCCTTGTGAACTCTGGATTCGGTGTTTACTATATATCAAAAATATCGACTTATCAAGGCGAAAACAATACTCGAGTAAAAGGGTTGATGAGCTTGTCAATTTTATGATAGAACAGTTCTATGAGATACTTGAAAAGCAAAAAATATGATTACTTAAGAGGACATATATTTCTTGACATTGGATTTGAAGACGACAATGTCGGAAAGCAGTGTCGCGGTAACCTATTTCACAGATGGGAAGTTCTACGAAAGAAAATCTGTTCATGGAAGTTCCGTTTGGTTTCAGGTGCACATAGGAAAAAAGAAAGTTATTCGTTGTGGTAGTAGCGGGAGTTCTTGCTGTGAATGTTTTACAGTTACAGGCGGAACTAGAGATGGGAGGTTAATGGAGCACATATCATGGAAATGACGATAGAGTAGAGAATGACTAACAATGTTACTTATGTTCGAAATAGACAGAAAGAAAAGGTTTACTACTCTGGCAAGTCAAGTCAAGAATGGTACGTACGCGAATGTTGCAGCAGTATACTATCTTAAGATGTATCTGACTCTTATTATAGGTAAGGAGTCGTACCAAGAGGCAGGTGCGTTCTCGATTGATAGAATTGTACAACTATTTGTTCAGCTACTTTAGCAACATATCTCATGTAAGGCTTCTATTACACGTAGGGGTCCTAATCAAAGCAAGGGGTTCCCTTAAAGAGTGAGCAGGAAAATACAGCAGTCGAAATGGCTGCAGTCTCTTTAAGGGATCCTTCATTTTGACTGCTGTGTTTCCCCGCAGATTACAGCATGATTTTCTCTAAATACAATATCGATAGATTCCTGTCATGAACCGTACTCACAAGTATTGGAACTGTCCACTCCAGTAATCATTCCCGATCCGTTCATAAAGTTCTTCATTCCTCAACGAACAAGCATTTTATCGCACTAAACCTGATCCTTTAGTGGATGTTGGTATTGATTGCTGGTGACCTATTTAGTAAGGAAAAAAGAACCAGACTATCAACTCTTGTGTAGTCATTATGTGTCTGTCCGTTCGAAAATATATTTCTTGAAAAATATCTGGAAGTCAAGTCGACGCTGTTCTGCAACAGGTAAACGTCATGAGTAACCCTCATGCCAGATTTAAGCTGACCACACGCTCATCTCCCTTCACCTTAATTCAATGACTTTACAACCAAATGACAGAACCCGACAAAGATCTTCTCTCGCCTTTCACAGTCTTTGACTTGGTTTCACCTCAACATCGTCGGATCAAGTTTCAAACGTTAGTAATACGTCATACTATTATGGAGATTTAAAGTACGCATATTTCTTAGAAATCATTGAATAATATTTAAATTTTAATTCAGTGTTAAATAACATTTTCTATTCTATAATAAATAAAATTATCCGTGTCATTTAATATAATGTTTAGTTTTATATAACTAGAAGTATGAGCTAAATACACATGAACATAGTAACGAATAGCAAATGTAGTAAAATATAAAGACCGATTTCTGAAAACTTAATGAAGGGGTATTGCATCTTAGTGTGCGAATAATATGGTAATTACACGCATCTCGCTGATCAAACAATTGATACCGAAATTCATCTTCGTGAATCTCAATTTAAAGATTTAGAAATGTAAACCTGTTTCGTTTGTGCTCGAGTTTCAATATTTAATATCGAGAGAATAGATATATCTCCATGTTTGAAGAAACACATTCCTCACAATTAACGTTTAACAGATCATCAATACACCTGATGTTTCCATTGAAAAGTATTGCTCTTCGTCTGTCTCTACATAAATCGATCCTCATACAAATGCAGATGAAGATTGGTCTAAAACACAAATGAATAGTTAACCATTGATATGTCTATTCCTTTACTTATAAGTAAATATCCTAGACTAAAATATAAATTTCTAATAACAGACCTAACATCAAGTTTGAGTAGACATTTTGAAAAAAAAAATATTTGCTGTCTTCAAGATTTCAAAATGGCTACCTGCCTGAACATGACATATACTTTTCCCTAATTCTGTGTCATACTTTGTCAATGACCTTGTGTCAAACATCTATCTTCGTGTTCAATTCCAGTGTACAAAGTTGTTAAATCAAATTTAAAGGCATGCAAAGCGATTGTTTGATCCATTCAATTTCACAAGTATCGCTTGAGTGTTGTCCATAATCCAACATTAATTATATTTTAAGGAAACGCACTTTTGTCATGGAAACTCCTTGTACGCTGAAAACGCAAATTCAAGACGTTTGAGACCGCTGTTGAAAGTGGCTGAATGCAACAATAAACCAGTTACCTGAAGGGGATTTGTGCATTTTTGACATCCAATACATAATGTGTATTGAACCGAACACTTTTAATTCATTTCGAAATGTCATTTGGTAACATCTTCTAGAGATTCACTACACACTTCATCTGTCGTCAAATTGTTTTCTTGCACATTGACTTGTTTATTTCATCTAACAACAATCCTTTGACATATGATGTTTTAAACGTAAACGTGCATTTGTTTGAAGCTGTATTCATTGTTTGAAGCTGTATCAGTTGTTTGAAGCTTTATCACCTGTTTGAAGCTTTATCAATTGTTTGAAGCTTCATCAATTGTTTGAAGCTTCATCCATTGTTTGAAGCGTCATCAATTGTTCGAAGCTTCATCCATTGTGTGAAGCTTCATCAATTGTTCGAAGCTTAATCAATTGTTTGAAGTTTCATCAATTGTTTGAGGCTTTATCAATTGTTTGAAGCTTTATCAATTGTTTGAAGTTGTATCCATTGTTTTTAAAGATGTATCCATTGTTTGAAGCTTCATTAATTGTTTGAAGCTTTATCAATTGTTTTAAGCTTAATCAATTGTTTGAAGCTTCATCAATTGTTTGAAGCTGTATCTATTGTTTGACGTTTTATCAATTGTTTGAAGCTTTATCAATTGTTTGAAGCTTTATGTAGTGTTTGAAGCTTCATCAATTGTTTGAAGCTTCATCAATTGTTTGAAGCTTCATCAATTGTTTTAAGATTTATCCATCGAGGTCCTCACAAAATTATCATTTAATCATTAAACGGACTGCTTTGAACAGATTATATCTTAAAGATTGATCTATCTTTCTTTCTTTTATATTTCCCACGAAGATGTCTGGTCTTATGTTTATACTTTTCTCACATTTTTTCCTTTTCACGGTGCAAGACTCTTTGTTGGAATTTTTCCCATTTTCAGGGCCAAGTCATCAATCCTTGCAAGAAGTTTCACTTTACATCCAGAAAAAAGTGTTTCTCGTTTTTCTCTAGAAATGGGGACTTTACTTAGTGCTTTCCGGAGATCACTATTCTCAAACATCCTCAAATCAGCACTTACGACGGATCCATGATGTAAGTCACAAAATAAAGACGAAGCACATTCACAATTTATGATATTAGGAACATCATAGATGCTAACATTCTGGACGGTTTCATTATAATTGAATACTTTCTTTCTAATCGGCAAAGTCGGCTTGTAAGAACTCATAGGCAAACATTATAGTGTGAACTTAAAAGTTTGAACAATTTTTCAACCAAGTCAGCTTCTTAAAGAATTTCTTCTGGCTTAAAAATTGTCATACATTTTTTATTATAAAGAACTTTCATAATATAGTTCGGTATTTAAACTTTATTTACCTTTGGAAGATTGTACAACACGTTTCAATAATATTTCTGTTCATTACCCTCATAACACGCCCGGCAATAACTTCCCTGACATCTCTAATAATTAAGATGATTGATAGCCATATGTCGACTACTGTATCCTAAAAAGATATGAAATAGAAAAATGTAATTGTATTTCATTAAAAAATACTATTTTTGAAACAATATATCAGAAAATACTAAATTATTATTATCATTAAAACTGTGTTCTGCGGCTACAGTAGTCAAATGATATCCCGTAGCTGCAATCAGTACTCCATGCTAGTCACAGACCATCTGACCTTGTCATGCGCAAGTTGTCGTAGGCAATGAAGTTGTTTCGCATGTACGTAGTGGTCCTTGCCCCATCTCCTTGATGTCAGCACGTAGTGTGCTCAGCAGTTGTGTGCAATGCCGTCCTAGTCGCGGTTGGTATGCTTACGAGCCAGTAACGGCGAAGTTTAGTGCCCTCTGTGCGGGAGTGTCAGGGTCCATTCGTAGGTCATGGCCTAACATATACCATCTTTGTTCAGCGACCCCATTAAATCGAATAGTCCACTTACAAAGTCTTTGTGGCGTAGACGATAATACGCTAGAGTTTAAGTTATTGAGTTAAAATTCAACTACGGCTGATATTTTGCAGATGAGCCCCTTCCTCCAAATACCACTACCGGTGAAATAGGGAATAACATTCACAATCATATCTAAATTCGAATAATATTTTGTACGAGTAATTTTCAGCCTATGTCTGACTTATCCACCAAGATTCAGTCATGAAGGTTCAAACATTCATTGTTTTTGCGCTGTTTAATAATATGCCCCAAATATGGTCCATTGTGCACACCTGAATACGACTGGCATCAGCTGTCATGTCCATCAATTCAAGTTCAAGAATAATATAGGGATTGTTTGATAAACATCATCTTTTAGATAACATATAAATTAAATGCTGAGGTGTCATGGTCCGATGAGTAAGAACCCATTCAGGATAGCACCTCCTACTCATGAGAAGATCGCCACATATGAGTAAACGACCAGCTTTTATGCTTAAATGTTGATAATAGGGGGCTATTTGTAGTTGAATTATGTTTAATGTCGATGAGGGGGGGGGTGAAAACCTCTGTGCAAACTCAGAAAACTCCAATTTCTGTGAAATTTAAAAAATAACTATTAGACAGGCAATTATTAGATTAATAAATATTTTTTTCAAATTTTAGTTCACCTGGTCAGTTTTAAAAGATTTTACGGGGGATTATATGGTACACCCTTTTATTTAAAAATTTAAATGTTTCAGATTCACATTAAATTACACAAATAGTCATTAGACACCAATTAATCAAAATTTTCTAAATTTCACTTATTTTTTAAGACCCTTAAGCTTCAGCCTTAAAATTTAGAAATTTTCTTAGAATCAACATCATGTAATGGATTTTATGTATCAACATTAGAATGAGGATTCTAGCAAGAAGGATTTGTAGCATTACATCTTGATTTTATTCTCTGCGTGTAGATATAAAGTGATGCCAAGCTGTTCCGTTTGAGATATTATTTTGATTGTGATGGGTATATTCTAGTTTAACTTACTTAAAATTTCACGCAATTTACTCAACGTATGATCCTTTAGCAGGAGGTTTATTTTCAGGTGAAGCATTTATGATATAATCCTTAATAACAATAGAGCCTGCGTCTAGGTAACACGCGTAGTGATTTACCTGTGAACCGAAAGGCACTTTACACTTCGTTTTAACAAGCACCACATTGGATTATCCGCCATCATAAGTGCATAATGACGATAATATAAAGCCATCCAACGAAAAAAAAAGAGTCACAATGAAGGGCAAATAACCCTTGAGGCAGGGATTTTATATTAAAAAAGAAGGAGAGCATTGCCGGATAAGGGTGATTAATACGCTTCTTAAAGTAAAATAATTAGCTAATAAATCCAATTTAAACTACAGTCATAGTTGACACAATTATTGAAAGAGGATTTAATCTTAAGAGAGTGGGCTTATTAATGTAGAATTCTGAGAGTTGAACTTCAAATTAGATAAAGGCCAACTTCAAATTAAAAACGCTATATATGAAAATTTTAAAAGCTGAATTAGAAATTGACACAAGCTGGATTTTTATTTTCGTGTGATTTCCTCATTTTCACGTATATTTGACATCTTTCTTTAGTTCTTCGAGATTTACTCAGTATTTTTTTTATTCTATTTAACGTAAATTTCTAACATGCTTTTCTCAATTTAAATTCTGAACAGCATGATTATAAAAACTCGCTAAAACTCGGAGCAAGCATTTTGAACAAATTCTTTTCAAATTCAAACGACTGTAAATTTATCACGAGAGGAAAGATTCAAACTCCAGTTGTTAAATTGTAAAGTTTTATATCTTTTTTTATTTTAATAGAGCGTATTTTTAGAATTTGTACATGTGTGTTTAAATTTAAATTTGAGTTTGTAAATTTAAAATTCAGCCTTTTTTACTTTGTAGTTTGTTCTTTTTAATTTGAATATTGTTCTGTTTTTAAAGTTGCTCATTTCCTTTACTTTTTATTTGAGCAGTTGGCATTTAAGTTCATCGCTTTACTATTTTACTTTGCGTTGATTTTTTTTTAATTTTATATTTTTTATTTACATTTGATCTTTTTATATTGGAAGTTGAGTTTTTAAATGTGAATGGACTTTTTAATTGTAAGTTGAGACATCCGTATTTGAAGTTGAGCCTTGTTTTATTGTGAGTTAAACTTTAGAAAATGTTCAACTGAGTTTTAAAAAATTCGAATTTAAGCTTCACAAATTAAAGTTAAGGTTTTATATCATTTTAACGTTTGCACTCCTTTAACGCCCTACAGTTAATTACGGTACATCAAACTTTTTTATATTAAGTTATGTTTATCATATGTTCCTTTTTTTTTTGGTAATATACATTATTGAAATATTTTTGTAACGGTGTACAATAAACGTTTCAATATGATGAGATTGAAGTTTCATATAAACAAATCAACATCTTTGTTTTCATAATAAATATTGCTTTTTAAAACGACGATATATTTTTTTTTTATATCAGAAATCTATTTGCAGAACAACCCGGCGTTGCTCTGGATGTAATTAGAAAAACTACTATATATACAGGGTGTTGCAAAAGTCTTGGGAACATAACGATTTTTAATAACTCAAAAACTATTAGGAGTTGAAAAATGAAATTGGTACCGTTGGAAAGGTTAAAGTTTCAAGTTTTGTGGGGAATCTTCAAAGTTGCTCAATATGAGCACTATTCGTCACACGGCAGACATCTAGTCGATAGTCCATTTCCTGCCAAACGCGTTCCACAACTGCCGTTACTCGAGCCTTTAGTTCGTCAATATCTCTTGGAAGGGGCGGCACATAGACTTGTTGCTTGACAAAGCCCCAAAGGAAAAAGTCACACGGGGTAAGATCTGGAGACCTAGGAGGCCAGGGCATGAGAACGTCATCACCTCGCCCAGATCTCCCAATCCATCTACCAGGCAGCCTTGTGTTAAAAAACTGCCTTACTCTAAGACTCCAGTGTGGTGGTGCACCATCTTGTTGAAAAATGAAGTCATCAGATTCTGCTTGTTCCAACTGAGCCATTAACCAGTCTTCCAGCATGTTGAGATAGGATTCACCAGTGATAGTTGCCTCTTCAAATAAGAACGGTCCATAGACACCTTTCTTGGAAATTGCACAAAACACGTTCACTTTTGGTGAATCTCGCTCGTGCTCAAGAAGTTCATGAAGATTCTCAGTACACAATATGCGAGTGTTATGCTTGTTAACTTTGCCATTCAGATGGAAGGTCGCCTCATCGCTAAAAACAAGCCGGTCATCAAAGCCGTTATCTTCCAACTTCTCTTGCATTGCAATGCAAAAGTCACGGCGAAGTGGCTTATCAGTGTCCTTCAACTTTTGGACCAACTTGAGCTTGTAAGGTACCATTTGCAGTCGTTTCCTTAAGATACGCCAGACAGTTGCTGGAGCAAGCTGAAGTTCCCTGCTGGCTCTTCTCACTGATTTACGGGGGCTCCGCTGAAAGGCTGTCCGAACTTGCTCAACTGCATCTTCTGAAGTTGAAGGGCGACCTGTTCGCTTACTTGGGCACAAACACCCATCTTTCACAAATTTAGCATGCCATCTGACAATGGATTTCCTTTCAGGGGCTTCTTTTTTAAATTTCCTGCGAAATGCACGCTGAACACATGTCCACGATTCAGTCTTTGCAAATTGGAGGACGCAAAATGCCTTGTCTTGTTTAGAGAACGCCATTACTGCACCTGGAAAGATAACACGAAAATAATTAGTATGACCAAAAACTTGATTAAGCAAGCTTTAAAATGGCACCAGTTTCATTTTTCTACCTGGAATAGTTCATGAGATATACGCATTTTACTATGCCCATGATAGCATATTACTTTATTTGTTATCACCGTTCTTTCCTACCGTTTCGACTCTAATATAGTTAGAAAAAGCTGAAATCTTGGATCATTAGATTAGTTTCCTATGCATATGGTTGAAATTTAATGAAAATCGAATTACGTATTTTAAGTGTTAAGGGGTTCTGTCGCCATATATCACTTATTGACAGAGTAACATAGATATTCAACACACACATAAACAAACTCGCAGCACAGCTCCCAACTACGTATGGTCCCGAAAACTTACACCCTAATTCTCAGTAGCCCTTACGTCTACAGTGGCGGCCTTACCTAAGTCGGGGTAGACTATGATGACAAAATATAGTGTCACATTGATATTGCGGCCCACTTTTATTTTTATTTCTATGAGAATGTTCTACATATGATATACATTTCATTAAAATAGAGTATATTTTAAGTCATTCTCCTGAAATAAAACGCGGTTGCATAAAAATCAGTTGATGCTAGAAAAGTGGTCATGAAGGGTCGGAAAAGATGGAAAACCGAGGAGGGAGAGCAACATCAATATCTTGATAGGAAGAGACTGAGGAGTATTGACATCCGGTGGAAACATAATTCCACTCAAATTCCATATAAAATCAATGGCCGTTGTGAGTAAGTATGTAATGAGAAACGGATCTAAGAAGCGAAAAGCACTGGAAATCTTCGATATCATTTTGTTACTAGGAGTCCAAAGAAAGCCAGATTTTTTGGTCAGCACTCAAGTGAGAAGCCCTTGATAAGTATTTTCGGTTTTAATCGGATACATAGTTCTAAACGGCTTTGCCACTGTTATAGAAACTGAAAATGGACAATCTCTTCATGAACGAGATGAACACAGTATACATGTATACCTTGCAGAATCCACAGAGTTGGACCCACAAGGCAAGACCCTCCGCGGCAATGAGAGCTGGCGCAAGAACAAGACCCTGGGCTCCCTGCTGTGCAGCACTACAGACGTCACAGCCCGCTGTGTACATGGGAATGTAGCGTTTTATTCATTACATAAACTCTGGAGCCGACGAAGCAAGACCCCGTTGAAAACTAGACTCCGTCTCTATAACGCGTACTGCGTGTCCATCGTGCTCTACAATAGCAACAGCTGGGCAATAACAAAAGCCATGCTTGACAAGCTGGATGCGTGCCACCGCAGAAACCTCCGTTCATCCACAGGTCACTTCTGGCCGAAAAAAACTCATCAGCAACAAGGCACTATACAAGTTGTGCAACGAAAAAACCCTCTCTACAAAGGTCGCTAAACAACCTGACACTCCCGCACAGAGGGCACTAAACTTTGCCGTTACTGGCCCGCAAGCCTACCAACCGCGACTAAGACGGCACTGCACAAGTCTGCTGGGCACACTACGTGCTGATCTCACGCAGGCGGGACTAGGACCACTACGTCCAACGAAACAACTTTATTGCCTACGACAACTTGCGCATGACAAGGTCAGATGGTCTGGGACTAGCATGGAGAACTGATTGCAGCTACTGGATGTCACTTGACTACCGTAGCTGCAGAACACAGTTTTAATGATAATAATAATAGAAGATCACCGAAAGGATTTTTATATTACATATTATTGCATGTAATATTAGAAAATGGAATAGTTTTATAGCCTATATTTGTTTATTATTTGAAGTTGTATTATTTTTACACTTACACCTACATATTTTTTAAACATTTTCTGTTCTCGATTTACTATTGCTTTACATTATTTAGTCAATGATTTATTAAATAGAGGATACGTGTACGTGTTAATTACATATATTTCATCGTTATATTTGTACTGTTAGTATGTATAGTAACACTATATCTCCGCTTTTTACGCCATATTCTTACATAGCTTCTTGTCTTCTAAAAGAAGATCACGTCTCAAAGGAGTCGTCACGTAAAGAAATATCGCCGACGAGTATCGTATAGCGCTGTCTGTAACGTCTTCTGCCATGTGTTGTAGCACATGTAGCGTAGTTTTTGTAGTTTACTTAGCGTTGTTTATGTTTAAATTTTGCTTCCTAAGGCACACATAGTAAGTCTTCTTCAAACGTAGAGAAAATTGAAAAGGCCCTTCAAAAACACGTTCGCTTCGTCATGCAGTCAGAACCAAAGAGAGAGTTACTAGTAATGTTGAGACGATTAATCCGAATCGGGAATAGGAAAAATCGGAACGTTTTGGTGCATCGGAATCGGACAAAATGGTGTCTATATTCCGATGCCAAAAACGATTCTTTGAATGTTCTTTTTTTATTTGTTTCTGTTTAAAACTTAATTTCCCATTGATGGTACTGATGATAAAATGATAAATATTTATTGATTTTAAACCTCGAGTGAAACTAAAATATATAGATCTACACTGCACAAGTGTATTCTATTCATTTGCCAAAATATATGCAATCATAGCATTGCTGTTTAAGGCTATCCGAAAATGAAAAAATTAAAAAAACAACAACTTTTAAACTAAATATTTACAGGTTTTAAAATAATTGGAATATAAATCAGAATCGGTGATTGTATCGCAATCGAGAATTATATCGGAATCGGGAAACATATTGGAATATTCCGATCACTAGTGTTACTTTTTTTTTTAGATTTCACTATAATAGAGCACTTTCGGAGGGGGAAATCCTGTTCGATAAATCACTACTCGTTTTTCAGCAAGTCGATCAGTTTTGTTTCGTGCAACACTTTATTAACAGGTGAAATACTTTCACTGTATCTTGCATATCAAATGCGATGCATTACTGTAGCGCAGTGTTGATGTCTACACGTGAAATCGAGCTTCATATCTGCACACAGTACCAAATCCTCATATGAAATATACCGTGCACGATATTTACTTTATTCTGGACTATTTTTTCTACATTAATTGTCTATTTCTGAATACGCTGTTGACATTGTTTCGTATTTGAATTTATTTTTTTCTTAATTTATTTAACTCGAGTTGATCCTCCGGCGTATTTTGTAGTCGTTTGTTATTTTATTTCTACCTGTCATTAGCGAGATAACAGGTGTCATCTTAAGAGTTGACAGTTATTTCTGTCAGCTGATGAGCCATATGAGTTGTTTTGACAGCCAGCCTTTTATTTGAGTCACGCCCACAATTTATGTTTAGAAGGTGACGTGGTACTACAGGTGCGCATGTTATTGTCCGTAATTTGATGGGGCGTCCCAATCAAGTATATATATATATATATATATATATATATATATATATATATATATATATATATATATATATATTATTAAAGATAACCGACAATTTTTGTCTGGCTCCATCGTCAGTTGAATAATGACAAAAAGGTAAAGACCTGTCGAACGGGTCAGAAAGTACTCTGGACCAACATGTATATTACGGCAGTTAGATCAGCCAATTTTCTTCCGAGATTAAGATTTTAATCCGGAAAATTAAAGGGATTAATATTAAAATAACAAGACAAAGATTGTCGGTTATTTTTAATAATGGAAAAAATGCCGCCTTGATATATATATATATATATATATATATATATATATATATATATATATATATATATATAGTGTGTAGATTTCAATTTTGTGTAGAGAATCTGAATAACAGAGCTCAATGTAATTTAAACAGAGCAAAATAGAATTATAAAAAGAAAAACTATACACACATTAAGGTTGTACACATAATAATTTATTTCGACCCCTTTAATTAGGTCTCCTCAGATGTATAGACAACCACGTCAAAAAAACGTGGTTGTCTATACATCTGAGGAGACCTAATTAAAGGGGTCGAAATAAGTTATTATGTGTACAACCTTAATGTGTGTATAGTTTTTCTTTTTATAATTCTATATATATATATATATATATATATATGTATTTATAGGTATACATATATATATATATGTATATGTATTTATATATATATGTATATATATATATATATATATATATATATATATATCGTACATGTATTAGTTTCTGTAAATGTAAATCCGTAGAAACTCAAGTGTTTATAAAAAAGTGTTCAATAACAAGTAGAGCTGGTTATAAGTATACATTTTTATTTATACAAACATTATTGGTTACATATGTGCATACATGTTTCGGTTGCACTTTTCCCAGAAAGTCAACCTCATCAGACCAAGAATTTTCGAGAAATGGATGGATTTGAAGAATTTTTTATCTATATATATATATATATATATATATGGTGATTCAAACACGTAAGGTAATCGTCATATTTACTTGTGTGAGAACTCAATTTCTGCGATAGTACCTAACAGTCTACAGTGTTGACCAAATGTATGCCTCTTTTCCCCTCTCTATCTCTGTCTTACTCTGTATATATATATATATATATATATATATATATATATATATATATATTGTCTGTATTCAAGCATCATTTTCTCATGTATGTATACAATGTTAAAAATAACACAATTCGTCGGTTTACTTATACCTTATTTATTTTTTCAATTTTTCTGATGGTCTTTTTTGTATTAACATCAACAAAATAATAAATGTTTCATAGGTTTCACAGGTTTCACAGGTTTCTCGAACGTTTTTTATTTATCGTCGAATCATCCTCAGGTGTCAAAACCAAATGACCAAAAAAGCTGGAGAAAGAAGAGAATTTTAAAAAGACGGTAGTTATACGTGCATATATATATATATATATATATATGTATATATACAGTAAGTTATTAAAATATATTTATAGCAATTAGAAGAGGGTTTCGCGTTTCATCCTCGTAGGGAATCGTCAGGTTAAAATGCATGGAGTTTGTGTTACCGTAGTGTTCAGTCTAGTTAGTGAATTAATCAGATTCTTTGTTATTACCCCCATATATATACATATATAAATATATATATATATATATATATATATATATATATATATATATATATATATATATATGAATTTAAAGAAAAGGGACGAAAGAAAATAATACTATCAAATTAACTCATATGATGAGATATTAACTTTTTCATCTTATTATGGAAATACGTGATCGGAAAATGAGCAAAATATATAATTGATTAACATGGAGAGGAATAAAAAGTAAGATTTCAAATTGACTTTCTTTTTACTTTAATTGCAACAAACAAGACACATTTCCAACAAACAAGGAAATTGCCACCGAGACGTCTAGGGCTACCGAACATTAGGGGCCAACTCTTTAGAAAGCATCCTAAGTGAGGCGAGATATGTGTTCACATTATATTCTAAATACTGCTAGTCAGGGAAACATAGAGCATGGAGGAAATTTCAAAGTCCATCACTTCGTGGATAGAAATGAAGAGATGGGTTTTAGGTGATTGTCGGGTTAGTCGGGTGTATTTACGTCGAGGGGAACAAGTACAGCAAGTTCGTCGGAGCACATACTATTAAAGTACTTGTAAAACAAGCACAGGCATGCAACATTGCCGCGATGGGACAGGGGTTGGAGCTTTGTGGGTAGTGCAGGAGCTATAAATTAGAGACTGGTTCTTGGACACTGTCTAAGAGGTAAGACTACTGATTTATGCGCCAGCCCAGATGTGACAACAATACTCCATGCATGGGAGGATAGTGGCTTTGTAGAATTATATGATACTGACAGGTGTTATACATTTCCTGGTACGGTAGAGGGAGCTCACTTTCCTTAAAAGTATATGCTATGTATGTGTTCCAATTCATGTTACATGTCAATGTTAGTTTGAGGAAATTGAATGGTTGATTCTCAGGTAGGGTGCTATTAGCTATGACAATCGATGGTTTGAGAGGTTTCTTATAATTATTAAAGGAGAGTAGCTTTGTCTTTGTAGGGTTAAATGTTACCATCTATTTAAGTCCCCATTCAACTATAAACTGGAGATCATTTTCTAAGGATTCAGTTGTTGTTTGCATATGTGCGCATTCGTTTTATCCACAGGTTGAGAAGATAGCGTGGTGTCATCAGCAAATATACCCATCCCTAACACAATTTTAAAGTTCAAAGTTGCCGTGCAACCAACATCACTTTGGTTGGACAGCTGGGAAATTGTTGAGTTTCTATTACTCACCATTATAGATTTGTCTGAAAATACGAGGTCCTAATTTATTTGAATCAATGCGATTTGTGTTCATCTAGGTATGCATAGTCTTGGTTGCGGCTCTTATAAACATATAATGATTCATTATTATATTATTATTATTATTATATTATTATTATTATTATTATTATATTATTATGAATGTATGTCTAAGTGTAGTTAACTTATTGCTGTTGAATTAATGGAATGCTCGCTTACTGAGAAATCGCAGCTACACAGGTCGAAGTGAAGCATTATGAGGAGAGTAGCTTGCTATATAATTTCTGCGTAAGAGCATGCTTTTAAATGCTTGTTTCGACCCATTCGATTACCTCATTTGCGCATTGATCATCAGGGAGAGAGAAAATACTCCACGAGGTGTATCTGATGTGATCTGTGATTGATTCCCAATCTACCCATTTTAAAGTATCTCGTCATTTGGAGTACCGGCCGTTCGGTTTGGGGTCGATACTTTATAGTGATATCCAGATGTTAAATATCTTTTAGTAACGGGTGAGAATATATGTAGACAAAGAGAATGAGAAATACAACCGAGAAATGTCAAATAGTGGAAGATTGTCCGTCGGCAGAATTCGGCACAGGCAGATCATTCACGATTAGGAGAAATAAGAGAACATCAGGAAATAGCAGATGAAATGTAAATCTATTGTCAATATATTTATGCATATATCTCGGGAAAAAGGGAAAGGCGCAAGGTAGGAAAATAACTAGATGTTATTGAAGAAAACAAAAATATTTATGGAGATATAATTTTTTAACCATTGTTTAACTTTATGTTATTTTTTCTATTGAAATGTTGCTAATGTGGCATTAGACTCACACGAGCCTTTAAGAGCAAAACCAAAAAAGGTGAATCTGCTAACGTCTACATTTTTTATGACATCGTTAATTCTACCTAAAATTCTCTGTTATTCGACCTCCGTTCAACTCATGCTTTTTAGACTAACTTTGAAAATGTGGTTATATAATTACTATTAAAAGTTACTGAATTTAATGTTCATTCTTTCTTTATGTTATTCTTACAATGTTTCGGCCGATGTAACCTCCGAACTTCTTCAGGTGCATCTTGTTGAACTTGGGAATCTTTCTGTCAAACTCTGGAATTGGTATAAAATTCCGAACGGAACCATTTATTTTATCCACAGGGGTAACTTGCTCTCGTTCCTTTATCTATGGCCGTGTAGAAGTATTAAGTAATTCGTAACTGTATTCTCAGTATCGCTCACACTGAGGATCGAACCTTCAACACCCAGAAGACTGTCGCTTAGGACTAATTATTACCTAGAATTATATCCGTTAGACCATTACCTCCGTAGATTAATAAAATGGTTCAATTCGAAATTCTGCACAGATTCCTTAATTCGAAAAGATCGAATGTTACATCGGCCGAAACGTTGTGATTATAACATTAAAAATGTGAACAGTTATCCAAATAGTACAAATAGTACACATTTTTAAACGTTTACCAATGTAAATCATGTTTTAAAAGGATTATAAAATCAAAGGATTTCACAATGTCAGAATACACTGTGATATCATTATATTACTACACGATGATGTCTGACTCTCTTTGATAAAAGTTCCCTTGATGATGTAGTTTTAGGATGTGAGAGAATTATATTTATTTCCACAATCAGACAAACAATGTAACCACACCAATGCGGCCATAGACCGGAAGCCATATACATGAGCTTCGTTTTCCTTTGATCACATCCGGGTCACCTTTATGTGAGGCGACACTCTATCAACTAAGCCATTGTGCCACATCCAGTAAAATCGAGAGACATATAATGTAATGCCTAAGCTATGATGAATGGCCCCAACTCTAACCCTAACCCGCCTTCTAAACAAAAGGGACAGCTATCCAACCAAATATATGTATGGTTATGAGAATCTATCTCCACAACCTGAGAAGTTAAGAACAAACAACAAAAAACAAAGAACTCAATAAATAAATAAATAAATGAATAAGTAAATAAAAAGACAGATTGGGACGACACTTGTATATTTATTGACGATTTGAGATAGAGTGAGTTGAACCGATCGCCTTAAATGATATAGTACACAGTTTCTTAAAATTGTGTACGAAGCAAACACGTCTTTTAAATCAGTATAAACGCCTCGACATCCGCAACATGTTTCTTCTACCGTATTCTTATAGTATCGCTTAAATTGAACGTCCAATTTCTTTTTGCACGATATCCTCGAACCGAGATGTCCGAACAGGTTGAGTTTGCTGCGGTGTTATTTTTCTTGTACGATGTTTGGTCCTGAATTGACCGATCCTAGACCACCAATTCGTTTTCAGTAAAGTCTTTTTTATTTTTATATTTTCTCTTTGTGATTCCTGGTAAGGCATGGACGCGCGTGACACGATGTATAAAATGCAGAAAGCAAGATGGCCGCGGTGCCGCCAGGAAATGATTGACATACGCATTTACGAACGTTGGCAATGGCAGGAATATGTCACCCAAACATGGCAAGAAAAGTGACGCCGACTTTACTATTTGTAAAACCTCAGTGCCGGGTCTTTTGTTATAATGTATAATGAGGAGAAAACAAAAAAAGGTAAAAAAAAATCGAATAAAAAAATAAATAAACGTAGGGAGAGATACAGAGAGAAATCCAGAGAGATGAAGAAAAAGAGAGAGTGAGAGAGAGAGAGGGAAAAGGAGAAAAAATGAAATAAAAACGACGACAATGACAGTCGCTTATAACGTCTTCATCTCGTGCCAATTACGACTGCTCTAAAGAGGAAACACGTATGGCCGAAGGTAAAATCAGGAGGAGTTAGTCAGAAAATAAATATCGGCGTGGACTGTGGTATCGGCAAGCCGAGTTCAAGTTCAACAATCCATATTTACTTCCCCAACCCACAAAGACAAAGTTAGGGATAAGGTCAGTTTTTAACGTGAAGAAAATCTTTCAACAGTATTCGGAAAAAATTAAAATTGTCACACTGTAGAAAGATTTCTTCTCTTTTAATCAAAGAGAAGAACATATACAACACTTTGATCCTAGTGCGTAAGCCAATACTTATTTACGTGCTTCCCACAGCAGGATGTGACACACGGTCCGAAAGTGGGGAAACGCATGTTCTCCGAGAGCGAAATTGATGAGAAGGGACCGTCGGCATTCCACAGTGTATGTGCCCAAGGCGATATGCAGTAACCCTACTACACACTCAAATAAAATAGTTATGATTGGAAGGATGGCCTCTTTGGCCAAACTGAACCATACCAAATCCCAAAGAAGAGGCTGATAACCATTCAAGCTAATGTCTACCTTTTCATTATTTAATCTACTGCGTTTTTTTTAATATAATCTTCTCTGCTTTTGTTTCTGATGAAGCAGAGATGACGATGTTCCCCAGATGATTTTCTCTTGAGTAGACTGGTCCATAACACAACGAAGTATAACAAAAACGTTTTTACAAAACACATCTAACCTATAGAGTTATCTTTTTGAATTTTTTAAAGTCAGACCAATAATAGCATTTAATCTGACAAATTATAATTTGCTTCTTATCAACCAATTTTTATTTCTTATTGTTGTACCGTGTTATTAGCAATATAATAACATACTTAACTACAATATCCTTTTAAAATTCTTTAATGTGGCCCAAACGACTGCTATTATGACACATTTTTAAATAATCACATAAAAATAAAAATCAGCAACGGGATAACTAATTTCATATTAGAGAATATACTATTAGTTGTCTACCTTAATTGTAAAAATCTGCAAACAATTAAATATTTCGCAAAACAAAAATGGCGTCACTGAATCGCTGGCAAAGCTGTGCAAGGACAGCTAGTCGGTTTTATATTCAATCTTATGATTATACATATCTTTTTGATTATGAATTATTTCTAGATATCTTCAAAGAAGTTGGCTAAGGGATGGTGAGCCTGATCAGTACTAAAATGGGTGACTATTTAGAAATACCAGGTGCTGTATGTGCTCCCCGCTTATTTCCGTATTGTCTTCAGTCGTGTTGGACTTCTTGTTACGTGACTCAAGCAATGCAGATTCAGGAGATGCGTGGTTTGTGGATTGCGCAACCCTTCTTCACAATTACATGCGCAGCCACCCTTACAGGGGGTGTCCATTGTCTCTCGAGATTGGACGCAGGCCCTGAGTGGTCTAAGCCAGCGTTTTGCAGCACATGTTCACTGCGGCAAAAATCTTCAGCAAGCAAAAATCTCTCTTCTACTCTCTTTTCTAAAACACGATTACATTAATCAATCAGTCATAGAAAATCCTGCAGTCAACATTTAATAATTATCCAAAAGTAACTTTGGCGTGATGTTGCAGTCAATGTCTTTCAGGTTGCTAGAGTTGGATACTGGGTGTTGTGTCCCTATTTATTTCTTCTCCACAGGGGCAGATTTAGACACAAAAAGTAAAGTAAAGTAGACCCCTTTTAACTAGTTACTACACTGAAATGTAGGGGAAGGCACCACCTGTTTCCAAGGTTAACTCCACTTACCGTTAATCCTTCATCTTCTCATACTAAGTGTTTAGCAAGAGGGTATGACATACCATATCATTTAGTTATTAGTATGACTCGACCGAGGATGGAACCCCGGTTTCACAGTCTGTTGGCGTACATTCTCAACCTATTATGTCGAATGGGCCGGAAATGACACACAGTCGGAGTTTGATATAATAACTGTATTCGTTGTAGAAGTGGCACTTTGACATGGGATCCAAATAAAACGTTATTCCATCTAAAAAGAGGTATTCTTCACTGACCGAGAACAGAAATAAGGAAGTGTAGCATCAGAACAGATACTACACTTTGCTCCCTGCCAAAACGACAGACTTGCAATAAGAAGAACAGGTAAGTCTCATAAGTTCATTAGTTATTCACTCCGTTTCACTCAGAATATATATATATATATATATATATATATATATATATATATATATATATATATATATATATATATATATATATATATATATATATATATGGCTTGGAACGCTAACTTGTGGATTGTGTGTTGACCGTTTTTTTTTGGGGGGGGGATACTTTCATCGTTGTGCCGCCTAATGAGGACGTATATTCTCGCACATTATTCCCGATTCTTTTGAACTGCATTGGGACTCATTTCTTGTGGTTATGCATAGTAGCAACCATATTGTGAGTATTGCTTGAACTACTTTCTTAAGAGTTTTTTTCTGTTTTTTTTCTTACATGGCCTCAATTAGGGCAACCCCATATCGAGTATTGTCAGTTGTTGGGGTTCTTATTCCAGGTATATAATTCCTCTGATGAACTGTCAAGCAAGAACCTGCTTGAGTAGAGAAACTCGTGTAGGGAAAAATTATTTCACTTTGAAAAATCTGAAAAATAAATAAACTTTGAAAGGATAAAGTTTTTTGTTGTGATGAATGATTTCTTGAGCGAAATGTTTGGTAAACCTTCAAAAAAACAAATATAAATGCTCTGTACCCTGTAATCGAGTATCATCGAGCTTATTTTTATTGGACTAACCTCGGTCTTTACTGAATATACTATCTTCTAAGTTAAATCTCTCTCTCTCTATATATATATATATATATATATATATATATACACCCGGTGAGTGTCATTTAAAGTGGCCAATATAGTAAACCGCTTTTCCCACTGTTCAACAAATCACGTAGCAATGAACTTGCATTTTAAGCTTAAATTAGAGGGCTTATATTATTTATCTTGTAAAGCTCGTCCTTATGGGGGTTATAAATTAGTGTTTAATAATAAATGTGTATTTATTATCTACATACGTATACGTTACATCCTTGCATAATTTTCAGTTTGAAGATAACGGTTAAAGATGGTCGCACGATCCGAATCCCTGGACACAAGATAGAGAGAGAAAGAGAGAGAAAGAGAGAGAGAAAGAGAGAGAGAGATTTTTTAGATGGACTATAGAGCACATCCAGTTGAGCACATCCAGTTGAGAATCATCGCCGTTGTTCTTTGGACATAAAATTTTTAAAAAACTTACTTACGTTAGAAATCCATTATATGGAATGGGCTTTACTTCTATGAAACCCAAGGGGCTTGCTTTTTCAGCATGTAGTTTAGTTTTTAAGAGGCGTGTATTTATTTTTTGCAAATTGCAACCAGAGATTCCGGGTTGCAACGTCTCCTAAACCAATACTTTTCTTATCCTAAGTTTGATAGTTCTTCACAAACATTCCATCACCATTGCTGCACATTTACCACGATGCAAGCTCACAACCATATGCATTCAGAGATGCATATTTACAGTTAGCTTCAAGAGCATAGTAGTCCTGACAGTTACCGATTAACCGGTGGAAGCAGTGTGTCATGCAATACACAATGTAAAATAGATGAAAATATGTTCTGGACGGCCGGCATTATATCGGATCTGACTAAATTTACAGGGTAGCAAAGTGATAATGTTTTGCAAACGAAGTTTAGCTCATTTTCTGGGTAAAACATAACTTTGGCTCGATTAAGATTTAATCCGAACAGCGAACTTCAGAAAATGGCACAAATTAATTTTCTTGAATTTTTGTTTACGTGACAATTCATAATTACTGTTAATTATTTGGACAACTATCATCATTTTGTTAGTTTCATTTAGGCCGACATAATCTCTGACCTTCTCCACGTGCATTTATCGCATTATTATTTCATGAAAATCGCTCAAGACACGGCATGAAGCAACTTTATGTAAATAGCTAAATAAAAATATAACTCCAAGCTCAGAAACTAACCAACAATAAGTGTTAGATGGATAGATTCCAACCGAGAAAACAGCATTCTCTCCCCATTTTCAGAAACATCGCTCATGCAATGTTAAAACAATAAAAAAATAACGGAAGAGACAGTTATTGAATCTATATATCAAACTCGTGATGTTCTACGGAATTTTACGGAATTTTGAGCTGAACCCATAATTTAACAAACAGGGGTAGATTTTTCTCGTTCAGTCAGCCGCGACAGGGTAGAAGTGTTAAATAATGCTGATACTTATTTATTATGATCTGTTATATGGTAGTAAGTAATTTTCAATCGTCAGAAGACTATTACTTAGAACTCAACGCATTTATCCGTTTAGCCATAGATACACGTGCCTATGTCTAGTATGAATTTCGGCAGCTTTAACTCATATCTTGCATTTAGATATAGAGTATTAATAACTAAGTATAACAAAGTATCTTTTAAGATTTCAAATGGTCATGGTTTACGAAACGAGAACAATACACACGTGTGGCAGTGCAACCTTGTGCCATCCATGCTGAAAACCAAGTTTCCATCATTATGCCAAAAACACATGGACTTTCACAATCAGTCTCCAGATCTTGTGTGTTGCTTGTTTTAGTAGTTTCCCCATGTGATCCTTCAAAACTGATGGTTTTCCACCTGAAATCACGTTTGTCCTCCTAAAATCACTTTCGAAAATGACGAGATCGACCCAAGACTGATGGAAGACAGAAATGGTTTATTCAGCTTGGGCTTCGTTCAAAACTACTTACCAGTTGGGTGAGAAGAGACGGAGTCTGATGTCATATCTGTTTCTATTAATTGGCATAGTCTAGTATTCATAACATTTAGTTCAGCAAGTTGATTTATGCTAAGATTTTATTTCCTTTTATACTCAACCAACCATTTTATATACTACTCGATTTACTCGTCAGATATGTTATACATAGTTTGAATAATGGGTTCAGATTGAAATTTAACATAGAATCCCGAGTTAAACATAAATATTCCCAAGTTCGAAAAGATGAACATGGGGAAAGTCGGATTTTACATCGGATGAAACGTCGTGAAGATCAAACACGCAAGATGACGAGATCGACCCAAGTCTGATGGAAGACAGAAGTGGTTTATTCAGCGTGGGCTTCGTTCAAAACTACTTACCAGTTGGGTGAGGAGAAACGGAGAGAAATCGATTGTCAATTTTTAATCAGCGAAGTGTGATTTTAATTAAGAAATCCATCTATCTCTTTGAAGAGTCATATGTGTTTCTATTAATTGCCACAGTCTAGTATTCATAACATCTAGTTAAGCAAGTTGATTTATGCTAATATTTTATTTTATTTTTATACTCAACCAACCATTTTAAACACTACTCAGTTTACTCGTCATATATGTAATACATAGATCGAATAATGGGGTCATATTGAGATTAGACATAACTATTCCCAAGTTCGAAAAGATGAACACGGGTAAGTCGGATGTTACATTTGATGAAACGTTGTGAACATTAAACACGCAAGATGATGATAGTAGTAATCCGAATAATTCAAATGAAACAGTGTCCATGTATTACTTTTATATACGTATAAAATAAATAAAAATATATATTAACGAGAAATACGTCCTATGAAGTTAAGGGCGACTAACAATGCAATTTTCTGCATCTTAATCATTTAGGAAAGTGAGACAATCGAACTAATAGTAAGCAAAATAACAACGAACGCTGCTATCACCAATAAAAATACATTATATATATATATATATATATATATATATATATATATATATATATATACAAACATTTTCTTCATATCCGCTTATAACTTTAATGTTGTTAAAACTCTAGAATGGTCTACTACTTATGTAGAGCGTTCTAAAGAGGTCATATCAATCTTTTTTCTTTACTTTTAAAGCCGTTAAGAAAATAATGCTTATTCACATTCATTGTACTCATATCCCACCCCCTGTCTTTCTCTCTCTTTGTACTCCCTCCATTCCCCTGTTCTTTTTCTATAATATATATATATACATATATATATATATATATATATATATATATATATATATATATATATATATATATATATATATATATATAATATTTGTTATTACGAATATATAATATTTGTTATTACGAAATATGCCAACTATCGTATGTAATTCCTATTTAATACTAATACGACACAACTAAATTATACTGAGTAAAGCAAGATGAGTTGAAGCACTTTGGATTCCGCCATTTTGAATTCATACTGTACAGATAAATCGATGGAAACATTTTGATACAAATTCTGAAGAATTGGAATTGGTTTTAATTGACACTAATTTGATATTATATTAATTTTAAATTGCTCTGAGTTTTAACGCATCATGTTGTTCAAAAATGTGTCACCAAATTTATAATTTTTAATGACTGGCATTTATTAAAAAAATACACTAATTTTCAGTTTGGTTCTGAAAATTGCTGTATTTTTTTAATAAATGCCAGTCACCGTGATTATTTTATGATCATGTTTTGGAATGTTTTGTCTAGCAGGCAGATAATTCCATTTCTCCGATGTTGATGCAAAATTGTAACCAGCATCTCATTTGCATCATGAAGTTTGCATCATAATATTGATTTTATTAAATGTTTTTATGTTCAATGTTTTATCACATGTTTCTTGTTCAATATTATACAATGTTAATTACGTACAATACTTTATCACATGTTTTTTATGTTCAATGTTTTATTATATTCTTATGTTGAATGTTTATCCCGTTCTGTCAAGTGTTTCGTCACGTGTTCCTAAAGTCCATTACTGGTCACATGTTTCTTGTTCAATATTATACAATGTTAATTACGTAAAATATTTTATTACATGTTTTTATGTTCAATGTTTTAATTATATTCTTATATTGAATGTTTATCACGTTCTGTTAAGTGTTTCGTCACGTGTTCCTAAAGTCCATTATTTATCACATGTTTCTTGTCCAGTGGTATAGTATGTTTCTCATGTTCAATCTTTTATCATGTGTGATGTCCATTGTTATGTCACTTGTTTAAATGTTTCATGTTTCGTTTTGTAGTAGAGGCGCAATTTTATGAAATACGGTTTTTGTAATCTTATTTGTAACATTTCGTGAGCGATATGGGTGCGAAGTGATATTGCAATCCAACCACTAATTCGTTTGACATGTTTACATTTCATAACTGCGTAGTATAAACAGCATATACTTATTTCCCCCAACAGACTATTACGCGATCTTTACCATAGCTCACCGATTCTCAAGGTCCGGGGGAAACTCGACGATAATGGTTAAAAGATTGTCAATTAGACGATGATCACCACCACGAGATGATTGGAAACAATGGACGGCTCAACAAGTATTTGCTTACATTAGAATTTTAGACGATTGTGTTGTAGTCTTGTGGAAAGCAACTTCGTGGCATTTTGTTCAACATATTGGACGATCAAGGAAATAAACTTGGTTCATGGAACTTTCGCTTTGTCTTTGGTACGGAAGGAGAGAGAAAGGATAGTTATCTGCTGTGGTTGTTACCGTAATAGTTATTTGCGAACATTTTAGCCGGGGGTCTGTGTCTGTGTCTGTGTATGTATATGTGTATGTGTATGTGTATGTGTATGTGCGTGTGTCTGTGTGTGTGTCTCTGTCTCTGTCGGTCTATCAGTAGTGAATTTTGAAAACTCATTTTTGTCGGTCTGTCAGGTTTAGTTTAAAAAATGTATTTTTATCGCTAAACGCGCAGATTGAATATACGCGGCAAAAGAAATGCACGTCATGGTCGATCACGTTAATAGTGACTTTCCATTTCTTATGTGATTGCCAAGCTTGGTTTAAATCTAATAAATACTTTCTTTGTATATAAAAGACAAACAAGCACTTACCTAGATAACTATTTTAATTTTAAAGATCACATGAAAGAGTACAGCATATACTACCTCTGAATTATCCCTCCCAAGTTACCCATCATCACCCTTTCTTCCTGAAGTATCTCCTCCATTTCTGTTTGTCATTGTTTGTTTGTTTTTTAACCTAGTTCACCCCAAGCAAGACAAGTGGCCACTGTAGACGTAAGGGGCTACTAAATACTTGGTTGAAAGTTTAAGAGATCAGGCTAAATTGGGCGCCGTGCAGCGAGATGCTTGTTCAAATTAGTTCTAAATTTCTGCATGTCGGTACAGTCGGGAAAACAGAAGCAGGAGGGGTATCCAAAGATCAGTAGCTCGAGGAAATAAGCTATTGGAGTAGAAGGCTCCCCGACATCTGGGGACATCTACAGTAAATTATGGGATTTAACTGATTGTCAGGTTAGTCGAGTGTATTTACGTCGAGGAGGAATTAGAGAAGCAAGTTCATAGGAGCACATTCCATTGAGATACTTGTAAAACAAACAAAAGGATGCCACATTGCGGCGATGGGATAAGAGTTGGAGCTTGGTGGATAGTGAGGAAGCTATCAGAATAGAGAGTCGTTTTTGACCTTGTCTAAGAGGGAGAGACTATTGGATAGTGCACCTGCCCAGATGTGACAACAATACTTGATGCATTGGCGGATGGTGGCTTTCTAGAGACATAGGATACTGTCAGGTGTGAGAAGTGTTCTAGCACGGTAGAGGGAGTCCCCTTCTTTGCTGCAGCCTTGACAATGTCTTCAATGTATCTGTTTCAATTTATTTCACCTGTGAATGTTCGGCTGTGGGGTTTGAAATTTGGACTCATAGATAAGGTGGTATTTGCCATTGCAATCGGTGGTTAAAGAGATTTGTAGTTGTTGAAGGAAAGGAGCTTTGTCTTATCAGCATTAAATGTTATCATCCATTTATGACTTCATTCAACTACAGACTGGAAGTTACTTTCTAAGGATTCAGCCATTGTCTCAGATAGTGCGCGCCCGTTTTACCCACATGGCGGGAGTAGGGCGTAATGTCGTCAGCAAATATACCCATTGCAGACACAATGTTATGAGGGTAGTCGTTTATGAAAATCATGAACAATAAAGTACCAAGGATCGATTCCTGGGGAACATCTGTATTTATGTCCTGTTTGGATGAACGCCGTTCGAGGGGAACGTATTTGAGAGGAAATGATTGAATATTCTTCCGAATACATAGGAAGGATCTCATTATATTATATATTTGTTCGATGCTACCGAAGATACGATGGTACTACTACTACTACAACAACAACTACTACTACTACTACTACTACTACTACTGCAAATAATAATAATAATATTAATTATTAATTACCACCCCCACCTTCAAAAAAGTGATGGCGTCTGCTTCGGCTGATACCACACACAATAGTCGTGAAGAGTAAAGGACGATAGAACGACCGAAGACGGAGATCATTAACCAGATCTTCACTGAAAGAGTTCGGAGACTACTGGGACCTTGGGGAGGTTTATTGCCATCCCAATCCAAGAGAAAACCAAAAGTCGTTACCAGCGAGAAATCAATGGTGAACGGATTTTGCAATATTAAAAAGTCATTTGCAATTATTTTAGATAGAGGTTGACAGTACTAGAAAATGTGGGAGACTTGTTGTCACTCAGACTCCAGGGAACACCACCGGTTATTATCACTAAGAAATTGGCGATGATGACCTGTGTGAAAACTCCTAGTGAATAATAATAATAATAATAATAATAATAATAATAATAATAATAATAATAATAATAATAATAATAATAATAATAATAATAATAATAATAATAACAACAACAACTAGCGGGACACGTGTAAATTACACGAAATGATGTTTTCAATATTAATAATCTTGTTCCTAACCTATACATTATTTTGTAAATGCTTTAGATTAAATTAAATTTGGCTCCAATTCATGAGTAGCATACACAGATTCAGAAGGTCGTTGTTTTTGATGTAAGCGTGACACACAAAATAACACACACGTTATCGTATTAATATGTGTATTCCCGGCCGTCCCCTCCCACCTTAATCCCCCTTTGCTGTTGAAAAAAAATCTGAGAGGTTGGTTGGGATCGAACTATAAACCACTCGGGCCGACGTCAAAATCCTACGTAGCTAACCGTTGCGCCAAAGGCATATATTTGAAAATATTACGGAAATTAGGTTACTTGAATGCTTTTCCAAATCTAGGTGCGGCACGCATGTGCAGAGTTTTTGATGTAAGCGTGACACGCGAACACACATGCTATCGTATTAATATATAGATAATAATAATAATAATAATGATAATAATAATAATAATAATAATAATAATAATAATAATAATAATAATAATAATAATAATAATAATACGTCTCCTAAGTACACCTACTTGACTTGTATCAGGCAAAATGTGTTTGACGAGTCAAGGAGGGTTAAAGACTGAGGGGCGAACCACTAGACTGTCCTCAACTAAAAAGATGCAGACAGTACTAAAGCCTTGGCGAGGCTTATTGCTACGAAAATCCTGCGAGCAAATTAATGGGAAACGGCTGTTGCTATAATGCAAAATAATTTTCAACGCTGATTGAAAAAGGCATAGAGTACTGGTAATCTAGGAGAGACTTGTAGTCAATCAGACTCTAGGAAACATCACTGGTGTAAAAGTGAGTAAATAATAATATTAGGAAGGATTATTGTTCCTTAAATGCCAGAGAAAGTCAACGATGGTTATCGGAATTAAATCAATGGGAAGCGGCTGTTGGGATAACGCGACGTGATGTGCAACGAAAGAGACGGAAAAAGGATCGAAATCCTGGAGACCTGTTGTCAGTCAGATTTCAGGGAACACCACTTGTGTTTGCCAGTGAACATTCATTATAATGAATTGTGTGAAACTTCATAGAGGGTAAATAATAATTAATGGTTACTTTTAAGGCTTTCTCAACTGTAAAGGGCACGGAGAGTGCTGGAATCCAGAGGAAGTTTATTGAACCTTTAATTCGAATTTCGATCCAACGGTGGTTATCAACGAAATATTAATTTTAAACAGGTGTGGCGAGAACGCAATGTGATTTGCAACAGGTATCGACAAAAACGAAAAGTGCTGAGAATATATAGGGAGACTTGCTGTCATAAAGATTCCAGTGAACACCACCTTTTGTTGTTAATCAGCAATTACATATCATGTTTAGAGTACTTTTTGTATCTAAGATAAAACGTCACTAAAATATGTAGAACACAATACAACGAGGCTGCTTCGCTACTGGCTAAACATAGTAGTCTTCACGTCTGATGTTAACAAATACTTAAGCAATCAAATCCTGCTCTTTCCATCAATCGTTTTTAATCCTCTCGTAGTATTGTTCGTCATTCAATTTACAATATAGGTAACTTGTCAAAAGTCACAAGTCACCAGTTACCGAGACCTTTGGGTCTCGGTAACAGGTGACTTATTAGTATGAACAAGATCTCCCAGTGAGTAAAAAGATATATCTTTTACTTTGACCGTCTTCTGCTTATCACATTATCGATTGCCTGCACTTTTCCGGAATACGGTTTAAAAATAAAATGCTTAAAGTCAATAACTAAGGTTGAAATTAATTCAGCGATCCATAAATGTATATTCAGCAAAGAGACAGACAAACACTCACTTTATTTGTATATATGTTATATCTAATTACGGCAGATACTTCCACCACCGCCTATAAGCACACTTTCTTTCTTTCATTCATTTTTCTCCATTCCAAGTGGGTACATGTGATCACAAGACAATCCTAATGTGACAGTCATCTGATTATCACATGACAGTGAGTCTAGACTCAACTTTCTGAAATACGTTTTAAAAGAAAAAGGACATAAAGTTCCGATTAAGACATCAGATATACAACCTTCTGACAAATAAAATTTGTTTTTTTTTTATTGTTGTTTCTCGCTCGTATAGTGGAGGATCAGAAGCTGGCGACACTGTCACAACCTTGCATCTAAATATACCACTACATGCGCGCGATTGTCTTGGCCAATTATTGTTTTGTACGAACAGCGCGAAAATAGGCATTTGTCTGGGAAGGAATACATTATTTTTTTTACAAACAAACTGTAGATACACTTTTCAACCTATTCAGAAGTGTATAATGTTGGTATATATTACTCACGGTACCCGTGTTCCGATATTGACCGGGACAATGTAGGTAAACCAGGAATCGCAACCTCCAGAATTAAACTCATCGGAAAGGACCGAACAGACTTTACCCTTTAAAACGCTAAGCATTTATCCACGATATAGAAAATATGCACAAAGAAAACTATGTATTATAGTAAAATTAAAACAATTGAATATTATTATTATTTTTTTTTTGCTTTTGAGATGAGGATTTATAACATGTATTTCGATTGTTCGAAATATTGCTCTCATCTTGGGTGTTATTCTCCCAACGTTCGGTCGATATAACCTCTGACTTTCTTCAGGTGTGTTTTGAAAATAACTGTTATTAGTGAATAGTAGAACACCTGTTCTTTTTTTCGCACGCGCCAGCAACGTAAAAAATTCAAACTTTGTGGTGTACTTACGAAATGGAAAACAGCGTTACGTAGTTTTAATTTCTTTACGAATCTGAGTTAATACAGAAATGAAAACTACGCGACGCTCTTGTTCGTTTCGATAGTACATCACAGATTTTAAAAATTTGAACGACGATGGTGGGTGCAAAAAAAACAAAAAGAACAAAAACAATTTTTCAACTATTCATCAAAAACAGCCATTGTTAAAACACTCCTGGAGAAGGGCGGAGGTTATATCGGCCGAAACGTTGTAGGAACTACACCAAAGATGAGAGCAAAAGTCCAAACCATCCAAATACAAACTATCAAATAGTTTGTATTATTTGGATTATTCGGACTACTATTCTCATCTTGAATATTATTCTCACAACGTTTCGACCGATGTAACCTCCGATCTTCTCCAGGTGTATCTTGTCGAATTCTGGAATCTTCTTGTGAAACTGGAGAATCTATACGAAATGTTGAACTGAACGCTTTATTTAATTCACAATGGTGGATTGTTCTTGTTTCGTCAGCCGTTACTGGGAAGAAGACGTAAGTAAGTCATTAGTTTTATTTTTTGTTAGTATCGTCTTTAGTTAGGATTGAACCATCAACCTTCAGAAGACTGAAACTTCGAAATTATTGTGAGTTTATCCGTTACGCTATCTTTCCATGTTAGAGGATTACTCTATCTAAAATATTCCGAAACATTATCATGCAATAGGATACAATGAAAACGAATAATTAATTAATGAGATGTGCTTTTGAGAAGCAATAAGCAAATCAGTTCACGTTCCGGAATGAATCGCATAAATATGATCAATATAATAGAAATTGGCATTCGTCTATTCTGATTATAAAACTAACGTTGTACTCTCACTGTCCGTGCGACACATGGCTCAACTCTATAAATATGAAAATGGCTACTCGAGAAAGAGAATATTACCTCTATTATAATATTGGATGTGTATCCCCTCAACGGTATGTGTGACTGTTATGGAACGCCAAGGGATGATGAACGACACATAAAACTCTACCTTGTGTACAATCCAGCCCTCTAGGGAAGGCCGTCTAATACGTCTAATACTGGTATAATAGCACGATATTAGGCATGATAAATAATTGAGACGCCAGGTGGTTCATAACATAAACACCCTTCACTACTACTACTACTACTACTACTACTACTACTACTACTACTACAGCTGCTACTACTCCTTATCTTTATTATATTACTATTAAGTATAAAAACTTAGAGCCACAAAACGTATTGAGTGCCTGTAGCATAAGGATCATTTAGGATTAAGGATTTCGGATTTCTTATGAAGAATCACAACTTTACTACAACTGCTACTGCTGCTGCTACTACTACTGCTGATAATATAACTAAAAAATATGATACGGAACTGATGAAAAGAACTGTAATAGTAAGGAAAATCTTCATGTGCGGAAACCAACCCGCATCAACAGGTAATCCCTTCCAGCTACATGTAAGTTGAAATAGAAAAAAATAAAATAAAATTGTAGAAAGAACAATATCCGAAACCAAGAGAAATGAAACTGCCATAAATCCCATAATTTGATATTGACTAAAACATTACACACTCAGACATATATGCTGTTTGTATCATCCTCGGCTGGTAACACACACATTGGACATGAAGCGTCAAAGAGGATGGAAAAACCGAGGAAGGAGAGCACCAGTTAGACACCCACTAGAAAAGTGTAGAGTGTATTAGAACATTGAGAAAGCTTATTACCCTGAAATCTCAAAGAAGGTCCCCGGTCGTTTCCAGGTAAAAGGATGTTGCGAAAATGCAAAATGTTGTGCAACGGTTATCGACACGCGAGGTTTGCGCCTACGACGGCATTGCTCTCAGAGTCGACGAAACACCAAAACTCCATCACCATCATCGGATTTTTTAGATAAGGATTGATAATTTGTATTATTTTGCTCATTCGGACTACTTTTCTCATCTTGGGTGTTATTCTCCCTCCAAGATATAAAAAACAGTAGTCTTAATAATCAAACTAATAAGTCTGGTTTAATTTTATTTTTGTTTTGTGAAACAAAAAAATCTATTTAAAAAACGAATTTCATTTCTTTCTGTTCTAATATTTGTCAGTTATCTTATTTACCTAACTGATAACTGCCCTTTATGACACCAGATAGAAAAATTCAATGGTGTCTTCAGATTTTTTGACGAATGTAATTTTTATTGAAACGTATGTGAATGGTCTAACCTCTAACACATTGATTTCTATAAAACACAGACACACAAGTATTCACTTTTATAGTAAGTATGTATCGAATATTTGTTGGAATATAAATATAGAATAAAAATAAAATAAAACTAATGTTAAACAATCCAATTTGAAGACAATTCTAAACGTGAAAATGGTATTGTCACTGTCATTAACTCGTCAATATGTATACACCAGGTAGATAAAAAGCCTCGACTGTATAATGATGAGCAATGTGTATTTATTTGTAAGTATATATCCGTCCCGTCACAAAAAGTTAGCCCAACAAATACAAGAAGGCAGAACGAACATTTAATGAGAGTAGAAATTGGACCTTGTGTTTACTTTTTTCAGCCTCGTAGGTCTCCCTTTCCATATGTTGTCCTTTAGTCCCTACATTCCATGAGCGATGTTGCTGACAAAAGGGGAATAATTGCTGTTTTCTGAGTCGGAATGTATCCATCTAACACTTTATGTTGGCTTGTTTTCACCTTGAAGTATTATTTTTTTGTTTACCTCCTTACATCAAGTGGCATTACTGCCTTGTATTGAGCGATTTCCATATAAAACAATAAATCTATTTCCATAATGAGACGTTTTTTACTTACTGTTTTCTATACCGTTTTTATTTTCGTTCTGAAACTTTCCAGTTTGAGAAGCACTATATTCGAAACCACATATGCTGTGAAAGATCTTGGGGATTCTTCACTCATCTTTAAGTAATCACTGTGTCCATTGGTGTGGCTAGTCTTAAGAAGATTCGAAACCCAATCTCCTGTGAATGTAGTCCGGCGCTCGACAACTGAGCCACGAACACCGCTAGAAGAAGTCGGAGTGAGATGTCTGCTGTATCTATTTGTATTTTCATTTACGATACAAATAATTGAAAGTGTTCAATATTTTGTTACGGAAAACCGTTATCTCAAGGCTAGGGAAAATAATTAGTTCTTACACCCCTAGAGTGATGTCCCCTCTCCATACTAGTGCTGAAGTGATTACACGAAATCAGAATCAGGAATCTGAAAAAATCGGAACTTTTGAGTTTATCGAAATCGGTATCGGATTCCGAAAACTTTTTCCAATTCTTAAACTTAATTTTCTATTGCTGACACAAGTCAATAAATTAGATGAACACATCACAATGGGTTTATCAAAATTGTGGATAAAATACATGGAGGGGAAACATAGAATTGCCAAATTATAAAGAAACGTATACATTTAAAAGTAGATGATGACTCGCCGTTACTCCTCTTACCCAAAAATTAATTGTAATTTGTTAAGCGATGTCTAATCGGAATCGAAATCAGTAATTTTATCGGAATCAGGAATTTAGAACAAAATTTGTAATTGTATCAAATTGAGATAAATATTAGAATCGCCCTACCAGTGTCCCATATATATATATATATATATATATATATATATATATATATATATATATATATATATATATATATATATATATATATAAAGGAGAGTTAGTTGGCTTGAATAATTGTGTGTAATCCGTATATAGAGGAGTATTAGAATGCAATCACAATGCGAGAATTGTAACGATTTCGGCGTTGAAAAGTTAGACAAACTCAAGTGTTTTTAAAATAATTTTTGTGTTATTGTTAATTTTAGTTGGTTAATAAATACTGCTACACAGTGATATAATATGCGTGACCGTGATCAATGATATATACTTCGAGGAAATACCTTTTTATCAAATAGTATGGGGTTCAAATCTCAAAAAATCCGTGCGGAATGTTAATATTGTTATATGCTTATACACTAGTATAACCACAGCAAATAGAATAACATTGAAAGTTTTTGTTTACAAATTAATTAATTTGATTAAAGTAATTAAAAAGTTCTTTAAATTTCTTTTTAAATGTAATCAACTATATATATAAATATATACATATATATATGTATATACATATGTATATACATATATATATACATATATATACATATATATATACATATATATATATGTATATATATATAGACATATATATACATATATATATATATATTTATATATATATATATATAAATATATATATATATATATATATATATATATATATATATATATATATATGAGAAAGGGAGGATAGGAGTAATCCGACGTAATGGGAAAAAGGAAAAAACAAAAGATAGTTTTAATATATTCATCAACGTTTCGTCTTTATTGTAAAAGTTCCTCAGGATGATAATTTTAAGAAAAATGTCATGCAAATACATCGAAATATTGGGTTGACATGATGAGTTGATAAGGAAAAGAAGTGGCTACTAAGAGCGCTGGACGAGGGTCCGGGCTGCGAGAAGTCAGTCACTAGCAAAGAGTGAAATGAATATGGAAAGCTCTGGGTGGCTACATTAAGGCAGCAGTGAAAAATGGGGCTGAGGGTGTTAGTGAATTGGTGTTAAATTGGGAGAGAGGGTAGGGGGCTCTGAGTTTTTTGTCGTTGTGAGGTGTGGCATGGATTCTGAGGGGCTGGGGAAAGAGGAAGAAAGGGGGAACTCTGTGTCTTTGGTATGTAGGTAATATTATAGTTTTAGAAAAAGATTTGAAGAAATGAAGATAACTTGAAAATAGGCGAGGGTTGGGTAAGCATATGAAAGAAGTAGTCGAAAGGGTGAGATAGGTGAAAGGGGAGAGGGGAGATTTTGTTGTGGTCAGGTGTGAAATTTTTGGAAGGTAGGAGTATTGACCAGCTGGTTATGTCAGGAGTGTGTGAATATAAATGAGTTAGAAGGAGTGTGCTGAAATGTGCTCTGAACATGTCAACAAAAGAAAGGAAAAGAAAAAAAAAAGATTTTTATTTTAGCGAGAGGTAAGTGAAATGTAGTTTTGTTCAGGATGTGTTGATGGTTTGAGATTAAATTGAGAGTAAAAGGGGTTTAAATATCTAAATATTTGTGAGGATGTCTGGATTGTGGTCATTGGTAAGGTTGTTATTTGTAGTTATGTTGTTTTGATTCGTAGTAAATGAATAAGTCTGTGAGGAGGAGTTAGTACGTGAGTGTGTGTGTGAGGGGGTTGTATACAAGTACAATTGAGAACGATGAGAAGAAGGGTTAGTCATGATCTAGGTTTAGTTTTTGTTCGGTCAGGATAATTTTGCTTATTAAGGCGGATAGATTGTAGAAAGCATTTCGTTGTCTGATGGTGTTAGAGGCGGTTATTAGTGCTGTTTCGAGTAGTCTTCGCCGAGCTTTGTTATGAATATGTTTGGTGATTTTGGCCTGTTCAAATTTGAAAGCATGATCGTGCTCTAATACGTGGGGGAAAAGTGCACTGAGAGAGTTATTGTGTTTTTCATGTCCCTTTTGTGTTCGCTCAATCTTTTTTTCAATTCACGTTGCGTTTCTCTCACGTAAATTTGATGGTAGTTGTTACATGGGACGGTATATAAACCGCCATGGGATGTGTTTTTTTTGGGAAATGTCTTGCTGTGTTTAATGTTTGTTTTATGGTTTGTGATGTGGTTTGTACTATTGTAATTCCTAGTTTGTTAAATGTGTTGCAGATGGATGTGTTATTGGAATGCGTGGGTAAGAGAAGAGGTCTGTCTATGAAAGAGGTGTTTAGTGTTTGATGTTTATTTGTGTTGTTTTTAGAGAATATTTGAAAAGCTTCCTTCTTAACATTTAGTATAAAATGCCTTAAGGTGCCCACTCAAAGCTTTCCATATTCATTTCACTCTTTGTTACTGACTGACTTCTCGCAGCCAGAACCCTCGTCCAGCGCTCTTAGTAGGCTCGGCTACTACTTTTCCTCATACGCCATGATGTAATCCACATAATTCGATGTACTTGCATCACATTTTTCTTGAAATTAGCATCCTGAGAATGTCTTACAATAATGACGAAACGTTAATGAATATATAAAAAATATATTTTGTTGTTTTTCTTTTTCGCATATATATATATATATATATATATATATATATATATATATATATATATATATATATATATATATATATATATAATGGGAGTAATAATAGCTAAGAGTGTTAGTAAATTATTGTTTTCTTTTTGAATATTATTTATTTAATATTTATTTATTTCTTTAATACTAGGAGTAATCGAAAATCACATATGATTATTATTTGATTTTATACTAACATAGCAACAAAAGAAGGAAAATGATTAATAATAATAATTATAATAATAAATGCAGAAAAGACATCGCAGGGTGTGAGATCTGGACACCTGAGAGGTCAGGGCATAAGAACGTGATCCATCTGTCTTACAGTGGTGTGTCCAGATACAGTCTAACCCTGAGTCTCCAGTGCGGTGGCGCCCCATTCTGTTAGAAAATGAAGTCGGCAGACTACAACTCACTTACATAATCACTCAATCAGTGTTAAAGCATGTCGAGGTATGTGTCACTAGTTAATGTTGCTCTTTCAAAGTAAAATAGTCTGTAGCTAGCTTACTTAGGCATGGCCGATTTTCGATATTTTATGAGAAATTCACGTTGAGCACGTGCCCATGATGCAGTTTTTGAAAATTCAAAGACGTACAACGCCTTTTCTAGTTGAGTGAGCGCTACTGCTGATCCTGAAAAACATGACAAAAATAATTAGCATTACAAAAATTTAATTTCAAAAGAATGATTTAGCTTAAAAATTCTACTATTTATAGTCCAGCAGATATAAAGACTTGATAATTTCCCATTACTTTTAGAACACCATGTACTATATTAGAAATGATGAACAAAGTTCAAGCCTTATATTAAGTTCGGGCGTTATATATATATATATATATATATATATATATATATATATATATATATATATATATATATATATATATATATATATATATATATCCACGGACACGTGTTTCGCCTCCAATGCCTAATAAGCGTCGCATTATCTAGCGAGATTTACACATGTATACATACATATATATATATATATATATATATATATATATATATATATATATATATATATACCGAAACGCTAGAGGAAGTGCTCACGCCTCAACGTCAGGTGCCATACTCCACCAATTAGCACCAGAAACCGACGAATCGCTCGCCGCGTCGAGAAATTGACAAGAAAGATATTGAAGAGAGAAAGATCCGTGGTCTTTAACCACGCTTGTATAAGAAATGTATTTCTGCCGAAATACACAAACACTCACGCACATATATATATATATATATATATATATATATATATATATATATATATATATATATATATATATATATATGTGTGTGTGTATGTATATATTATATGAAGAGAGAGAGAAAGAGAGAGCGAGAGAGAGAGTAGGAAAATTTGTGAAATGTATATTTACGGTCGCTAAGAACATATATAAACTGGCCATAATAAAGTGTATGTGTTTTCCATTGTAGATTACCGCATAGAGGAGCATGCTACATGGCGGGGGTGTTTTTTGTCGTGGCGGAGGTTGATACCTGTGCACCGACGAGTGAATGAGTCCTTATATGCAGATGTACTGCGATGCACGTTTACTCTGCACTCGACTAGGTGCAGTTTGATATCAATGACAAGTCCTTTGCACCCGGGTGACACGAGACGAAGACCGTGGCCAATGAAATCGTAGAGGGCTCCTCATATTTATAGGAAAACGTGTCTTTCTACTTGAACAAAGAATATTATATGTGCATATGTATAATAAAAATCATTTATAAACATAACACATCCGATTCTGAATATATGTTTGCCCTGATAAATACGACATGATCAAAATTATAGACTTTATATATATATATATATATATATATATACATATATATATATATATATATATATATATATATATATATATATATAAATATAGTGACACGCAAAAGTATTCAATACATTCGATAATTCCAAATATCTCAAAATCTAATTAATATTCCATGATGAAATTGGCATGGATTATTCATATTAACGTAAGAAACGACTTCTGTGAAGGATATTGAAAATCGATGCGTATTTTTATTATTTATTTAACAAAACATCGAAAATAACCAACGCAAATGTATTCAACACATTCTTTTAATAATTAGTTGCAAATATTTTGCTCTGCTTTACAGCATGAAGCCTTTTTGCATAGTTTCTAGTGAACTTCTTGCTTGTTTTAAGTGTTATACGGTTCCATTCCTCGACGCAGAAAGCCTTTAGTTCTTTAATATGAATAATCTATGCCAATGTCATCATGGAATATTAATTAAATATTGAGATATTTGGAATTATCGAATGTATTGAATACTTTTGCGTGTAACTGTGTATATATATATATATATATATATATATATATATATATATATATATATATATATATATATATATTTTAGAGGAAGCATTATTAAAATCAATGAAAAAGACGAGTGGAAAAAAAAGGAAAATTGTTAAAATTACCTTAAGGCCTTGTCGTCTGACCCTCTGAGAGGAAACGTCAGAATGGTAAATTAAAAACTAAAAGTCGAATGAGAAATGAAGGGGGGAGAAAAATAAAAATAAAATAAAACTTATTTCAGTTGGAGGAAACGAATGAGAAGAGGAAAAAAAAAAAAAAAATTAAATCTCTCAACCGTATGGTGGCTTTGAATCTTATTGGTACTCTCACTCATCGAGCTCTTATGATTTGTTCACCAACACGACTCGATGCAGAACTTGGTGAGATTACTAATATTTTTCTTGCTAATGGATATCCCATCAATACTATAAAAGGCACCATTGCACGTAAAGATGCTTTATTTAATGGTGGTAAATTTATTGGCCCGTCACGTTGCCCTATTTATTTGAAACTCCCTTGGTTGGGTTCTGACGGCCTTGACATTGTTAAAAGGATTTCTTCTTCTACTCAACGTTGTTTTCCGGCAACCATGTTGAGGGTAGTTTACACGACTCGAACCTTTTTCTCTTCTTTTCGTAAGGATGTTTTGCCAGCCATTCAAAAGAATTCTGTAGTTTATAAATTCATGTGTCAGTGTGGAGCTGACTACGTTGGCAAGACATCCCAAAGATTAGAATTTAGAATATCCCAACACATACCACGTGATATTCGCCTACACAAGGTTTCGAGATCATCCGGGAACTTCCAGGCACAGGAATCAGCCATCGGTAATCACCTCGTTAGTACAAATAGTTGTTCTGACAGGTATTCCGATGGGTGGTTTTCTGTTTTACACAGTGCCAGGTCGAACTACCATCTCAATATTCTTGAGGCGTTAGTAATTAACAACTATCGACCTAGCCTGTGTAGACAAAAGATTTTGAAACATCAGTTGGAGATCTTTAATGATTCAAAGCCACCATAACGTTGAGAGATTTAATTTTTTTTTTTTTTTTTTTTTTTCCTCTTCTTATTCGTTTTCTCCAACTGAAATAAGTTTTATTTTATTTTAATTTTTTCTCCCCCCTTCATTTCTCATTCGACTTTTAGTTTTTAATTTACCATTCTGACGTTTCCTCTCAGAGGGTCAGACGACAAGGCCTTAAGGTAATTTTAACAATTTTCCTTTTTTTTTTTTTTTTTCCCCACTCGTCTTTTTCATTGATTTTAATAATGCTTCCTCTAAAATTAATCCTACCATTCTGTTGTACACGTAATTTACTTATATATATATATATATATATAGCATTTTATGTAGTTCAGTAGCACATCAATATCATAGAGGAAAGATTCACATACTATTTACAACTTCAGCTAACATCAAGATATTTGCCAAATGCTTCTAGGAATTATTTCATATTATGATGTTGCTATCTTTAGTGCAAATTGCCACAAAACGAATTTTAAAAACTTGGCGAGTATAGCCCGAATTACAGTCAGTTCTCATTATTAACTTATATATATATATATATATATATGAGGAATAATAGAAACAAGGTTTACGACAAAATGCAAAATAAAAATGGATCTTGCATATATTTTTATACATATATACATATATATATATATATATATATATATATATATATATATATATATATATTAACATCAAATTAGTATTCTTGTACATGTTTTTAAATAACCTGTACGTATCCTATCTTTCATACTTCCAATCATTATCATCGGCTTTCATTATTTATCTAACAATTCATAAAATTAAAGTATTTATTTTTACTGACTGTCTTCGTTATTTTCACCCTGTTATTTTTTTTTAAAGTTTCCTTGGTTTAATTTTTTATTTTCTCACTCTGTAATCCATTTTTATCACTGTGACAATAAAGAGGAACACTCACCATCAGGAAAAAAAGGAAGTGCTTTGCATGTCGTATGCAGATTTAAGAAGGGTTTCTCTTCATAGGTGCAGGTGTTTATGTGATTTGCATATGTGGATATCAGGTGAGATAGATGAAGAGGGCAGCTGGGATGGAGTAGAGGCGATTTTGGAATGGAGAGAGAAAGGCAGAGGGTTGGTTGCACGAAATTTTGTTTGAAATTGAAAGACAGTAAAAACATTTGGAGCAAAAAGGCAGAAAGTGGGTTGCACGAAATTCGGTTCGGTTTAACTACAGTCAAAACTTTTTTAATTTAATTTTTCTGGCACAGTTAGTAAACAAGCCGTTTTGACCTAAAGATCATTCCTAAGTTTGATGGGACTGGAGCAGTTGTTGAATGGATTGAGAATGTAGAATTAGTGGGTGACTTATCTGGAGTGAAGCGGCTTCAAAATGTCATCTCACTACTGCTAACTGGGAGAGCATTCGCAGTTTACCAGCAACTAACTCAAGAAGAAAAATCCGATGCAGCACGAATTAAGGGAGCTCTATTTACTGCCTTTGTCGATGACAGATTTACAGCGTATGAGAAGTTCGAGATACGTGTATTGCGTCCGAGTAAAACTGTAGACATATATTTGGCAGATCTGTGGAAACTGTCAGTGCTATTTATAGGAATACCAGATGATGTGCTGGTGTGTGTGTTTGTACGGGGGCTTCCCAACCCTGTGTAAAGGCTATTGCGGTCCTCCTCTAGGGTGGACGATATGACTTTAGAAGAGATGTTGGCTCGAGCTCGAGTATTGATGAAAGACTAGGGAAGTAGGGGAACCAGTTGTGGCTGCGACACAGCCTACCCGAATCACTCAACCACCTGTGGGCATGGGGCAATCTGATTATACATGTAACAAATGCAACGGCTCTAATCATTTTGCAAGAGACTGCATGCAAAGGAGGCAGACTACCCGTCAACGATGTTATCGGTGCAATAAGACTGGTCATCTGATATAAGATTGTCCGAGAAACGAAGTTGAGGACAAGACATCAGCACAAGTCTATTCCCCAGTCAGAATGTGAACTCGGCGCTACCTGTCATTACCATCTATGTTGCTGATGCACCATGCTTGGCTCTCCTTGACACTGGATGCTCACAGTCTATCTTTAGTGCAAAGCTATGACGGTCTTTGTCAAAGCAGAAGATAATGGTTACTACATTTACCGGCGCTACGCACGCCTGCTGCGGAAATGGCACCATTAGGATTCATACAGAGACTGGTAACGTTGTCACAATCAAGGTGCACATTATGCAAGGTAAACCTCTAGATGTTGATATGCTACTTGGCATTGACACCAATAAGGCACTCGGTGGCGTTCGCATTACACAATCTGGAAGTGTGAAGTTTGGGGAGGCACAACCCACCTGTGAAGCACTTTGTATTAACGAAGCTGAGTTTGTTGCCAAATTTGACGAACGGAAGAAAGTGTGGGTTGCAGCATGGAAATGGTCAGCAGGTTATGCACCAGAAAAACTGGAAACTCGGATTTCTGAATATGCAATGTCTAATGAATTAAGGGAAGATTATGAATGTGAATTGCAGACCTGGATAAACTACGGTTGGTTGTTGCCATATAATCAGGAGGAGTTTACCACCTTCCCTAGGGACTAATATTACTGATGGCTGTGCTACAGGCCAATAAAAATAAGGTGCGTCCTGTGATGGGCTATCGTGAATTAAACACCTATGTTGATGAATTCACTGGCGATGCAGATGTTGGCGCAGAGAAAATGCGAGAATAGAGAAGCAAGGAACGAAGGTATCCATTCTGGGCCTCAGGAAGGCATACCTACAGATCCATTTTGAGAGATCTCTCTGGCCGTATCAGACAGTCATATTTAACTAGGTTAGGATTGGGCTTAAATGTGGTACCTCGGTTAGCCAAGGATGAGAAGATAAGGATGGCAACGTTTGGGTATATTGATGACATATATATTAATGAGGATGTGGCGTCAGCAGAATTCGTAAGTTAGCATTTGGACCTGTACGGATTTACTAGTAAGGACCCTGAAAAACTGAAAAATGGTGCACGAGTGCTGGGATTAGAAATTTGGGCAGAGCATGGCCAACTACGATGGCGGCGAGGAACCAGTAATGTGGATGCGCCGATAACTATGACACGAAGATGTATCTTTTCCATGTGTGGCAAACTGGTGGGGCACTTTCCAGTGTGTGGATGGCTTCGAGTGGCAACAGGCTTTCTTAAACGTTACACTACAACTGTTACACAGGACTGTGATGACAAGGTTAGCGATACTCCACTGGAGTGTATGATAGCAGATACACTTGCCCATGTACAGCAATCAGATTCTGTCCGAGGAAAATGGTGCGTGGCCACAAAGGAACTGAATGTGTGGGTGGACGCAAGCTCGCTTGCTGTGGGAGTAGCTCTTGACGCCAGTGGAGCCATCATCGAGGATGCAAGCTGGTTGCGACCAACAAAGGATACCCAACATATAAACGTGGCAGAGCTGGATGCCGTGCTAAAAGGGCTAAACCTTGCACTCAAATGGAATGCCAATGTGTTACACATAAAAACGGACTCTGTGTGTGTGTACCACTGGGTGACCAATGCGCTCACGGGAAAGTCTCGATTGAGCACCAAGGCTGCAAGTGAGATGCTCATAAGGCGGAGACTGGGCACGATAATCTCCCTTGTTTCAGTTGATATAGCACTAGTAAGATATGGCTATAACCCAGCAGACACCCTGACGAGAGTTCCACAGCGGTAGCTCAATTATGTAAAGAGAAGGAATAAACAAACACAGCCAGTGTGTGCTTTAGCCACTAGAAATCTGAACCCAACACAGCTGAACAAAATTCATCGACATAGTGGACATCCTGGAATCAGGCGAACATTATATTTTGTGCGTAGAATCGACCCGTCTGTGTGTAAAGCGGCAACAAAGGCAGTTATTCGGAATTGTGAGGAATGCCAGACAATAGATCAGCTTCAGTTCAATGGAAAAAGGGAAGACTCAGTGTGCAAGACGTATGGAACCGGCTAGGCATGGACATCACACACTACAATGGCTGCCATTTTTTGACACTGATCGATTGTGGACCCACACGGTTTACAATCTGGTGGCCACTACAACGGCAAGACACTGCACATGTGATCCGGCAATTAGAATCAGTGTTTTTTTAACGTGGCCCCCCAGCCGAGATTCTGGCTGATAATGACAGTGCCTTCTGCAGTCAACAGTTCAGGCAGTTCATGAACGAGTTGGATGTAAACTTTCGACCACGCTGTGCATACCGGCCATCAGGAAATGGTATTATAGAATGGTGTCATAGGACAGTGAAGAGGGTTGTTGCACGAAAGAGCTGCCATGTTATGGAGGGTGTGTATTGGTACAACGTTACAACCAAGGATGATGTGTCCGCATCATAAGCACCTGCCAATTTGTTGTACTCATACCAGATCAGAGTGAAAGGAGTCAACGTTGTGCCTCATCCGAATCACCATGGAATCTCTGCACTTTATAAAGAGGGGGGCACGCCTCGACATGTAGGAGATGTGCGCCCACGTCTCAGTTTAGAACTGGTAGTGGACGACAATGATTACACATCATCAGAGAGTATTAAATGGAGAGAACTTAATTCCGATACAAGTAATAGTGGTTCTGTATCTGAAAGTGAGGGAGAGGACGGGCGTTCCTTGCTTGAGCTGCATTATTCCACTGCCAATTCAGGTCCTGGTACATCTCATGTAAGAGATGAAGAAATAACTGTCCCACTACGGAGAAGTACTGGGATAAAGCGACCAGCCACAATCTGTCACTTGTGTGATCATACGATCAGGGTGGAGTGTGACAATAAAGAGGAACACTCGCCATCAGGAAAAAGAAGGGAGTGCTTTGCATGTCGAAACTTTTTTAATTTAATTTTTTATTTTTTTAACAGTTAGTTAACAATCACACGTGTTATGTCGGTAAATTGTGGTGACTTTAGTTTAATATTCTTAATCATTCAATATCTGCTATAATTATGATTCTAACTATTCTTAAATCAAGACGTATGTTTTGCACTGATCACCTTATATTTCCTTTATTATTTTTGTTTTCCTTATGTATTCAATTATCTTATTCCTGTTTTTCTATTCCTTTTGTTATATTATACCTTTTCATCGATGAGTTTAGGTGACTTCCGTTTTTTTCCGAATTACCGGAAGTATGCCGAATCATCACTTGTTAAACTGATAAATATTTAATATCTTTAATCGTTTCCCATTTACTTGAATTATTAATACAAAATACTTCTTAAAATTAAGACATATTTCCTCTAGCTTAATTTGTTGTTTCCGTCTTTTTTTTCTCGGTTTTTTTCCTATCTGATGCCTTTTCTTACTTATTTTATTCTATTATACGTTTACATCAGTGATTTTTAGTTACTTACATTTTGCCCGTATGACCGGAAGTATCCTAACTTTTCTATATTTTAACCGATAAATATTGAATATTTCTAATAATTTCTCATCTAGTATAATGATTAATCTAAAATAGTTTGGATAAAGATATATTCACACGTTCTTATTTTAGCCCAGTTACTTATTTATTTATTTACTTATTTATATTATATGTTTATGTTGGTAAGTTTAGGTGAGTTTCATTTTCCCTAATCACCGAAAGTTTATCCACTTATCTATTTTCTATCCGTTTAGTTATTAAATACATCAACTATATCTTGAAAATAATCTGTAGTGTAAAAAGTATTTTTATAAAATATTTCTAGATTTAATTATAAACGCTTATTCCATAATTAATAACATTAATGATCATATTTTGTACTTTCTCCTTTCATTCCATTTTTATTTTTGCCGTTGGAAAACAGCAACTTCCTAGCCGCTTCTGTTCGTCGTCTTATTGTTTATCTATAGATATTACCGTCACATCTTTTTCTTTTATTCTAAAAGAAAAAAAAAGCAAGCTCAATGACGGTGTGTTTAAAGCTTCAAAGCATATGTAGATTTTTGTTTTATTCGAATGATCAGATAAAATCAATCCATTAACATCATTTTTATTTATTTGTTTTCAATTTCGTCAGCTCAACTCTTGAGTTCCAATCTTGGCTTGAGGCCCTCGCTGGTCTAGCCGCACTGAAAAGCTATGATGCAGCGAAACAGTCTGTATGTGGATAACTTTATATATATATATATATATATATATATATATATATATATATATATATATACATGTGTGCGTGTATGCACATTTATGAGTTGATAGAAAATCATGAGCATACAAGTGAGTAAAAAAATAAACAACTAGTAATTAATAAACAAATACATTAGTAACTTAGTATTTCGTACTGTGTGTTTTAGACAATTTTAGAAGCAAGGTAAATCCGAATTTCCTTTTTCGTTTATCATTTCTGTGATGATATTCTATGAGTAATTATCGGAAACCTTTTTACTATTTCAAACCTTAAATTACGTGTAGACATAATTTATGAGAATTTTGAATTTAAATGAATGTTTTTGAATCTGGCAAACAGTTCATATATGTGGGCAGTAGCTGTTTGTTTTTTATTCGCTATAAATTAACAAGGAAGGAAAGTAAATAAGTAAAGAAGATAAACAAATGGTATCTAGTTAAATCATACTCTCCGGTGTGGCTGTGGGTGGGGGTACTTGCTTGTAATCGACAGAGTTTCCGATGTGTAAGCGTTTCTGTTTGGTTCTTCTTCAGTATATAACAAAGAAGGTTAGGAAAGAGATAGAAAAAATGAAGATAGTGTGGATACATTCAACCTGAGATTTAACAAGCATAAACCATAATAAGGGAGAATACCACCCACTCACGAGTTGCACAATATAACAATTTACTATGTAATAGGTGACATAAAATACATATTATTAAACACAAACTTCTATTCTACACTTAACCGTAGAAAACACACAATTGAATGGATTTACAAATTAAATACACACACCACGACTTAACCTCGGATATTTGAGTTTGAGCCCCGATAAATTCTATTGCACCGCCCCTTACCCATGAACATATCCTTAAATTTAGACTTATACATCACACAAACAAAAATCAAGGTACCCATTACAAAAAAAAACTGAATTCTCCAGCACGCGCACCCACACACACACAAACAAACACGGACATCTAAAACCTATCTACGTATAGACAATCGTGTACCTAAGGGAAAACAATCTCACTACCAAACACACAGACAAAACACAGTAATTTGAATTTTACATATAGATCCTCAGAAAATATTGTCGATCACAAAATAACCGTCCACCCATACTAGACTACTAGATTTACCTAGAGAATATTTGTTTGGCTTCTGTTCTATCTTTTGCTTTTTATTCATTTACACTGGAGTAGAAACAAACAGCAAACTCCCACGCAAAAGAAACACCCAACTCACAGCAGACACTAAGATTTAACTGGATGGCATTCGTTTTCTTTCTTTTCTCATTTTTTTTCCTTCTTTGTTTATTTATTATTTGTTATTTTTATCGTATTTAATTGATCTACCTAAACTAGAGGAAAGTGTTAACAAGAAAAAGAAAAAGAAAATATTAGAGATCAAAAAGAGATTCCCTCTCTGCCTTAATGCAATTCTTTCGTTCCTCCTCCTATGAATAAGTTGGAACTATTACGCACTGGTAGAATGCGTCGGTTATTACTGGATGTTCCAGCATAGGTAACTTCGGAGCAAGTTGCATTTTCCTTACTTAGCAAATATGTTTCTTTATTTTATTCCGCATTTTACTAATGCTTGCCTAAACTGAAGTTGATGAGTGAAGGTGTTTATTTATTTATTACTCTTTCTTACCGTATTTAATCAATTTATGTTTTAAATTAATCTTTGTTTTTTGTTCTTTATATGTTTTTAATACATGTTTTTATTTAAACCCTTTCTACCTAGCATCAGATGGAGACCTATTTTCCATTTCGAATTATTTTCCAAATATGATAGAAAAACTTATTCTAATTATAAACTTATAACTCTTGTCTGACTACGCGCGGCGCAAAAATGTCTGGACTAGTACGCAGGCGCGCGGTTACCCCTCATGGTGCGATGGACCCGTAGATCTCTCAGGTCGTCCATCTAAGAGTAGGAAAACTCTCATGTAAAGCACGTGCTACTGACTTCGTTGGCAATGGCATCGAACCACTATGTGGTAGTAGGTGCAATTGATGCCCGTCTCACCCCTTTAATTAATAATTGAATGTTCTACATTCGTGTATATTAAGAGTGAATGTTAAACCACTATTTGTCTCAGTAAGCAACAAATGGTTAAATAAAGCTTATCCTTAAGTTATATTCGGCGTCCATTTTTATTACAGTAGGTCTCCTTAGTCTTACCTAGAGCCGGAGACACGCCCAAAATATTAAGTTTTCAAACGTAAATTGCTTAAGGAGTATTTATTTACTCCTCTCCAGGAGTTAGGCACAAGGCCAGTTTTATCTTACTCCCACAAGTAAGATGTGACCCAAGGTCGGGCCGGGAAAGTGGGATTTAAAAATTGCCTGGGTAGCCCCGTCGGCATTCCCCGGTAGGGGTGCCTCAGGCAGTAAGCAATAAACTCCAAAGAGGAGAGGCGAAGCCTGGGAGGGTGGATCTCCTAGAACTGCACAGGACAGACACATGGACCGGCGTAAATCAAGCCCCGAAGGCCAGGACAATACTAGTCTATGGGGTGCAGTATCCATCGAAACAGATACTACACTTTGATCTTAGCCAAAAGGCCAAGATGAATAGTAGATAGGCTCTGATTATCGTTCGACCGTTACACTCCTTTGTTTTATAACCTAGGCCCAGAAATATTATTACGGTGAGTCCTCAAAGATATCCAGTGCTTGGCATTGTTTCCTGTCTAGGACAATGAATGCAATCCAACAATCTATTTCTTTCTATCAAAGCAACTTAGTAACACATGCATTTTAGTCAGTTTCACGCGACCAGTCTGGACTGTCTGACATACAAGCTGAGAGTAGAGGTTAGACAGCTTGGCTGGCTTCTGTTTCCGACTGATATTGCAGGATCCCCAACTCTTAGGTAGATCTAAGAGTGACTACTCTATAAACAGTTGTATAATATCAGAATAAGGATAGTGCACTGTCGCGTATAGAATGGGCCCTGCACTTATTTCTGGTGGGCTTTCCCGAAACCAAAACTTCATAGATAAAGATTCGGTTAATGGTCTACTTGTGTGAACTTTGTCTTCTGGCACTCATTATATACTCACTTTGTCCAACCCACTCTATCTATTTGTACTATTACAATAACATGAAAAACTGTCAGACAGGACGCACCCCTAAAAATCAATCAAATTACCCCCTCTTTTGAGGCCTTCTTTCACTAATATCTGAGGGCTTAGGACTAACATCGATGATTTTGAATCATTTATGTTAGTAAACTCACTAGATATCCTGACACTAAGCATATGCAAATACTCGGGGTTCATATGCTTTACACATTTCCTTTGACTAGAGAACGTATTTTAAAATTAAATGATTAGGTCTATATGTGTTTTAGACAAACCTTAAAACATAGCTTACTTATACTTTATTTATTTTTGTCTACCCTCCTCAACTATATCTAATATTATTGACACAGAACTATCTTTATATTCAAATACCCTAATACATATATTTGGAGTTTTATGTGTCGGCCACAGGGATTGGCTTGACTTCTAGAGCTATACTGACACAGATGGTAATATCGCTCATAGTTTCTCCATTACTCATTCCTATTACAGACTGTCACTTTCTCGACCGCCTCCAAGATCGGGGGAATCAGCGAGCCTCAATTATGTACCTATTCTTGACAACATTGCCTTAGGTTTGTTTGATGATTGCCCATAGCTCACTTAGGATGCTGATCACACTGTGATAATGGTAAATATCACTCTGAATTTTCGACCTAAGCTGATGACCCATTGCTTAAAACAACCCGATACATCAAACGAGCTGATGTGAAATCAATCAGAGATCAGATCAGATACGCCCTAAGAAATACCATATTTTCTCTTCTTGCTTAGCGGTGTGCAAATGATACAACTGTATGGGTACAGGGAGAGATTGAAACACATACCCCCGCGCGGAAATTATGTAGCAACCCACACTTTACAACATAATTCACTTCAATCTGACCAGCTGCTATTACGCGTAGGCAGAAAGAATTCCGCTAATATAACCGTCATAATCTAATGCAAACATGCAAATTTCATAGAAGTTAGAAATCAATGGAAGAGTGTAATAGCCGTAGCTTATGGTAGACATAGTGAGATGACCAGTAACAGCATTGAGTAACAGAAATTAGAAACTCGTGATCTCTGGAAGATCTATAATATTGTGGTGAATAATGGCAATCAACAATTCCCTCGCTATCAAACCCCCATGAAGTCGCCTGCATTGTATCTAATCAGGCTGAACTGCTTTCTTAACCGTTTGCATTGAACTTTAGGTTAGACTCCACGGATAACACCTTCCCAAACTTTCCACTGCAGACTGAAGCCACCTTTTATGATCTGGTCATCACCTCTTTCCAACTTCATTATATTATCAAAAATCGTGACTCCTCTACAGCGTGTGGACGTGGTCTTATCCCTGCTCTTGTCTTAAAGAGCGGGTCACTGTCCTTTCTAAACTTTACAACAAATACTTTTCCGAATCTTGCTTCCCTGACAGTTGAAAAATTACTTCTTTATTACAAGTGTTAAATCGACCCACAAAATGATCGCCCCATCAATCTCCTCTCGCTTTTCGCTAAGGTTTTTGAATCCTTAATTAATCCAGCGATAGTCCACCATCTAATTAAAGTTAAACTTATTTCTAACCAACAGTATTGATTTAGGCGAACCCGTTCTATTTTTAATATCCTTACAGTCATATCGGAACGCATTTATCATACATTGGATAAAACTAGTTAAGCTATGGCGGTAGTGCTTGATATATCCGATGCTTTTGAAAAGGTTTTGTATGATAGTCGTCTCATGAAAATTAAGTCATACGGTATTACTGGACAAGCATTTGGTATAATCAGATCTTTTCTAGCCGAGAGAAAGATTCAAGTTGTCCTTGAGGGTTGTACACACAAACAACAAGGAATTCATGCCCGGATTGTTATTATTTCTGATTTTATAAACGTCCTCCCTAATGAGATTTTGTCCAGGATTTACTTGCTGATGACACCACGAACTTTACCTGACACGTAGGAATAACGGTGATACGCATACTAAAGGCAATAACTGAATCTTTAGATAATCACCTCAAGTCTGTTGTGAAATGGAAACATAAGTGTATGGTTACATTTAATGCTAATAAGACAAAGATCCTGTCCTTCAACAATTATAAGAAACCTTTTCAACAACCGATCGCAAAGACTAATACCACCCTAGCTCAGAGTTCATTATTTCAAGTACCAGAAAAAACATTCACTGATAAGATGTATTGGAACAAATACATATAAAAGATTGGCAAAACTGCTGCAAGGAAGGCGGTCACCCTCTACCAAAGTCGAAAAGTCCTCATACGTTCTAGTATCCTATATATCTACAAAGCGGAATTAGGGTTAGGGTTAGGACCCCAAAACCGTCTATAATATAATAAACCAATCACAATCAAACATGCTCAAACGTCTGTGCATAGTCATAATGTTGTATTACAAGTACTTGTTGTTTTACAAGTACGTTAATGGAATGTGTTCCAACAAATGTGCTTCAAATGATTTCATGATTTCATATTTAACAAGAAAGGAATACACTATTTCTTTTCTCAAAAGAAATAAAAAGTACAACCGCCGAAATTATAAACATTATTTTTACTGTTGACTAAAGTTCTAACCGTAAAAATACGGTATCGTGAAAAACTTGCTAAAAACGTGACAAGAAGATTTTAGACCTTTTTTCTCTATTTTGCAACTAATATTATGTTAGGGCGTACTATTAAAAAAAAACTTCCCATACAGTATTTTATAAATGAACATCTAAACATGGAAGAGTTTAAATCAACTATGGAGAACTTTTTAAACACCAACAACTACAAAAACGGAACAACTAAAAATCGAAGAAAGATTCCGAAAACTTCAACTAGACCAACAAAAATAAATCGAAGAAAGATAGGAAAAGTTTCAAGATGTATAACTACAAAGAATGTAAAATAGAGGTAAAAATATTAGGCAGAATAAACAAAGTTCGCCTACTGCTCTTAAAATTAAAGATCACTGAACTTACTAAATTCCTTGACTATATTTTCTTGTGGAAATCCAGCGACTTAACCTTTTCTAAAACAGTTAAAATTTAACAGAATTTGTTAGCCCTAAAACTTCTTTTTTTCTACAAAATGTGGAGGTGCATGAACTTAATCAGAACAAAAAAGTGAAGATTACTCGCGTTTAGCGTCAATCTTGAATAAACACTGTGGCGATTTAAAAATAGATGTATTTAGCGCGGAGAACTTTTTATACCTAACATTCATGCAATGACTTGTATCAGGCAAAAACTCAGAAATCAGACGTAGAGTCCTAAACATGTAAGAAATTTAGCCAAATGTAACATTATAAAAATTAGCCGAAAAAAATAGCTAAAGATTTGTAAGTGTTAAACAAAATTCTAAAGATATTAAATAGTCGGCCATTGTTCACATAAAAAAATATACGTCAGAGATCACATTTTAACTCTCCTTCAAAAACACGTCAAACAAACAAGAGAAATTATTTACACGCTCTTACAGAAACCAGCTAGTCCAATAAAGAACAGAAAAATACCACCTAACCCCTGTTTCCGTTGTGGATCCTTTGATTTGGGTATGTATTGCTCACATCGTTTTAAAACCAATCTAACTTGAAATAAAGTAAAACACAATGAACCAAATAAAGGAAATTAAAGTCGAGTCTAGTCAACAAAAATAAACGAACAGGTCGACATGTATGTACAAGTAAAAATCCTGAATAAAAATGTCAAGTTACAACTAGACTTTGGTTAAAACGTGTTGATAATCAACCTGCATACCTGAAAATGGTTGGATGAACCAGCCATGCTAAACACTAACAAAACGGTGACTGGTGAAAAAATTAAATTCGAGGGTGTAGCTATTACCAACGTTATTTTAGACTTAACTACCAAAAAATTGAGGTGTTCGTATTAACAAGCACTAACATTTTTTGGAACATACTGGGTGTAACAGTTTAATCTATGAGATTTATCAATCAACACATTTTACCAGAAAATATAAAATCTGACGACCGACTCAGAAAAAAAAGAGAATTGAAAAAAAAAAAGAAATTCCTGATTTTTTTTTCTGGCGGTGCAGGTCGATGCAAAAAGATGTCAGCAACATCTGAACTGAAAGAAAACATTCTTTTCCCAGAAGTCCGGAAGTTGGCAAAAATAAAGTCCTATCCAGATATACCAAAAAAAAATCCGAACCAACGATAAACAGCGAAAAATACCGAGTATGCGAAAAAAAACCTACAGAAAATTTAAAAAAACTAAAAGAGTATCTACGTTAATCAATATGAGAAACTTGTTTCTTGCAATAAAAACAATTGTCAAACACCCAACGACAAAAAACAGCACTCCCTATAGACACGTGATGGATACCATATGCGATATGTTCGACATACATATATCGCAAGCAGCCCCAAAACAGTGTTAATCAAAAAAGGAAAATTTACTGAGAGTCCAGCGGAAGTAATGTTTTGGAGTGGGGTGTTATGGTATCTACTGATACGGACTTATTCACTATTCCGCGTCACTATGAATACCGGGAGAACATGCCTCTCGGTTTTTCAACCACCCTGGTTTTATACTGGCAATCAGATAGACGTTAAACACCTCTCATTATACTTTCTTCAATATACATTGTTTCACTTAATCCTTGGTACGTGTTTTATTTCCGGACTCCTTAGAAGTCCACAATATATATATATATATATATATATATATATATATATATATATATGTATATATATATATATATATAATGTATGTTTGTGTAATTGTTTTTATTGGTGTTTTAATCATTCGTTACTTTTGCTTCCTACTACATTTTTGTTTGGTTGACTCCCTGAGTTATTAAATTGCAGAAAAATGCATTATTAGTCGCCATTTACTTTATAAAGTGTATTGTTCGTTAATATATATATTTTTATTAAGTTTATACTTACATAAAAGTAATCTATTGACACGTGTTTCCTGATCACAGCCGTCATCAGCATGGCTTACTTAGACAAAGATCGAAACATATATATATATATATATATATATATATATATATATATATACACATACATACATGCATATATATATATATATATATATATATATATATATATAGATGGTTATCTTTTACACTAATTAAAAGATCATTATGTATTTTGGAATATATATTCTCGATAACAAGGTGAGTTACATGCACACATTATTTTTTGTAAACTTAACTAATTAGAGAATGCGCCAACCGTAAACTAATCCCCCCTCAAATAAGTATTTATCTCCTAAACTGATGAAATAATTATTGTTAATTTTGGCATATATATTCTTGAAAATACAGTAGATATAGAAAAATGAGAATGTTCGTGTATTTGAAAATGTGAACATTTAGGGGATGCATACAGATCAACTTGTTATTTCTTTAATGTTGAATTTGTTATGAACGTATAATTATGCATTTTGGAATATATACCCTCGGCTACAGAATGATATAATGTGTGTGCTAAAATCTAAAACTATTGAACTGATTATTATTAATCATGGAATTGCAGACATGCTGAGTTACGTGGACACATTGTTTATTCTTTTTGGTAAAATTACCATTTAGGGGGTGCCACAATACCATACCCTACTCTCCAAAACAAGGGAAAACTTAGCATTAACAACTAATGCCTTATTTATTGCTAATACTCGTCATGGGACAAGTACTTTTCTAGTATAATATATATATATATATATATATATATATATATATATATATATATATATTCATTTGTTTTGTAAATATTATTTTCATTTTAATTATTTTTGATTTTGAAATGTATGTCTATTTTAATTTGTATTTTTGATAAATATTATTTTTTAAATTTTTACTTACACATATATATATATATATATATATATATATATATATATATATATATATATATATATATATATATAATTATCTGTTTATGTTCAAAAGAAACATATACATCTATATACGCTATCAAAAATCAAACATGTAAAACGATATATTAGAATATGCATACACTTATATATATATATATATATATATATATATATATATATATATATATATATATTTATATATATATATGTATATATATATATATATATATATATATATATATATATATATATATATATATATATATATATATATATATATTAGGGGCGTGCAAGTATAAACATATATTTTCTATTTTATTTTTTGTACCAGTACAAAGACGGATATAAACCGACGTACGAACTAACGAACTCGGGACAAGAATCGCGCACTCCTAGCCAGCCCTTGTCAACTAACTGTGACACGCGAACACGACCAAACACAAAAGACCTGGCGAGCTGTCTCCTCGACTGTCGCGTAGATTATTTTTGAAATGTCGAAATAACACGCAGTTAAATAGGAACTTCGGAACTGCTGACAACTGACGCGGACAAACTCAGCAACAAGCCCACCATCATACGCCCGCTCTATCACCATGCACTGATGAGCCATCACTTTTCGAACAGATCGATTGTCAATTGCATTGGTTAGTATGGATCTTTTTCATGCGCTGACCCACCTGGGCATTCGGCTACCTACCATTTTCTATAGAAAGGCCCTCTTGATAGCAACGTATGAATAAAGTGACGTGGGATTTTTCAAACAACTTTTCAACGAAAAATTTCTTTGGATATATGTCCGTATTTTTGTCAAACACTCGTATCCTACTTAAAATGACGGTGACTAACCTACCCCACCCCTACATATCTGCACAACTATCTCAACGTTCTTTTCATCAAGTTTACATTTTCAGAAACTTAGTCTTTTGAATGCGTTAATGTGAGTTCTTGCAGTATTTTTTGCAACCCAGTTAAGAAGTGTTACTATTATTTAAAATCATTTTGCACTATCTAGATGGATCAGAGACTCATTTTGTAGTCAAAACGATGTTGACTAAATCAATAAACCCTACAGATGTGCACAACTTTATCGAACTTGTAATAAACATAATAAATGGATCCACCGTATTTGAGGGCGACCCGAAGGCCCGATTTTTATTGGCTACTACACAGAGATGTAGGAGAAGCCGCCACACTTTTCACAGAATAACGCTACTTACTTTAAATTCTCACTTTATAATATCGAGTCAAGAAGCATAAAATACCCGTTTCAGGGTCTTTGTTTTGATTCGATTGGAGATTGAATCCTGGCCTCCGGTTTATCAGTGAACATTCTAACCATTATTGAAATGGCAATATTGAATCACCAGTTAGAAGTTAACATTTCCAAAATCGTACTCTTTCTTGATTGAATTGAAGTCCTGGTAATAAGTTGCGACTCCAGTTCATGATTTTACTTACCTCTAGAATAAACTGACCCTACGAGCAAAACATTCAGCTACAGCGAAGGGCCTGCTATCATGTGCAAGAAAAGATCATTAGTATGGCAACAACTTTAAACGCGAATTGACTCATTCAACTCACAACTGTTTTCTAGTTAAAGAAAAATAGATGAAAAATTGTTTTTGTGGTATCAGTCTACAAGAGTTCTGGGAAGAGAACCGACCCTCAGAACTACCGCCCAATCAGTCTACTGCCGATCTTTGCCAAAATCCTTGATTCCTTAATCAATCTAGCGATAGTACGGCACTTAGTTAATGCTAAACTTCTATCTGACCGCCAGTATGGATTTAGACAAGCACTATCTACTGCAGACATCCTAACGGTCATCTCTGAACGCATGTATATCATACACTCGACAAGGCAGGTGGAGCTAGGACAGTAGCGCTTAATATATCCAAGGCCTTTGAAAGGTATGGCATAAAGGGCTTCTCCTGAAAATACGCTCATACGGTATTACTGGGCAACTACTTAATATAATGAGATCCTTCCTAAACAAAAGGAACATCCAGGTTGTCCTCGATTGCCGTTCATCTAAGCAACATGTCATAAATGCAGGTGTACCCCAGGGATCTATCCTTGGACCTTTGTTGTTCCTGATCTATATAAACGATTTCCTTGATGACATAGAGTCTGAGATTTGTTTATTTGCTGACGACACCACGCTTTACCCTCGCCATGTTGGCAAAACAGACGCGATCATATCCGAGGCAATGACTAAATCTTTAGAATATGACCTCCAAGCTGTAGTGGATTGGGGTCATAAATGGTTGGTAACTTTTAATGCCGCCAAGACAAAGTTCCTTTCCTTCAATAACTACAATAAGCCTCTCCAACCACCGATTGTCATGGCAAATAACATCCTATCTGAAAGTTTATCATTCAAACTCCTCGGCCTAACCTTCACAGGTGACATAAATTGAAACACATACATTGAAGACATTGCCAAGGCTGCTGCAAAGAAGGTTGGCTCTCTTTACCGTGCTAGTAAACTCCTCACATCTGACATCATCCTGTATCTCTACAAAACCACCATCCGCCCATGCATGGAGTAGTGTTGCCACATCTGGGCTGGTGCATCATCTACTAGTCTCTCCCTTCTTGACAAGGTCCAAGAAAGAGTCGCCAACCTAATATGTCCATCACTGTCAACCAAGCTTCAGCCGCAATGTAGCATCTTTATCTTTGTTTTACAAATACGTCAATGGATTATGCTCCGGTGAATTGGCTACTCTGGTGCCCCTCGACGTAAATTCACTAGACTAACTCGACCATCCACTAAATCTCATTCATTTATCGTGGAGGCCACAAGATGCCGGAGAGCCTTCTACTCAAATAGCTTCTTTCCTCGTGCTGCTGGCCTCTGGAACTCCCTCCATACCCCCTGTTTCCCCGACAGCACTGACATGCAGAAATTTAAAAGTAATGTAAACAGACATCTCGCTGCGCAGATCCCAATTTAGGCTGACCCCCAACCTTCTCCCCTTTTGTTTTTTCTAAGTAGCCCTTTACGTCTACAGTGGCGGCCTGCCTTGTTTGGGGTGAACCATGTTAAAAGAAAAATTGTTTTCGAATATTAAAATAGTTTCTCACGCTATTCATAATGTTTAGTATTTTATTATCGCTCATGTTTGGCTTCATGTTTATAAGCATGATGTAAGTAAAGGTAATGTTTTAAGCTCTATTTATGAGAAAGTACAGAGGAGGTAACCTGATCAATCATTGAGCTGAACATAATAGTGAGAGACATTGAGAGGTATTGAATGATATAAGGACATGTTGGTTCGTATACACAGACAAGGTCGTTTTTTTTCACGTGGAAACCATCCAGCTCCCCAGAAAAGTGAACATTTAATTTGAATGAAAATAAAAATTGCTTCAGTCTAACTGAATGAGGACAGATGAGACTAAGTGTAGCATCAGAACAGATACTACACTTTACTCCTGGCCAATTCTATTTTTATATTTTCATTATTGTAATCAATGTTTCTCTTTTATTAGTGTCGCTCTATTCTTCTATTTTTTTCCTTTTTAACAGGGAAACAACAGGCTTGCATGCAACAACATAACTTAAGTTATGTGCCACCCTACCCGTGCACATTATACGGAATCAATTCCCATGCCAAGCCGAACAGGTTCAAATAAATAGCCCTTTTATCTGTATTTTTATACATGTTGTTACAAGTTGGTCAAAGATACAGGTGACACGGAGCCAAGCACATGCTATCTAAGAAATACGTCTAACGGGGCGCATCTCCACCAGTCCCTGGCAAATATGTCTAACTCCTAGCCTGCTTGTGTTGCATAGATATGTTTACGGAGGAACTGATACTACTGATGAAGAAGGAATAAAAGCAGGTTACGTGGTGCCTGAAAAATAATGCTTTTGGAAGAGGAGTCGCATTAGTCTAGGAAGACGACTTATCTAAAAGATGAAAAAGTCTTACCTCAAACTTCAGCTGCCTTGCGGTGATATCAGCTCATAGAAACGCTAAGAAGTCCACCTAGTAGAAAAATCAAAAGTCCCTAAGATATTCAGAGAGTTTATGAAGCAACGTTCAACGACGACACTGTAACTATGTTGTCTTTCCAATGGACCATTCTAGAGACGCCCAGAAGAGACTATCAGTTGCATTGGCTAAAGCTTACAATACATACCTACTTTTTAATGGAAGTCGCCCCTAAACAAGACATGGAGTCACTTAATGGTGCAGCTAAAAGAACGAAAGATGATTAAAGGAAGAGGAAGGTAGAATCATTTAAATACAAGCTATTTTTTTAACTGACGATAATAAATTTAAAGTCGAAATATATAGCACGGCAATGACGAACCAAGTCATCCACGCCGGAAATCCTCAAGGTACACACATCCATGCGTAACATTCTCTTGGGGATATCCCGACAATTACTGAGTACTGGGTAGAAGCCTCTTAAAGCGCCACCACTGAATTCGGTCTCCTGAATAAACACTCGAGAATGTGCCGACCAGAAAAGCACTATGACCTTGCCATCATGCAAGGATCATTTACTCCCTTCATTATCTGTCAGTTATCAGAATAAGCAAGTCTGAAAGGGACCCAACTACCAGCGTTCAACCACTCACCTCCAAACTAACATGCCTAAAGACAAGCCCCTCAAAACCCCCAAAAAGAAGGAAGTGGTTACAAGCAAAATCAAAGCTACACATAAACTGGTTGAGTGACTGACCAGAAACCGTTTATTTTTTGTTATCGTGACACTACACCAGAACAAAATATATGAATTTATGAATTTACCAAGGCTTTGCGCTCAGATCGAACTTCTATAGTCTTCAGAGAAAAATATGTGGAATACTTATATATAAACTACTTCATACTAGCTATTTGTTTGTACCATATCTGTATATGTCAATTTCATCTTTACCTAGCTTCACCCGCTTTAAACTAATACGAAGAGAACAATGTGAAGTGTCATTGAAATAATAGGTTACTTATTTACGATGATGTGTTCATGTAATTGTTTTCATTGATAAACAAATATAAGAAATTATGTTTGTAAGTAAAAATAATTCGCTTTGAACTAATGCAGAATATTCTTATATGCACTTATTGTCACTTAGTGTAACAAGCTATTTATGCAATGTGTTTTTCTGTTATGAGGTAACGTTACTTTTTTCATTCATAAAAAACGTATCCAGTTAAAATATTCTAATATTCTTTTGACTTACATGAGATTTGAGCTCACGTTTTGAAATAGTAAAACTATTCCTTTAGTAAGGAAATTTTCTAAAGGAAAACCATGTTTGTATTTGCGTTGAAAAAGACAAACAAAAAAAACATTTTGATAGTATGGTTAAGTGATAAATAAAGACAGGTAACTCTTTGAATTCACCAACAGAGATTATGAAGCATGATTAATCTACACAGGGTTATCTGCACTTGATTAGACCTGAAAATAATATCAAACACCATTAAAAATTAAGGACGATACCGAATAGGCTAAGTGACATCCTGATTAATAAAAAATCCCTCTAATTGTAAAATTGTTACATATATCTTTGTATATTGTTGAACTCCATAGAATCGTTTTCATCCATGTTGTTCTTCATATGTGTGTCTCACCACTAACTTCACAACAATTATATAGATACATTTAAATTTGATAATAAATTTCGAATTCATACATGTTAACAAATAAGACTGATATCATGAAAATATTCTTTATCTATTAACCACTATAGGTGCTCGGAACAAAATACATATGCGTCATTTCTTATACCTCATGTTCTATTTTTATGGTAGGAAACATTTTCCCTCGTCTTTGCCAGAATATAATTCTTATATCTCTTTCCTTTACATAAATTTGACTGGTGGGCTACTTGTTCACACGCCTACCCAATATATACATATATACAGAAACACACACACATATACATATATAAACATATATATATATATATATATATATATATATATTACGTATCTTTGTCGTTTAGTTGTATTCTAACCACCGCCATGAACACCATTATTATTTATTTACTGATCTATTCGTTAGTTTATTTTTTCTCCATATATAAATATATATATATATATATATATATATATATATATATATATATATATATATATATATGGTGTGGTGGAGTTATCCACAGGTCTGCGTGATGCGTCTAGTACAACAGTGGAGCGTACTTGTAGTTGCATGTGCTTCCTACTCTTACTCTTTGCTTAGCCGCCAGATAGCCCACTAGCTGAGCGAAAAGAGAGCCGAGTGAGTAAGTCTCCCCTGCTGGTATATAGCCTATCCCCAGACAAGACTCTAGTGTGACCTCCTCGTGGTACACTATGGTAACTGGGCGCCTTGCGGCCCCAGGCTAATAGACTAGAGATCTCGGAGTAGGTTAGAACCCCAGAGGTGCAGTGTGCAGGGCCTGCTGGCATGCAGATATGTCTCGGCGCACACCAATCTAACCCCTTGCCACTGGGTAGTGGTCTGTATCTATATATGTATAGACATATATATATGGTGCCGGGTTATGAAAATTCCCAGGATAGTGTCTGGGGGCGCGTTAATACCACTGGGCAAGATACCTCCCTTAGTCTTTGTTAAGACAGGTATCTAGGAGATGGAAAACTCTGATGTTAAACCTGAGGTCTTTTCTTGCTTAATCTGTGGCGATTTTTCTGCACCGACTTGGGTTTATGAAAAGGTCCAAAAAACACAGGCTTTCACGACTATAAACAAATCTTTTGTGTGGGTTTCTTGACAACTTAAGTTTATACCAAAGTCCTGCACACAAAAAAAAAGTCCACAGGCGATAGGGTAAGGCGACGGGAACAGGTAAAGGATATTACTGGAAGTTTTTAGCTCGATCTCTACACTTTGGCGACCGGTGGGTAATGGCCGTTCTGCCCAAACATTTGAGCAATTGTGCAGTCCGTGTCCTCTATCGGTGACAAAGCAGCCCTGTTTAGGGATAGCACTGCTTTCCCTATGCTGGGGAGGGGGCGATAAAAGGAGCTCAAAACATGTGCTTGCTCATCATTACCCTTGGCAGCCAACTGCAGCTGTCTGGGTATCCAACATGCAGTCCCAATAACAGAAGAAGTAAAAACTTTCATTTTGGATCTTGGAATGTCCGTACTCTACTTGACAATGATACTCAGCCAGAACGTAGGACGGCTCTTGTCGCACTTGAGCTTAAAAGGTTTGACATCGATATTGCCGCCCTTAGTGAAACTCGCCTGGCTGGAAATTCACAACTGACAGAAGAAAAGGGTGGTTATACCTTTTTCTGGAGTGGCAAAGGCCCAGAGGAGCCTCGACATTCTGGAGTAGGATTTGCTATCAAGTCCAATCTTGCAGAGTCATTGCCGACCCTTCCAAAGGGGTTTTCGGGTCGCTTGATGACATTAACCCTTAATCTTGAATGTGATACCCGTGCTATTTTAATTAGTTGTTATGCTCCCACGTTGAACAGACCAGAGCAGTAGAAAAATGATTTTTACCAGCAACTAAGAGAAATTATCACTAATGTTCGACACAAGGACAAACTTATTCTTTTGAGTGATTTAATGCACGTGTGGGTGTGGATAGTACATCATGGCATGGTGTTCTGGGTCATCATGGCGTTGGTCGTATGAATGGGAATGGTCTTCGTTTGTTGTCTCTTTGTGGAGAGCTTAATCTGTATTCCAGCAGAAAAACTCCTACAAGACTACATGGATGCACCATCGTTCTAGGTATTGGCATTTGATTGACTACATCATCCCCAGGAGACGTGACCTTGAAGACTTTCCTATCACTCGTTCGTTCCATACAAGTTGCTATCTTTCAGATCATGCCTTTCTTCGAGGTAAAACGTCTTTTCGTTTACAGCACAGACGAGTGAAACGCTCCTCTGTCCCTAAACAGATACACATTCTACCATTAAAGAATACCGTTCAGCGAGCAGCACTGTCGGCCCGTCTTGATCGCTCATTGGATTCTATTGAGATAGCCGATGATATCGAATCTTCCTGGAAATCCTTGCGGGACGTAATTCACACATCTGCATTGGAGGTTTTGGGGTTACCTGTCCGTAAACATCAGGACTGGTTCGATGACCAGAATGTTGAGGCCCAGGAGTTGATCAATGAAATGCATAAGGCTCATGAAACCTGGATTGATGATAAGAACTCAACACTAAAGAAGAAATTATACAAGGAATGCAAAAGTAAAGTCCAGAAAGCATCACGGCAGATGAAAGAGGCATGGTGGTCTTCACATGCAAAATTAATGCAAGAAGCATTTGACAGAAAAGACTTGAAAGTTTTTTATGAAGGTATTAAGAAAGTTTTTGGACCACACGAATCTGGCGTTTCTCCTGTATCTGCAAATGATGGCATGCTGATAAATGATAGAGCGGATATATTGAATCGCTGGAAAGAGCACTTCGAAGCGGTCTTAAACAATACTTCCACAACTGATGAAGAAATACTTTCATCTATCACTAAACAACCTGAGATTCCTGAACTCTCCTTCCTTCCATCAATACATGAAGTTTTCGTTGCGATTAGGCAAATGTCGTCAGGCAAAAGGTCAGGGAAAGACACCTTACGTCCTGAGGTGTTTAAGTACGGTGGCCAGACACTAGTGAAGAAGCTGCACAGTCTCTTTGTGAAGATATGGCAAGGTGGAAATGTCCCTCAGGATTTCAAAGATGCATTAATTCAACACTTGTATAAGAATAAAGGCAATAGAAACATCTGTGACAACCATCGAGGCATCTCACTTTTGTCAATTGCAAGGAAGGTCTTGGCAAGGCTTATTCTCAACAGAATAATTAAACACCTTGTTGATGATATCTATCCCGAATCTCAGTGCGGTTTCCGTGCTCGTCCGGGTACTGTCGATATGATCTTTTCCCTCCGCCAGGTTGCCGAGAAAGTTCGGGAAAAGAACGAGGAGTTGTATATGGTTTTCATTGACCTTACAAAGGCCTTTGACACAGTAAACCGCGAAGCCCTCTGGAAAGTGTTGGACAAGCTGGGAATACCTGACAACATGCTGAATGTAATTATTTCTTTCCATGATGGAATGAAGGCATCGGTTGTTTCAAATGGAGAGTCTTCAGAACCTTTCAATGTGACAAATGGTACCAAACAGGGTTGCGTAATGGCACATGTGCTATTTGCTTTGTTCTTTTCAGTTATGCTGAGATATGCTTTCGCTGATATAGATACTGGGGTGAAGTTTAAATTTAGAACAAGTGGTGGTCTCTTCAACCAGCAACGTTTCAAAGCTAAGACCCTTCTTCGACAAACTGTCATCAGGGATCTTTTGTTTGCAGATGACGCTGCACTTTGTGCAACATCTCGGGAGGAAGCGCAACTGCTTGTGGACAGGTTTTCGGCTGCTTGCAAGGCTTTTGGTCTGACAATCAGCATCAAGAAAACAGAAGTGATTCACCAACCTCGCCACATGCCTAAACAAGTTCAGGGTGTGAAGCAACGGCCACCAGTTAAGCAACGACCACCAGTACACTGTTTTCCAGATATTCCAATCCAAGTGGACGGTAAAGATCTGAAATATGTGAAAATCTTCACTAATCTTGGGAGTAAGATAAATTGGAGTGCCTCCCTTGATGACGAAATCTTTAACCGAATTGCGAAAGCAACCACTGCCTTTGGAAAACTACGTCATCGGTTATGGAAGGACAGGGGGATAAGTTTGAGAACAAAGGTACTTGTGTATAGAGCAGTTGTGCTAACATCACTGCTTTATTGATCGGAATCATGGACAGTCTATCGCAGCCACATTCAGAAGCTTGATGTCTTTCACAAAAATTGCCTTAGAACGATTTGTGGTGTTACCCTAAGAAATCGGATGTCTAATGCGGACCTATTTACATGCTGCGGTATTGGCGGAATTGAAAGCTGTTTGATGCAATCACAACTGCGTTAGGCAGGACATGTCTTACGTATGGAAGATGATAGAATACCAAAGCAACTGATGTACGGCGAGCTCAACAGTAGAAGGCGAAATGTGGGTCGACCGCTGCTTCGCTTTAAGGACAAGTTGAAGATGAATTTGACATCTATCAATATTGCTTATCGTGATTTTGAACAGCTTGCTTCTCGGCGGAAGGAATGGCGATCTGACTGCCAGAGGGGCATCAGGCGGTTCTCTGTAACTGCTATTGATCAACAGCGCGAAGACGCGAAAGAACAAAAACATCTACAAGTATCCCAGCCGATTTTTCTCAAGATCTTCCTTTTTGCATCCATTGTGGGCTGGTTTGCAAATCTCTCGCAGGACTCAAATGCCATTGACGATTGAGTAAATGTAAGCATGCTACATCCATCGTAGACTAAACAAATTTTGAGTTGTCAAGACCTCATACGTCGAAATCGACGGGAGAGTCCATGATATATATATATATATATATATATATATATATATATATATATATATATATATAGGCACTTAAGCTTTATTTTTTATTTATTTTTTAATGCAACTTCGATTCCTATATAATTTTATTGCTAGCTACCATATTGCAGAATGGTTCTTGGATATAGTGTTTAGATAGTATTATTATTATTTTTATATATATTTTTTTATTATTGTTATAATTAATGTTATTTGATATGCAAATTACTATATCATACGGTAGTCTGAAGGGTAATATATTATTATTATTATTATTTTATCATTATTATTATTTTTTATATTTTTTTTCATGTATATATTAGTGATATTTTAAGCTGAATTATTTCGACACTTGATTATTGGGGAAATGGTCGTATAATCAGTACCATTGGAGAGCCATGAATAATATAACTGTCCTGTTTTTAAATCTCCGAAACAGTTACATGGTAAACAGCTGATGATCCCCGTGTTTATATTAGACGCTTAAGTCTCCTGTTTTTGTTTCACTCTTAGATAATTAACCCCACTTTTTTTATTTTTTTATTTATTTTTTATTTTTTTATTTTACTTATATTTTTTCATTTATTAATTTTCCAACGAATGTTAAGTCTGCAATATCTTGGATTTAGTTAGTTTGTCTGGGAATTTAAACTGTATTTTACCATTTTTTTTTTAATGACTCAAAGCTTCTTTAGACTATATATATATATATATATATATATATATATATATATATATATATATATATCTTTGTAAGTTCAGTAAGAGAGATCCCCCACACAGAGTTCTCTATTATTACATTAAGATTATATAAATATTTCTTATATTAATTCGACTTACGCAAATGCAATTGCTTTCAATCGACTACAACTTTTTGTCGTGGCCGAGAAATAATAATAATAAAAAAATTCGTCCAATAGGAACCGGAAATCAGAAACAGAGCCACACTTCTGATTACCGGTGTTTATTTATTTTATACATATTGTACGAATTTAATTTTCATTACTATTTCTCGGTTCCGATGAAGTGTTGAAACGCAATTGCATAAACCAAAATTAATATTTATATAATAAATAGTTATAAAGATCTACCTCGAATTGAGCAGTTTTGAAATAAATATTGCTTATAAGTACATGTATTAAATACATTTAGACTTTATATATATATATATATATATATATATATATATATATATATATATATATATATATATATATATATGCGCGTAATCGCTTCCAAAAATGCATAAACCGTGGCATGGATTAATGAACATAGAGTGAGATGAGGCAAGCTAAATACATACTGTTGAACTACTAGAATACATAGATAGCTATGAGAGAGACGGGTGACTTGTTCAGTGAATTATATTACGATAAATTAGAACAATTAACACAATTTTCAAACATAACTCCATTTCGAATACATTTAAGCATTAAAAAGTTGGTGACATGACTATTATTCCTTCTTCTTTTTGCTGAAGTCCATTCTTCCTGGATTTCACCGACCGGATTGGATCACAAAAAAACTTTCTGCCTGATGAGACCTCAGCTCTTGATAGCTGTCGATCGATAACATCGACATGCCAGTGTAGCGGACTGTGTACATTTTTAAATTAAAAGCATTCACTATATATATATATATATATATATATATATATATATATATATATATATATATATATATATATATATACTAAAGCTGGGGGTATACATCTTTTTTGCTATAGCTTTTAACCTATATTTTTTAATTCCACAAATATCATGCTAAAGCATTTCTTAGTTTTGGGATTTAGTTATGTTTAAAACAATCAATTTTAATTGCCCTGAGTGGTAAATTTGAAATTTCTTCACTAAGTCACCTATTGTTTACTAACTATCTATCTGTCACTTTCTTCCTCTCTCATTGTATGTCGTTTACCCTCGGTTTTTTATTATTCAATCACTCTCGCTATTGGAATTATCTTTCTTTCTGTAAAAACAAGACGTCATCACATCAGAGTGGTTATACTATTGAACCCGTAGCTGTGGGGAAAAGAAAGAGACAAAAATAAATGAAAGCAAGCGAGAAATGAAGAAACACATTTAATGAAATAAGAAATGAAGGGAGAAAAGAAGGACAACAAAATGATTAAAAGCAAGCAAAGAAAGAAAATTAGAAATAAAGAAATATTAAATTCATTGTAAACAATACGGAATGACGTAGAGAATTTAATTATACAAGAATGAAAGAAGAAAAGAAAGAAATCAATATTAAAATTCATTGGAAAAAAGGATAAAGGAAAGAAAAGGAGAAATGAGGAAAAAATGTAATGAAACAATAAACGAAGACAGAAAAAAAGAAATGAATAAAGAAGAAAATGAAGTAAAAATAAAAATTAAAAGAAAAAAATTGTAAAGAAAAAAAATAAAGAAATAATTAAACAAAAAAAAGAAATCGAGGAAACAAAAAATGATTAAAAGAAAAAAAAGAATAATATATAATGGGATAAAAACAATATTGTTAATGTTACAAAAAAAGAATAATATATAATGGGATAAAAACAATATTGTTAATGTTACAAAAAAAAAAGAATAATATATAATGGGATAAAAACAATATTGTAAATGTTACAAAAAAATAATAATATATAATGTTATACAAACAATATTGTTAATGTTACAAAAAAAATGAATAATATATAATGGGATGAAAACAATATTGTTAATGTTACAAAAAAAGAATAATATATAATGGGATAAAAACAATATTGTTAATGTTACAAAAAAAGAATAATATATAATGGGATAAAAACAATATTGTTAATGTTACAAAAAAAAGAATAATATATAATGGGATAAAAACAATATTGTTAATGTTACAAAAAAAGAATAATATATAATGGGATTAAAACAATATTGTTAATGTTACAAAAAAAGAATAATATATAATGGGATAAAAACAATATTGTTAATGTTACAAAAAAAGAATAATATATAATGGGATAAAAACAATATTGTTAATGTTACAAAAAAAAGAATAATATATAATGGGATAAAAACAATATTGTTAATGTTACAAAAAAAGAATACTATATAATGGGATAAAAACAATATTGTTAATGTTACAATAATAGAATAATATATAATGGGATGAAAACAATATTGTTAATGTTACAAAAAAAGAATAATATATAATGGGATAAAAACAATATTGTTAATGTTACAAAAAAAGAATAATATATAATGGGATAAAACAATATTGTTAATGTTACAAAAAAGAATAATATATTATGGGATGAAAACAATATTGTTAATGTTACAAAAAAAAGAATAATATATAATGGGATAAAAACAATATTGTTAATGTTACAAAAAAAGAATAATATATAATGGGATAAAAACAATATTGTTAATGTTACAAAAAAAAGAATAATATATTATGGGATAAAAACAATATTGTTAATGTTACAAAAAGAAGAATAATATATAATGGGATAAAAACAATATTGTTAATGTGACAAAAAAAAGAATAACATATAATGGGATAAACTAATATTGTTTATGTTACAAAAAAAGAATTATATATAATCGGATAAAAACAATATTGTTAATGTTACAAAAAAAAGAATAATATATAATGGGATAACAACAATATTGTTAATGTTACAAAAAAAGAAGACAATATTGCAAATAAGTAAGTTTCAAAACCAGGGTTCTTTCTTGGTTGGACAGGGTGCAAAAATAATGTAGCCTAATCGATCTCGCACTGTTTATCAAGTTGCAGTCGCTGTCGCATCATCACAGTGTTGCATAACTGCTTTTTTTACAAGTGTTTCCACGAAATGCTCTCCGACGAACTTACTGTACTGTGCCCCATTTCAAAGAAAATTAAGCCTATACATCTTATCAGTAAATATTCGAACAATGTAATGCACAGGTCTTCAAATGCAACATGTGGAAATTTAAATGTAATCTTTACAAACAATATGTTGCAAATCTCTTCACTAAAGAGGCACCTCATAAATCTGACTTCTTATCACAATTGCCCCTTTGAGCTGAGGGGTAATATGGCTTGACCGTGTTAAACAAAAGTAAATAAATAAACAAAAAGATAAATAAATAAAAAAGAACGAAGTAAATGACGTAAACCAAACAATTAGAAATAGAGAAAGAAAGAAAAATGGACAAACGTTAAAGATTATATTCAACATGATAAAACGAATTAGAAAATGATGAATTGAATCGGGGAAAGAAAGATGGAAGCAAATGAAAACATTAGAAGAAAGAACACCCATAAGGCAAAAGAAACAAAAAGAAGATTTAAAAAAAGAATATGAATAAAAATAGGATAGCCTAGTTAATGGTTTTGCTGGGGGAAAAATAGAGTAAATACAACAAAAATAAGATAAAGTGATGGGGTTAGGGTTGGACAATGAGCTCAGGTGACTACATACTCTTTCGAAGGCGACGATGCAAGAGTTGTTTATTTATTTATCTTTTAATTATTATGTTTTTACTTGACAGGTTGTAATTTCTGATTTATATTGCCTATTATATATCTTGTCAACCTATTATTCTCTCATCGTTCTCCTCACGCATAATACTCATATGTAAAAATACATGCAGACATGCATATATATATATACATATATATACATACATATATATACATATATATATATATATATATATATATATATATATGTGTGTGTGTGTGTGTTTTCTTCATGTACAAAAATTTGATTCATTAAAATTATTTATATATATATATATATACATATATAAAAAGAAAATTGTAGTTTGCTTGAAGGATTGCTGGTAAATATAAGTGCAGATTAGTCGTCCGAGGCTGTAGCAATGCGATGTAGTTGCCGTAAGATGGAAAAGTGAAAAGAAATAAACGAAGAGAGAAAGTGAAACTCAAAACGATTTATTGATAATTTCACGAAAAACTGATTAAATACCAAAATAGTAAATACTGTCTGGTAAATAACAGTTCGGCAAAGAGTAATCTTAAATTTTCGAAAGAAAAACTTTCATTTTCAAAAGACAACAATAAAAGACCGAGTAGGGGTCAGAATTATTAAATGTATTAATGATAGAGGTAGCTTCCTCTCGGGATGAAGTGAGGATCAAAATGTCGTCAACGTATCTCGAGAAGAAAATATGGGAATGACAGGTGCTAAGTGCTTGTTGCTCTAGTCTGTTCATGTAGGAAATGGCGAGGAGGCCGGAGAGAATGGAACACATGGGTAGGTCAGAGACTTGTTTATATGTGTCTTGTTGGAACTTGAAGTAGGTATTATCCACAATGATACGTAGGAGCTGATGAATGTCAGTCAGGGCCAGCCCCAAAACAGTCAAGATTGTTAGAGGAGATGTGGTCAGTTATGAGGTCAATGGCGGGGTGTGCGGGAATGGAAATATAAAGGGAGACAACGTCAAGGCTGAAGATGTAGTTGTTGATGCGGAGCTGTTGGGGTTGGAGCAAGTGGAGTCTATCTAATACCTGGTCAGAGCTGCTGACATGCGGCGGGAAGGTGGGGAGTAGCAGTTTAAGTAAGTGGGAGAGGAGCAAGGAGATCTTGTAAAGAGTTCCCTCAGTAGTAGAGACTATAGGTCTGATCTGTAGGTGGTTGTTGGTTTTGTGGGTTTTAATTAGATGGTAAAAGGTAGGGAGATCTCCTGGCTCCTCTCCCACTTACTTAAACCGCTACTCCCCACCTTCCCGGCGCATGACCCCCACATTAAATTTACCATCGAACATCCCAACACCTCAGGCTCTCTCTCACTTCTAGACTTCAAACTCAGCATTAATGACGACGGATCTCTCCACGCCACTTTCTATAGAAAACCCGCCTTCATCCACTACAAATCCGCACAACCCTTCAAATCCAAAATTAGTTACGCACAAACCGAAATCACCCGCATACAGGACAAATGCTCTTCTACTTCCGATAAAACAACAGACACCGAAGCCTTCCACCAAACCCTATTTACCAACGGTTTCCCCCTAATTACCATATCCAGCCTTAACAACACCAGAAGACGTAGCCACCACACTCTCACCAATACTTGCTTTCTTTAAACACCCCTTCTTTAGCGACCGTATCACTTCCGCTATCCGCAATGCCATACGTTATGAGAACCTTAACATACAACTTTCTCACACAGGCACTTCTCTCCGACAACATTTATCCCAAAAAAGCCACTACACCCCAGACCCCTGCTCTCTAGCTAGTTACCCCATCCCCAACTCTGGCCTCTGCCTCCGCACTTATACAGTATACAACCTACAATGTGCTTAGTGTCAAAAGTTCTACATCTGTAGTACCGTTAGGCCTCTACACCAACGCATTAAAGAGCATCTCAACACCCACATTTCTTCCTTCCATAAATACTTAATATCATGTGGCAACACACATCGCTCCATTAGTGCCCGCATCCTAAACTCCGTCCAAAATATAGGTCAGCTTCGAATTTCGGAAGCTATTCTAATCTCTTAATTTCGTACAACCCTGAATAACAGATGCGAGTTGTCTTTCCCTTTCATCCTCTGATTCTTACATCCTCACACTCCCACCCCCAACTTAGTTGCATTTGTCTCCTCTTTATTTGCCAGCGCCACCCACCCCGCATTTTTACTTTTTTTTTTTACTTGCCTTTGTCTCCTCGGTATTTGCCAGCGCCACCCACCCCACATTTTTACACGTTACATGTTATAATTGTGGAATGGAATGATATGCACTTTATTTACATGTATTTAGGCCTAGTGTATGTGTATGCATATATACATGTATGTGAATATGGGTGTATTGTCATGTGGGTGCATGTATATGCTCAATAAAATAAAATAATAATAATAAAAAATTAAAATAAATAAAAAATAAGTTATAGTAATAAAATAATAAATTAAATATATGAATAGATCATAATAACAAAGGAAAATTAGAGAAAAAATAATAAATATAAAATAAAAAATAAATAAATCTATAAATCAATAAATAGAATAAATTTATATAAATTTAGTTCTAGGAGTAGTATACCCTTGGAATACTCTTAATTTAACTTTAAAAAAAAATAAATAAATATGCATTTAGATATTTACACTTTATGTATGTATATGTGTGTATGTATTTGTTATCCTTAGTTCCCCCCTTCCCCAACGTCTTTTCTTATTCCCCACCCTTCCTCTTTTCCAACGGTTCCTTCCTACCTCCTTGGCATTGATCCATGCCACAATTCAAATTCCTTCTCAAATTTCAAATCTCATTTCTAAATATATTTTTCCATAAGTTACCCTCTTTGATGGCACATATTACAATAATAACAGCCCACACGTAAATTTAAATTTAGAATCGAATAAAGAAAAAATGAGAAAAAAAAAATAATTCATGAATCATATAAAATTAAATATAATAAAATGCTCCCGTGTTTCATCCCCGGGGGGAATCGTCACGCTAAATGCATGGAGTTATTTTTGTCAGGTGTTTTTATATACATGGCTTGCTAGTTAACCAATCAGATTCTTTGTTGTTTCCTAAGCCAATCGTTGGGCTACCCGCAAACAAAGGCTTTGTTGGTGACGCTCCTATGCCTATCCTATTTTTTGTTAACAATGGAGTTTCTTATATCCTGTTTCCTTTGTTTTGTCAATACAGTGGGCGAATTTATTTTAACACGTGGTTTCTTGTATTTCTATTTTAGGTTTTAAATTTTAACTTGCTCAGTTTTTTATTTATTTATTATTTATTTAAAATTTTTTTTTTTAATTTATTATATATCATCCTAAGTTAAATTTATTTCTGTGTAAGCAGCTGTTTGCTATTTCACTTCTAGAGTTTAATAGGTTTCGGGGATCTTTAAAATTTAGGATTTCATATTTTTCATTCAGGCATAATCTACACAGGTCTTCTAAGTTTCTACGTGTACTGGCCTATTTTCCATTCAATTATTGGTGAGTGTCAATTTCTTTGAGCTCCCAATAATGGTTAGCTAGTGCTGTTTTAGTTCGACGTTCTTTGTTTTTAAATGTGCTTTTGTGGTCCTAGTATCTGGTCTTTAGTCTAGGGATGTCATACCCACGTAGTATTTCTTGTTATTTGATCTTTCGTTGGCAAATATCGTTGCTTGGTATATTACACTTTTAGTTAGGCATTTATTTTGTAGTGGACAAAGTTTACGATTTATGCAGTTACATTTTTCTCTTCATTGCTAACTTTTTCGTTTCTATTCAAGCGGTTATTATTAGTGTTTTGTTTATTAAAGCAAACCACTATTGTGAGCTTAAAGAAAATGGACTCCCACCAATCGTTGCATTACCCGTTCTTTCAGAGTACCCGGTAACGTCCAACAAGAATGACAAAGAACAGAACGTATATGAACACACTTTGGTTTTCTTTATTTGCCATTACCGGATGGTTTACGCCGGCTACGCACACATATTAAACAATCTTCTGACATACTTTTATCTCATAGAAGTATTTTTCTTACTGAGGTCACAGACTTGGTTTACGCTAGAAACTCGTTCGTAGATTTGGAAAGCAATTTACTCTGCATTGTCTATCCGAGCGTGAACTGAAGCAAATGTTCTACAAGCACTTTGGTAGAGGTACAAATCAGGGGATTCATTCATAGTACAGCATTTTTAGTCAGAGGACACAAAAGTCTAACAGCAAGACGGGTATGGGTACCATATCCAATAAAGCTTCATCGGTGACATAAATATCGGTAAACTCGCATTCTTCCGGTACATCGATACTCAGATCACCAAGCGTTTCGTCTCTTCGCGTTTTTGAAAACCGTCGTTGTTTAAGGCCCTTTTGCACTGCGCAACCTTCTTTTTAACAGGTATCAAGTCGCTTTTATTTCTTTATCGACGTCCCACCCACAATGACACGTCCACGATTCATTTTTGCCACTCGTCATTATCTTTCATACCTCTCTTTCCCCTTTTTCAAAATTTCTAAGAACTTTTCTTGTCAACTAAAGAGTACTAAAATTAAACAGGCTTTAAAGAATTATTATTCTCTGAATTAAAAATAAAAAAAATAATTCCCGACATTAATTTTTTTTTAAATTGCCAAAAGAGTCTTAATGGTCCTGCAGCTGTCGTGAAATCAAGTGTTTAACCAGCACTAACATTTTTCCCGTTTTTTTTTTGTTGTTTTTTCATTTTGTTTCTGAAGTAGGAGTTGTTGATCCCTTTGGTGTCACCCACACCCCAATGTTCAATTGGCTTCGGTAGACAACTTACGATCATCACCACGCAATTCTCGCCCGAGATAAAGAGAACATTAAAGACGAAATATACATTTTTTTTTTAATTTAAAAAAAAAGGTATTTTCTTTTAAACGGTGCACAATCCTGTTTGGTAAGATTTGAGCATACAATGCCTACCAATTTCCTCTTAAGTGTATTTCCGAGTCACCTTCAGTGCTTAACATTAGTCCCCTCTGAGAGATGATGCGTGCGAAGCTTAAGTGGTTGTTCTGCTTTTCAAATACACATATTTAATTCAAACAGGGCTGCCCTCCATGCCCTGACTTTATCATTCCTTACTGTACCATATTAAAATTACCGCACTGAAACACATTTTAGTAGTTCTCCCTTACATCATCACAGATTTTTCAGATACTCTTGCTTCCCTTCCCCTTAATTTTCCTTTATCTTGTTTCATCTACCTTTTGTGCATTCCTCGCCCATTTCCTTTTACGCTTATTCTCAACGATGGCGACTTCCTCAGCCGCCTTCAGCCTACGCCTACTACTCTGTCTTCCCATTTTCGGGATATGATCACTATTTTCACAACTACTTCGCTCCCACGGCCTACTCCCCATTAGATTATCGACCTCTTCGACATTTGATTCAGTGTATACGTCTGTTAAACTCTCTGCATAGTCACCTCGAGGATGAATATCAACATCTTCTACGTTTGATTCCGTTTCCTCATCTGCATCACTCCCAGAATGAAATTGGCCCGATCGCATCTCGACGTCCCTAACGTTCGACTGCGTTTCTTTATCTGAATTACTTTCAGAATGAATTAAGCCCGGTCGACCCTCAATTACTCCTTTACTTGGCTCCCCATCGGATTCCTCCGAGGTCTCGGATCCTGCCATCCCCGTTCTATTCCCATTCGCAGATTCCCATTCATCTACATTCGCTTTTCTCAAGTGACTGACATGTGCCTTTGTCACCGAATTGGTCAGCTGGTCCCTAATCGATACGATACTGGCCCAGTCTTATCCACGATTACATAGTACGGCTTCCATCGCTTGTCTAATTTACTTTTCTTACGGTTATTCCTATAATACACCAGATCGCCAATCTTAAATTCCACTTCCATAGAATTATTACTCGCCCTGTCAATCGCTCACCTTCTCACTTCTTTAGGTTGTTCCGAACTAAGTGAACGTGCGATAAATCTCCTGGATTGCGCTTGTGTGATGATCATCGCCGTAATATACCCGTCGTGGCCTCAGGATGTTATCCAATGGACAAATCACATCCCTACTGTAGAACAAGTAAAACGGTGAGAAGTTTGTTGACTCGCTAACATGAAATCTAATGGCCGCTAACATCTGGTTAATGTAAAGGTCCCAGGACTGTTCGTTGTCGCCTATTTTCTTAGCCAGTATGTCCTTTATAGTTCTGTGTAGGCGTTCGATTTTGCCTTAATTTGAGGGTACCCTGTAAGGTCCAACAAGAATGACAAAGAACAGAACGTATATGAACACACTGTAGTTTTCTTTATTTGCCATTACCGGATGGTTTACGCCGGCTACGCACACATATTAAACCATCTTCTGACATACTTTTGTCTCATGAAAGTCTTTTTCTTGCTGAGGTCACAGACTTGGTTTACGCTAGAAACTCGTTCGTATATACATCTGATTGGAAAGCAGTTTGCTCTGCATTGTCTATCCGAGCGTGAACTGAAGCAAATGTTCTACAATCACTTTGGTGAAGTAAAATTCAGGGGATTCCTTCATAGTACCAACTAGCTCATCAGCTGAATTTTTAGTCAGCGGACACAAAAGTCTAACAGCAAGACGGGTTTGGGTACCACAACCAATAAAGCTTCATCGGTGCAATAAATATCGATAAACACGCATTCTTCGGTACATCGATACTCCGATCACCAAGCGTTTCGGCCTTTCGCGTTTTTGAAAACCGTCGTTGTTCAAGTCCCTTTTGCACTACGGAACCTTCTCTTTTTTAACAGTTATAAAGTCATCTTTATTTCTTCATCGACGTCCCACCAACAATGGACTCGTCCACGATTCATTTTTGCTACTTTTCATAATCTTATACAATAATCGAATTGAAAATAATACGACAGCCTAGTACATGTAGAAATTTAGACGACCCGTGTAGATTATGTCGGACCGAGAAATTTGAAATCTTAAACTTTAAAGAACCCCGAAATCTATTAAACTGTAGAAGTGAGATAGCAAACAGTTGCTTACACAGAAATAAATGTACCTAAGGCTAACGATACATAAATAAATAAACAAATCAGTAAAAAAACTAAACTAAGCAATTTAAGAATTTAAACTTAAAATAGAAATACAAGAAACCACGTGTTAAAATAAATTCACCAATTATATTGACACAACAAAGGAAACACGATATAGGCCAATCTATAGAAAAAAGAACAATATAACAGAATATAGGAAGTAACGATAACAAGACCTTTGCGCGTGAGGAGTCCAACGATTGGCTGAGAGAACAACAAAAAATATGATTGGTTAACTAGCTAGCCGTTTATATAAAAACACCAGGGAAAAATAACTAGATGCATTTTAGCCTGAAGATTCGCCCGGGGATTAAACGCGGGAACCCATGTGTTGCTTAATTGCTATAAACATATTTTCATAGCTTACTATATATATATATATATATATATATATATATATATATATATATATATATATATATATATATATAGTAAGCTAATATATATATATTAATGGGGAAAATAATCCGACTTAATGGAAAATAAAAGTTAAGCTTAAAACTATGTTATTTATGTATTCATTAAAGATTCGTCTTTATTGTATACGTACACAGGATAGCGAGAAAGGCATACAAAATAATGCATTTAGTAATTTTAGATTTGTCTGAAATTGTCTGAATTTCGGCATGGCTGTGGGGTAGAAAGGCAACAAATTAAAAACGGCGATTTAGGTTAATCACTAATGAGCAGCAATCTATATAGTTCAAGTGGAAAAAGAGAAAATGGGGTGACAGCTTGGAGTAATTAATTTTTATATCTATTTTTGGCTTAGGGCACATGTCTCGATCAAAATGTGTCAAAGCTGAGCGTGGCCAATAGAGAGAGAGAGAGGGCAAAAGTGTGAACTTATTGTCATGCTTCGAATTAAAATGGAAAAAAAGAAAGAAAAAAAAACAATTACATATAATTTTATATTAATCTAAAAGCGTGGAGAGTTTTACTATCTTGAAACACACATTCTTATTAAAAACACAAAAGTTGTGGCAAAACGAAGAGGAAGGGCATCATGCCTACACGTTTGTTCATTCAAGTGTGAATGTATTATTTATTCCTATTCATTGGATTACTTTATTTGTGTCTTATTAATTAATCAATAAACTTTTGCAAGATGTGGAAATGTGTGTAAAATAAAGTTGGAAAAAATATAACTCGTTTATTTATTTATATTCATTTGGGTGATTAAGTGTGTCTTATCAATTGATTAATAATGATTAAAATATTTATGATTATAAAACTTGGCAGATCAAAAAATAGAAAATGTCTAGAAAAGTAGCTCGTAAGATTTCCGCAGTATTGATGCTATTAAGCAAAACAGCAAAGAATGTATTTTCAAAGACATTTCTATTTTTTCTTTTTATCTTTTCATTTTGTCTTCTCTTCTTAAGTGACCCCAATGAAGGCAACACCACATTGTGTATTGTCAGTTGTTGAAACTCTTATTCCAGGTACTTTATTTCCCTGATGATCTGCCAAACAAGGACCTGCCTGGTAGTAAAACACGTGTAGGACAACTCTTTAATTTGAATATATATGATAAATAAATCATCTCTGAGAGAAAAAATATTTTGTGGTGAGTATTGGTCACCTGAAAGGAATGCTTTGGTAAGCCTTCAATAAATCACATATAAATGCTCTATAAATTGTAATCGAGTATCATCGAGCTTATTTATATTGGCTTAATCCCGGTCCTTCACTGAATAATCTATCTTATAAGTGAAAATCTCTCTCTCTCTCTCTCTCTCTCTCTCTCTATATATATATATATATATATATATATATATATATATATATATATATTGCCGGGTGTTTTTATATACACGGCTAGCTAGTTAACCAATTAGATTATTAGTTGTTCTCTTAGCCAATCGTTGGGCTTCCTACGACAAAAGGACTGGTTAGTGTTACTTTCTTTATCTTGTCCTATAGTTCTCTTTTCCATAGATTGGTCTATATCCTGCTTCTTTGTTGTGTGAATATAAGGTTGAATTTATTTTAACACGTGGTCTTTGTATTTCTATTTTATGTTTAAATTTTTAAATTGTTAGTTTGTTGTTTAGTTTAGGTTTTACTTATTTGTGTATTTATATATTTATGTATGTATCGTTAGCCTAAGGTAAATTTATTTCTGTGTATGCAGCTGTTTGCTATCTCACTTCTACGGTTTAATAGATTTGGGGTGTCTTTAAAGTTTAGGATTTCAAATGTTTCATTAAGGCATAATCTACACGGGTCGTCTAAATTTTAAATGTACTGGCCTGTCGTATTATTTTCTATTCAATTATTGGTGAACGTCATTTTTCTTTGAGCACCTAAGAGTGGTTTGCTAGTGCTGTTTTAATTCGACGTTCTCTGTTTTTAAATGTGCTTTTAGTTTAAAAATCTAGGGAGGTCACATCCCCGTAATACTTCTTGTTATTCGGTGTTCCCTTGGTAAATATTATGGCTTGGTATACAATATTTTCAGGCATTTATTTTGTAGTGAACAAAGTGTACAATTTATGCAAGTACATATTTTCTCTTCATTGCAAACTTTTTCATTTCTATTCGGGTGCTTACTGTTAGTGTTTATTTTTTCTATTTGTATTGTTTATATTTTTGTGTTATTTTTGCTATATTTTTAACTTTTTAATGTAATTTGTTATTTGTTCCTCCTCTCTGCTGTTCTCTTTTAGTATTTTGTTATTGTATTTCTTTATTATCATGTGTATCTTAATGATTCTGTACAGAAAATCAATACAACATCAGTACAATTGGTTTCAAGCTTAGAAGGCGTTACCCTTCCGGCTATCTTCAGCTTTGTTGTCACTTGATAGGTAGTTAACGCCTTCTGAACATGAAACCAATGGTACTGATGTTGTACTGTACCGAATAAGAAATAAAAATTACGCTCTTAATTTAGAGTTTTCAATTAATTGATCACTCTGATGGGTTTTTTGCTTGCTATCTTACAAAAGTAGATATTTATATATATATATATATATATATATATATATATGTGTGTATCTTGGCAGCATCTTTTCTTTTATACAAGTATCATTAAAAATAACGGACATCTTGTGTCTGGTTATTTTTTCTAAGATCATTTCCGTTTTTCTGCTTAAGTTCTTAGTTTCAGACGGAAACTGGCTGATAAAATTGCCATAGCTTCCCAAAGCGCGTTCGGACCCTTCCAGGTCCATCGTCAGTGGAGCAATGTTAACCAGTCATAGACCTAGGAGTGAATATATATTCTATTTAGGCGGGAAAATAAAGGACTGTGTTTTATGTAAATTTATATTCATAAGCATTTGAGTATATTAGTACTAATAGTATAGTTAATCTTGTTAATAGCTGTTTTTTCTGTTTTTATGTATAGGGCTTCGAGTATGTGGAGTTCAGGTGTATTAGTATTTTGTGCGATGATTTTTGTGTTATCTACTAGAAGTTTAACATTGCTCCACTGACGATGGACCTGGAAGGGTCCGAAAGCGCTTTGGGACGCTATGGCAATTTTATCAGCCAGTGTCCGTCTGAAACTAAGAACCTAATCAGTAAAACGGAAAGGATCTTAGAAAAAATAACCAGACACAAGATGTACGTTATTTTTAATAATACTTGTATATATATATATATATATATATATATATATATATATATATATATATATATATATATATATATATATATATATATATATGTGTGTGTGTGTGTGTGTGTGTATATATATATATATATATAATATTTATATATATATATATATATATAAATATGATGTATTTTGATGTTTTTGTTTGCTTACTATTATTTCAATACTGTCACTTCCGAAGTGATTAAGATGCAGAAAATTGCGTTATTAGTCGCACTTATCTTTATTGGATGTATTTCTCGTTAATATATATATATATATATATATATATATATATATATATATATATATATGTTTATGTTATACCTAAATAAAAGTAATCCATTTATGTACGCATAAAATTAATTTTAATATATATATATATATATATATATTTCTCTATATATATATGGCTTTCTCTTCCCACTCTATTTTGCCATCCGTCATAAATTATGTAATCCCCCCTATAAAAGTATAGTTTAAATATGCTTAAAATGTCCCCCTACTTCCTAAATATGTTTTAGATATGTTGTCTCTCTCTCTCTCTCTCTCTCTCTCTCTCTCTCTCTCTCTCTCTACATATATTTTAATTGTCGAGTGTGAATTTCTCTTTCATCATTTTCAAGAATGTAATCATCTCAGTTGGATTCTTGACAAAACTACAATGTTGAAATAAATTATTGCATCGATGATTATGTAATTACATGTTACTATATCTTATTTCATTCTTGCTCTTTTTATTACATTGAGCTCTCATACCCGGATTTCCTCCTGGAATTTATTTCATTATAACACACACTATATATATATATATATATATATATATATATATATATATATATATATATATATATTATAATTATTATTAATAATGTGTGTATTACAGAAGATCAGAACAACATCGGTATCGTCGGTTTCAAATCTGGTACCGAAGTTGTTATGATCTTCTGCAATAGATATATAAATAAATATTACGCTCTAATTTTTGATGAGTCTTAATAATCGAACACTCTGCTTGGGCTCGCTCGCACTGAACTGTTATCATGGAATATCGGAAAAAGCTTCAGGGAAATAAACGTCGATTTACTCACATGTCAGAATTGTAACGTAGCATCTTTAAAAAACAGACACCAACGTTCGATTATAATTTTATTCATTCGGTGTGTATCTCGCTACAGCGATCTCTGAGCTAGCTTCCATCAATATTAATTAAAATTGTGGCATTTCCATTCTGACCGTTGAGTCGCTCCATCTGTCGCCGATACTCTCGATTATCATATGTTTATGTTTTTAAACTAGTTCGAAAGTGATGGTGAGAATGAGAATACGGAGAAAGAACAAGCGGTGATCTTATTCGTCCGGGTGGGTGAGTGACAAGGTGTCGTTCTTGTCGGCCCTGGAAAGAGTTGACTGGGGTTTTAAACCGGCATATTATTACATGACGTTTGAAAACACGTGCTATCAGGAGGGGCAATAATGCTGTCACTCACCGGCAACGTTGCTTTTACCCGTACAATAAGAAGAAGAAGAAGAAGAAGAAGAAGAAGAAGAAGATGAAGATGAAAATGAAGAAGAAAAAGATGATGATGATGATGATGATGATGATGATGATGATGATGATGATGATGATGATGATGATGATGATGATGATGAAAAACAAGAATATAAGGGAAAAGAAGAAATAGACCAAGAAGAAGAAGAAAAACAGGAAGAAGATGAAGTAATGTTTAGAGTTGATAAATTAGATGGCATAGATAGTTCGAAATGATTTTAATATTAACGACAATTGCAAAGCTGACAAGTCCGGGTGACAATCGATTTGACAACAAAGACTTACTCTGATTTATATTTAAGATTCTGAGATGAAACAATGACAGATAACATTAACGAGCACGCACCTGTCAAAATATCCTATTTAATTATTGTGGCTTTCTTCTGTCACCATCTCTCTCTTTCCCCCTTTCTCTCTATTACCCTCCTCTCTCTCTCTCTTTATATATATATATATATATATATATATATATATATATATACATACATATATATATATATATATATATATACATACATATATATATATACATACATATATATATATACATATATATATATATATATATATATATATATATATATATATATATATGTGTGTGGGGTGTGTGTGTGGGGGGGTGTGTTTGGTTCCCTGGGGTAGAAAGAAGTCAAATAGAGTGATCGATTATTTAATAATAAAAGTAAAATATTTATTTGTTTATTTATTTATTTATTTATATTATCACAAAAGTTCAGATCTACATGGTACCTTAGGTGTCAATATATATATATATATATATATATATATATATATATATATACATATATATATATATATATATATATATATATATATATATATATATATTTGTGTGGGGATATGTGTGTATATATGGGTATGTGTTAGAGGATATATGTGGTTATTCATATATGTTTAACTTCTATTCGTATGCGTATGAATGTGTTGGATCCAACGGCTAACCAGAACATCTATGGTTCGAATGGGCTAATTGGGATGAAGAATAACTTGTAGATTAGGTCATGAGCGGTTATGAAAAGATAAGAGTTCTATCACTGGAAACGCAAAAAGAGTATGAGTGTGTGAATATGTTGGTATATGGATAAGTAACTCTGTCTGAGCGGATACATACCTTGCTTACTCAACTATTCCCCCGTAAGCTAAAATGAAATACAGAGAATTTTGAAGTCCCTTCCTGTTTTCCTTCTAACTGAAACCACATACAAGAATGTAATTTTCCCATTTATCCTAGTTCAGCAGATAATCATTCAAAGGAGCTTTATTTTGAAAAAAAATCGCAACTTAAACATGTACGCACATATGTAGCCACTACTATTTCTATAAAATAAAAATAAACCTATATATATATATATATATATATAAATATATGTATATATATATATGTAAGTTTTTATGATACGAAAGTCTATATATATATTGTATACTATAAATATGGAGGGGGTGCGTTTTGTGTCGTTTTTCATTTATTTTTAATGTTTTCTCTTTTATTAATTACTGTTGTTATTTATTACTTTTTAAATACCGATTAATTCTCCCTTTCGAAACTTCTCATTTTATTGTATTTCATATTAATTTATTTTCTTCCTAGGCCTCTCCCCCTTCCTCGCTCTTTCTTGCTATCTTTCGCTCTTTTACTTTCTATCCATTTTGCCTTAGCATGAGTCCCGCGTACATGTTGGCGCGTCTTCGAGTTTACGCACATGCGTATTAGCTACTTCCGCTTACTTCACACAGTTCTCATATTTTCCTCGCGTTTTCTTTTCGAATCCATGTTTAAAACTCTTCCTTTCCCTTTTTCGACGTTCGAGCGGTGGTGTCTGGGCGGAGTGTGGGCTACCGTTAACGTCCATAAATTATAAACAAAAGAAAGCAAAAAAAAAGGGGAGAATGAAAAGGAATAGCTTCTTACGTCACATCGCTTTTGAAATGTTCTTTATTCCCTTTTAGCCGATCAAACACAATTGGTTGATTGGATTAATCATGGTAAGTTGTCCGATTCTCGGCTGCCATCATAAATCTTTTGCCGCCAACACAATCAACGCCGGCCTTCAGTTTCGCGCCAATTCGATGTTTACTACAGACGCCATTTTGTTTGCTCGCCTTTTGCGAACATTTTGATAAATTTTATCTTCATGGCTCGCGTATTTTTATATATTTAAAAAATAAAACTATTTCCATTTCCATTTCTTATTATTTTCCTTTTTTAATTGATTGTCAAGGTGTTCTTTTTTTTCTTTCTCCCTCGTTGATATGCGCCGTCGCATCATTATAAAAGGCTTTGACTGTCGGCCGGTAGCGTTTTTTTTTAAATATAGGGCGCTCCAGACAAGGCATACCACCACTTGATGTAAAGAGCTAAACATTATGAAAGATGATCATCGCAAAGCCGAGAGATGCCTATTGCCCCTTGTCCTAAAATGGCTACGGTAGAAGGAAAACAGTAAGAAGGAATGTAGTTCCACAAGTCTGCAGGGTTTAGAAAGAAGCAAATGTTTAATGGGAATCTGTTATAATACAGATTCCCATTAAACATTTGCTTCGATATACGAGATATTAGAAGAGTGAATGGATGAAGACCACTGGATATACGAGTCGAACGAGCTGGAACAAAAGAAAGCAAGGAATTAATCAGACAATTCTGAAATACACATGCCATAATAGTGCTTATAAAAGAGACTGAGACTAGCAACATTGTATGTTGAGAGAGAGAGAGTTAGGGTGAAGAGATAAAGAAAGGGTGAGATTAACCAAATTACAGATACGCTTCTGAACCTTATCCAAACTCCTCAAATAGTAGATAGAGTAACCAGCTCAACTATGACAACGTAACTACATACAAAGTTATATAGTAGATCAGTAGAGATAGAGAATAGCTTTACACGGAAAAAAGTATTTAAAGCGTTAGAGAGAACCGACCTTACGAGAAGCCGAAAGAGCAATCCATCTAATGTATGAACTCCATGAAAGATGTGATAGGAACGACAGACCCACATGGCTAAAGGTTCAAATGTTACATTGCCGTTTACTGTTGGGTATTTAAACCGTTATACGCCCATCATTTATGGTGTTCGCCACGTGGGCTGCACGCTGCTGGTCTATCCCGCTGTAGTCGTTGCTGTCACCATCATCATCGCTCTAAGCCCGACTGTTGACAACACACGAGGACGCCTGTTGTTTTTTATTGGTTTTATTTTAACAGACAAGACAGAAAAACTGAATGCATGTGTAGTCAGTAGTAGAGAGTGAGAGGGAAGCAAAGTATAACTAGGAAAGATTTACTTGCATCATTCTGAGCCCGCTGCATCCTCTACTTGTGGCCTGTTTTACTGGAAACATCGGTCATTTCTTACATATGTGTCGACCGAGAGTCTGTAGCGAAAGTGATCGAGTTGGCCCCGAACAGAAGTGACGTAAGTTCTAACTTCCGTTTTCTCTCCCCACCACCACACACCTGTGAGCGTCTCGTCATTCTGGCATCTTTTAATACTTAACACAAATACAATGTACGCATCTAAAGTAAGATCCGTCCATTAAAGATGCGTGTTTATTAATTTCTATGAAAGCGTTAGTCGATTTTACATGGCATTGTTGTCTGTCACGCTTAAGTTTCAATAGACTCATCTTAAAAATGGATCCGTCCTCTTTTACTTTTTTTGTAAGACTTTCATTTTCATTCTACTTCATTATACATTTGGTTATATTGAAGCGGTTAGCTCCCATAATGGCTGCCAAATGTTTTCGATTAGTTTTGTTTGATTTGACAAGTTAAAGGCAAATATTATCAAGTCAATTATTTCGTTGTCTGATTCCTGCGAATTTTCTGATTTTTTTTCTTCTGATTTTTGCGGATTAAAATGTATTGGTAAATACAATTTCTTCGACAATTTTTTATATTGGTTACGCCATTATTGTGATGTTAATTTGTAATATATGTCAATTTCATTCTTAAGAAACACTGCTTGATGTTATTACTTGTTTCTTACAAAACGAAATATATCTCTCCTAAACCTTTTCACTAACCCTAAGTCCGGGAGGCAACAGTTTTAATAAACACTGTTTGATTTTATTATTTGTTAATTCATTAATATTTGCAAACTCAATCTTTTTTTAAAAATTCGCAAAAGTCAGATAACAATTAATTTGTAAAATAATTTGCAAAAGTACAATTTAATCCGTAAAACAGAAAACCAATTAGCATTTGCAAACTGGTCCGTAAAACACAGAAAAAAATTAATATTTGCTGAATAAAAATTCAATCGAAAACAAATCAGAAAAACAATCAAAGAACAAAATAATAATTTGTCTTTTCGCCGTTTAGCAAATCAGGCAAAAGTAATTGATAACATTTGGCAGCCATTTTGGGTGCAAACGGCTTCAATATGAATGCACATTTGTGTCTTGATTCTTTTAATTCTCAGCATTAACATTTAAGGGTCAAGGTGAGTGGCGTCTTCTTCTACGTCTCGATCTTACTAAATAGAGATGTAGTGGAGGGCGCCCAAAACTACGGTTGCTCCATCTATGCTTATCATTATGAATTCAAACAGCTTCATAAGGCGCTCTATAAATTTGTCCGTCTATCATGCTTGGAATAACGTATTCATCGGTCGTACAGGCTTAAGTTTGAACGAGCATTTTCATCGGACTCTCACGTTTAAGCTTTAAATAGCAATTTTGTCAGACTATTACACTTAAGTTAGAAATATCATTTCCGTTCATCTGTCACAATTAACTTTTAAAATTGTTCTCGTTGGTCTGTCACGCTTGAATTTGAAAATAGAATGTTCATCGGTTTGCAATGCTCAAGTTTGAAATATCCGTTTTGTCGATCTGTCACGGTTAACTTTTGAAATTGTTCTCTTTGGTCTTCTACGCTGAAATTTGAAAATTCCATTTTAATGCTGGAGTTTGAAATAGCATTTTCGTTCGTCTGTAATGCTTATATTTGACATGCAAGTTTAACACTTCTTTGTTTGTGCTATACATTGCTTTGTAAAATATCATTTTTAATATGCTTAATTGGTATTTCTAACTTGTATTCCTGCGGTCCCGATCAAAACACTGACGTGTATCGCGCAACCGTGTGCTACGTGTCCGCCTCTACTTCGTCAACTGCCTAAAAATATATCTTTCAAAACAGCTTCTAACTTTTTCTTACGTACTTAATTTCCCAACCGTATGAAATACGCGTATAACACGAAACTACATAAGACCGAGACCCGGAAGTGGGAGCTTTGGAGAACGATGCCACTACTTCCACGTTGTTTGTGGTAGTTGCATCTATGGATTAAATCAAAAGTATTGTTCACTATTTCTTTAGAAAACTACAAACAAATGTACAAATTAATTATATATAAAACGTATGGAAGGTTTCGACATAAAAGTACCCACAGAGGATTAAAATGCCGTAAAACCTTACAACCAACTTCAAAATTTAGTGTTGCCTTTTTTTCCTTCAATTATTTCTATCTAGCTATATTTATTGGTCCTCCGATTTATAAAATCGGGGGACTTATGTGTTGAGGCATTTCCGTCCGGATTTTTCTCCGCAACCATCCATTGAATTTCTCTGAAATTTTGTATGAAGTTGTAACTTTGGTCAGGTAAGAAAGTGACATTCTCCGATTTTCGAAAAAAATCTGGTTAGACCCCCAGCTGGTCAAAAGGCCCCGAAATGGCAAAAAATGACATTTTTTGCCCCATAACTTTTCATCCATCCATTCAATTTCTCTGAGACTTGGCCAAAATGTGGAGGCAATTGTGCCTAATAGAAAATAAGTATCGCTGACCTTGGGAAAAATCTGGTTCGCGCCCCCAGGTAGTCAAAAGCCCCCAGAATTGCAAAAAAATGACTTTTTTCTCCCATAACGTTGATCAATCCATTCAATTTTTTAGAAACTTGGCCAACATGTAGAGACAATTGTTCTGAGTATAAAATGAGCATCCTAGACCTCAGATAAATTCTGGTTCGCCCCTCCAGGGGGTCAAAAATGCCCCAAATTGCCCAAATTTATTGCATTTTACACTAGCCACATCGAGTCACATACAAAGGGGGACCACGCATGCGCGGCTTGTTTGTTTTCCTTTCTAACATTTTCTTTCTTCCTACTATTTTTTACTTAATTAATTCTTTATTTGATTTCATCGTTCTTTATTTCTGCATTTGTTTTTTTTTTTTTTGTTTTTTTTAATGGAAATCGCTCCAGACAAGACTTTTTAATATAAGCACCTAAAAGAACGAAATATGATTATCGCAAAGACCGGAGATGCTTATTTACCTTAGTTTTGGAAATAGCCAGGTTGTAGGTAGGAGGAAACCAGTCAGCAGGCACAGACTTCCACAGGTCTGCGGATTTTGTAAAGAAGCTACTCGAGCAGTACGCTGTATTATGACGAGGTATCAAAACAGCGAATTAATGAAGACCACTAGATAAACGAGCCAAATATTCTGGAACAAAGTAAGCAGGAAATAGATCAGACAATTTTGAATGACACATACAATGATAGGATATTTAAAAAAGACTGAGACTAGCAACATAACGTCTGTTTGCAGAAAAGAAGAAAGTGTGGGCCAAACAAAATTACAGATACGTTTCTGAACCTCATCAACAACCATCAAATGGAACATAGGGTAACCAGCCTAAATATTTCAACAGTACAAAATACAAGGTATGATAGCAAATTTCTCAGGTGCGAGGAAGTATTTTGAGAGGCAAAGAGAACCGACTTCACGAGCAAAAAGAAATAGCAATATTATTATATATATATGTTGGTGTCGTGATTCTTGTGTCTGTTTGTGTATCTCGCTTTGAGTAACTGTGATGCATACACACTTAATTATTACTTATCGTTTTTTTTTTTAATTATAAAATACAAAAAAAAATGGGGGTGGATGATAAGAGAAACACACTTGAAAGCAAACAGACTCTCGGGCAACGTCGAGTAGATCACTTGTTGTTTATACATTCTACTTTAAAACTTTGCTTTATTTAAGTCTTTAATTTCATATGCAAATATTTATGTCTAAATTAGTCATGTATTTTTTCTATTACGACTTTTATTCCTTCCTTCTTGTCTTTTCTCTCTCTTTTCTAGTATGTCTATATATATTCCCCCTTTTGTCTTTCTTTATTTCTTTCTTTATTTCTTTATTTCTTCCTTTCTTTCTGTCTCTCTTTTTATCTTGCTTTCTTTGTTTTTCGTTTGTTTCTATTTCTATTCCCTTTTTTTCGTTCTTTCTTTCTTTCTTTCTGTCTTTCTTTATGTCTCTCTTTCTTTCTTTATCTCTTTATTTCTTTTTTCTTTTGTTTCGATTTCTATTCCTCTTTTTTAATTATTTCTCTCTGTTTTTCACCGTATTATATAAACATTAGTGTACATCTTCGGTAAGAAAAATGGCGAAAAAAGTATGCTTCGCCAGAGTTCGCACTAATATTCATATAAAACCAAAGCATTACGCCAGTAATTTTATTTTTCATATATAAATGTATATATTGAAGACCTAAAAAGAAAACAAGACCTATCGTTGACTTTCTATTAAGAGTTAATATTTTGTTTCCCACTTCCCCTAACTATTTGAAATGGTTTCGTCCGGAGGCTGGAAAATGGAACCTTGTTTTTGACGAGACGAATATATATTTATTTATATATAATACACAAGTAAATGCACATTGGTCTTTATTATAGTGTGGAGGAAGCTTTCTTCTTACTTGTTTGATATCTTCTATTTAATGTTATATATTTCTTTAATGATACTTGAGAGTAAGCATTAAGATTTCACTTTCTTGCTACTTTTGTTCTTTCGTAAACCGTTTTCCTGTGCAAACCCTTAAAACACTGACACTATACTCAACCTTTACGTGTTTTAAAATACGCCCTCGAACGTTGCAACCGCCTGTCTTTCGCTCTAAGTCTTCATACTACGTTCTAGTACAAGATGCGAACTTGCAGTCAAAAATATAACCCGTGCCTTCACAGAGCAATCCGCTTACCATCGAGGTAGCCTGATGGAATTTGTATTTTCGATGAACATTTTCTGACAGATAACTGACGTGATAAACATTCTGCCGAAAAGAACATCTCGATTCCCAAGAAAGAAGATGGGGTTGTTATTTTACCTCAAGGATTGACAGGTAAAATGCAGCTGAAGAGATATGCTGTATGATAAATTATATATCAGCCAGGTTGGGTATGTAGGGGGTGGTTAAAGATCGCAAGGTTATATGAAAGGTGAAAAAGAAAGAGAACATAAAATAACAGAACATAGAGAGGGGTTAGAAGAGGGGGGTGTTTTAAATTATGGAAACCGACAATCAAAGAGGACGGTACAAACGATGGAAAGAACGGAAAAAGGAAAAGTAATATAGAAAAAAAGTGTTACATATCAAAGAGAGCAGGAGGGAGGGTGCACTGAAAGACCGGGGTAGCTAAACAGAAGTCAGAAATCACGTCACTTCTGTTTTGAGTTGATTCTGTCTCTTGAGCCTGACTAGCAACCGATTAAGACGTGAGAATCGAGTATCCCTGCAGTCGTCAGTTGGGCAGAAGAAGGTGGGGCGTGGTGTAGCCCAAATCGGCATGAATGACGTCATAGTAATTTTCTCTCCAAGTAATTCATTTATTCTCTTTCTCTCTATATCTATCTCTTTTTCTCTATCTCTCCATCTCTCGTTTCTGTCGTTGTCTTTTTTTACTTTTTCGAGGTGTCCGACGAAGGGAGAAAATTGCTGTTTTTGGGTTGGAATATATCAATTTAAAACTTATCGTTGGCTATTTGTTTTATCCTGAATTGGATTTTATTAGCTCCTTACATCAAGTTACTTCCTGCCTTGTCTGGAGCGACTCTTATTAATGAAATAAAGCAAACAGTCTTAAAACACACGTACGGTGTTCGCGTATATTCATTTCAACGTTCTAGATACACAAGCAGCAGCGACAGAAATCTTAATCGCACAAACCCGGAAGTAAGCAGTAATACTACAACAACAACAAAAAAACGAGGAAGAAAGTAATAAAAAAAAGACAAGGAAATACAAATAGTCTATTTAAATGACTAAATTAGAAACTTATATCTATATAACCATCAACACAGATCGCGGTTATTTATTATTCAACAAATGTTTTTATCCAAAAGTTTTTTACTAATATGTGAACAAATGTGTAAAAAATTAAAGATGTATCACAAGACCAAAATGGATCTGGGTGGGTATCGAATCAGGGGTATTCAACTTGGTCTATTTCCTAAACTAGTTTAAATTACCAAAATACCACATTCACTCAATGGGTTAAACTTCTTAAGATATCCCCAGGTGGTTTTAAATGATTTTATTTACAAAAATATTTACAAGGTGTAATAGTGGCGATTTGCAAGCAATAAGCTTTAAAAACACCCCAAAATAAAGAAAAATAAAGAAAAATAAAACTAAATGAGTCGAATAAAATGCTAATTATAGTATGTTAGTGGGATCCCCCAACTTATCTAACGTATGAACTGCTTGTTGTTTTCCGAAAAAAAGAGACGGTTCTTAAGTGGAAGTTAGTGTTGCTTAAAATACACAGGAACCGAGGGAATGGGATGTCTGAGCATGTGTGGTGTCCTGAAAGATCGATACTATTCGAGCGGGTCGAAGATGAAGTAAATCGGGGACGGGTATCCTGGGGGAATTCTAGCACAAAACAAAACGGGGGCAAGACTAACTTATACTGCTAGCTTAGGGGCAGATCCTAATCAGGATATTCAAAACTTGTAAACACTGTAGTTGAAAAGGTCCGGCAGCGCAACTGCACAACCCCAGGCAGCCAAACTCAGGTCATGGTATTTGCTGATGTTGACTACGGCCTTTTTAACCTCTTCGTAGCGTTTGAGTGCCTTAATAACCGCGATCATGTTACGAAGGCTTGACATACACACGGTAGAATCATCGGCATACACCAGCTAGGACGATTCCCCGTAAGGGCAATCCCGACTCCCCATACCTTAGCCTGGAGAGGAAAGGCTCCAAGGTAAGGACGTAATGTATAGGAGACAGCGGACACCCCATGACGTACCGATCGAGAAACAGCACACAATTCCGACCGCATTCCGTTTACTTACACGATCCATTTGCGGAAGTCCGGTGTAAAACCGGCGGTTTCTAAAAAATCTCCCACGAAACGATGGTCGTCAAAAGCTGTCGACTGATCTAAATTGATCAGCGCGGCTTCGATGTCGCCTTCTAACCCCTCTAAGATCGTGACTATCAAATACAAGTTGTTCTGAATCGATCTCTCCTTCACAGCATAATTCTAGTACGGTTTAATCAATTCACCGATTACAGCCATCAAACGATTCGCAAGAACTCTGGCTAAAATCCTTTTTTTTTTAACAGAGTTATGGGCCTAAAATCATTTAAACTCCTAACATGCCCGCCCTTTTTTTAATCAATGTTAAGACTCTCCTAGTGACTTGCCCAGATATAGAACCCTGTTTAACCAGTGGCTGAACACATCCTTCAGAATAGGTACGAATATGTGCGACAGCCTAAAAGACAATTCATAGGGAAAACCATCAAGTCCTGGAGATTTGTTGTAGCCAACCTGCTTCAACGCAGACAACACCTCACATTCGAGATAATGAGAGAACGGAGGAAGAAAGACGAATAATGAAAATAAAGGAAATAAACTAAACGATAGAAAACAAACCTCCATATATAGAAATGGCTTGAAAAAAAAGAAAATAAATTACATATAATAATAGACTAGAAAATGATGACATGTATATTGTAAGAATGAAGATAAAAAGATATATACTGTATCTCCTAATTGTGTGTACCTATGTATTTACTTTATGAAATGCTGTTGTACAATACAGCATGCACAAATTAATATATGACAAAAATATCAAAGATAATAAATAGAAAATATATCAAAATAGAAAAACTACTACTAAATATAAGATAATAACCAACAAAAATGAAAATAAAAAACAATAAATTTATAAAATTAACTGAAAGAGAGAAATCAGAAAACAAAGATAAAAAATCAGAGCAGAAAAATGAACAAAAATACAGTATAGAGAAGTTTTTGAAATATATTAGAAATTCATACTTGGTATTTGTCTGAAGCCAATAGAAAACTATTATGTATATTGCTTGTTCTATTGAGATTAGTGTAATATCTGTTTTGTTGTCACGACACCTTCCTCACGGGCATTTCCCCCTCACTTTTGGGAATGTTGTGTAGTATATGTTCTGTTGTCATGGTACCATCCTCCCAGGCTAAGTTCATCATTTGGGTGTAGTGTAGTATCTGTTCTGTTCTCATGGTACCATCCTCCCAGGCTAAGTTCATCATTTGGGTGTAGTGTAGTATCTGTTCTGTTCTCATGGTACCATCCTCCCAGGCTAAGTTAATCATTTGGGTGTAGTGTAGTATCTGTTCTGTTCTCATGGTACCATCCTTCCAGGCTAAGTTCGTCCTTTGGGTGTAGTGTAGTATCTGTTCTGTTGTCATGGTACCATCCTCCCAGGCTAAGTTCATCCTTTGGGTGTAGTGTAGTATCTGATATGTTTTTATGCTACCATCCTTTTAGGCAGTGTTTCCTTCTTTGGGTGTAATGTAGTATATGTTCTATTCTCATGCTACGATCCTGCAAGATTTTAGACATTCTTTTTGGTGTAGTGTTGTATGTGTTCTGTTGTCATGTTACCATACTTCAATGCATTACTTCCTCTCTTAGGTAAAGTTCCTCTTTGTAGTGTAGTATTTGTTCTGTTGCCCTGCCACCATCCATCCAGGCATTACTTCCTCTTTTGGGTATAGTGTAGTATCTGTTCTGTTGTCATGCTACCATTCTCTCAGGCATTACTTCCTATTTTGTGAGCAGTGTAATATCTGTTCTGTTGTCATGATATAATATTTCCATGTATTATATCCTCCTTTGAGAGTTGTTAAGTATATATTTCGTTAGTTATGATTGCATATTCCCAGGCTAGCCAAAATATTCGACCGCAGGGTGTATATATTTGCTTTTACATTTAAAATATTAAGAAAGAAAGAAAAAGTAAACTAAAAAATACTAGATATTGAATGATGTAAAGGAAAGAAAACCCGTATAATCACAAAATTAAAACTAAAAAACGTGGAAAGTTAAGGAAATTACGAATGGGAAAGTAAAATGAAGGCAAATGTAAAAATAAAAAATAAAAAAGGAAGAAAATTTAGAATACTATTAAAAATACACGAATATATAACAAAAAAGAATCAAATATAAAATAATGTAACATATCTATAAAATACATAGTTTAAAAGAGAGACAAAAAGAAGAAATAATAAGTAAAGTTAATGAATCACTTAAAGGATTAAGTTGCATTAAGACCCTCGACGTAATGAGGGATCTTAAGATTTATAATAAGGGACAGCAGCGACAAAGAAAAATGGTAGGATTACCGGAATTACGAACAGGATGTTACGAGAAGGAATCGCAAACATAGACATGCGAAATACACAAAAAGCAACGTTGTTGAACAAGAACATTAAGCCACCTTATATTATACTTGATTACTCGAATTCCGTCCATGTTTGCATGGCGACAGGTCTCATCTGCATAGACGGCGGCACGGATTAGTCGATCACCGTGACTAGTTTCTTACACTTAAGAATGTTCAGCGTGGCAGATAGTTCGCGTATGTTTGAAATATACACGTTACATTTATACCCACGACACAATACACAAGCGAATTCGTTTTGCTTCCTAGACAGAGAAAAAAACACATATTGGAAATGAGTGTAGCAGGAGATGAAAGAATGATGGAAGAATGATGAAAGAATGATAACATAAAAAGGGAAAAAGAAAATAGACGAAATCAAAAGTGATGTGAATTAAATAAAAGAAAGAGAAAATAGGAGACGAAATGATGAAATAATGATGAAAGAATGATAACATAAGAATGGAAAAAGAAAAATAGGCGAGATCAAAAGAAATGTGAATTAAATAAAAGAAAGAGAAAATAGGAGACAAAATGATGAAATAATGATGAAAGAATGATAACATAAAAAGGGAAAAAGAAAATTGACATAATCAAAAGAAATGTGAATTAAATAAAAGAAAGAGAATACGAAGGAAACGAAAAGAAAGAAAACGATAAATAATGAGAAAGGAAGAAGAAAAAGAAATAACTAAATGAGGAACAAGAAAAGAATAATGAAAAAGAAAGAAAAAGAAGTCGCACAAAATAAGGAGAAGGAAAAGAGAAAAAAGAGAAAAGAACATGAAACGATAGAAATAAAACAAGAAAATGACATTAAACTTCGGAATGAATGAAACACGCGAGAAGAAGGAAATTAGCGATAAGAGAAAACTATTTACAACAAAGAAAATAACGTAAAAGAAATGAAAGAGAGAAATCAATAAATAATTAAATAGTGTTTGAGCTAAACTTTTACTTTTTTTTGAGAAAACAAGAAACCCAATGATTCGTATATTCTCAAAATTAAAAAGACATACATAAGAAGATGTTTTGTCGAATACAGCTTCCTCGAAAAATCAACAAGGTGGCACCTGAAAGTGAAGCACATGGCTTACGCAGCATAATCAGATCAACACACCGGTTCTCGTTATATCACCGAAGTTAAGCAACGTTGAGCCTGGTCAGTAACTGATCGGTGACGATTTGGGAATGTCATGGGATGTATGTAGGAGGACGTCGACATCTCCTTGCAAGAACTAAAAAAAAAACTAACGTCATCATTTCTTCTGATCTAGATATATATGCGACTGGGGACCACTTGTGAATGTTATACTCTCATGAAACTTTTTTCTTTCGGAGGTAGTAGGTTCAAACCTTTAAAATACTCGGCCTACACGATGCCCTGCGAGAGTTGCATATACACTAGTATGATTCTGGCAATGAACTTGGTGCTTTTCAGTAGCCCATTGTCTTCAGCTTTCAAACGCACCAATACTACAGAGATACAGCTATCCGTTGCACTTTACCGCTATTAAATACTTAAAATGACTGTGAAATTAAATAATATCAAAATAATTATAAAATTTATCGAACACTCGCTATACAGAAAGTGTCAGACTTAAGATGAGGGTTAGGGTTAGATTGTTTAAAACAACTAACAACAAAGTAAGATCTATGAATACTAATAATTAGAAATAAGAAAAAAAAAGAAAAGGAATCCTGCAAAAAGAAATGAAGAAAAGCAAAACAGAGAATAAAAAAGACAAACAGAAGAATGAACGAAGGGCGAATAAATAAAAGACAAGTGAATAATCAATCAGATAAGAAGAGATGGGAAGATAAAAGTTATGAAAAACAATACGATCAGATATTTAACAAAAGATACAAAATAAAATAAAAGATGTGATAAGAGAAGAAATAATCCTTCTCTTCGTTGATTAATTTTCTCTAAGGCGGGGTAAATAGCAAAGTGTTCGAACCTGGCCGACTGCCACCGCCTGGAGATAAATTAATTACGCCTTGATTTTTTTTTCATGGCGGACCCAGAGACGGCGAGTTTCAGTGCAAGTCTGTTCATCTGATGTTAGCGACTAATTTCTTTTCTAGACAAACGTTGGTTGAAAGTGGAGACACCAGGAAATTGCTGTTGGCTGCAGCAAAAATCATAACAATACCTTATCTTTTAATTGTTGATGAATACTAATTCTTTTATATGGAGACACGGTGAGAGTAAACCTCGCGTGGATGTGACGTTAAGGGAGAGAAATTAAAAGTAGGCCTCTATTCCGGCTAACCTTCAAGAGCAGACGTATCAACAATGCGCGTGGAATGTCCCCTTCTTTAACCAACTTAGGGGTAAGTTTGGCTATGTAGCGAAATGGAACCACAAGTAAAAAAGAAAGAATGAAACCGCCAATAGTTTTTTGTTGTTATTGTTGCTGCTTCTATTGTTGGTGTTGTTGTTGTTGTTGTTAACCGAGTCGAATTTCTGAACAGAGCTCACAAAAATCGTGCCTCAGGATTACGTAGTCTCATGACATCCTTCTCGTTAGTCGTATCTATTTCTTTATCTGGAAAATTTCAGGTTATTTAGCACTAACACCAAAGATAGAAAAGCTTTGCGGTTGCATGCGAAGTCGAGGAAAGTTTAGTCCAGAACACACAAAGGATTGATGCAGCAGAAACGTTGCAAATGTAACTATGTTGATTCGAAAGTTCGCGCCTCGCACGTCATTGCATGCCACACGTAAGATCAGAGATTACCAGAGGACGATTGATCAATCGTCCTCTGGTAATCTTACTTTTTTTTTGTAAATTATATTCTTAACCCTTCCTCCCACTGGATGGACTTGTCCGTCAGACTTTCGCTCGTTAAGCCCAATACTATTTAACTGCCTCCTCACTATTTATTGTTGTGGTAGTTTATTTTGTCATTTAAATTGTAGTGAGACGGAGTATAATAACAGACCAGAATACCTTTCCCAAAAGTATCCTGGTCTTGTATTATTCACCGTCTCACTACAATCCTGATGCCGATACCTCCTGAATTATCACATGAGCTCTTATAGCCGGGTTGCAGACCTAATACCGCTTGGATCCGGATATGTGATCAATATGTGGGCTTACTAGGAACCAGACTTTGCCACTACCATGCTGCCACGACCTCTACCACGATGAGGAAGGTGGGTGCTGTTAAGATGTTCGTAGCTGATGCAAAAAACATGTGTCAAAATAAAGATGGCGTTACTTAACACCACATAAAAGGTAGGCGGGCGTGATGTATTTAAATAACGATTCAGAGAAGATGAAAAAATAAAAAAGTAAAAGTAATGTATTTCGGGGAGGAGTGCATGAATCGGATGTATACATAACATCGAAAGGTAGAGCGTGTGTTGAGAAGGTATGAACATTAACCCCCATTGATAAGTCCGTTGTCTTAGTCTGATATATGTTTGTTATTTCATATGGGTTGATTAAATAACGTGACAAGCTTATTAAAAATCAGACTCTGCCACCACCTCTACACTGTCACGAAACGTGCCTTTGTCTTAAAAGTGGCCGGGAAGCGACCGAGAGGAAAGCCGATATTAAGATAGACAGACAGCCTGCACAAAGATCCCTGTGAAACTGACGAGGTCATGCGATCGTGTAGCTCGAGACTAACGTATGAAAAGAAGAAGAAGAAGGAGAAGAAGAAGAAGAAGAAGAAGAAGAAGAAGAAGAAGAAAAAGAGAGGCTATGCCACAACCTGTGACGTATTTGCATCTAATCATTAAATTGTGACCCAGAGCGGCTAAAATGTTTATAGTTATCAATAAATCGAATAATACCGATCTGTGCTTTTATATCCACAGTTCGGTCTCTATTATGCATGCATATATTTACACATAAAACGCCATTGAACAAGCTCATTAAGCGGGCGTATATTATACTTAATTAGTGAAAAGACGACAATCTTTTCATAGCGACACGACTTATCTGCATAGCCTGCGGCACGAATTAGTCGATCATCCTTACTATTTTTTTACACCCAAGTGTTTTCTTGGTTTAGATAAGAAAGAGCTATGCCACAACCTGTGACGTATTGACATCTAACCATAAACGTGTGACCCAAAAATGTTAATAATCCTAAATAAATCAAATAATACCTATCCCTACTTCTATATGCACATCCGGACTCTGTTATGCAATTATTTATTTACAAGTTACCCGCGTTTAGATGTGAATGTGCTGAAGTGGATGTCGACTCATATTCATAGCCGGCGACACGGATTACTCGCTCATCCTGACTATTTTCTTTACAGCCACGTTTCTCCGTGCTCGAAGAAGGGCTATGCAACGTTAATGGTAAGATACCAAGACGTCTTGGCCTCTAACAATTTACGTGTGACCCAGGGCGGTTCAATTTTTTTAGCGTGCATTCGCTTTGATGCTTGTAAAGTAGAGACAGCATTGCAGGGTAGATACTCTGGTGTGTCCTGAATTGTAAGCAAATGATTGTCAATTAGTAACAGCGGTCAAGAAAGATAAGCTACGTGTTTTACCTGATCATCTTGTTCGGATAAGTTATGAAGATGATATTATAATAATGACCGTTTTGTGCTCGACAAAAAAGAAAGGTACGAAAGAAAATAAAATAAAAAGGAAACATGATTTAATAACAAATTAAATGAAAGCACATATAAAAGAAAAGGAAAAGCGTAATACAATAACAAGAAGAAAGAAAGAAAAGCAAGAAAGAAAGAAAAGAAAGAAAGAAAGAAAGAAGAAACGTGAAAAATATAAATAAAAGAGGCTTGTATAATTAGAGAAAAGAGAAGACAGATCCTCGCGAGTGTCGTCACAGCGAGAAGTTTCTGAAAACAGTCTAGCCCTTTCTGAATAGACATCGAAGGATACGGAATTGTATTGGTAGCTTCGTAAAGAAAACCCGCGACTTGGAAAGGGGGAAGCTTAAGTATAAATTAACACCTCAGATTTTTAATTACAGCACACGTCAAGAAGTTCCCGGCCAGTAAACATGAACTCTTTAAACTCTCATTATCGTGTTATTGCGTCATATGCCCCTGCCCTACTCCAATACATTGCATGTTAAAACAATTAACCAAGATCTACGATTGTTTATTATTAAAGTAGACACTACTATTCAGCCTACTGTTATTAAATAACACAGAGTTTTGTTATTTTATAGGATTGTTTTTTTTTTTCAATTCTCCGAATAGTCCATTTAGTATTTCGGTCAAATTGGTTTAGATAAGTTCCGGAGGTTTCTTGTTCCATTTTTCTCCCATGATACTTCATTATATGTAAGTGTGTGCACACAGTCATGTACACGGAACGCACTCATTTTTATAAAACTTATATTTCTTTCACTACGAATGATGAGAAATATATAATAACAAAAGAGAAATAAATGGAGTCTCATAAATCATATAAATATGTAAGAAAAATCAAAAGCCCAAAACGAGTCAATGTTTTTGAATATATATTTTTTTTTACTTAAGTTCAGCCCAAACAAGACAATGCCACTGAGACGTATGTGGACTAATTTAAGTAGGTAGGAATCTTATATGGTAAGTTGTGCAGCGAGATGGTTGCTCACATTACATTTAAGTTAGTACGGTCAGAGAAACGAGAAGCAGGAAGGGAGTTCCAAAAGCTAATAGTACGAGGAAAGAAGCTATTAGAGTAGAAAACTCTCCGGCATCTGGGGACCTCAACACTGACGGGGTGGGATCTTGCTGATTCACGGTTTGATCGGGGGTATTTACGTAGATCAAGCACCAGTACAGCACATTCGTTAGAGCACATTCGATTAAATTACTTGTACAACAAACATAGGGAGGCAAAATTGCAGCGATGGGATATAAATTGGAGCATGATTGATAGCAAGCGTCTTATTAAATTGAAGATACTTTCTTTGACCCTGCCCAAGAGTGAGAGGCTAGTGTTTGGTGCATCAGCCCAGATGCATGGGTGAATTGTGGATTTGTATAGATCTAGGATACTAGCAGGTATTAGAAGTGTTCTAGCTCGGTAGAAGGATCCCAGCTTCCTTGCAGCAGCTTTGGCTATATATTTTATGTATTTGTTCCAAGACACGTTATCTATGAATGTTAGCTCTAGTAATGTGAATGATGAACTCAAAGGTAGGAGGCTTTTAGTTGAAGCAATTGGTAGTTGGAACAAGTTTATTATAATTGTTGAAGAGCGGGTCATGTGTGTTTGTAGAATTTAATGTTACCATACACTTACGCATCTATTTCACAACAGACTGAACGTCATTTTCTAAGAATTCAGTTATTGCGAAATATACGTATGTTCTTTTTCCCTACATGTTTGGTATAGAGCGTGGCCTCATTAGAAAATATATTAATATGGGACCCATTTTATTAAGGGAGGTCGTTTTTTAAGATCGAGAATAATAATGGTCCATTGATTGACCCCTGCGGCACACACCCGCATTAATGTCATGCCGTTTAGATGTACGACCATCTAGGACAATCTGAATCTTTCTTTCGGTCAAAAATGGCGTCATACTAAAATTATGTCGAGTAATACGACTTAATTTTAATGAGAAAACCGTCATGCCAACCTCTGTCAAAAGCTGTACATATATCAAGCGCTACCGCCCTAGCTTCAGCAGGCTTATACGATGTATGATAAATGCGTTCCGATATTGCTATTAGGATATCAGCAGTAGAGCAGGCTCGTCTAAATAGTTACTGACGGTCAGAAACAAGTTTAGCTTCAATGAGATGGTGGACTATCGCTAGATTGATTAGTGATTCAAAGACTTGAGAGAAGTGCGGGAGGCGACTGATGGGGCGATAGTTTTCCGGAACACTGGTACTACAGAGGAAATTTTCCAAATGTCAGGGAAGCAAGATTTGGCAAAATATGTGTTGTAGAGCTTAGATATAACAAGGGGAAGCTCAACGGAGCATTTCTTTAAGACTATAGCAGGAATAAGATCATGCCAACACGCTTTAGAGGTGTTAAGATTTTTGATGATATCTCGGACTCGAGAAAGGCTGATGACCAGACCATCCAGTGTTTCTTCAGTTCGTAGCGGAAAGTTTAGAAGTGTTTGATTTGTGGAGTCCAAGATAGAGTTCAAGGCGAACCGTTGAGCAAGCAGTTCAGCCTAATCAGATGCTGCGCAGGCGATTTTATAGCGATTTCATAGCTGGTGAATATGAGGAACGAAAGTACGTGCCATTACGTTGGTAATGTATTGTCATAAACAAGGTACTTGTTTTGGGTGTGGTAACAGATAAGTTGAAGCTGTCATATCGGGTGAATACCGAAAGCCTATTCTTCTATACTTTCATTTTGAGTGAAGCACACATAGCTATAAGGCCTTTCTATCACCGTCTTTAACATAGAGCTGCACGCGGTAAACCTATATACTTTGAAACCCATGCCAACTGTTACGAACGGTGAAGTGCATATGTAGCCTGAGCTGTCGTATGAATGAGACATCGAATAACTTTTTTGTATTTGTGAACTATCATTAACACGTAATAAGTAAACATTAAATGCAATTGTTTTTATAGTAGAAGGTAAGAACAAGACGCATGCATTGTTACAAAGTATGCAAATTGTATGTATGAATAAGTTATAAAATGTGTGTGTCTGTAAGTTCAGACTGTAAAATTGTTGTTTTTTTGTAGAATAGACAACATTGATCAGTATATCTGAGAAGTGTATGTGTTTGTGTTTTTTGTCAGTGTGTAAATATGTCTGATATTGATATAAGGAAGGGATAGCAGTCCATTTATTTCCTCAAGCGATTCAGAGGGGCGGTGCTAGCAGAGCCTAGTTGTTTTCTTTATTATTTTGTATTCGTTTTGGGTGAGTATAAGTGTTTCATTCAAGTGACGTAATTGTAGACGAGTCACTATTTTTTATAAGTTCGTGTTTTTTTTCTTTAGACCCATAGTGTATAGAGAAATATGATAGCTTTTTTGACGTAATTGTTAGATTTGTTTGTGGACTACTTGTATCTGTGACACCATAGGAACTTAGTCTGTATGGAGCATTCACGTTATATACTTTTTATATTAGCCTCATTTAAGTTTGTTATGAAAATGGTCTTATTATTGCCAAATTTGTCATACTTTTCTTTTCCATCATATATTAAGAGTTAGTGCATCACGGAAATATTAATGCGAATATTGAGGTCTGTGATATAGAAAATACTTATCTATACTTTCATTTTGAGTGAAGCACACATAGCTATAAGACTTTTCTATCACCGTCTTTAACATAGAGCTGCACGCGGCCAACCTATATACTTTTAAACCAGTACCAACTGTAACGAAGGGGGGAGTGCATATGTAGCCTGGGATACTGAGATTCGTTGGGAGGTTGGATAAATTATAAACGCGATGACGCAACAGGAGACGGGACAGCAAAAAAGAATAACATATATGACTACTAACCGACAGCTTCGTCTGTTCTGAAAGGGTTTATATTTTATGTGTTAAATACTCACGGCACCAAAATAGGTCGATATTTATTGCAATTAATCTGTCTTTTGGCTAGGATCAAAGTGTAGTATCTGTTCCGATGGATACTTCACCCCATACTGGTGTTGTCTTGGCCTTCGGGTCTTTATTTACGCCGGTCTATGGGTCTGTCCTGTGCAGTTCTGGGAGGTCCACCTCCCCTCTTTGGGGAGGAGTAAGTTTATTGCTTACTGTCTGAGGCGCCCCTGCCGGGGAATGCCGACGGGGCTGCCCAGGCAATTTTAAAACCCCACTTTCCCGACCCGACCTTGGGTCACATCTTACTTTTGGGAGTAAGATAAAAAAAAACTGGCCTTGTGCCTTACTCCTGGAGAGGAGTGAATCAATAATCTGTCTGGCCGCTTGCAAAATAGATGAGTCAAAGTTAATTTTTTTTACTGTGGATGGCAGAACACCTAAAGAGCTGTTCCGGTTTAAAATAAACGATTCCCTCACCCAAGCATTCAAACGTAAAGAATAGTAAATTCATAAATATAAGATGTAAGCATATGTTAAAGGCTGGCAATAAAATGAATTGATAATGGAAAAGGGTGAGAAAGTGAACGAGCGTAGAAAGAAAACCCGTTTAATTTAAATGTGGTGCATGCTGCTGAACGTCTAAGTGTTTTTTTCTCTATCAACATTAAACGTGCTTTATCCTAATCTATCAAATGAAGGAAATAATTTATACATTAAAAAACGTCATAGAAAGCAAATAATGGAAATATTCCGGTGTTGAAGAGAAGAACAACAGCGAAGTTATTTTTAAATAAATTTTATAGTAAATATTACTTGTTTTGTCAAAACTTCTACACAGGTTAAATCCTCTTTATCAAATAGCGTGTTTCAAATCTCTTGCCCCGCGTGTGAATTAGTAATGTTATTTATATAGTTATGCCGCAGTAAATGATAACATGACCAGCAGCAAATGAAAATACTTCATATTAGCATTTATTTTTTAATTAATAAATGCTGACAATATTATTAAGATCTGATTAGTATATGTTAATAAGTACTTTTTTTTTAACCCAAGGGTATTTTAAGATATATCGTTTCACATTATGTTAGTGCTATTTATAATGCATTACTCATTTCAGCAACAAAGTAAACTAATTTAACTTTGTCTGACATTTAACGAGATACTAATTGAAATCTACAATTAAGAACGAGTCCATGGTTCAGAAGAAAGAAAGGGAAATAGCATATTTTATTGTTATGTTTGATGTTAAGGGCTACACTAGACATATGGAAGTGAATGCCGTCGTAAAACAGAAAGTAAATACGGAAGTCCAGATTATTGCGGTGATAATGGCGGTAAGGTTGTTAATATAGATATAACAGCTTTCATTGCCGTTGAACGTGATAAAACCTCACATACATATTATATAAAAATGTACATACATATACATATATATATATATATATATATATATATATATATATATATATATATATATATATAAATAAATACATAAATATAGTTACAAAACAAATTATATATATATATATATATATATATATATATATATATAAGTGTTTGTGAGTATGGGTATATATATATTTGTGCGGATTTTACTAAAGTGTTAGTAATGAAATCTATATGTAATCATTTTTATGATTTTATTATATTCATATGATTATGTATAAATGCTTAAATATATACATAATATATGTACACCCACATATATTATATATATGCATATATATATATATATAAATATATATATGTATATATATATATATATAGATATACATATATATATACATATATATATATATATATGTATTTATATTTATATCATTCTCTCTCTCGCTTTCTCTCCCTCCGTGTATATATATATAAATATATATATATATACATGCATATATAGAAAAAGTAAGCGAGAGAGAGAAAATATTATATATATACATATATATAGTCATATATCTTTATCTACATTTATATATATGTATGTATACATGTCTATGCATATATATCCACATATATATATATATATATATATATATATATATATATATATATATATTTATATTCATATATTAGGTATTAAGTTTCACTTGACGAACGTAAAATATTATCGAAAGGACTGGCAATGAAAAGCCATTACATTTCCAAGTTTATGACATCTATAATTTCAAATAAGTTCTGCTAATAATTAAGTGCTTTATAACAAAGAGGGATAAACCATATATAAGTAATGAATGTAATAAACTCAAATAAATCTGATGATCTTACAGTACCAATTTGTTAGCTACTGATTATACCGCGCACAGCGTATATATATATATATATATATATATATATATATATATATATATATATATATATATTAATATGTGTATGTGTTACACCCCAGTAAAACGCACACAACCAAAACTCGTCTAGCTACAACAACTGAAAATAATATCTCTTTATCTCTCTCTTTCTGTAGTATGAATTTGTATTCATACAAACATTATTGGTTACATATGTGCATAGGTCGCCAGATGCCAGAGAGCCTTCTATTCAAATAGCTTCTTAACTCGTGCTGCTTGCCTCTGGAACTCCCTCTCTGTCCCCTGTTTTCCCGACAGGACTGACATGCAGCAATTTAAAACTAATGTAAACAGACATCTCGCTGCGCTGATCCCAATTTAGGCTGCCCCCCAACCTTCACCCTGTTTTCTTTTTTCTCAGTAGCCTCAAACGTTTACAGTGGCGGCCTGCCTTGTTTGGGGTGAACTATGTTAAAAAAATGTTTTAAAATGTTTCAGTTGTACCTTCCCATAAAGAGTCAACTTCTTCAAACCAAAAGGAGGAATTTATCTATTTGGTATATAGAAGTTGACTCTCTATGGGAGAGTACAAGTGAAACATGTATGGACATATATAACAATAATGATTGTATGAATAAAAATGTATACTTTCAAACAGCTTTACTTGTTATTGAGCACTGTTATAAACAACGGATATATATATATATATATATATATATATATATATATATATATAAGCTGTTGTACCGTTTCATGACTCTTAATGGTCGTTTGTGCTTAAAATTGTGATTCCTAACCGATCTCTTTTTCAGCAATTATTCACATTATTAATCTATCTATCTATCTATCTATCTAAAGTGCTTTTAATAATATTAAATTATTTTTAAATAGTTTACCTATGTAGGACGTCGCTTCTAATAATATTAAATTATATTTTAATAATTTACCTATGTACGACGTCTTTCGAGCTTATATATATATATATATATATATATATATATATATATATATATATATATATATATAATGAAATATAGTTATCCGCAGACACGTGTGTCGCCGTTACTGCGCTTCATCAAGGTGGTGTATTATGTAATTATCGCGCCCCAAAACAATAATGCGTAACACTAACACTGAAAAAGCGATAAAATATGTCGTATTTCCGACGATATTCCGTACCTTAACGGTAAAAACTCCCTTAGATCTCTCTTGTTTACGTGTTTTCGAATCTTGCAATAGGCATCCACGCTGATTACCTTAGTAACGGCAAAACACGTGCCCGTAGATAACTATATTTTATTTATATATTTTTTTGATATTTAGGCAAGATGCATTGATTTTAGAAATAATTGTTAAAAATTTACGGAAGGTTTCTGCTTAATTTTACTTTTTTTTATTTTGTCAATTTTTCTAATGATCTTTTTTGCCAAATTCCAAAAAAAATGAATGTTTGTTTATCGAACTTTTTCTATTCTTATTCGAATAATCTTCAGCTTTTTTGTTATTTTGTTTTCATCACCTGAAGATTATTCGACGAAGAATGGAAAACGTTCCTAATACATATGGAACATACACTACATTTTTTTTTTGACACAAAATAGATCATTAGAAAAAAATAAACTGCTATTTAAAACTTTAACGTAACACACCAAAGAAACTGCTATTCCAAGCTTAGGCTTAACTAACCAAAGTAGCTGCTGTTTCAAATGTAATAAAAATTACCAAAGAAACTGCTATTTGAAATGTAATAAAAAAGACAAAAGAAACTGCTATTTGAAATGTAATAAAAAAGACAAAAGAAACTGCTATTTGAAATTTAATAAAAAAGACCAAGGAAACTGCTATTTGACATTTTATGAAAAAGACAAAAGAAACTGCTATTTGAAATGTAATTTTTTTATTACATTTCAAATAGCAGTTTCTTTTGTGTGTTTTGATAAACAAACATTCATTTTTTTGGAATGACAAGAGAAACTGCTATTTGAAATTTAAGAAAAAAGACAAAAGAAACTGCTATTTGAAATTAAATAAAAAAGACCAAGGAAACTGCTATTTGAAATTTAATAAAAAAGACAAAAGAAACTGCTATTTGAAATGTAATAAAAAGGACAAAAGAAACTGCTATTTGAAATGTAATAGAAAGGACAAAAGAAACTGCTATTTGAAATGTAATAAAAAGACAAAAGAAACTGCTATTTGAAGTGTAATAAAAAAGACAAAAGAAACTGCTATTTGAAATTTAATAAAAAAGACAAAAGAAACTGCTATGTGAATTTTTATAAAAAAGACAAAAGAAACTGCTATTTGAAATGTAATAAAAAAGACAAAAGAAACTGCTATTTGAAATGTAATAAAAAAGACAAAAGAAACTGCTATTTGAAATGTAATAAAAAAGACAAAAGAAACTGCTATTTTAAATGTAATAAAAAAGACAAAAGAAACTGCTATTTTAAATGTAATAAAAAAGACAAAAGAAACTGCTATTTGAAATTTAATAAAAAAGACCAAGGAAACTGCTATTTGAAATTTAATAAAAAAGACAAAAGAAACTGCTATTTGAAATGTAATAAAAAAGACAAAAGAAACTGCTATTTGAAATGTAATAAAAAAGACAAAAGAAACTGCTATTTGAAATGTAATAAAAAAGACAAAAGAAACTGCTATTTTAAATGTAATAAAAAAGACAAAAGAAACCGCTATTTGAAATGTAATAAAAAAGACAAAAGAAACTGCTATTTGAAATTAAATAAAAAAGACCAAGGAAACTGCTATTTGAAATTTAATAAAAAAGACAAAAGAAACTGCTATTTGAAATGTAATAAAAAGGACAAAAGAAACTGCTATTTGAAATGTAATAGAAAGGACAAAAGAAACTGCTATTTGAAATGTAATAAAAAGACAAAAGAAACTGCTATTTGAAGTGTAATAAAAAAGACAAAAGAAACTGCTATTTGAAATTTAATAAAAAAGACAAAAGAAACTGCTATGTGAATTTTTATAAAAAAGACAAAAGAAACTGCTATTTGAAATGTAATAAAAAAGACAAAAGAAACTGCTATTTGAAATGTAATAAAAAAGACAAAAGAAACTGCTATTTGAAATGTAATAAAAAAGACAAAAGAAACTGCTATTTTAAATGTAATAAAAAAGACAAAAAAAACTGCTATTTGAAATTTAATAAAAAAGACCAAGGAAACTGCTATTTGAAATTTAATAAAAAAGACAAAAGAAACTGCTATTTGAAATGTAATAAAAAAGACAAAAGAAACTGCTATTTGAAATTTAATAAAAAAGACCAAGGAAACTGCTATTTGAAATTTAATAAAAAAGACAAAAGAAACTGCTATTTGAAATGTAATAAAAAAGACAAAAGAAACTGCTATTTCTGAATTAAAGCATAACACACCGAAAAAACTGTATGTCTAAACTTAAGCGAAACAATCGATAGACACTCTTTTTTCAAACTGAAACATAGTGACCATTGTAAAAATTATTTATGAACTATGTCTGTTCAGCTATTATGATGCTATTAAAAATTAAGCTTGAGAGAGCAACGAAGAGACCAATTGAGCGACAGACAGAACTTCTCAGAGAAACGCACCACAAATGAGAATCAGTTACTAAAAAAATGGAAACTCCATAAAAACTTGAAGGATGTACACGTCACATGTCTATCGTTTATTCTAAGTTTGCAGTTGATAATGCATACATTCTATCGTGTAATAGGCATATTGCGTGTTTGCGAAAAAATCATGTGCTAATATTTGCATATTTCTTTTTTATTCCTTGATTATTTTCCATCGGCTCCAAAGGACTTTGCTATCTCTACTTTATCATATATATATATATATATATATATATATATATATATATATATATATATATATATATATCATGGACGGCGGCACCTGGGGTGCAGGGGGTGGGGGCTTGAGCCCCCCCCTTTTTGACTTGCCCCCCAACCCACTTTACGGTTATCAATAATGAAGTTATATATGCATGTGTGTGTGTGTATGTATAAGCAAGCATTATTAAATAACACGGAGTTTTTTGTTTGATAATACTTTTTTTTTTCAATTTTCCGAATAGTCCATTTAGTATTTCCGTCATATTGATGAATGTAATTTCCTTGGGTGTCCGCTTCGATTTTGCCTTTCTTTTTCGCGAGTACTTTCCATTGGAGTCATCGAATAATAACCAGGCGGTGTTAGTCTTGGTTTATTTACAACTATGTATTTACTGTTATGTGTGTTAACGGCTAGTAAGGTATGACTTTAAAATGAGTGTCCATAACATTAAGAAGTGGCATGCAAACCGGATCGCGTTATAAGCGCGTGCAAAAGTATGATTGCTTAACGGCTAAGCATGATGTAACGCTTGTTACTATGCTAAACACTTTAAAATGATATGACGAGTTTGGTAATTCACATTATTGATTGTTTCATGTTTAGTTTTTTTTGTAAAAGCCTTCAAGAATTTGTTATCTTTTGATGTTGCTATCGTGGTTTAAATATTTTAGTAGTGTTCACAAAAATATGTCTATATTAAGAAGGGGGCAGTCATGTGTTTAGGTTTTGGAAAATAGAGCTCGTATCGGAGAGGTTTAAGTCAAGTGTTCAGGAAATATATGAATATATAATGATTAGTTCAAATTCCAATGACCAAAGTTCAGTCCTTACTTATTCATTTATTTTTGAAATAGCAAACTTAACGATGGGTTTACAATTGTTTCGCAATGTGTAATATGATACAATTGAACGCAATTACACGCTGCTCTTCAGTAAACACAATAACAAGCTTTAAAAAATGTTATATCGTGCAGAATGTGAATAGAAATAAATAGAAAGCCGATAATAAGATGACAGAATTCTAGTAAAGAAGCCAATTTGAATATATCGGCTTATAAAGCAGTTATCTTCAGACACGTGTTTAAAACTCGTCAGCGGAACAAGATCTAGTGAGATTCCAAATCGGTACTACAGTTAATGACGTATTGCGCTCGACCACTTAGAAACAAATCCTACATGTAGTAGTGTGACAGATTATCGCAGTATAAATGATCTCATTTTTTGTTCGTATTTTTATTTACGATACTGATAGTTGAAAGTATACAATTATTTCTCAGATAACGCATTACGTTAATACTACGTTGAAATCATGATTATCTTTATGAGAGCGATACTCAGGGAGGCGTATATATATATATATATATATATATATATATATATATATAAAATATAGTTATTTACATACATGTGTTGCTTCGTCTCGACGAATTATAAGTGTGGTTATATATATATATATATATATGTACTAGTGTACACACTGAGTCAAAAATAATTGAAAATTTCTAGATTTTCGCAGCAGCTGTAGGACAGTTTTAGGTTATTTTTATTGAATATTTTATGCAGGGGATTGGTTACGGGAAAATGTTTTGCAACCAGATTTAGGAATGTCTTGCCCAGTTTCGTTTTTTTATTATTGGATTATATGGCGGTGTATACCAGATTATATTTCTTTGTCTTTTATTTTTAATTCATTAAAATTATTATTGCCCTATTTCTCATATTAAATTTCGATATCATGGAAACCACCATTTTTTAGAGCTGTATTGTAAATATTGCTTGAATTTTAAAATGAGAACACCTAGAAACGCGGGAGCAGTGTGTAGCTAAATTGCCATAAATATATATTCATAATTACTATATATATATATATATATATATATATATATATATATATATATATATATGAATATATATATTATTATTTCTATTATTATTACTTTATTATTATTATTATTATTATTGTTATTATTATTATTATTATTATTATTATCATTGTTATCTTTATTGCTATTATTATCATAATTATAATTACTACTACTATTTGTACTGTTCTATTATTATTTATTACTTTTTATTATCATTATGCTACTGTTAACATTACTGTGGTTACCACTGGGATTGTTGCTGTCGGTAAACCTACTATTATTACTATTGTTATATGATCAACATTATTGCAACCACTAACTTATATTACAATATTGGCAAACATTATCTTATTATTTACTATTATTATGATTATTACTACCTCCTATTATTTTTAATATTTCTTGATTATTCTTTTTTTCCTAAACTATTATTTTTTTATAAATTCTTAAATATTATTGACCACAGTTATTGCTGCTGTCGTCTTTGTTATTATTATTACTATTGTTATTATTATTATTATTATTATTATTATTATTATTATTATTATTATTATTATTATTATTATTATTATTATTAATATTAATAATTAATAACGTCGGCATATTCTAGTTATTCCTTAGTTATATTTTAGTTTTTAGTTTTAAATTTAATTAAACTATTATTTTTATTATCATTCATTATTATTTTCATTATTTCATTTCAATTATTATGGGTGTTTATAATTATTATTACCATTATTACTAATAATTCTGTTGTACTTATCTAATATATTTATTCGATTTATTAATTCATTAATGGTAAGCTAATAAACTCTAGACAAAAAATAAAGATAACATAAATTCAGAATTAGCGACACATTTGATTAACACCAACACCCACCCAACCCCAATTACACGCGTCTGCTATTTACAAACGCCGATTACAGCTGATCGGTGAGTCCGCAAGCACGCATACACACATTTACACAATATCATAGTTCACTTGAAAATACATTTATCCGCCCGACTTGAAAATAACTGTCGTTTTTTGACACTTGAATCGTGCATGTCTACCCCCTCCTATCTCTTCTCTCTCGGTCTGAAGCAACAGACGTTTTCCATTCCTCTATTTGTCTACCTTCCTATCTTTTTTACCCTACTCCCTTCATTATATGTCTCTTTTTCCTCTTTATTTTATTTTATTTTATTTATTTATTTATTTATTTATTTGTCCTGTTTGTTTTAGATTTTAGATTTTAAATTTAAACTTTTTTGATTTTTGATTTTAACGGCCGTAAACAACGTGACCCCCACTTTTTGAAATGTTAAATTTCTTTTCTTCTTCTCTTTCTTATTTTCTCTCCATGTCATTCTTCCCCAAATATAATCTGAGGTTGAGATCGGATTCTAACTCTGCCTGATGAGATCTCAGTTTATAGTAACTGTTGATCGATAACATCGACATGCCAGTGTCGCAGATTTTGTGCATGTCTGTGTAAATCAAATTTATCATATATAAAGCTCTATTTTGATATTGAGCACTTTTTATAAACCCGGTTAAAATTCTCTAGATTACCACCCTGTGGATATTTTTTACCTGGATTATTACCATTATATATATATATATATATATATATATATATATATATATATATTTAGCCAGAATTTTCTATGTAATACAAATGTCGTTGAATCTGACAGACAACTTATGCCTATATATCGTTGTGTGGATAAGCCTTCATTCTCTAGGCCACGTCTATTGAGTGGCCCTGACTTCATGCTAAATAGCACCCGTATTTGCTATTTAAATGTTAATTTACTTCCTATTCTTAGACAATATGTGCTATAGCATAAGTACGCTCCCCAGCTACTAGGTCAAACATCACTTTTGTATCAGGGTTAGGGCCGTGTGACTAGCAGAGAGTATCTCCTTCTATACTGATGATTGCAGGTTTAGCATGAAACACCTGTGTATATTGGTTTAATTTTAAAATAATATGATTCGTATATATATTTGGCAGAAAAGTACGGCATTTATGTACACTATGTTATCTTGATACTTGTTTATACACTCACATTACCGTTTTTCTTTCTTGTGTTTATATTAGTATATACTCAGCTTAGCTATATTTTGTTATGTTTCGTTAATTCGTCCGCTATGTTACATTCAACTCTTGGAACGATGATGTTCCTTAAAGAATACAAAGACCTATGTCACACACAATAATCTGAACCTACACCAGAAGTTAATGGTGTAAACTGCAGATATTGCGTTATCTTTCCTTGAAATTTTCTGAAAATTGGTTTTAAATATTTAGTTACATATTTGTCAGTACAGTGACATTTAATGAAATTATTGTTAGGATTGGTTTAAATTAATTACCGTTCGAGGCGCATTTACCGTTTCCCAAGAATGAATGAAAATACTTGAATATCTTCGTTTGAAGCCCTGGACTGCATATTAACATAGTTTATGTTCTTTTTTTAATATCTATGACTGTCATATTATAAATCAAATAAAAGAAAGTACAACTTATTATTAAAAATATATGAGATATCACAGAGCCCCACAAATTCTCCCATTTCCTATATTCAAATATTCTTATTTAACTACAGTGGGTAATGTAGTCTCATCATGTATTATATATATATATATATATATATATATATATATATATATATATATATATATATAACTTTATATTGCATGTTATCTTGTTTGTTTGTCTTAATGTAGACTTGATGACTCTACTAAAGAATTACGTCATGAATAATGACGTCACTAAAGTATGACATAATCTATTAAAACTAACTTTCACTTGTTTATTGTTTTTTATTCAATCGAATACTATGTTATTTACAACGTTTTGTCGGGCGTTGAAGTATTCTAACGTCATGTTGTTCTGAAACACCTTTGTACAGAGAGAATGAAAACACTCGAGGAGTGTGTCCAGTAAGTAATTTAAACCCTCCAGTAGGTAATTTAAATATATATATATATATATATATATATATATATATATATATATATATATATATATATATATGTATGACTCGTAAAAAATAATCCTGAGGACGACCAAGAAGTTCGAAAGCGCTAGAGAAGTGGCCGAATAACGAACACACGGCGAAATACTATATGAACTGCAGCCTGAAACCCGAAAGATTGCTCGATGCTTCGAAAACCGTAAAAAATATGCAAATGCGAATATATATATATATATATATATATATATATATATATATATATATATATATATATATATATATATATATAGGGTGGCGCAAAAGTCACGCATAAGTTTGAATAAGTAACAACTTTCACATTTAATAAAATTTTCTCCTTTTTTTTCAGAATATTACAGATATAAACATTGATAATTGATCATGGAAAAATATAGCACTGAACAACGAACGGAAATTATTTAACTTTACTTCGGAAACTATCGTTCAATAACCTTAACCCAAAGAGCCTATCGTCGGCATGATAATGTCAGACAATCTCCCAGTCAGACCACAATTGATCGTCTTGTGGTCCGATTTCGGCAGCAGAGTTCAGTCAGTGATCTTCCACGATCTGGCAGACCACGTTCAGTACGGACATGGGAAAATGTAGCACTCGTTGAGGATAGCATTGCTGAAAATCCAGACACCTTAACTCGAAGACGAGCCATTCAGATTGGGATGTCCAGAACGTCACTTCAAAGAATTTTGCGTGAATTGCATCTGTTTCCATACACAATTCAATTGGTACAGACATTACAACCCACAGATTTGCAATCACGCGTAGCTTATGCTGTTCACATTCAGCAATTAGCCAGAGAACAAAATGAGTTCATCCATAAGCTGATAATGAGCGACGAAGTCCATTTGCATCTGAACGGGTTCGTAAATAAGCAAAACTGCAGAATATGGGCCATTGAAAATCCAAGAACCGTTCATCAGCGTGAATTATATCCACTAAAATCTACTGTATGGTGTGGTGTTACCTCGGAAAGAGTAGTCGGTCCACATTTCTTTGAAGACGAAGAAGGTGTCGCGGTGACGATCACTGCACAGCGATATCAATAAATGATTCAACATTTTTTAAGGCCAGCTGTTCAGGACAACCCAGAAATGTGGTTCCAACAAGATGTAGCTACTGCCCACACTGCCCAACAAAGTATGGCGCTCTTAAGGGGATTGTGTGGCGAGCGGTTAATTAGCAGATTTTCTGATTTTAACTAGTCTTCACGTTCACCGGATTTAACAGCCCCTGACCGTTTCCTTTGGGGTTATCTTAAAGAAAGGGTATATGTGAACAAGCCTACAACGATTCAAGAGCTTAAACACAATATAAGACATGAAATCCAAGAACCAGAGCCAGTTATGCTAAGGAGTGTAATGGAAAATGCCCTAACAAGAGCCCGTGTTTGTGAAGCCAAAAATGGTGCCCATTTTAAGGATATGATTTTTAAAACCTACTGCAACAAAATTACCAAGTAAAGCCTAGTGAATTACTTGAAATGTTGTAGTTTCTATCACCTAAACAAACCAATGCGCGACTTTTGCACCACCCTGTATATATATATATATATATATATATATATATATATATATATATATAGAGAGAGAGAGAGAGAGAGAGAGAGAGCGAGAGAGAGAGAGAGAGATAGAGAGAGATAGAAGAAAAAAGAGTGATAAATATGCGACGATTGTCCAAATTTATTTCAAATTTCAATTGTTCAATGCAAGGTGTATTCAGTAATAAACTAGTGTTTATTATTCTTTCCTTAAGCCAAGGCTTTTCAAAGATCGAAATCTAGTTTATTACTGAATGCACCTTGCATTGAACAATTGAAATTTGAAATAAATTTGGACAATCGTCGCATATTTATCACTCTTTTTTCTTCTATCTCTACTATTGCTCTATCTCGTATATTGAGCTAATCCTTTTCACAATAGGTTCCATCTACTAAAAGTTTTCACTTTGGTTTATTTTGATCCTATATATATATATATATATATATATATATATATATATATATATATATATATATATACATATATATATATATATATATATATATGTCTGTGTGGGGGGGTGAATGTAAATATATAACTACATTCAGAATTATATACATATATGCATTAATAGATACATACACATGTGTAATTATCCGAACGGATGGTGGTTTGATGAATGTGATCCAATCTAAATCACTCCAATTTTATCCTAATTAAAATGTCCTCTTTGTAAATCTTAATTATTTTTGTTGGCAAAAACTCCAGTTTTTAATATCTACTTTCATTTTCTCTTCTGATTTGTTTCATTGTATCAATCTATATGCACCACTCAACACTCACTCCAACAACAACCACTCCATAGATTCCCCTGACCTCCTACCCTTTCAGTTTGATTACTAAACCTTCAATATTCAACAGCATTCAAATGCCCACGTGAAGATTGACGGGCTTGAGATCAACTTCGCTTGTCAAATGATAGTCTTAAATGTTTTTTTATATAGGTATTATTTTTTTAGTGTTCTATTATTATTATTATTATTATTATTATTATTATTATTATTATTATTATTATTATTATTATTATTATTTCATATTTTAAATCTTTTGGTGTACCAAAATGCGATTAAATCTTTCTCTAAATCATTATTATTGCTACTGTTTTTTTTTTGTTCTCTTTCCTTTTTCGTATTTTTTCTTCTTTCTTTTCTTCCTTCTTTCCTTCGTTATTTCTTTCTTTCATACATTTCTCTTTTTTCGTCTCTGTCTATTTCTTCTTTTCTTTTCTTTTCTTTATTTCAGACTTTTCTCTTTTCTTTCTTTTTTGGTATCTATTTGTTTCGTTATTCCTTTGTTATTTCCATATTTACTTTCAATTCTCATTCATTTCAATTGTTTCACCTATTTTTATTTTAGTGTCGTTCATTTTGTCTGCCTATTATCATATATAATTAACGTTCATTGTTTTATCTCATGTTTCTATCTTTTTTATTTTTTATTTCTATTTTTTTACGTTTTATTTTATTTTTATCTTACTATTTTTGATATTTCGCTCGTTTTTTGAATTTGTTACTAATGGGTCACCTCATATCAAGACTCGGACGTCAGGATACGTGTTAAAACTATTGTTAGTTGAACGATGATCGCCGACACGAGATGATTGGAAACAGTGAGTGGATTTGGTAGAACATTACTTTAGAGGACTTTATCCATGAAGACGGCTCAACAAGTATTTGTTTATATTCAACTTGAAGACGACCATGTTGTAGTCAGCCGGGAAGCATCCTCGCGGTGTTGTGTTCCACAAATGGGATGTTTATAGAAAATAATTTTGTTCATCGAAGATCCGTTTTATTTTGGTACAGAGAGAGAGAATGGAAAATTATTAATTATTGTTGAATGGTTCAAGATAAGCGAGTTCTGGCTGTTTTACATTTTTCTTCATTTAAGGTTTTTATTGTTCTGTATGTGTAATCTGTTTCTTTTCATCTTTTTATTACAATGGGTTTACTTTTATTTGGTGCAACATTATTTTTTCTTAATTATGTTGTTGTTTGCTGCTATATCATATTTTGTTCTTTTTAATTTCTTTAATTTTAATCAAAAAATGCAATCTTTAATCTCATTGATTGATTTATATCTATTACTTCTGATAAATACGCCTTACATCGAAAATTAATATTTAAAAATAAATATATCATCAACTTTTTTAAATCGAATTTTTTTGGGGTGGATCTTTTAATGTTCTAAATATAATTTAAATATCTGCACTACTTCACAATATTTCCTTATAAACTTGGGTTCCCAGCGAAACCTTACAATATCAACATTTGAACACTAACAATTAGCACTATATTAGTAAGTCATTAATATATGCGTCTAATATATTCTCTTCTTTCACCACCAACGCTCAGATCCTCACTTTGCCCGAATTTAAATGAATCGATCTCCCCTTGATGAAGCCCCTTGCTTTGATAAGCTCCTAGGACTGACTTTCACCTCAGACTAGAAATGGAAGACTTACATCAAATCTGTTGCTAACGTCGCTGGGAAAATGGTTGGCTTATTCTATCGCCTCAGAAGGTGTCTCGCATCTGACGGTATCTTCTATCTGTATAAGAACCAACTATGTCATAAAATGGAGTAATGTTGTCACATAGAGAAAACCGACTCAAAAATCTAGTAAACAGTATCCTTTTTTCTACTCGACAACCTTTTTCTCACAGAAGAAATGTTCCTAGTTTTATTGTGCTCTATCCTTATTTTCATGGTAGGTCCTACTATGGTTTTCCCATGTAAAAAAATCATAACTAAAACTTGTTTAGTTACAACCACTGTCAATATTTTCCCTTTTTCTCTCTGTGTACCTAAAGTTACACGAAGATTCCATGGGCAGACTGTCTATTCTTTAACTACCCCGCCGTGGAACATAATACCGCGGGGCTGCTTCCAAGCTGAACACAACATAGTCGTTTTTAAGTAAAATGGTGACACTTTTTTGTTGAGCGGTCTTCTTAAATAATCAAATTCATGCTATATTTCAACCATTGTCACGAATCATCCCGGTGTTGTCTCACCGCTGAAAAACTCATTGACCCTTATCCTCGAGTGGTTTCTGGGCCTTAATAAGTAGTAACTCTTTAGTAAAAAATATATATATCACGAAAAAGAAGTAATAAATGTATTTTACTTCTGATGAAGATGTCTTACGCCATAAATTCATGTTAT
>OY744519.1:10418430-10423430 GCA_963556195.1 Sepiola atlantica | reverse complement strand
ATTAGCAAATTATTGTTGTGTTTTCCTTTTGAGGATAATAGTAAATTATTTAAAAATCCATGGATTAAAGGACATTCTTATATTTAATTTAATTAGACAAAATACACAGTGTTTCAAAACAGCAAAACATTTAACCAACGTCTAACATCCATGTCTAGATATGCACAGAATCAAAAAGAAACACAATGGATGTTTAATCTACAAAACAGGACGGAACTCCGATTTGAGAAGTTGTAATGATGTTTTTGCAGACTGGAAAAAATGTTGTTTTTAGAATGGATGTCCGTCTTATTCGATTCCATACTTTACTCTCCTTCCCAATGTTTCCCATTTCCGTTGTTTTCCAGCGTATTTATTCACTCTTTCGTCCTTCATTTTATTTTTCATATTTTCTTTCTTCTCACTCCCTTCTTGAGCGCCTCTTTATTTATATTTCTGATGTTTTCCATTTTTTATCAGTTTCATACTTTCATTCTCTCTTTTTACTTGTTCTTTCTTATTTATAACATCATCAATTTTATTTTTCGCCTATTTCGCTTCAACGTTTCCCATTCCGAAAATGGTTTCCTTTCTTTCGTTCCATGTTTTACTCTCCAGTACCTTCTCCCTCCTTTGATTATTTTCCGTGGTGTTCCTCGGTTCAATTCTTAATAGTTTCCTTCTTTTCAATCACTTGCTGAGCGCGTCTTTTATTTTCATTTTCTTGCCATCTCCTCTTCAAGCGCATGTCTGATTAAACTCTGTCCCATCATCAGCAACAAGTGCTCTCCCACGTTCATTTCTGATTTTCTTTGCGGCCCTTAAGAAGTACTTAATGTCTTCGCCTCTGACAGATCAAGACCTACGTCAGATATGTTTCATTCGTGCAGCGGCATTTCCACTTTCCTCAACCCTTCAATCTTTAATATCATGATACTTTTTTTTAGATCTAGGCGAGTGCCGGCACTTTATCAACACAGAAATTATATAAATCTGATTATCATCAAATAACAATGACACCTGCATATGGTCTCACCTTCTTGATAGATATATATATATATATATATACAGAGCGAGAGAGAGAGAGGGGGGGGAGAGAGAGAAGGACAGAGAGAGAGAGAGAGAGAGCAGAGAGAGAGAGAGACTGATAGCACGGCAGAAAACAGGAATGGTGATGAAAAACATTATCAAAGACAATATTTGAGGCATTAATCTCCAGAATTATCTATTTATTTTTCAATAACTTTTTCACATATCATATCAGTAAATATAAGACTTACTACCAATATTAATAACATCCGGAATGGTGAAAGATATTTTGATATTTCGGTAGAAATACTCTCCTTCTCAAAAATAAAAAAAAGTAGTCTGACTCCCGAAATAGCAAAAGATGTTTCACCGGGCCGGATTTTATTAATATGTATCATGTTAGTAATATGTGAAAGATCAATTAAACATTCAATAGATAATTGTAAAGAGTTATATCTCAAATATTGTTTTTGATAGTTTGTTTTTGTTCAACCCATTCCAATGTTTGTTTACCATTCAAGTTTTTGTTTACCATTCCAGTTTTCTTCATTACTATCAGCCGTCATAAATAACCAGAAATGCTGCAAGCAAATTACCCTTTACTTATATATGTATATATATATATATATGTATATATATATATATATATATATATATATATATATATATAAATAAAGAGAGAGAGAGAGAGAGAGAGAGATAAATGAAGGAAGACAGATAAAGATGTACGAATGAGAAATCTATTTTAATTTCGATTGTTCAATGCAAGGTGTACTCGATAAAAACATGTTTATTTTGCATTCCTTAAGCCAAGTCTTTTCGAATATTAAAATCTTATCATGAGAGCAATGACATAGATGGATAAGTTGGCAGTGGAAAATCCAATATTCAAAATTTGAAAAAAATATAAAGTAATAGAGAGTAAGAGTATGCGTATAAAAAATATGGAGTCTGTCCAGTTGGTGAATGTCCGTTGATAAGGTTGCCGGTGAATGGAGATTTTAAGATGGAAAAGGGAAACCCCTTTTCCATCTTAAAGGCAACGTTGAAATTGAATTTTAAATTGAAGTAACTCCAATAGAAAGATGTTTAGTTCAATCTTAAACGGAACGCACTTATTCGGATGTAATTTTGAGAATTAGGGCCATTTTAAAATACTTCCGTATTACTTTATATTTTTTCAACTTTTGAATATTGACTTTTTCTACTTCCAACTTATCTATCTATGTAATTCCTCTGAGAAATAAACATGTTTTATCGAGTAAACCTTGCATTGAACAATCGAAGTTGAAATATATTTGTCATTCGTACCTCTTTATCTTTTATCCATCATTTATCTTTATAATTGCTGTATCTCGTATATTTAGCTTAAACCATTTCACTATAGGTTCTATCCTCGAAAAGCATACTTTTAGTTTCATATTTTATTTTATCTTATATATATATATATATATACATGTATGTATATATACATGTATACATATATATATACATGTATGTATGTATATATATATATATATATATATATATATATATATATATATATATATATAGCAAAGTAAGCAAATCAATTGTTAGATAAATGTAGTCTTTTCAAAGAAAAATATCATGCGCTTATTCGTAATACTCGTTTTTATCAACTTTTTTATATTACCAATTATTTTGATTTCGGTCTACAATTACCTATCATTTTTCTAGAGAATTCAGTTCATGTTTTTAATTGTTTTGAAGTACTTCAGATTTTAGGAGGGCTCATCTTCTTATATAAATTTTACGTAAACTGATCCCCCACTTTTTAACCATGACAAATTTTGTGAAAAATATTTAAAAAAAAACAGAATTTTAAAGCAGAGTGATAGGTAATATTAGACAGAAAAAATTTGGTCCGTAAAAAAGTGGGAAAAATTGGTAAACAAGCAACGAAAAAAACAACATGCAATATGGTGAAAAAGTTGGGGATCAGTTTTCGTTAAATTTATATACGAAACTGATTCGCCTTCTTTAAAATTTAAACTATTTGGAAAAAATATTTAAAAAACACGGAATTCTACACCGAAAATGAAAAAGAAATTGACAGTAAAAATAATTGAAAACAAAACGGATGGTGGAGTATTACTGACAACCGCCAAATATTATTCTCATCAGAAGGTTAAACAAGTTTTTTTAAAAATGGAAAACCATTGCTTTAATTGTTTTTTAAAAATAATTTTTATTATTTAAATTTGATGTATTCTTGTGAAAAATTCCAAAATCTCTTCTAACGATCATATAGAAAGTCTGATTATAATTGAAATGTTATATTTCCAAAGGCAGTCAAAGTTAAATATTATATTTATGTTAGGCAGATATTTTGTTAGATATCAATGGAAGATTTGAGTACTAATCTTTGTCTATGCGCATAATTATTATCCGTGTGAAAAGTAAGACAGATGTCAACATGTCCAACAACCCAAATTACTGTTTTAATCCAAAATGCGAGAATTTAAATGGCAAAATGTAAAATATTACTACTAAAACTATACTTACAAACATATCATTATATATACCTTTGTGCATGATATATTACTATAGATGTGTGTATATATATATATATATATATATATATATATATATATATATATATATATATATATATATATATATATATGAAGAATAATGGAAAGGAATTAGAGAAGCAAAAGCCAAATCAAAATTCAATTCAATTGCTCAGAGCAAGGTATATTCCGCAAAAAGGCAATTTATTCAAGTTAAATTTTCCTTAAGCCAGGCTTTACAAGGATCAAAATCTTATCATCAGAGGAAGTCGCTGGGATAGATAAGTTGGCAAAGGCCAAGATTTAAAATTTGAAAAAATAAAATAAAAGTTGTAGGGAACGAAAAACAGGGCAAAACTCTGCCCGAATGCAAGCAAATGTCCGATTGCTAAAAAGTCCGGTGTCGAAAAGTCCAGCGGAGAGAATGAGATGTAGATAGGTAGGTCGTTAAAAGGCACGAGAGATTGTGAGAGAGGATTCAAAGTTAAATTCCAAGAAGCCACAACTTCAGGTGCGGCGAAAATAGAAAATCCAAAGGGTAAAAAGTCCAATAAGAGGTACGTTCGTGGATGCACGCAAGGCTCAGTAAAGAGTGAGGTGGAAAATATTCGCCATTAAAAATACTTCCTGGGCTGAGATATCAAGGAAAGTGTTTGTACTATCATATATCATCAGATCCTTTTACTTTGTAGTCTCCTTTGAAGATTCAGCTCAATGTTTGGCAATTATTGATAACAGAGCAAAATATAGAACAGTTTTTTTTATTATATTCCAATAACGATGATTTGTTTTATTACTTTTATTTTTATTTTTTTCACATTTCCAAAAATTCTAAATTTCTGTGAGATATATTTAACACTTATGTAGAAGAAACTTTTTTAATAGTTGATTGAATGGACGGTTTGACACAATGAGACTAGCTCTATAATGATCTGCTTAAATGAGTTTCGCACCATAAACATTCAGGTAACTTTAATAAAAAATAAATTATCTTCAAATAAACTGGAACTTTATAAATAAATTATAGTACATATTAAATATCTTAACAAATATTACCGAATTAAAGTTTTTTTAAACTGGTCGCGCTAATTCTTTTCGGAGATACTAGCTTCGAACGGAAACAAATCAAAATGGCGGATTAGTTTGGTTGCACACTTGTGAGTGTTTGCTCTAAAAAATTTGTTTGTTCTTTTGTTTATTTTCACCTTAAAATGAAACTGATGTATGATGTGGGTGTTTTTCTAGACACTCTAATCTAAGAACTCTTATTATTTGTGAACTTTTTCTGATGATTTTGTAGTGTTGCAGAGACGATATTGACATACAAATGTTGTTTGGCACAAAACAAATGAAATTAACCGTTAAATATATCTCACAGAAATTTGGAATTTTTTGAAATGTGAAAAAAATTAAAAATAAAAGTAATAAAACAAACCATGGTTATTGGAATATAATAAA
>OY744519.1:10405930-10415930 GCA_963556195.1 Sepiola atlantica | reverse complement strand
AGTTAGCGCATTGTAGGTTGTACACCGTATAGGTGGGGAAGCAGAGACCAGAGTTGGGGATGGGTCAATTTACTAGAGAGCAGAGTTCAGTGGTTTAGTGGCTTTTTTTGCCAAATTTTGTCGGAGAGAAGTGCCTGTGTGGGAGAGTTGTATATCAGGGTTTTCACTGTGTATGGCTTTGCGGATAGCGGAAGTGATGCGGTCGCTAAAGAAGGGGAGCTTAAGGAAGCAAGTGTTGGTGAGAGTGTGTTGTCTACGTCTTCTGGTGTTATTGAGGCTGGATATAGTATTTACGGGGAACCCGCTGGTTAATAGGGTCTGGTAGAAGGCTTTGGTGTGCGTTATTTTGTAAGTAGTGGATGAGCATTTGTTCTGTATGCGGGTGATTTTGGTGTGCGCATAACTAATTTTAGCTTTGAGGAGTAGGGCGGATTTGTAATGGAGGAAATGTTCCTGCAGACGGGTGTTCTATAGAAGGTGGTGTGAAGGGATCCATCGTCATTTATGCTAAGTTTAAAGTCCAGGAGTGAGAGAGAGCCTGAGGTGTTGGGATGTTCGATGGTGAATTTAATGTGTAGGTCAGTATTATTAAAGGGGTTAAATATAGAAGTAGCTTATTCTCGAGATGAAGTAAGAATCAGAATGTCGTCAATGTATCTCGAGAAGAATATATGGGAATAACAGGTGCTAAGAGCTTGTTGTTCAAGTCTGTTCAAATAGGATATGGCGAGGAGGCCGTAGAGACTGGAACCCATGGGTAAGCCAGAGACCTGTTTGTACGTGTCTTGCTGGAACCTGAAATAAGTATCATCAACAATGATGCGTAGGAGGTAATGTATGTCTGTCGGGGTAAGCACAAAACAGTCCAGGTTATTAGAAGAGATGTGGTCAGTTATGAGGTTGATGGCGGGGTGTGCGGGAATGGAAGTGAAAGGGAGACAACGTCAAGGCTGAAGATGTAGTTGTTGAGGCGAAGTTGTTGGGGTTGAAGTAAGTGGAGTCTGTTTAGTACCTGGTCAGAGCTGCTGACATGTGCCGGGAAGGTGGGGTGTAGAGGTTTGAGTGAATGGGAGAGAAGTCAGGAGATCTTGTAAAGAGGTCCCTCAGTACTGGAGACTATGAGCCTGATCTGTGTATGGTTGTTAGTTTTTAAAGTGTTAATAAGGTAGTAAAAGGTGGGAATCTGCTGGTGCTAGTGGTGAGATTGAGCCTGTATGCCTTAGGAAGATTACGTTAAGCGGAAATTTGGGGCCAAGCGTTCTTAATAGAGGGTTGTATGTGGGTAGCTGAGATGTTATTAGCGGGGGTGTATAGGGCGGTATTGCTGAGGTGTTGAAGGGCGAGAGTGTTGTAAGATTCGTGGGAGATGATGCATCACTCCTTGCATGTGTCAGAGGGTAGGTAGACCAGGTGTTTTCCCCTAATGCCTTTGAGGGTGAGGCGTTGGGAATGGAGGATTAGGTGTGATATATTGTTTTTCGTGTTGTAGAATGGAGAAAATATTATGTTTAAGTCTTACTAGCTTTAGGTCTATTGGGTGGTTGATAAACGGGAAAGGGGTTGGAAAAAAAGTTAGGGGAATTGAGGTGGGGATGGAGTCATTAAGTGAGTCAAGGGTGTGTAGTTCAAAGGCTGATAACAATTTCAAATGGTACGCTATTCTGCAGAACTGCGTTTCAATCTCGAAGAGAGTGTGGTCATTAAGTTTTGGGGTAATAACAAATTTAGGTCCGAGGCTGAGGAGATCAGTCTCTGTTGTTGAGAGAGAGCCTGTGAGGTCTGTGATGAGTGGTTGGGTAATAGTTTTATGACGGAGAAAGAGGCTGTGTACAGTTTCATAATTGGTATGTGTCTGTAAGTTCTGTTTTAGATGAAGCCAGTTGAATTTAAGCATGAGTCTGTTTTTTCCGTGTAGAAACAGTGGTGGTAAGCTTTGTTTTTCAGAGTGAAAATGTTTCCAGTCAGATAGAGAATGAGACAGTATGGGACACTGAGAGAGAGAGAGAGAAAGAGAGAGAGAGAGAAAGAATCAGGTAGAAAGAGAGAGAGAGAGAGGTGAAGAGGAAAGACCAAGATGAATGGCAATAGGTGCCACATCCTACTGTAATGGTGTCAAGATGCTAATAAGAGAGGTTTAGGGAGAGACATTGGCATAGAAGACAGAAAGAGAGAAATAAAGAAAGAAAAAAGAAAGAAAGAAAGAGGGGGATAGGTGGAGAAAGTCAGAGTAATGGTGTATTAAACAAACTCGGATGAATGAGCCTTATTCAGATTCTGATAACAGTTTCTAAAATTCTCTCATAGAATCGTGTTCTCACGGGAGATTCTACGTGAAATATCTAAACCCCCGATAGAGAAAGTGGGAACACATTTCTTACTAAACAGCACGAGTTGGTAACCACTATACGATTTTTTTCACCAATAGGTTACCGCTTATTAAAGCTCGGAAACCACTCGATGATAAGTGTTAAAGAGATCGTCAGTTGGACAATAATTTCCACCACGAGAGAACCGGAAACAATTGGATGGGCAGAGGATTACTTAAGAGGAATTGTATATCTAAGAGTACAGCTTAGCAAGTATTTGTTTTCATTAGACTTTAAGACCACCATGCTGTAGTTAATTCGAAAGAAGACTTGTGGTATCTTGTTCGACGGATAGAAATGTTTCATTTGGTATTTGATAAAGAGAAATAACTAAAGTGTTTTTCTATGGAAGTAGCTGGACAAGTTTTTGCTATGAATTTTGGCCAAGATCAAAGTGTACTATCTGTTCCCATGGATACTACACTCAATAGACCGGTATCGTCTTGACCTTCGGGGCTTGATTTACGCCGGTCTATTAGTCTGAAATGTGCAGTTCTAGGAGATCCACCCTCCCAGGCTTTGCCTCCCCTCTTTGGCGAGGCGTAATTTTATTGCTTACTGTCTGAGGCGCCCCTACCGAGGAATGCCGACGGGGCTGTCCAGGCATTTTTTGTAGGCCAGAGTGCTCACCTTCTCGGGCGCTGGCTTTTCAAATCCCACTTTCCGAACTTGTGTCATATCTTACCGCTGTGGGAAGTGGATAAATAACACGTGTTTGCTATGAATGTTTTCCAGACAGGGATTGGGGACATGTAGAACACATATCATACACATAATGATACAGAGAGGGATTGGAGACATGTAGAACACATATCATACACATAATGATACAGAGAGGGATTGGGGACATGTAGAACACATATCATACACATAATGATACAGAGAGGGATTGGGGACATGTAGAACACATATCATGCACATAATGATACAGAGAGGGATTGGAGACATGTAGAACACATATCATGCACATAATGATACAGAGAGGGATTGGAGACATGTAGAACACATATCATACACATAATGATACAGAGAGGGATTGGAGACATGTAGAACACATATCATACACATAATGATACAGAGAGGGATTGGAGACATGTAGAACACATATCATACACATAATGATACAGAGAGGGATTGGAGACATGTAGAACACATATCATACACATAATGATACAGAGAGGGATTGGAGACATGTAGAACACATATCATACACATAATGATACAGAGAGGGATTGGAGACATGTAGAACACATATCATACACATAATGATACAGAGAGGGATTGGAGACATGTAGAACACATATCATACACATAATGATACAGAGAGGGATTGGAGATATGTAGAACACATATCATACACATAATGATACAGAGAGGGATTGGAGACATGTAGAACACATATCATACACATAATGATACAGAGAAGGATTGGAGACATGTAGAACACATATCATACACATAATGATACAGAGAGGGATTGGAGACATGTAGAACACATATCATACACATAATGATACAGCAGAGAGGTGCTAGACAACCACTTTTTGTGTAAAAGGGGCTGTAAGGAAAAGAAGCGATAATCTAATAGTAGATTGTGGAGATAATTTTGAAATGTGTCAAGGTTAGAAAGAATTTTCCGAGCGGCACCTTCCTAGCTATGACAGAATAACTTCATCTTAGGGCTTATCTGGCTTTTATACAAGTAAAGGGTTGAGTCAGGATGAGGTACTTTCTGGAGCGGTAGAATGGTCCAATCATTTTTTCAGCAAAGATGCGATAGAAAGGAAGTCAGATAAGGCGAAGGGGGTCGGGATTAAATAGATGTCATTGAGAGAGTGAGGGAAGATAGATAGATAGAGAGAGAGAGAAAGAGAAGGAGAGAGAAAGAGACAGAGAGAGATACGAAGAAGGGTATAAACTTAAAACGAGATAGTGAGAAGGAAATAGAGAAAGTGAATAGAGAGAAAAAGATAAAAAGGAAGAGAATGTTATGGAAGGAAAGGGTTGAAGAAAGGTAATAAGGAAGGATGGGTGACAGGAAGGTAGAGGTGGTTGTTGCCTTGTTCTGGTGTGCTCCGAGTAGACAAGACTGGTCGACATCAAGCGTATCACTTAGAGTCAAGTTGTCAGCCAGTGTCAGAGACGGCCTCAGCCGACACGTAAATTGACAGACAAAAGGCCGTTATTGACAGTCGGTTTTCGCTGAGCAGACAGAAGACTTAGCCGGAGCAATTAATTCTTACATTCTCCGCTGAAGCCAATTTAGACAATATAATCACTCTGCGTTCTGGTGTTAATCAATCACGAATTAGTCGTAAGAGGCGGGTCGGCGGCGGCGGCGATGAACGAAGCAGAAAGGGTGGGTGGAGAGAGAGGTTCGAGAGGAAGTTGGAGGTGAACTTGGGTACGGCTATACGAACAAGGCGAAGGAAGGGCGGTAAAAGGGATGGCGATGTTTCTCGGACCCGTAGGCGGGAAGAGGGTGTTGATGTTTGGTATAGAGAGAAAGCAAAAGAACGGAGGCGGCGCGTAAGGTATCGGGGGTTCTGTTGAAAGGCGAGAATATATGAAGAATATTCAGCATTCGAGTGAACATTTTAAAAAAAGAAAAGTTTTTTAAAACAGATACAGAAAAAAAGGTAATACAAATAATAAATGAAAAAAAAGAAATAAAATAACAACATAAACGATAAAAAGAAAAAGAAAGAAAATAGTAAGACAGAGAAAGAAAGTGATATTTAATAAAAGAAAAAAAGAAAGAAAATAACAACATAAACGATAAAAAGAAAAAGAAAGAAAATAGTAAGACAGAGAAAGAAAGTTGTATTTAATAAAAGAAAAAAAGAAAGAAAATAACAACATAAACGATAAAAAGAAAAAGAAAATAAATAGTAAGACAGAGAAAGAAAGTGAGATTTAATAAAAGAAAAAAAGAAAGAAAATAACAACATAAACGATAAAAAGAAAAAAAAAGAAAATAGTAAGACAGAGAAAGAAAGTTATATTTAATAAAAGAAAAAAAGAAAGAAAATAAATAAGTGAAAGAAAGATGAAAAAGAAAAAGGAGATACAACGAAAGAAAAATAACAGAAATAAGAAAATGAAAGATAGAAATATAAAAAAAAAAGAAAATGAGAAGAAAAAAACGAAAGATAAATAACAAAAAGCAAAGGAAGAAAGGAAACACCAGAATAAACGGGAAATAAAAGATGAAGAAAATAAAAGAAAGAGAGCGGTAAATAAGTAAAAAAGAAGAAAATGAATAAACGAGAAACAAAAAAATTAATAAAAGAAGAAAAGAAGAAAAGAGAAAAATAATAAAGAAATGAAAGAAACAAAACAAAAGAATAAATAAAATGAAAAAGAAAGACAGAATAAAACAAAATCGCAAAATATAAAATAAAGCAGTAAAACAAAGAATAAATTAAAAACAAGAAAATGTAAAAAATACAAATAACAATAAAAGAAAGAAACAAAAACAAGACAGAATAATAAAATTTGGGTCAGTTTTTACGACAGCCGACAGAACAAACAAGGGCTGAAAAAAAAACAAAAAACAAACAAATAGGCAACAATTAATTGTTACCAAAGGCAAACTCAGTTGTGCCTCTACCAACCTTGATAAGTTTATTTGTGTGTTAACTTATTTAAAAGCGTGTTTAGTTAAATATAAAAGTAGTGTCGAGACGTCACGTTCGAATGGAAAAAGAAAATGGCGGCAGGTGACCACGTGACGTCTCGACAGTACTTTTTAATTAAACTAAAACACGCGTCAAAATAAGTTAAAACTCTAATGAACGTATCTAGGTAGGTAGAAGATAACTTATTTTACATTTGGTAACATTTATTTGTTACCTATTTGGAGTTTTTCACTCCTGTCGTTACAAATGCTCAAACAATTTATTTCGGCGTACTTACGCATTTGTGAGATCGGAAAATTGCAAGCCAATTTATTGTCCGCCAGTTCGGTTGGGAAACGACAAATTTACCGACAATGTTAGACACATAGTAGTTTGTATTTATTTTTTTTTTTTTTTAAATGCCCGAATTAACTAAACAAACTAATCAACTATATGTGATTCAACAGTCACTAATCACACTGGTTCTCATTAATTACCGAAGTAAAGCCACGTTAAGCCTGACAAGTACGAGATGGGTGACCATTTGGAGATATTAGGCGCTGGATGTGGAAGGGCAGCGTAACCTATCCACAAATAATTTAAACCCCGCCTTTAGCAAATACTTCAGTATAACCTGCTAATACCCATACGGAAGAACTACCGCCTCGACGGAAGTTCTGTTTCCGATCGACATATTTATAATGATACGACGACAATGCATACATACTATTAATTGTCGTCGTTTACTACTTGGACTTGAAAGAATGCTCTACCACTGAGTTCAAACGGGACGCCGAATTATTCTTTCTGTTCTTTTCACCAACAACACGCATGAGATTTATATTCTCCGGACCGTCACTCTGGAGGTGACCCAAACAATATTATAATGTAAATACCGTCTCTGAAACACTTCAAGATCATAACAAAACTCCGCAAAGAAAAGTTCTCAAATTGAAATTTTTTGAAAAAACCTACACCACACAGTGCTTTCTTGTTGGCGAAAAAAAACGCGGAAAAAAATCAAAGAAAAACAAAGTTACCTGTAAGAAAACACTTGTTAGGACGTCATTTATCTGGTATTGAAATGTTTTTTTAAATGCGTCTTCTTAATAAATTCACCAATCTTTTATTTTGCATACTAATTCATCCGCATGAAGATGACCGACGTCGGTCGAAAACGCTCGCGAAAATATGGCGATTTTTTATACAACATGGACGACAATACCAAATTGGTCGTGCGACGAATAGAGAAAACGAATCAGAAAATAAAGTTTTTAGATAAACTTATTACAAGATTCTTTGTTTACACTCCAAGAATTATACTTTACAATTGTTTCTGGGCACTCCAGTGAGTAATATTAACACAGCCGTCAGAATCATCTTCCTTCATTAGTTTAATACTGTTAATGTCGACTGCCTATCTCTCTAGGTCGGCGTTATAGGTTTAAAACTCTCACCGATTTATGTGATTGTTAACTGTGACCGCATGGTCCAAGGCGTCGAGATTTGAGTTAAAATCTATACTCGTGTCCCGGGGTTTCGAATCCTGCGACCGGATTGAAAGATTATCTCTACACTGATGACTCTGGAAGTATGAAACGTATACGTATGTAGATAAACAAATACTATAATTATAATATAAAGAAGAATACCAGTCCCAGGATGGGTACAATTAATTCCCCACAACAAAAATTATTTGTACAACTTGTATTTCTATTTACGAATATGTAAATCTAGATATAATGAAACTATACCTTATTCCGCAATCTTTATTAAATTGTTTGGGTTTTACAGAAATGTCTACATTTTTAGTGTCTCATAAAAACAATGGAATTCAGGGAATCTTGCTTAATTGGTGGTTAATGACTATGAATCAAATTCAATACATATCTGACATATTTGAGTTTTTTCATATTAAAGGTTGTACCTATATTCTGAAACCCCCTGTAAAATACTCTGAAGGAACTGAAATTTTGGGAATATTTATTTAAACGTATTGTTAAAATTTCACAAAAATCTGTAGTATTTGAATTTTTTAGAATGTTTCAACTACTTTTTACCCCTTTTCTATGAAAATAAATTCAATTAACATAGCCCACATTACTACTCCACACACCTGGTAGATGTTTTGCTTAATTACTAATGATTGGTAATTAAGCTGACAAATCAAACTGTTCTCTTTATTAGCGAAATTTCATTTATTTTTTTAAATTACTCAATACTGCCCAGTCACCTTATATCATGAAGCATTTTGTAATTATTATCGGAAAATCAATAATATCAAGGGAAATTACCCATATTTTCTATTCTACAGCTAATGTAATATTTATTTCATGTATATATTTTTTTGAATGTGCAAAGAAATACACACCAAAATTACTTGTAGCGGAGATAAAAAATTAATAATCATAATAATAATAATAATAATAATAATAATAAAAATAATAATTTTAATAATAATAAAAATAATAATAAGTATTATTATTATTATAATAATAATTATAATAATAATAATAATAATAATAACAATAATAATAATAATAATGATGTAATAATATTGATAATAATAATGATGATAATGATAATAATAATAAAAATTATAATAATAATAACAATAATAACAATAATAACGATAATAATAATAATGATGGTTATATTAATAATAATAATGAAAATAATAATGATGATAATAAATATGATAATAATGATAATAATAATAATAATAATAATAATAATAATAATAATAATAATAATAATAAGAAGAAGAAGAAGAAGAAGAAGAAGAAGAAGAAGAAGAAGAAGAAGAAGAAGAAGAAGAAGAAATAAGATTATGCCTAGAATTGTTCCACCGAGAGGAGATGAGGACAATTGATGAGCAAGTTACCTATGAGTGTCTGAGTGTTCTGGAAGCGGGCGGTATCAAATCAAGAGATAAAGAGAACATTAGGAAATGATAATTGAGAAAAATGAGAAAAGTATTTGACACCAAATTATAATAAGCAATGGCATACACACTTAAGCAGTGTTCTTAGTAAAATATTCTGGCCACTTCATAGGCTAAACAAAAGAAGAAATACGGCACCTGGAATACATAACTAGGCAACTAATGATCATGTAACCGCACTGTGCTCAAAGTTTGAAAATGACGACCACTACATAAAAAAGAAAGACGACGGAAAGTGACTGACTGTGTGGGTGATACGAAGAAATAACTAGGAAAATACGTAATCCACAGCACGGAGCGGCTGATTATCGCTGCGAAAACGTAAACAAGACAAACAAAATGAAAAGAAACACTTACATGGGCGATTAATAAAATTGGCCAAACTAGAAACACAAGACAATAAGTGCCCAGAACAGAGAAACGGAACAGCTACTGAGAATGCACAAAACAACGCGATGAGAACGATAATAGTAAAACTAGGTAACTGTAGACTCTGTAGACTCTGTAGACAGAGAGACGAAACGTTTATCACATAGCAAATGAACTTGCAATAAAATAGTACAACACCATGGAAAACACTGTGAGAACGGCAGTCTGCTGGGAACTATGCAAAATTTTGCATTTTAGACAGGCAACCAAATAGTAGGGACAAAAACGGAGCTATTAGTGTGGAATCATAATGATAACATTCTCTGTGGCAAAGAAGGATACATACACAACACATTTTAGCAAGGAAACCGTACACGATAATAATAATAAAAAAGGACAGACAAATCCAAGTAACAGATGTCGATTCTCATCAGTACACAGAGAGAAATACTAAGCAAATACATGGAACTTACCAGAAACTGAAAGGAATATTGATCATTAAAAATGACTATAATACTAATAATTATCGGAGCACTTGAGGATATTCGGGAAAGCTTGAAAAGAAAAGACAAGACCAAATTATAATAAAAGGAAAAATAGATGTTATAAAACGCACAGAACTGATGAGTAAATTCAGAAACAACCCTCGTATGCGGAGACGAGCTTTCATAACTAGGCAATACCGATCAACAACAAGTTGG
>OY744519.1:10395930-10400930 GCA_963556195.1 Sepiola atlantica | reverse complement strand
AATAAATATTCTCAAAATGCCGGTTTCTTTGGAATATTTGAATGATTTTTCGCGAGTATACTATGAATACAACGTCTAATTAGAAAATTCGATCTTTCAGATTTCACTAAATGTTATCCATATTTATTAGACACCACTCACGGAAGATTACTTGAATTTGGATTCCTTTTAAATATCTCTAAAGCTAAAGCCTTATATTTCAGACATCTTCTTGATTCAAAATGATTTCAGACATTTTGATAAAATGTGGGCGCTTTTTCGTAATACCCCACCACCCGTTTTTCTCAACTTTTTTTACTGACCAATTTTTTTATTACTTTTCGGTGTACAATTACCTATCAAGTGGCCTGAGAATTCCGTGTTTTTTCGATTTTCTTTCAAATATTTTAGATTTTAGCAGGGGGATATGTTTCCTGTACGACTTTGACGTAAAATGACCCCTTACATTTTGACCATCACAAAGTTTTCCAAAAATGTCCAAACAATCCGGAATTCTCTACAGCATAATTAATAATTGTACACAGAAAAAAGTAAAAAAATTATCCTTAAAAAAAGTGAAAAAAAATGTGTAAATAAACAACAACATGCAACATTGTCGAAAAGTGGGTGATTAATTTGCGTTAAATTTATATAGGAAACTGATCCCCTTTTTAAAATCTAATTCATTTCATTTATTACATAAACACGGCATTCTTTAGCGACATGTAATTGTACACCGAAAAAATAAAAACATGTGGTAAGAAGTTAAAAAAAACGGATGGTGCAGTATTACGAAAAAGCGCCAACATTTGGAATAAATATTCTAGCCATAAGGTTTAGTACATACAGTTCATTATATCTTGATTTTAATCTTCGTAAGAGAGCAAGTAGTATAAAACTGTTCTGTTCAGGAAACCAATTTTACCCGTCATGGGACGGGTATTTTCCTAGTGCTTAGCAAAAAGAAATACTGGCTTCTAAAACTGTATAAAAATACGAAATAAAAGTAAACAGAACATTCCTACAAGATTACTTTTGCATTTTTGTTCTTTTATATATATATATATATTTGTTCTTTCTTTTTATCTTATATGAATTGCCCCTAATCAGCGTGTCTTCATCCAAGGTTAATCCCGCGCTTCTGCCCTAGTCAACCTCAGTTTGGAACGACGTCGACTTAACAGCGAAATGAGAAGTGATCTCTCATTGCGCGTTACGCCGGCGCTAACAACATTTTATTAATGGCTGCCACAAAGCATCAGTCGGAACAAGACTCGTATCCGATCGGTGGCGTCTCGCGGTGTACGCTCCGTCGGTTGTCGACGGGCCAAAAGGGGGAGTTGGTGTCTAGCATTTGTAACGTCTAATGAAACTCGTCCCAACCCTCGACTGAAGAAACCAATAAAACAATTAAGTAGCTGATGAGATTCGGCATCTGACGGGAAAGTGAAAGTCGCGGCAGCGTTATCTCTAGATTTTTGAACCTCAGGCGGTCGAATTTTTGAGAAAAGCTAAGAACGAGGGAAAAAAGAAAAAAGAAAGTAACATGTGTATAGCCACATCGTGATATTAAAACATATATTCTTCGTCTCTTCAAAATACTTTCGATTTTAATCGACAATGGTAATAAAAAATAGGTTCTGTCTATGTTTCGTTTGGATCCAAAAAACAAAAACAAATAATAACTAGGACGTTATTCCCATATGTTTATCGACTAACCATGTCGATTTTTTTAAAATAAAGAATATTAAAAAAATAAGTAAATCTAACGACACTACAGCGAAAAATCAGTCAGGTGTAGCGACGTAGATACGCCGTCAAAATTAAAAGTGTTGAAAATAATTTTGCGCATATGGATAGACGCAGAACATCCGGTACAACTAATTGTCATACCCGCATCATGATATCTATTTTGATTGAAAAATATGATAATCATTACTATTACCGACACTACTTATTTTGAAAAGAAATACAATTGGGGAATTAGTTCAAACATATTCTGATACTTCTGCAGTTTACTGACCGTGCTGAAATGATAACGTTATTATCTAGAAAATTATTATTAACACGAAGAGGGGGGCTTTGTTAACTATTTTGTACCTTCATCTAACAATTTAATGAACAAAAAATATCGTAAACATTGAATTTATTTTGAAAATCCTATCTAAAATATAGCACGGTCCATAAACTGCAGAAGTACCTACTTTATTTTGCTTTAACTACTTATGTATGCCATATTTGCGTTAACATATATTTAATATATAATACAAGTTATAAGAGTCTTCAATTCGCAAAAATATCGATTTTGAGCAAAGTAACCATCTTTGTTTAATCCCTATTTAACGTGAAAAAGATGGCTACTTTGCTCAGTATCGGCATTCACGCGAACATTATAGGTTTATCCATTCTATTAACTATGAAATGTTTATATTTTAACGCAAATAAATCACAAATGTGTATGTAAAGCAGAATAACTTTTTTTTGACTAATTTCCCAACTGTATTTCCTTTAAAATAATGTATGTAGCTAATAGTAATAATTACCACAAATAGTTAATAAAGAATAGACCATTTTTTAAGTTTTTGTAGGATCCCAAATAAAAACAATGGTCATCTTTGGTCAAAAGTGATTAAAATGTCTATCATACACTTAACCATAATTATATCAGTCAGCATAATGCCACATTTACTCCAAGAGCAATCCTACTTAGAAAATCTCAAAATTTATTTGAAATTTTATTTTTTATATTCTATACACAAATTTTATTTTTTATATTCTATACACCAATTTTATTTTTTTTTAATTTTCTATACACAAATTTTATTTTTTTATTTTCTATACACAAATTTTATTTTTTTAATTTTCTATACACAAATTTTATTTTTTTATTTTCTATACACAAATTTTATTTTTTTATTCTCTATACACAAGTTCATTGGAATAAAATGGGAGTGGAAAAAAAACGTTTAATAAGAATTTCTCTTCTTTTTATTGCAGTATTTGTTAGTTACTCCTTTATTCTTTTTATTTTTATTTTATTTTTATAACATGATTATTTATTAATTGCAGCCGGTAGAAAACTATATTATCTCTAGTCTTAAAATCACGCGACCTGTTCGAAACAATTCGAGCCGATGTCCTTTCTCTCTTGTAATTCAGAAGAATTATTATGTATATCACCTTTTATGAACCACCCGACATTCATCGTTGATAATTAAAGGTCATATGTATGTCAAGCCTATAATTATTAATTTTTGACGCCAATCAGCGGTCGACCTGAAGGGATATTCAAGGGTGAGCGACGATCGATACGTCCAACGTAACTGCAGATGCGGTCGCAAATGGCGAAGTTTGCAGAGATAAATAACGGTCCTCAGCGGCGGGACAAAGTGACTCCGGGATGAAAGTCGAACGATGTGTTTGTCATCGGGCTGTAATTGCGAGATTAGCGCATATGGCGGAGAGAGATTCTGGCTGATAGCCGAAAAAAAAACGAAGAAGCAAATATATAAATAGATGTAGAAAAATAAGAAAGGACGACAAAATATATTAATTTAAAACAAGAGAAACATGGACAATAAAAAAACGATAGCTGCGAGATCAACATTTTTGAATTTTTAGAAGGTGTAAAAGTTTAATCATGGTGAGTTGAGGAGTAAACAGCAGATTTTTCGATTGTAATTATATGACGTAATTAAAAGACAACGTAAGTTAGAAACACGGAAGAACTCGTCCAGACTCGAAGCCACATAATGGAAAATACAATTGAAACAAAGGAATAATTTTAATAAAATAGTGCGAGATTGGAAATCACAACAGTCCTTGTTACCTAACGTCAATAAGGTGAACAATTGACGATGATATACAGTTAATCAAAATACTTTAAAAGGAATGTAATTAAATTAGATAACAACTTCTAGGATAAACCGGATAGACAATGGGACAATTAGAATCTGGGGAAATCTGGTTCAGAAGATATGACGTTCTATTACCTAAGATGTATTATATGAACTGGAAAGCAAGGGTACGTGAGGTCAGAGTTTACACAAAATATCGGTCTTATCAGTTGTTTATTTGTGAAATAAACGAAAAAATCCTCATTTTTATAGAAAAATGTTCTTGTTTGTCATTTCGTTGAAAGAAAGAATTTTGCAACTACCAAAACGAAAAGACGAATCGGGTTAAATCCCTTACATGCTAAATGATTTTATATTGCAGGACAATTTAAATGTAACCGCACACGTGTAACAATACGAGTATTATACTAAAAGTGACCCGTGGGTAACAAGTCTATAAATATAAAGTGTGTAAGCAAACAAGCCAGATGTACCGAGCCGAATACATTGCAATACAGAAACCAATCTCAAAAGTTATGTTCCACTTCGCCCTCTTTTACACTGCCTTAAATTGAAGACCTCTGATTACGGATTCCTTAATAGAAAAAAAAAACTTGTTTCTTGCCGGCACAAATTCAAGAACTAATTTTTAAAAAAATTATGTTTACTCGTTGCCCGGGAAAGTAGAATAACTAAAAAATCTGTGACCCCGAATTTGAACTATTGAATTATTTTATGCTTATGGCTGTCCGGCTATAACGTAGACCCCACAATATTTATGTAAAACAGAACTTAGAAAAGTAAAATAAAACAACTTTAAGTACGAAATTTGCAAATCGTATAACTTTCTTTTTGTAATTGACTTCGATAAGTACATTCTAGCAAATGTTTTCGAATGAATAAGAACATTCGGTGAAAAGTGGTGGGAGTGATAGTTAGTCTGAATGTTAGGGTGAAAATGCCTCCGACTTCCTCTATACAATTACTTCATATATTGTGTTAGCTGACTTTGTTTGTTTGAAACTTTAGCTATTGGAAATACTCGAAACATTGATTTTAAGTAATAAATATTTCGCTAATAACTGTGTTGTAAATACGAAACAAAATATTTCTCATTTATTCATACTAGAATGATAGGCACTACCTTTGATTTTATGAAACCTGTTTATTGGCTCGGAATGTACG
>OY744519.1:10370930-10393430 GCA_963556195.1 Sepiola atlantica | reverse complement strand
TATATATATGTATATATATATATGTATATATATATATATATGTATATATATATGTATATATATATATATATGTATATATATATATATATATATATATATATATGTATATATATATATATATATATATATATATATATATATATATATATATATATATATATATATATATATATATATATATATACATACGGGGCACAATCACGTTGACATACCGGTTCCCGTTAGATCACCGAAGTTAAACGGCGTCGAACCTGGCCAGTACTAAATGGGTGACTATTGTGGAATACCAGGTGCTGTATGTGCTCTCTGCTTATCTCGGCATTGTTTCCAGTCGTCCTGTATTACTACTTGCCATTGGAATCAAGCAATGCCGACTCAGCAGATCGGTTTTTGGGGTTTACGCAACCCTTGCAATTACAAATTCACGCGCGGGCAGCCCCTGGTGGGGCACTCATACGTCGAAATCGACGGGAGAGTCCATCATATATATTAATTAGTTGTATTTACCCGGTGTTTCCCGGGATACAGTGCAGTCATTTTACACTGTGAGTATTATTAGTCGTAGTAGTAGTAGTAATAATAGTTGTCGTAGAAGTATTACCTGTTTATTGTAATTCCTACGTTTACATTTTCATTTAATTTTCTTTTTAGTCAACGTTTATTGTTAGTAATACTGTTCTCCATTATGTCCAATTCTTTTTCTTCCTCTCTTTTTCTGCCATATCATGGAAACAGTTATAAGGAGATCGTTTTTCCCATTGGTCGCTTATCGCTGCTAACACGTGCCAGGTGAGTGAGTCAGAGGATATCGAATCCCGTCTTAAAAGCAATAAATCAATCGAGGGGCAAATAATTGATGAGTGCCTGCATCCAGTATCAACCTGTGATCCCCAATAAACAGACTTGATCCCAAGCGTGTATATATCGATGACTAAGAGTCGTTAATTTTCGAAAACACTTTTAAAACAATACAATATATATGTATATATATATGTGTGTGTGTGTAGGTGTGTGTGTGTATATATATATATATTAGATTTTTTGAATGTGAGATGATATATATAATTATTTCCACAATCAGACAACGCCGCAACCCTCAACCTATGAAAGAAACAAACCGGAAGTCCTAGACTCGAGTTTCGCCCTCCTTTGGGCTCATCGGTAGAACACATCCGAACTCAGGATTCGAAACCCGAGTCACTTGCATGGTAAGCGAGTACTCTGCCACTGAGCTACCTCGCCACATACAAGAATGTCTATTAATTTACACAGATTAAGCAAACCGCGGCGATGACCGACTGTGGAATTTACCTACTCTTTTCAACAAGGGGTGTAGTCATCCAACTACTATGAACCCAGGCCGATGTCTCACAAGTAGGATTTTATACTCGCTAGGACGATGTCATCCAACAAGCTAACCAAGCGAGCAAATAAATATTAGATTTCTTGAATGTGAGATGATATATATAATTATTTCCACAATCAGACAACGCCGCAACCCACAACCTATGAAAGAAACAAACCGGAAGTCCTAGACTCGAGTTTCGCCCTCCTTTGGGCTCATCAGTAGAACACATCCGAACTCAGGATTCGAAACCCGAGTCACTTGCATGGTAAGCGAGTACTCTGCCACTGAGCTACCTCGCCACATACAATTAATAGACATTCTTGTATGTGGCGAGGTAGCTCAGTGGCAGAGTACTCGCTTACCATGCAAGTGACTCGGGTTTCGAATCCTGAGTTCGGATGTGTTCTACTGATGAGCCCAAAGGAGGGCGAAACTCGAGTCTAGGACTTCCGGTTTGTTTCTTTCATAGGTTGTGGGTTGCGGCGTTGTCTGATTGTGGAAATAATTATATATATATATATATATATGTGTGTGTCTGTGTGTGTGTGTGTATATATGGGGTAAAGTGCACGATAATTCATGAAAATCAAATGCCGTTGTAGACAAAATATGTGAAAAAAGACAAACGGAAAACAGGTTAAAATGCAGGAGAAAAGCAAAAAGAAGAGATTAGACCGGTTTCGTTCGTATTAACCAGTCATATCTTTTTTTTTTTTTTTTTCTTGCATTTTAAACCGTTTTCCATGTGTCTTTTTCACACACACACACACACACACACACACACCCCACACACACACACACATATATATATATATATATATATATATATATATATATATGTGTGTGTGTGTGTGGGTGTGTGTGTGTGAGTGTGTGTGTGTAATTAAATACACTGACTTATTTTGTTAGGGTTCTTTATAAAGTTTAAAAAAGATATGTAATTTGGTTGACCCCACCCTTTCTGCTGCTTCTTTGTACCCTCTCCTTCTTACTAGCGTGGTGTTGCTAGTCTTTATGGCTTCTATAATTAGAATTATGGCATGTTCTCTTCAAGATTTTCTGAGTTATTCCATGCTTTCCGTGTTCAGTTTGTTTGACTCGTTGGTCTGGTGATCTTTATCAATTCGCTGTTTTCATACTTCGTTATAATACATATTGCTATTCCAGTAGATTTATTATAAGAACTGCATTGTTGTAGACCTCTGTGCTTGCTAACTTTTTCCCTCCTACTAATGTGCATGGTATTTTCAAGACAAAGATCAATATGTTTTGTGATTATCATAGTTCGTTCTTTTTAGCTGTATACATGGGAGGTGACGGTGGTTAAGTGGATAACGACGCGGACTAGAGTGTTCCAAGTTCGAATCCAGTCGGTTCCACAGTATCACTTTCACTTGGGGATGTTGGCAACCTTCTCGTGGTCCTTCCTGTAAGTACCAGATGTCTTTCCAGACGTATACCTAGAAAAACATCGGTGAAATTAATGCCAACACCAGAACCATCTGATTCACACGAAAGAAGAAGCAGCTGTATACATCAAATGGTTTCATGCCTTGTATGGAGCGACTTTAATAAGAAAAAATGATTGGGTTAAAAATTAGGTAGTATGAAACATGGCGGGATCGCTTGTACTAGTTTTATTTTATATCTTGAGGTAGTAAATCCAGAACTACACGTCAAATATGTTTTCTCCAAAAAATATGAATTAACTAGTTTTATTTTATATTTCGAGGTGGTAAGTTTAGAACTACACGTCAAAAATATTGAATTAATACACAACATTCCTACTGTTTCTATTACTTTAATAGTTGGTTATTCTAGATTCTGAAATATTTATTTGCCAACTAGTCCTGAAATAACACATATAAAAAGGCAGGTTTTTGCCACGCGTGTTACGCGTTCACTTACAGATGCGTATATAAACCAGGTTCTGCATCGTCTGTTAAAAAAAGCGCTAGAACGCTGATGTTCATTCATAAACACGTTTATTAAAATGAGAAAAAAAATTCACAGAAACATCAGAGAGATTTGTTACTTGCATAAGTGTCGAGATAGAGAGAAAAAGAGAAAAACACAGTCAGATTGATATTTTCAAAGGAGTTGTGACTATCTCATCTCAAAGGGTTGGCTGTCGTGATTTTTCGAGAATCTGCAATAATGTTCTAAATAGTGGCAAGTCTGCTCTTTATCCTCTTTGTAATGGTATTCAAGTTGCTTCATCTTCTAATGGTAAGGCAAATCTCTGTGCTCGTCTTTTTGCTGGAAATGTATCTCTTGATGATTTGGGTGCTGTCCTTTTTTATTCCACTTTGAAAACTGATCAATCTCTTGATTCGAATATAGTTGCTAGAGTTCATTCTGATGTTGACCAGTCTAAGACATTCTGTCCGGATTCAATTCCTATTGTTGTCTTTAAATTATGCAATCTATGTTTGTCTCAGTCCCGTTTCTGTCTTTGTTTGAATGAGTCTTCTGTTGTTCCTATCTTTAAGATTCTGGTGATCGTTCTGACCACACTAAGTATATTCCTTTTAGTCTCCTCTCCGTTATTAGCAAAGGTTTTGAAAGGTTGGTTAACGGCAAGCTTGTTCATTTTCTGGAAAGTTTAGGCCTCTTTAGTGATAGCTCTATGGTTATATGACTTCCGTGGTTTTCGTTCAACTGCTGATCTTTCAACTGTTGTTACTGAACACTTTATAGATAGTTATAGAGAGGGTAGGGGCATTGCTCTTGACATTTCGAAGGCGGTTACAACTTCAGGGTCATGATATTCGTGACATTATCAGGTGTTACTTTTCTGATCGAAGCTTGCGAGTAACTTTGGACGGTGTCTCTTCATTCCCTATTCCTATAAATGCTGGTGTTCTTAAGGGATCTATTCAAGGCTTAAAACTGTTTCTTTTATATATTAATGATCTTTCAGAGAATATCATTGATAAAATACATATATGCTGATGATACCACTCAATATCTGGTATTGCTTCTCATCCATCTCCCCCGGATCAGTTAACATATGCAGCTGATCAAGAAGTTGACCTGAATTCTATTGTGGATTTCATTTAATTGAGTTAAGGCTCAGCCTGTATCTTTCAATCGTAGGCGTGTCCCATTTCTTCCTAATATTCTCATGGATGGTTCTGCTCTTCGAGAGAAATTGCCTCTGAAATGTTTGGTCTTTCTCCCTAATCATACTTTTCTTGGAGTTCATACATTAAATACATTGTTATTTCTGCTTCTCGTAAAGTCTGTTTTCTCTATCGCTCTAAACACTTTCTCACACCTGAGGCTATTCTCTATCTCTACTAATCTAGTATCAAGCCATGTATACAGTACTGTTGTCATATTTTGGCTGGTGAATCTTTGTACCATTTAAGGGTTATTAATAAGATGCAAAAATGTATCTGTAAGTTGATTTTCCCAACCGTTTCTTCTTCTTTGCACTCTCTATCGCACATACGTCTTCGTGCTAGCCTCAGTCTCTTTTATAAGTAGAATTATTGCATGTTTTCTTCAGAATTTTCTGAATTATTCTCTGCCTCTGCTGTTTCAGCTCATTTTACTCGTTGGGCTGGTGGTTTCCATAAATTCGCTGTTTAGATACGTCATTGTAATAGGGATTCCTATTCCAGTAGCTCCTTTCCAAAAACCGCAGGATCGTGGAACTCTCTTCCTGCTGACTGTTTTTGTCTTACCTATAGACATGTTCATTTCAAGACTAATGGTAATATACATCCCCTGCTTTTGCGATAATCATATGTTGTTCTTGTTAGCTATTTACATACAGGTGACTGCATGCCTTATCTGGAGTGATTTCCATAAAAAAAACACTTTGCTACACCAAATTACACTGTGTGAGCGCTCTCAATGGGGGATTGCGTCTTCGACACGTTTGCTCTGCTTGAAGTCGAGCGAGAAAAGACATATGAAATATCCGGTCGAAAGTCACGTTGTTTCATCAACTTTCGTTCTGGAGTCACCTCTGAACATTAGGTGTCACTTTAACATTTCCATTAAAACAACGGTCCTCGTTATGTAACATGTTGCTTACTGTTCACTAAATTTATCTGGGATAGAAAGGGGTTCGTGTGTACTACAATGCATGGTCTAATATAATTAAGTCCATCTGTTGACATTCCCTGGTTAAGTTTCGGGGCTCGTTTGTCAATTTACATACAACTTAGTGGAAAACGATATTTAGGTAGACATAGATAGGATTGGCCGCGTTAATAAGTATTGATTAGGTGTGTCATTGGCTTCAACAATCATCCTATTAGTCATGCAACATTTGGAGTTTATTTTTTTAGTTGGTGAGAGATGTTTTAGGGAAGTTAAATTATAATTTACATTCCGAATAATATGGGCGCGTAAGACACCTGCAGTAATGGTTTAAACCTGACTTATAGACGCATCTCAATAGTTATTAAACCTCCCCGTACAGTTTTAAGAGACAATAGCTATCCCTTGTAAAGCTTCCGATAAAGGGAGTATATAATGAAGCAAGAGTTACGCAATCTGAACCGCACCCCTTCTAAATCGGTGTTGCTTAAGTCCAGTAATAATGAGTACTCTAAGACCACAAAAACAACATTCCGAGATGAAGTATAACAGAAGAGTAATTTTGGATTTTTCCGTCGCCTAGACTAGTTGCACAACCAAGGCTTTAGAGTATAGTTTACACTACTATTTAATTAATTGCTGAAAAGAATAAGACATTTGTACAGATATTTCTAAAGGATTTATTGAAAGTCATTCTTTATTGTTTTAAACTAGTTTACAACCAAGGCTTTACAGTCTGATCTAACCTATTATTAAATGCATAGCTGAATGGAAGAAATATAGGCTCGTACCTTTCCCAAGCGTATTAGTGAGAATAGTGCTGTTTTTCTTTCTTCTAGACTCTCTCTCTACCCCACTATTTAATCCAATGACAAGGCATATAGGAGTTCTATAGCTATCCTAAATATATTAGTGCAACTAATGCTGTTTTCCTTCTTCTAGTTGTGTTACCTAACTAAGACTTGTGAGTCTGGTCAAACCTAATGTTTAATCCATAGATATAGGGAGGATATATAGGGTCATAGCTTTTTCAACGGTAAAAATAGGAAATATATTTTCTATAACCTACCCTCGCCAATAATACAATAATTTACAACATACTAAATGAACAGGTATGCAACAATACAAACTACCTCACATTCCCAACAAAACAGTGTACATAATATTGATAATTAAATTATAATGATATCACCTCTAAATAAAAACACCGATTTCGTTTCATAAACACATAATACACATTGAATTCTAACGGCCATGGTTCGTTCAAAAAAGAAATAAAACATTATTTTCACGTCATAATCGGACCACATGTTTTTGAATTCTGACGAATTTACTTCGTTTGAAAACAAAACAAAAAAAACTCATTAATTCCATTTCATAAACGCATCACACATTTTTAATTCTACCAGCTATGGTTTGTTCGAAAAAAAAGAACAAAAACAATGTTTTCACATAACAAAAGCAGAAAATATTTTCAAATATTGTACTTGCAAGTTATTTCTCTAAATCAATCATTCTATGGGAGTCTTTCAACAAATACGAAACGTTGATAAATATATATAAAACAAATTTACTCATATATATATATATATATATATATATATATATATATATATGTATATATATGTGTGTGTGTGTGTGTGTTATAATGAAATAATTCCAGGAGGAAATCCGGGTATGAGAGTTCAATGTGATAAACAGAGCAAGAATAAAATAAAGTATAAGAACACGAAATTACATAATCATCGATGCAATAATTTATTTCAACCTTGTGGTTTTTTCAACCATCCGATCCAGACGATTACATTTTCGAAACTGAAAAAAAAAATTAAATTCAAACTCGATAATTCAAATATAATTCTATTATACACATGCATGCATAAATGTGTGTAAGATAATAGTTATGTTTGAGATCACAATATAAAAGATTTCCTTTTTCTCGCCTTGAGGATGACTTAGGTGTTTGACACGCGTACAGCCGGTGGAGATTGGCCGTGTCTCTCATGAAGATACAAATATATGTGTGTATGTGTATATATATATATGTCAGACAATCATCCTGAGGAAGTCTTTTAATTAAGACGAAACATTGATGAATACATAAATATTTTTTTGCTGTTCTTTTTTTACTTATTACATATATATATATATATATATATATATATTTATAAAAATGAATAAATGAATGATAATATTTTAATGAAGAAACAAGTATATTAATAAATATATAAGTTATATATAAATATATATATATATATATATATATATATATTAAAAATTGTTTAATGTAATAATAGAATAATAGAATAGAATTGCAAAAAAAAACCTTTACTATATGGATTCACGTTTACCCTTCTACAATTGAATGACATGCATCCAAAAGTAAGGTTAAAGATTTAGAAATTTCAAATAAGTATTGAAAATCCTGTAAAATAAAACATATATTGGAGATTTATATTTGATTTAATTCAATTTAATTTTGTTTAGTTTTATATTTTTGTGTATAAGGGAGATAATTCATTACTATTTTACAAGAGTTATCCCACTTTCTCGAAAGGAAACATAAAAATAAAAAATAGAAAATTGAATTGAATTTAAATTTAAAAACAAAAAAAAATCGTTAGTGAATTAAATTATGAATTTTAATAACATTGTACTTAAATAATAACAACATAAAATAGTTTCAGATTAAGTATATAATGATAATATTTAAAAAATACACTAAACAAGAATTGAAGAATTAGTTTCGTTCATTAAATTTACTGCGTGCTACAAATGGTATAAATCAAAACATATTTAGCCGTTAATCATAAATAAATTTGAATTTTTTTTTAAAATAAATTAATTAATTTTTTATTTTTTCAGAAAAGTTAAGAAGTAAATATTGTTTGAATAAATAAAATAAAATAAAAATAGTATATATGAAAAAAATATATATTAAATACATATTGGGAAAAAGATTAATTGAACACCGCTCTTGGCTGTTATCGTCTCCCCCCTCCGAATAAATGAAAATGCGTTCTTCTTTCTTTTCTCTCTTTTTTCTTCTCTTCTTTTTTATTTATTTATTTATTTATTTTTAGCACTTCATCGGTGGGTTAAAATATAAAATATTCAGAAAAAAATTAAATAAGTAATTAAAATCATTAAAAAAATAAGTTATAGTTTTAGTTTTATTACATTTGCTGCGGATATTATATTTACTGCGTTATAAGCAATATTGCCATCCACACGTTTTTTGAGATTTGAAAAACCTATTATTTGACAAAAAATTAAACTAAATTTTTTTTAAAATCGTTAGTGAATTAAACTATGAATTTTAATAACATTGTACTAAAATCATAACAGCATTAAATAATTTCGGATTAAGTATATAATGATAATATTTTTAAAATACACTAAACAAGAATTGAAGAATTAGTTTCGTTCATTAAATTAACTGCGTGCAACAAATGGTATAAATCTAAAGATATTAAGCCGTTTATCATTAAATGAATTTGAAAATGTTCTTTTTTAAAATAAATACACTACAAAATGTGTTTGTTTTCTTTTTTCAGAAAAGTAATGAAATACATATTGTTTGAATAAAAGAAGATAACAACAGTATATATAAATAAATATATTAAATAAATATTGGAAAAATAAATAAATAAATGACACTTCATCGGTGGGTTCAAATATAAAAATGAATATAAAAATAAAATATTCAGAGAAAAAAATAATAAATTTAATAAGTAATTAAAATCATAATAAAAAATAAAAATTAGTTATAGTTTTAGTTTGTTACATTTGCTGCGGATATTAATATTTACTACGTTATAAGCAATATTGCCATTGACACGTTTTTCGAGATTTAAACATCTACCATTTGATAAAGAGGTCTTCCTCGAAATATATTATGGAACTCGGTCACACAGATTACATCAGTGTTTAAGTTCTGTCTAATCAGGTAAGATTTCATATAGAGAAGAAAAAAAAATATTTAAAAAGTTTTTTTTTAAATATATAATCAAAGTCACTTGTTTTTGTCTTACTTCTCAACGCCGACATTTTTTCTTTTTTATTACAAACTAGCATTTTTTGTTAGTTTAAAGTGATACAGATATTTCGCCAAAACCTGGCATCCTCGGTGTGTAATATCCTGATGTCATCGGATTTGTATTTTTCTCATACCGGCTTGTTGTTGTTATTACAGCCGGGCCAAATGGGTTAGCTGTTGTTTCGCAATATCAAATATGAAGGACGTGAATGCAACAAGCCGGTATGAGGAAAAAAAATACAAATCCGATGACATCAGGATATTACACACCGAGGATGCCAGGTTTTGGCGAAATATCTGTATCACTTTAAACTAACAAAAAATGCTAGTTTGTAATAAAAAAGAAAGAAAAAGAAATCGGTTTCGATTTATTGTTTTTCTTTTTAATAAAAAAAAATTGATATCGCATCTTAATGCTTCAAAAGGTATTTATTTTACCTATTCCTTCTTAATATATATATATATATATATATATATATATATATATATATATATATATATATATATATATATATATATATATTCCTAGCATAAATATACTATTTGGAGATTTTTACTTTTTATTTCTTATATTTAACTGGTTTTGTAGACTTATTATTTTATTTATCTCTACAGAAAGTGTGGCATAAGGTCTATAAGAAACATTTGTACATTTTTGTAAGTAATTGATTGTTTGGCTGCAATAACACGATCAATATAAAAAAACCAAGGACGAGTGTGAGAAGGAAAGAGATATAAATATATAGGGTGGGAAAGAGGGGCGAAAGAAGGTTGATAAGGAAAGAACTGAACAGATAAAGATTAAAAAATGAGATCGTCTAATCAGCAAAGAAGTAACGTTTGATGAATAATCTTATGTCGCTAAGGTAAACAATTCCGACTGTGCTCATTAAAAAGGTTTAGTTAAAAATTATGTGCACTAGAATTTGCGCATTCTGGCCTACACAACTAACTGAACAGCCCGTCGGCATTCCCTGGTAAGGCGTCTTAGGCGACTAGAGATAAACTAACGCATTCTCAAAGAGGATGCAAAGTCTTGGGAGAACCTCCTGAGAATGAAAAAAAAACATACCCTAGCCCGATGGCACAACAATTGATGTAAGACTTATTACCGAATACGCATCTACGTCTGGTACGAAGACGAACCAGTTTACTGTTGATTCCGACAATTTAAACCGAGCTCACTGGAGGACACAACGGGTCACTTTTTCTCTTGTCTACTTTAAGCAGAACTAACTTTAATGTGTTATTTAATTGAATGCGTCTGGTGATAACACTAAGCAGAGTAATGGTATTCTGAAAAGAAAATGGCAAATCACCTGCGCACACGTCAGACAGGGGTTACCCCTTTTTTCGCTCTTTGGTGTTGATTGCAAAACGCGCCATGGCACACACCTTCAATGGCCTTCGTTACGAGAGCAAAAAGGCGCGTACTGTGAAATCTAAGATGCTTCTTAAAGTGATTCATCTTACGAATAGAAGAGACGCTACGTTTCGTTAGAAAAGAGAAGAAGGATCCTTTGAAATTCAAATATCTTTTGTGAAACGATTTATATCTTAAAGGTTAGCGTGAGTAAGCAGTTCTAAGATGTTTCGGTAAGGAATACTTCTGTCTCATTTGATGTACAACATCCGTTTCCTATTAATTTACAACGATTCTGTTATCAGAGAAGCAATACAGATACTGAACATTGTAATGTATATACATACATACGTGCATACATATCTACATACAAAATAAATACATACATACACATCACATACATACATAATACATAAATACATACATACATAATACATACATACATACATACATACACACACATACGCACATACATAATATATACATACACACCAATATAACACATACATAACACATACATAAACACATAATACATACATACATAATACATACATACATGCGTACATACATACATACATACACATTACGTAAATACATACATACATGCACACATACATACGTAATACATACATACACACGTACATACATATAGCATACATAAATACATACATACATAATACATACATACATACATACATACACACACATACGCACATACATAATATATACATACACACCAATATAACACATACATAACACATACATAAACACATAATACATACATACATAATACATACATACATGCGTACATACATACATACATACACATTACGTAAATACATACATACATGCACACATACATACGTAATACATACATACACACGTACATACATATAGCATACAAAATACATACATACATAATACATACATACATAATACATACATACATAATACACACATACATAATATATACACAATGCATACATGGTACATACACGCATAAAACATACATAATACATACACTCATACATACATAATGCATCCATACATGCATGCATACATTATACATACGCACATACATAATACATAACTACATACACGCATAGATAATGCATACATACATAATACATATATACATAATACATACACACATACATAAATAATAATACATACATAATACATGCATACGTACATACATACATCCATCCATACATACATACATACATAATACATACATACGTGCATAATGCATACATACATAATAATACGTGCATACATAATACATACATAATACATACATAGTACATAATACATACATATATACACACATACACACATACATACATGATACATGCAGACATAATGCATACATACATCCATACATACATAGTACACACATAAAACATCTGTTATAGATGTATACATAATACATACATACATAATACAAACATACATACATGCATACATACATAATAAATACATACATACTGCATACAAACATAATACATGATATATACATACATGCATACATAAATAATACAAACATTCATAACACATACATGCATAAACAAAAAAAATAATACATACATACATACATACATAAATAATACATACATTCATACATACATAAATAATACATAAATTCATACATAATACAAACTTACATCGTACATACATAATACATACATATACACATACATTCATAATACATACTTAATAAATACACGCATACATACATACACACATAAATAATACATACATAATACATATATACATGCATACATAATACATACATAATACATACATACATACATAATACATATACACATGCATACATAATACATACATACATAAAACATACATACATACTATATACAATATAATACATACATACTACATACATATTACATACATGCATAATTCGTACATACACAACACATACATACATAAAAGATAGCCACACAATACATAATACATACTCACATACATATTTGTATATACATAGATTCATATTTATATATTATACATTTAAATCTATTTTATGTTATTTACGTTTACCCTACTATTTTACATGTTATATTTTAATTGTTATCATTAATCTTTTTAATTTTGATAATTTTAAGATTTTAAGATTGTTTCAGTTTGTGTATGTATATTTTATATATATATATATATATATATATATATATATATATATATATATGTGTGTGTGTGTGTGTGTGTGTGTGTGTACCGTTGCTTTCTATATATGTATATTTTTATATAAAGTTACGAAATATATAAATTATACATACAAAAATCAAACAAACATTTTTTTAAAGTTTGAACATATAATTGTTTATTTTATAAGTTCATTCGACATGTCTTAAGCCATTATACACATATATTTTAAAGTAATCAAATACGCAACTCATAAGAGGGAAATAGGTTGGGAATTACTAAAGAATCAGTAAATAGTGATGAGCTAAATTCACTATGAGACAAAAATATATATTGTTAAAAAATTATTTTCAAGCTAATATGGCTTCATAACATGGGCCGGGTATTTACTCGTTCATTCAATTAACATATGGTAAAAAAGAAGTTACGAATTATTATTCGTTTTAAATGTCTTTTTGTTGTAGGTAGACATTAGCGTTTTCACTGAATTTTTGGTATGGTGCAGTATTGTTATTCGACTTACAATATATTTAATTTGTAAAATAAAGTCACGGTAGTAGATTAAATTCACAATGAGGAAAAAACTATATAGTCAAACAATGATTTTCAACACATTCAAGATAATATGGCTTCATAACATGGCCCGGATATTTTCTTCTTCATGATGCTGTACAGAAAGTTGTAAAACATATCACGGAAAACAAAACTGCAAATAGACGTCTACAGAACGGAAGTAACTTTTGCAAACCGGAATCAAATAACAAAAACAAAACGACAATCGAAATAAGAATTGTTGAATAAAAATGAAAATAAAACAAAGGGACACAATCTGAGGCAATCAAACTATTAATTATAACAATGATAACAGCAAAATATCTAAGATTTATACCTACAAAGGTTTAACCTCTTCTCTGTTCATTTCATAACCAAAATAAAAAAAAATATATTCCCTTACAACTATTTATTAGATTAGCTCATTCATCAAAACAAAAATAACGTTTTTTCTCCCCCAAAACCAAAACAAATACGGTGACCAAATGCCCACTTCATATCTGTTTCGATTGGTTAGGTACAGTAAGTGAGAAAGTCGCCAGGCAAATAAGCTGAACAGTTGAATATTGCTATATTTCTTCGAATGTGCCTGCTGTATTCTCTACAAGGAGTCTATTAGCGTCCGCACAAAAATAAGTTTTACCTTCACAACATAATAATTATGCGATTTATCATTTGAAATGTTGTGGCAATGTCGACAACGTAAGTAGGGCGACGTTGAGATTGTATAATAGATTCGAACATTTAACCAGTAAAATAAGGAATGGAACCTTCCGTGAAACAGACGTTCTAAATAATTCCTGCGGGTCTACTATCACGGAGCATTTGATTAAACAGCCAACGTACGGAAGGAATTAAAGCATTGACCCATGTTCCCTTTTAGGCCATGCTCACTCGATATATCAGCTGGAGATCTTGGAGACAATCAACATTGGTTCAAAGCGTCTCTCAGTTTAATAACAGAGAAAGTGTCTATAAGGATTAGACGTGATCAGTGTCTAAAACACACCCCTAATGCAAAGTTCCGAATAAGTTCGTAGAACACTCTCGACTAGTCTTCTATCTGTGCCCGCTTCTAGGTACATATAGATATTAATTTCCCTAAATTACGTGACAGTTTATGTTGACCGAGTGGATATGGCGACTGCTTATAGATTCTATGCTGACTCAGAACCAGATTCGCGCCTCCCGACAATCTGAAATTGTTATTGTTCTTGCACTGATGAGAGCAATAACCTTGAAACGCAAGCGTCTGTAGGTATTAACAATTTAACATTTATTTATAAATGTTATATATATATATATATATATATATATATATATATATATATATATATATATATATATATATATATAAGTACTGTGTGGTAGGGCAGGAAAAACCAGCAGAGTGCTCGATTAATTAAGAAGTCCGAGATTTCGGAGGATTAAGAGCGTAAATATTTTACACATTTTACACAAATCACGTCCTACGTGATCCCAGACGTGACCGAATAAGTCCCACCATTCCTGAATATGTTTATCAGCTGACGATAATCGGGATCAACCTCCCGCTTTGAAACCGACGGTACTGATGTTACATTGAATTTCTGTATTTTATAAATAAATATATATATATATATATATAAAGTATAAAGGTGTACTCAAAAAAGAATAAAAGGGAAATACCAGTAGAGTTCTCAATTAAATTAAATTAAGAGCGTAATATTTTTATTTTTAAATACAGATTTTAATCAGACATGGACCAGTGGTTACTGACAAGAAACGGGTTGAATTCCCGATTCCGTCTTCTTCAGCATAGTCTGAAATAGTAAATGATGGAATTTCTTCAAAAAACGTATAACCGTTATGAAACTCTATGTACACAGAATTTTGAAATGGAGGGCCGACGAGAACGCTTAGGTCAGAAAAAGCCGTTAAGAGATTCTATATATAGAAGTGAAGCACGAGAAGGAAGGAAGAAAGAAAGGTACGCAACTCTAATTAATTAAATTATCTAAAAAAGGGGAGGTAACTATTTATTATTATATAAAATATATATATGTATATATAAATTTCGATCATTTCAATTAATAAATATCAATTCAAAGTAAAAATATAAATATAGATAAATATATAAATAAAAAATATAAATATAGATAAATATATAAATACACAAATAAAAAAAAATTTTTTAATTGTTTTCTACATATATATATATAGAAATAATATATATAAATATAAAAATAATATTTTATTATTATAAATTTAATTTTATTTCATTTCATTTTATTTTTCCCCTCCTTTCTTTCTTTCTTTCTCTCTTTTCTTTCTTTCTTTCTTTCTTTCTTTCTCACTTTTCTTTCTTTCTTTCTTCCTTCCTTCTCGTGCTTCACTTCTATATATAGAATCTCTTAACGGCTTTTTCTGACCTAAGCGTTCTCGTCGGCCCTCCATTTCAAAAGTCTGTGTACATAACGTTTCATAAAGGTTATAAGTTGTTTGAAGAAATTCCATCATTTACTATTTCAGACTATGCTGAAGAAGACGGAATCGAGAATTCAACTCGTTCCTTGTCAGAAACCACTGGTCCATGTCTGATTAAAATCTGTATTTAAAAATAAATATATATATATATATATATATATATATATATATATATATATATATATATATATATATATATATATCATAACGCTGTTTGATTTGAACTATATAAAGTTGTTTCTCGTCCCTTTTAAAACATCCCTCCATACAACTCCTGTTGAGTGAAGGCAAAACCGGTCGGTTGGCTTTGTTTGGTACTTTTAATTATGAATGATTAAAACATGTATTCTAGTCATATTTGAAGTATATATATACAGTACCGTCCAAAATTAAAGAAACAAAAATGAGATCTTCTGGATCTAAACAAAATTATATATTAATTTTTTGTTAAAATTGCACTGAATATACAAATTATGTAGTTGGACTTTTACTGAGATTTTCAGATGGATTAAAATATTTTAAAAGTTATCCACAATTCTACAGATTTCAAGTGTCCAAAATAAAGGAACAACATCTCATTTTAAACTAAATCACATTAAACAGGCACAAAAGATTTAATATTTGGTACTCCGACCTTTGTTTTCAATAACTGCTGCACATCTACGACTGCAGGATTTCATTAAATCTTGACAGTGGGCCACAGTTATCTTGGCCCATTCATATTTCAGTTTCAGCTTCTTCTCTCGTGTGAATCAGATGATTCTGGTGTTGGCATTAGTTTCCCCGATGTTCTTCTAGTTAGAAATCTTTCTGGAAAGACATTGGGTACTTACTGGAAGGACCACGAGAAGGTTGCCAACATCCCTTAGTGAAAGTGTTACTATGGAACCGACTGGATTCGAACTTGGAACACCCAGGTCTTCAGTCCGTGTCGTTATCCACTTAACCACTGTCACTTCAGTTTCAGCTACAACGCTTCGATGTTTTCCGGATTATTTGCCATAACATTCGGTCCTAGAGTCTTCCTAAGTTTTCAATAGGGTTAATGTCAGGACTCCGAGCAAGCCAGTCCATTACATTTACTTCTTGATCAGCCAGATAATTCATGACCAGCTTTGCCTTATGGCAGGGAGCATTATCCTGCATAAAAACAGGCTTTTTGACACCAGAATTGTGCAACACTAGATAACATACTGTTCTAAAACATTCTTGTATACAGTGGCATTTACTCTAAGCGTACAAGTGGTGATTTACCCTGTCATGATATCATGCCGAAAACCATCATGCAACCTTTACCAAATTTTATAGGTGTTTTGATGCAGCTAGGAGCCAAACTTTCGTCTTTTCTTCTTCTTACAAATTGTTTTCCATCACTGCCAAATACGCTTCGTCACTGAAATACACTTGTTTCCCAATTACTTTCATACCATATAACATGCTTTTTTCTGAACACCAAACTAGCTGCTTTGTTTTTGTTTGTTTTTTTTAACTTATTAGTGGCTTTTTTTCGAGATCTTGCAAAAAGACTTATTTCGTGCAACCTTCTGGACACAGTTTTTCGTGAAACATTCGTGACACTTTTCGATTTGTTTAGAAATGTTGCCAGCTGTAAGGAAACGGTATTCTAACACTCAACGTTGTATAACTCTGCCATCTTTTGCCGTTGTCTTTCTTGGTCTACCAGGTTACTTTGTGTTACTTAACCTTCCAGTTTATGTATAGAGTTTGAGAACTTGGCTTACGACACTTTTTGAACGTTTCACACGTTTTCCGATTTCTTTTCTTGTCAACTTTGCCTTTCTTAATTTGACGATTTTTGCTTTGTTCTTAAATCGGTTTCATTTCTTATTTACCTGATTGATATTGCATGACTTGCAGCAGTGATGATTATTCAAGTTTAGGTTATTTATTTTCATCTTTATATACAATAAAACCCTACTGTTTTAAACTTTAAACAATCATTTTTCCTTAATGTTCCTTAGTTTTGGACATTTGAAATAAGTAAAATGGTGGAGAACTTTAATAATATTATTTTAATTGATCTGAAAATCTCGGTAAACGTAAAACTACACAATGTTCATATGTAGTAAAATTTTCACAAATATTAAAATATAATTAATTTAAAATTAGGAAGATGTATTCTCTGTACCTTTATTTTGGACGGTACTGTATATATATATATATATATATATATATATATATATATATATATATATATATATATATATATATATATATATACTGGTTTATGCCATTTATGTCATTCCTGATATTTCAACTTTATAATCAGTTCAAAGGGAAAGTTGAAACGGCGTTTAAAGGTGCTGCTGCACGATGCCAATTTCTCTGAAATAATCTAATATGCAAATATCTTATATATATATATATATATATATATATATATATATATATATATATATTACCGCAAGTATAAAGGAATGACATGCTTTATCATGTATTAAGAAAATCTTCCGACCGGTTTCGTCCTGACTCAACAGGAGATGTATCGAGGGATTTTCGAAATGGGAGGAGAAAAAACAATCGTTTGATGAGTAGTCCTATTTCTCACATAAATATGTTTATTTATATATAACATCATGTAAAATTTGGTTATTAATAGAAAAAATCAATATTTTCTTCAGAAATACTTAAATTGCAGACAAATGTTTCAGCCTATTTCAAGGACATCTAATTTAATAATATACAAAATATTACTGACATTCATGAGGAGGTTTAATCTGTGTATAAAATTCAACAGTCAAGTTGAAAATTCAAAATGCATCCAACATTTATTTAATTTTACATATTTACATTTTATTTAACATTCAAAAGGAAACATTATTTAACTTCATTTTTATATAACGGTATATGTTGTATCATGATATTCCTTTTTCTCTCATCGTTTATAGTTTCATTTCTAATCGGTAAACACCACATTTCGACGTACGTCAACATATTATTAATGTATGGAATGTTTGTTCTGAATTACTTATCTTTATATGATGTTTATTTAAGAGCGCTAGTCAATAAACATTGAAAAAGATAACTGCTTAAAACATTTGTTTCGGTTGTTTGTAACCCCTAACCCTAACGCACAAATTGTAAAACAAACAGTGCAGAAAATGCAAATAAAAACAGAAAAAAATGCTTAAACACAGTTCTTGCATTGTTTGTTCTAACCGTAACCCCTAACCCTAACGCACACATTGTAAAACAAACAGTGCAGAAAAGACAGATAAAAACAGAAAAAAATGCTTAAAACATTTGTTTCGTTGTTTTTTCAAACCGTAACCCCTAACCCTAACGCACAAATTGTAAAATAGACAGTGCAGAAAATGCTAATAAAAAACAGAAAAAAATGCTTAAAAACAGTTGTTGCGTTGTTTGTTATAAAAGAAACATTCTATTGAAAACATTTGCTTAACAATGATTCATTTGATAAATAAATAGTCATCTAATTAATAACAGTTTGTTCATTCTTTATTGTTATATATGTATTTTACATTTATTTTCTGCGTCAAACATTTGTTATTTTTAACTTTTCTTAAATGTATCGTGTAACAGTATTCACCTCGGCAACTATCGGGTGCTTCCGTAACCTGCACGAACATTGACGACTCTATAAATGTCCGATTTTTAATGTAACTCTTATTAAAAAGTTTGTTTAAAGTAGATAAACTTAATGTAATATGTTAACGTTTTTCTCACAACCAAGTCTCGTTTCGTATACTGGGAGTACAGTATACTGTTAAAGAAACATAAATAAAACCTTCGAATATGCTTAAATGTGTCCTTTCTTTTTCTTTTCGTTCTTTCCCGAAAGCACACGCCATATTTAAACTAAGCAATCAGCTGCATTGGATTCGTTTTAATGGAAATCACTCCAGACAAGGCATGACGCTACTTGATGTAATGAGCTAAACAAATACTACTTCGACTGGTTAACGATAAGTGTTAGATGGGTAGATTCAGACTCAGAAAACAGCAATACTCTCCCCTTTGTCAGAAACATCGCTCATTGAATGTGAGGACTAAACGACAAGATAAAGGAAGCGAGAGTTACGAGGCTGCCGAAATTGTGATTATTCGAACTACTGTTCTCATCTTAGGTGTTATTTTCATAACGTTTCGGCCGATGTAACCTCCAGTCTGTTCAGGTGCATCTTGTCAGAACTAGGGAATTTGTATGTCAAACTCTGGAATGTGTACGGAATTTCGAACGAAACACTTTAAATGGAAATCGCTCCAGGCAAGGCATGAAGCCACGGTGTAAGGAGCTAACAAGAAAAAATATAATAACAAAGATAGAAGATTGGCTTTCGTCTTAAAAAGAACTTAAAAAAAACTTAAAAAGAACTTAAAAAGAACTAGACAGGTAGGATTATAACAGTTGACAGGGAGAGAATTACACAAGTCTAAAGTTCTTGGAAAATAAGCTAGTTAGATAAGGAAGTTGCATTACAATGACGTATCAAAGCAGCGAATTGATGGAGACTACTAGACCACCGAGTCAAACGAGCTGAAACAAAAGAAGCGGGGAATAGGTGATACAATTCTGAAGTACACATGCAATAATAGTATTTATAGAAAAGACTGAGGCTAGAAACATCATATCTGTGAGAGAGAGAGGGTTCAGAGAAGAAGAAACGGTGGGGGCCAATCAAATTACAGATGCGTTTCTCCACTTTATCAAGAACCCTCAAATGCGACAGAGATTCACCAGCCCAAATATGAAGACAGTACTCGGTAAATGGTCTGATTAAATCCAAGAGGCGTCGCTAGCTCTCGTTCCCCAGCCATTATCGGGTAGAACTCTTCAGTAATTCGCAATTGAATTCTTAGTACCGCATGCACTGAGGATTGAACCTTCAACCCCCAGAAGACTTTCACTTAGAACTGATGATACTTAGCACTTATATCCATTACAGGTCATTATGAACATAACAACAATCGGGATTCAATAGTTATATCAAATAACCATAACTTTGGTGTAATCTCTGCTTTTACGCAATGTTTATCATAATGACCAAAGTTCAATGGTATTTAGTATTCAGCTATGAACTCCTGCACTCGAAAAACATAGTAAGCGTGTCGTATTATTATGAACGCAGCGTCACGTGTAGTTTATCGTCGTTAATTGAGCAAATCGGCTAGAAGCTGTTTACTTGCTTTGTAGTCAATGCCTATTTAGATCCTCTGATCATTTAACATATTTTGTTCAAAACACTTGATTAATATCACATGTGCTTCTGTCTTTCGTTCTCATACATCGTTTTCGCCTACCGCTGCACCAAAGCTAGATTCAAAGAACTTCGTTGCAAACTGAAAATCACTAATACAGCTTCATGAAAAGAAACTAGCATGCAACTTTTCTAGAGACAGTGTAATCATAATAAATATCTGAATCAATCATTGTGAACACCTACATTTGTTAATCAACGTAAACATATATATATATATATATATATATATATATATATATGTGTGTGTGTGTGTATCTATATATATATATTAATTCAATAGAATAAAACATTAACTACATTGTAAGTATTTTATAATTATACTGCAAAAAATGAAACAATATTTTCCATGTGTACATGCGTTTCATGAAATCTAATTGATGTCTATTCATTAACGGATGAATAAATATATATATATATATATATATATATATATATATATATATATATATATATATATATATTAATTACTATTATGTACGCAAAAAATTAATTAAACAAAATATATATTAATACGTACATATATATATAAATAAATATATATATATATATATATATATAAATATATATATATGTGTATATATATATATTAATTTTTGTAAAATTAATTTAATACGTACATAAAACTAGTTCATGGGCACGTGTTTCTGGCTCACAGCCGTCAGCGATCATCAGCATGGCTAATTTAGACATGTCTAAGTAGACATGCTTACCACGGCTGTGTGCCAGAAACACATGTCCATGGATTACTTTTATGTACGTATGAAATTTATGAAAATATGTATATTTACGAAAAAATAGGTCTTATGAAATTAAGGGCGACTTATAATGCAATTTACTGCATCTTGATCACTTAGGAAATGAACGAATCGAAATGGTAGTAAGAAAAAATAACGGCCGCTGTAATCACCAAAAAAGACAATTACATAAAAATACATCATATATATATATATATATATATATATATATATATATATATATATATAGGTGTGTGTGTATACATTCTTGATATATCAGATAAATTTACAAGTACGCCATCCGAGAAAAATATATTGAAATAGCAATTCTCAAGGCAATGACAGGGACGTACAGTACACAATTCAATTTGTGAGTTATTTTGTAAGATATTGCGGGTGCCTCATGCGTAGCAGGGAACGCCTGGTTCTTCCACGTGGTTTATGCGTTTCAGAAAATCCGATTTTATTATCACTTTCGCACAGGAAAAAAACTAGACTATTCAATGACATTTCCGTTAGCATATATTATTTTAAAACTC
>OY744519.1:10293430-10363430 GCA_963556195.1 Sepiola atlantica | reverse complement strand
TTGGGCCATTAGTATACTAAAGTCCTTGTAATACATTTAATAAAAAAGTTATTGTAATATATAAAATGAAAAAAAAAATGTGTTATATATAAATTAAAAGTCTTACCTCGGTAAACTTTTAACTTTCATTTTTATTTTAATTTCCTCCAACCCTAAACGTTTTCTAAGTAGTTTAGTGTCGTGTATGTGGACTATTACACCCATAGATTGGACCCTGACAGGAACTAATACTCCCGGTCGGAGTTGAGATAGGAGTTGGGGTAACAAAGGGGTAACACAAAAATCCCTACAACCTCTAAATTGGGGCTTCATCACCGGATACCCTTTTAGGTCATACCCAGGATCTACGAAGTATGTGACACTCGCACATTATATGCATGGGCATATATGTTTTACGGCATGCCACCCTTTTTTGAGGGGGAATGTGATTAATGCTGAAACAGAATCCCAATTTTAAACTATTCTATTATATACCAGTCTATCGATCTGTCTGTCTGTCACGCTTAAGTTTGAAATAGCATTTGTGTTGGGTTGGCATGCTGAAGTTTAAAATAGCAAGTTCGTCTGTCTGGCGCGGTTACATTTGAAATGTTATTTTCGTTTATATGTCAAGTTTAACTTTGAAATATTATTTTCATCAGTTTGTCACACTTAAATTTTAAATAGCATTATCGTTTGCCTTTCACGCTGAAATTAAAAATAGCTTCTTTGTCTCTCTGGTGGGCTTACATTTGAAATAGCATTATCGTTTGCCTTTCACGCTAAAATTAAAAATAGCTTCTTTGTCTCTCTGGTGGGCTTAAATTTTAAATAGCATTATCGTTTGCCTTTCACGCTGAAATTAAAAATAGCTTCTTTGTCTCTCTGGTGGGCTTAAATTTTAAATAGCATTATCGTTTGCCTTTCACGCTAAAATTAAAAATAGCTTCTTTGTCTCTCAGGTGGGCTTACATTTGAAATAGCATTTTCATTGGTCTCTCAGGTTCAACTTTGAAATAGAATTTTCATCAGTTTGTCACGCTTAAATGAGCATTTATCGATGCACCTACGAATATCAATTCATTAGATATCGCTGGGTATTGAAACCCAGCGATATGGTCACCCCTGTATAGCATTCCAAGCAGAAACCCGTGTAGCTACAACGATTATAAATAATATCCGTTTCTCTCCCCCTGTGCCCAATACATAACGAAACTTCTATGAACAAAGTTTCTTTCCCAGAACTACCTGTCTGTGGAATCCAATACCACGAGACTACTTCCTATTTGACTACAACATGGTCGTTTTCAAGTCTAATGTAACCAAATTCTGATTAAGCCGTTCTCCTAAATAATCAAACTCTGCCACACTTCCCCTATCATTACCAATCATCACGATGTTGTCCTACAGTCCACCTGACAATCATTAATCCTTATCCTCGAGTGGCCTTTGGTCCTTCATAAGTGGTGACTCGTTTAGGTGTATAAAGAGTATTTGCATCCTTAAATACGCAACTTGAAGTCACGCACCTTAGGAAGCTACGCCCTTGTAAATTATTCTCCTTTTCTTTTTCCCGGTTACTTTTCTTCATCTTCATTCGAAAACAGTTCATTCATTCGCACTTTTCTTTATTTTTTTCCTCATTTTCTTCGATCACATGTTTTTCTATCAATCTTCTTTTTTTCTCTATCTATTTTTATATAAAGTAAGATATGCCTATATATTTGTATGTACAGGATTGCCTCTTAAACTGATTAACCGATAATTAAAATTTTGGAACAAGTGCTAGGATGAAAGGTTAGTGATGTGGACTATATTTCTTTTAACTTAGTCTCATACAAAAGGGTTTAAAGGAAGAGCGAAGCCCTTCGTAGAAATTTAGATAATTCGATATTCATGAAATGTATAAAGAATAGCCATAAAACATCAATTTCAAAATAATCTGAAGATGTCATTTTCTTTGGAGTATTTAAAAGGCTTTTTAGGGGACATAATATCGGAAACACATCTCATTTGAAAATTTAAACATTTCAGATTTGAACTGATTAGATCTAAAGTCATTTGACAATAAATAAAGATTCCTTGAATTGCAATTTCTTCTTAAGACCTCTTTAGCTTAATCTTTAAGTTTTAGACATTTTCTAGAATCAAAATCGTATAAAAGAACCTAAATCACCATTGAAAAAAGGATTATTATACCAGGTTTTGTAGCATTATGTGTTAATTTTAATCTTCGTATGGGGGGGCATGAAATTGGTGCAAATCTGTTCAGTTCTGATCGGGAAATAATGTTACACGTCTTAAGAGGTATATTCTTCTAGTATCTGTTTTCATTCATATTAGAAATAAATGACCATTCTTTTCTTGACGAACTCTGAGAGAGGCAAGTTTTAAATCGTACCGTATCTAACGTGATTCAAACTCCACGCTATCCCTAACACAAACAATACACTAAATCTGTATTTTCAAATTGACTTGCTTTGCGTGCGGGTAAGGTATACTTCTGGCACGACACTCCTCAATCAAAATGAATCACACTGCAAACATAATAAATGTAAAAAAGATTCATGGAAAACATTCAGTGACGCCCGATTAGGTTCGCACCGTCATCGCTAAATTATACTGGCCAATACTTGTCTCATGGGTTCGATTCCCAGCGGAGCTACCGTCCGTCCATGCGCAAAGATGGCGTGTAGTTTTCGTTGACTCATCTTGTTTCGTATCGATCTGAGTTTCGAAATGACAGACAGACGGTGAACATAATCAAATAATAAAACGGGCGTGAGAAGGCCGTGCGAGATGGTAGGCAAACCATCTGTCGATCTCTGCTTATTTGTTCAGGTTTGGTCATTGATTAATTTCGATCAATAAGAACCTGCGTCAATTCTTCTTAAAACGTCACTGACTTCACCATCATCCTAATCGGAAGGACAATCTGGAGAAAAGGGTTGCTGCCATTGTGAAAAAAGGGCACAATTTTCCTTCCATCATTTATTCACAACTTGCAGGCTTCGCCCGTTCGCTATTGCTTCGCAGTTTTATTCCTATTAACTACTTTAAATCATTGAAACGAAACTAATCTAAAAGAAAAATACAAAACTAGCCCCCCTCTCTCTTTTTCTATCTCTATCGATTAGAAAAAAAGTGACGGTGGTTAAGTGGATAACGACACGGACTGAAGATCTGGTTGTTCCAAGTTCGAATCCAGTCGGTTCCACAGTAGCACTTTCACTTAGGGATGTTACCAATCTTCTCGTGGTTCTTCCCGTAAGTACCCGATGTCTTTCCAGAAAGATTTCTAACTAGAAAAATATCGGGGAAACTAATGCCAACACCAGAATCATCTGATTTACACGGAAGTAGAAGAAGAAAAAGAAGACAAAACTAATCGATAAGAAGACAAATATTATCGATAAGAAAAAGATAACAACCATAACTTTCACACTTTTTTCTTTCTATATCGATAAGAAAAGAAGACAAAACTAGTCGATGAGAAACAGAAGACACATCTCTGTCTCTTTCTTTACGTTACGAACCGGTGATACCTGGTTTGGTATTAGCCATGGTCGGGATATACCGGCTTACTCCGAAGGACGATTATTACAAGCGGTCCCTTGATCGCATGTATATCCCGGTCATGGGAAGATGACATATTTCACCTAGCATTTTCTCAAATGGTCACCCACCTGGTACTGGCCAGACTCCACGTCCTTTAACTTCGATGATCTAACGAGAACCGGTGTGTTAATGTAATTATTATTGATTCTGTTTTAATATTAATAATAAGGGAAGATTGTTGTGTCTATATAAAAAGTAAAAGGAATTATTTGTTTCATTTTGTATTATTATCAGCTATTATTGGGATTAAACCTCACCATTCTCTGTTAATAAAATATAATGTTGCATATGTGTTTTTCTTATCTCACATTTGTATTATTATCAATCACTATTTAGATTCAGCCTACCCTCTTTTCTCATAAAATTCTTATTCGAATACGTGATTATCGAAATAAGCCGGACACACGTATGTTCACTTTTATTATATATATTTTCACACATTTTACGATATTACCAAATCAAACAGAGCAAAGTGAAACACGCTATGTAAAAAGACAGGGAAAGATGTTTACATCTACAAACAGTCTGAATGTATGATCAAGGAGCTATGGAAGACATTGTTACGACCTGATGTGGCAGACTTTTCCACCGAGCAGAAAAACGAACAGAAAAAGCTACCATTTTACTATTAAGACAACAGCGACGGTGGTACATTCTTACGTTTCGGCCGATGTTATTTCGGACCATCGTCAGGTTTAAGGCTGAGTAAACATAAGTAAAGTAACAGAACTATGCTGTGAAACAATTACTTTTATAAATTTAGAAGGATTTATTTTAATATAAGTCACTAAAAGCTTTTATTTCTTTTATAACTCACTATTAGACTACTCTTTTCGCTTTGTCTTAACGCTTCTCCGTTCCAACTGTTTAGATCAATTTTCTTATCTTGCATTTAGGAACGTGCATCTTGAATTTAAGAACGTTGTACTTTGCCATGGAATTTTTTTTTTTGCTGTTTCATACATTATACTAAATTCAATTTAACGCTAATACGTTCAGCATGTCATAACCTTAATAAAAAATACAAAAAAAAAATAATTTCCTAATAATCGGTCCTTTTGATGCGTTTTTTTCGATCAGTTTACCAGCAGATCCACTGGGGATCGTATCACCCACAAATAATGTCCTTCTTATTATTGACAACTCATTTAAACCATCTATCGCTGTGCATAAAGCTTCTCGTCACCATCCGCATATCTTTCATCGATCTAGTAATCAACCTTTTTCTCTCTATATATGTGCTCTTTCGTTCGACATATACTCAAGTATGCACTCCACCCTGGCAGCCCGTATCTGAAGAAGAGTATTCTTCACGTATAACGGCTACAACATCTAACTATGAACTATGATTAAAGAGCTTCCTATGATCACTTATAAGGAGCAGCGTGAATAAAGAGAGGACTAAGAGGGAACGTAATCTTAAAATACAACGCCATTAACCAGAAATTCTATATACCTCCTGATGGTTTTTTTCACTCCGATACCACATCGGAGATACGGCGTTCATCCGTATAAGTCTGATGGATACTCGACTTTGTCACTGATAGCTTCCGTTCAAAGTAACCTACATTTCATTTTGAATACTCATTTTATTTTGTTGAACGTGGGTTCATGTTGTTAAGAAAAATAAAATGTAATTAACGTTAATTCCTTCCAGGAAAACAGCTATCCAATCGGATTTATTTTCGTGTGACCACACTTTTCTTTTATTAAAACGAAGTTAAATCTATATTTGTTTCGCACAGACTTGTTTTACTTTATTTTAAGAAGAAATATACTCTTTAAACGAACAATATTTTAAGTAATTCTGTCTTCAATTGAGTTACTTTCCATTCGATAGAACAAAAGAATAAAATTAAGGCGAGTATATAACGGCATGGTTTCAAAATTTAAAAGAATGCAAAATAAATTACAATTAAATGCATTACCGGCAATGCCAGAATATAGAGCTAATTTACACCCCACCCCCATATATATATATATATATATATATATATATATATATATATATATATATATATATATATGGAGAGGTAGTTTGCTTGAAGCATTGTGTGTAATACGTATATAGAGGAGTATTAGAAGACTATCACAATGCAAGAAATGGAAATATGTCGGCGTTGAGAAGTAAGATAAAAACAAGTTATTTTAATTATATATTTTTTCAAAAACTTAAAAAAAAATTCTTTCTATATAGCAAATCTTACTGTATTAGGTAAGACTTCAACAATGATGTAATCTGTGAGACCGTGTTCCATAACATATTTCGAGGAACACCTCTTTGTCAAATGGTAGGTGTTTCAAATCTCAAAAAAACGTGTGGTTGGCAATATTGCTTATAACGCAGTAAATATTAATATCCGCAGCAAATGTAACAAAACTAAAACTATAACTGATTTTTTTAATGATTTTAATTATTTATTTAATTATTTTTTTTATTTTCTCCTAAATATGTTATATTTGAACCCACCGATGAAGTGCTACATATTTATATAAAAAAAATAAAATAGGAAGAAGAGCAAAAAAGAGAGAAAAGAAGGAAGAAAACATTTTATGTTTATTTGGAGAGGGGTAGGGATAACAGCCAAGAGCGGTGTTTAATTATTTGTTTCTAATATTTAATCAATATTTTGTTATATATATACTATTGTTATCTTATTTTATTCTAACAATATTTACTTCTTTGCTTTTCTAAAAGAAAGAATTGTGATTTATTTATTTTAAAAAAACATTTTCAAATTTATTTTTATGATTGACGGCTAAATATGTTTTGATTTATACCCTGGTTAGAGCGTGTGTAGCACGCAGTAAATTAAATGAACGGAACTAATTATTCAATTCTTGTTTAATTTATTTTAATCTTATCATTATCTACTTAATCTGAAACTATTGAATGGTGTTATGATTTTAGTAAAATGTTATTAAAATTCATAGTTTAATTGACTAACGATTTTTTTTTAATTCATATTTATTTTCATTTTGTTTTCCCTTCCGAGAAACTGGAACAACTCTTGCAAATAGCAATGAATTATCTCCCTTAAACATACACATATTAAACTAAATAATACATCTCCAATATATAATTTCTTTTACAGGATTTTCAACATTTGTTTGAAATTTATAAATCTTTTACCTAACTTTTGGATATATATCATTTTATTTTAAATATATATATATATGTACATATATATATATATATATATATATATATATATATATATATATATATATATATATATATATATATATATATATAGCATAGGTCATATTTTCTAATTCTTATGAATTGTATCTTTATTGAAAGTAGTTTTCATTATTTTTACCCGACTTTGTCTTCTTCTTCTTCTTCTTCTTCTTTTTCTTCTTCTTCTTCTTCTTCTTCTTCTTCTTCTTCTTCTTCTTCTTATTATTATTATTATTATTATTATTATTATTAATAATTATATTTGTATATGTGTTTTCTCATGATTACTATGATTTTAAGGATGCACAACGCTGATGTTTTGTTGACTTCTATTTGTGATATTATCAAATCGTTGCCAAGGATAACATGTTGCAATTAATAAATAAAAACAATACTTGGGCTTAGAAACGATGGCATGCCATAAGATATTGTTGGGGTTGAATTCATTGAACTGATATAAATAATACATAAGCAGTTTTTTTTTCAATTTAATCTACAATGGCTCTGTTTGACCTGAAAGTTCTTACATTGAGCTGATACCTGCATAATTTAGAGTAAATAATGTTTTGCATTTGACTTAACTGCCCTCATATTTAAGGATTGGATTATACTTGTCCATGCGGGCGAATATATCTATTGAACTTCTAATACTATACACACACACACACGTATATATATATATATATATATATATATATATATATATATATATATATATATATATATATATATATATATATATATATATATATGAACACATACCATTGGTTATAAACGTGTATATAAAAACGCGCAGGTTGAATGTTCGTCACACTCTAGCCGGGCGGTTGCATCGGCTCTTAGAGACACCTAATATTCAGTAGAGTGAGTGAGCACGTATAACGTTTGAGAAAAGTACGGAAAAAGTGCGCCAAGACAATAACACGAAGTGTGGTGGTATGCCACATACAGCAATGTCTGCAGTAACTCTGAAATAGCCTGGGAAAATTTACGGCCTTACTTTATAGGACAAACGATTTCCAAGATGGCGCACGGTTAACAATTTCTGTCATAAATCTGCGAAAGAACATCGTACGTCAATTCGACCAACGAGACCTTTTGATCGGCAAGAGGGGTCCGCAGGGAAAAGCTGACAAGTTTTCTCTGATTCGCTAAAATTGCCTATTCATCACTGGAAGGACACTTCATATTGACGCGCCATTTACATCCACATATAACATATATAACTATATTGATATATGTGTAGCTATATATATATATATATATATATTCATGTGCGTGTACATACATAAATTTTCTTACTATATATATATATATCACTCACTATGTAAATAATCTATATATACATGCATACACACACACGCACACACACATATATACACATATATATATATATATATATATATATATATATATATATATATATATATATATATGTATACATATATCTTTTATAGCTATATCAATTTCTTTTGGAACATGAATATACATTTATCTGTAATAATTATATATATATATATATATATATATTTATATATATATATATATATGTATATATATATACATATATATGTATATATAAATGACATTATACATACGATATTAATATATATATATATATTATAATATCATACGTATAATGTCATTTATATATACATATATGTATATATATACATATATATATGTATATATATATATATATATATATATATATATATATATATATATATATATATATATATATATGTTTTGGATTGATATGTTCTTTTCCCTGACTAAACATAAATATATATGTATCTGTAATAATATATATATATATATATATATATATATATATATATATATATATATATATATATATATATATATATATATATATATAATAATGGTAATAATCCAGGTAAAAAATCCACAGGGTAGTAATCCAAAGAATTTCAACCGGGTTTATAAAAAGTTCTCAATATCAAATAGAATGCATTCTCTCCAAATATGATCTGAGGTTAAGATCGGATTCTAACTCTCTCCCTGATGAGATCTCGGTTTATAATAACTGTTGATCGATGACATCGACATGCTAGTGTCGCAGATTTTGTACATGTCTGTGTAAAAAAAATAATCATATGTAAAGCTCTATTTGATATTTAGCACTTTTAATAAACCCTGTTGAAATTATTTGGATTACTACTCTGTGGATGTTTTTACCTGGATTATTACCATTATATATATATATATATATATATATATATATATATATATTATAATATCATACCGATTATGTCATTTATATATACATATATATATTATCATACAATACTTATAATATAATACATATTTTGGTATATTGCAACAGTAGAAAAAAAGTAAAATAGTCGAGAATAGTCGAGGACGAACCGAATGCTTCTCTTTCCTTAGCTTATATACCGAAGGGACGACCCAACTTCTTTCCCAGGATCAGTGTACTTTCCCTTGATCTTAATCCTATTGTTATGAGTGGTTAGCAAGGGGGGGCGTCAAGTATGTTTTTTAATCTTTGGTATTAATCAACCTATTATTGAACCCTGGTTTACACGACGCGTTAGAGAACAGTTATGCCAAATTGGCTGCAACAGTAGATACACTTAAATAACTGTAATTTGTAAACTATTCATCGGATTCGGTTCATATTTTGACACGTGCATGTTGAAGGTGGATACCATTTGCAATTCATTGTTTTACTTTACTATGATGCATTCATCATCCGTGATTCGTAGGTTACTGTTACGGTTACGGGATCTGCATTAATCCGAAACACAAATGGCAAACAAACGTATCATTTTTTTTACGGTTGAACAGCTTGTTGTATACAACTATTTGTCTTTTAAGTAAGAAGTTGGTTTTACGAACCTAGTTATACATCACGCATTTTGTCTTACCTCGTGGATTTGTTTAAGATAGTCATTTCATTCTTCTTCATGTCATCTACATAATACACCTGCGCGATTAGTAACCGTTGTAAGAATTCATACCTTAGTATGTTCATGTTTTAATCGAGATCATCGTCATATCATCACCAGCATCATCACCATCATCATCATTATTATTATCATTATCATTATTCCAGAGCTGACGTTCGATGATGATTGCAATGTACCTTAAATGCGTGTCCAACTTCCCCATAAATTATATCTCAGCCTTCAACCGTCTCCTCCCATTTGCCAACATGTAGTTCACCATATATCAGTTGTTTCCAGAGTCTATTCTTCATGTGACCCACGTATCTAAGCCAGCGAATTTCATACCATACTAGAGACTCAAGTGTCGAGCACTTTTCATTTACACTTATTTCAATGCCAGATCTACTGAAAATTCTAGAGCTGTGTGATATGTTCGGAACACATCGTTAAAGACGCATCCTATACCCACACAAATCGCTATAATTAGTAATGTCACGAGCTGTCTATATCGTCTTTGTCAAACTTCATAACAACACTGAAACAGTATTTTTATGTCAATATTTAGGGAGTGCATATATATAAAGTTTAATTTTATTTATGTGCATTTTAATTTTTTTATGAACCGCTCATTATAGATTTCGATATATATATATATATATATATATATATATATATATATATATATATATATATATATATATATAGTCATCCATATATATATATATAGTCATCCACATACAGACTGTTTCGCTGTTTCACAGCTCATCAGTGCGGCTAGACCAGTTAGTGTCTCAAGCCGGGATCGAAACGCAACCGTCGAGCTGAGTCGGCGATGCTAACCCCTACGCCATCATGCGACACTGACTGAATGTAAGAGATATCTCAATGTAACGAAATGTAAACATTGCAAATGCCTGAGCTCGAAATTAGTTTTACCTAATGAGCATTGCCTTAAAGCTAATGGCCGTTGACGATACCCTTACAAAAATATACTATTCGTTATTGTTTATTATCTATGTACGTATACGTTTCGTCCTTTTTAATAATCGGGATTAATCAGCATAGAGATACGACTATTCACTACCTGTCATTCGATTCGAAACCCCGGATTACAAGTATTTTGCAACTCAAATCCGACGCCTTAACCACACGGCCAATTTTAAATAGCGAATAAACGGTGATAATTTTAACACTTGATCGGCGGGATTAACGTCTAGAGCATTCTACTTCTTTTAAGGGAAGGAACGATGCATTTTAAAGCAAGTGACGTCATGCTGTGTTAATACTACACTTACAGTTCTCTACTTTTTCGAGGAGCGACAAATAATACATAATTTTATTCACGGAAACATTATTGGTTACATGCACATATGTGCATACTTGTTCAGCTGCAGTTATTTCATTTTTTTCTAAATGTCTAAAAGTTATCGCAGCTAAAACATGTATGCACATGAGTAACCTATAAGTTTTGTATGAATAAAAATGTATACTTATAACAGCTCTGCTTGCTATTGAGTGTAATTGTATTAACATATAACAAGCAAAAATAACACATGCACTACAAACACACACACACACACACACATATATATATATATATATATATATATATATATAGTGTGTGTAGATTTCAATTTTGTGTAGAGAATCTGAATAACAGAGCTCAATGTAATTTAAACAGAGCAAAACATAATTATAAAAAGAAAAACTATACACACATTAAGGTTGTACACATAATAACTTATTTCGACCCCTTTAATTAGGTCTCCTCAGATGTATAGACAACCACGTCAAAAAAACCGAAATAAGTTATTATGTGTACAACCTTAATGTGTGTATAGTTTTTCTTTTTATAATTATATATATATATATATATATACTTTTTCTAAGGGTCTATAAATCGCTGTTTCCTTCGAGAGAGATCGCAGCTGAAACATTTATACACATATGTAACCGATAATGTTTGAGTAAATAAACATGTATGTAATTGAGTGGTATTTGATTAACAACTATGAACACAAAAATAATACATGTATTATATATGTATATCTATATCTATATATCTATCTATCTCTCTCTCTCTCTCTCTCTATATATATATATATATATATATATATATATATATATATAATTTTACTATTTCATCTATCCACATAAAATTTAATAAAGAGATATAATTTTTATGTACCAATTTTCAGTAGTTACTTCAACGATGCTCGATACGTAAGTAGAGCTAGGTAGTAAGCTATGAAAATATATTTATGGCAATTAAGCTACACGGTGAATATTCCCCTCGGAAATGAAACGCAGGAGCCTCTTTGTAGCTTAATTGCTATAAATTTATCTTCATAGCTTACTATATACACATATATATATATATATATATGTGTGTGTGTGTGTGTGTAGCGTTATGTTTTTAAAAAAATTCACTAATAATAAGAAATAAAATTTAATAATAGAAAGAAATAAAATTGAATAATTATAAGTAGAGCTAGGTAGTAAGCTATGAAAATATATTTATGGCAATTAAGCTACACGCTGAATATTCCCCTCGGAAATGAAACGCAGGAGCCTCTTTGTAGCTTAATTGCCATAAATTTATCTTCATAGCTTACTATATACACACATATATATATATATATATATATATATATATATATATATATATATATATGTGTGTGTGTGTGTGTGTAGCGTTATGTTTTTAAAAAAATTCACTAATAATAAGAAATAAAATTTAATAATAGAAAGAAATAAAATTAAATAATTATAAGTAGAGCTAGGTAGTAAGCTATGAAAATATATTTATGGCAATTAAGCTACACGCTTAAAATTCCCTTCGGGGATTAAACGCTGGAGATTCTGTGTAGCTTAATTGCCATAAATATATTTTCATAGTTTACTATATACAAACATATTTATATATATATATATAGATGTACTATTTCACTGAAGAAATAAGCAAGTGGCGGTCAAAAATTATGTTTTAAAAAAACATTCACTAATAATAAGAAATAAAAAAATTAAAAACATTAACTAATAATAAGGAATAAAATAAAAAATAAAAAATTACATTAATTTTTCAGATATACATGTTCTACTTTTTTATCACTCTCTTTCTTTCTATATATATTAATAAAGCAACTAATACATATGGACCATGTGTCTGGTATACAGGCATACATAAGCAGACGTTGATAGATCCATAGATATAATGTTGTCGTTGGAGTGTATAGACTATTGATAGGGCGTGAAGCGACAGTTCGAAAGGTCAATAGGTTATGTGAAGCAGATGGAAGGGGTTGGCTAGTCCGGTCAGAACAATGCCAGCATTGATCAGACTCAACCGGGGAGTAACCGATCGTGACGCCGGCCGTAACCGGGCCAAATTCACCTGTCCAGTCATCACCACACGCAATTAACCCGGCTCGCTGAAGAACTGTGAAATGCAATCTCTACGACGATGACTTGTCAGCGGAGAGGTGCGAAAAGCTTGTCGAAAGCGTGACATATTAGACTGTGGTAAGATTATGTGCAAGAAAGAGAAAATATATAAAGACAGAAGGTCATAGGTCAGAGGTGGTATGAAAGAATGAGATAATGTGAGAAAGTGAGAATGAAAGGAGAAGGAAGGAAGAAATATGCATAAGGATATAGTTGAAACTGTAGTAGAACGTAGAGGAAAGAGTACAGAGTAACGAAAGAAATAAGAAAAATGGGGGAATGAGAGAATGTAAGATGACAGAAGATAAGAAAGAAAAATAATGAAAGAAAGGCTGAAATGTGATTGAAAAGAAGAAAGTAAAGAAGATATAAACAAATTGTAAAATAAATAAAAAAAACGGAAGAAAAAAGAGAGAATGTTTACATTTTAGATTTTTTAAATGAATGAAAGAAAGAAAAAATGAACGAATGGACGAATAAAAGAATGTAGGAAAAACAAAATTATAGAGAAAATAAATGAATCAAAGAATGAACACGTAAAAATCTAGTATAACTAAGCAAGGACAATAACTCTGTAAGGCAATTCATTTTATTCAAAGATTTTTTTCAAATTCTATACTTTATTTCTATTACGAATCCCGGATGTTATTGCAACGCCGGATTAAGAAACAACAACACAAAAACAAATATGGAAATCGTATGGACAAGGCATGACGCCACTTAATATAAAAACAGAACACAGTAATTCTCCATCCTTTGTCAGAAAAATCGCACAAGAAAATTGAATAATAGTAAGAAATAAAATTCAATACTAATAAGTAGAGCTAGGTAGTAAGCTATGAAAATATATTTATGGCAATTAAGTTACACGCTTAAGATTCCCTTCGGGGATGAAACACGGGAGATTCTGTGTAGCTTAATTGCCATAAATATATTTTCATAGCTTACTATATACAAATATATTTATATATATATTTTACATATATATATATATATATATATATATATATATATATATATATATATATATATATATATATATATATATATATATATATATATGCACTATTTCACTGTAGTAATAAGCAAGTAGGGGTCAAAAGTATGTTTACAAAAAAACATTAACTAATAATAAGAAATAAAATTGAATAATAATAAGAAATAAAATTGAATAATAATAAGAAGAAATAAAATTTTAAAAAACAAACAAATATGGAAATCGTATAGACAAGGCATGACGTCACTTAAATACTACTTCAGTAAGTGTTAGATAGATAGATTACGACCCAGAAAACAGTAATTCTACATCCTCTGTCAGAAACATCGCTCATGGAATGTGACGACTAAAGAACAAAATGAAGGAAACGAAAGTAAAACAAAGTTTACTTTCGACTCTTCTAAATATAGGGTTAATGTTGGGTCAATTGCCATTCATTAACCCAAAAACTTACTTTAGTTACAATACGAAAAACATATTTACTAGTTCAAGAAAAACAAATATTTCCAATGTTTCAATTTTGAGATTTGGCAAAATCTCTCTCATTTGTCGAATCCAGTTATTGTCTTTGGTCTGTTATAATAGACTTTGGAGCTTGTACATGCAATGTATAATGAAAGAAACACACACACATATATATATATATATAGATATATATATATATATAGAGAGAGAGGGTAATTCAGGTAAAACATCCACAGGGTAGTAATCCAAAGAATTTCAACCGGGTGTATAAAAAGTGCTACATATCAAATTAAGCTTTTATATATGATTATTTTTATTTACACAGACATGTACAAAATCTGCGACACTGGCATGTCGATGTTATCGATCAACAGTTATTATAAACTGAGATCTCACCAGGCAGAGCTAGAATCCGATTTTAACCTTAGATCATATTTTCATTCTTTTCAAAATATGATCTAAAATTAAGATCGGATTCTAACTCTTCCTGATGAGATCTCAGTTTATAATAACAGATTTTGTACATGTCTGTGTGAATAAAACTAATCATATATATATATATATATATATATATATGTGTGTGTGTGTGTGTGTGTGTGTGTATAGTTACTCTTTGTATAGTTACTTATCAGTTCAAATTATTAGTGTACACAACACATTAAGGAAAATTATCGGGTAGAAATTTAGTAATAAATATATTATATGTTCGATCGACTACATTTTGAGTCACTGCGTACGTCTTTTTTCTGCTCAATTGAAAAATTGCTCAAAACGGCGTCGAAATATGGAAGTTAAAATAAGATATAGTTATTGATCAGTTAGAATTATTTGTGTACACAACAAATTAAGGAAAATTATCGAATAAAACTATAGTAATGATAAATATTATTTTTATTATTTCGGATTATATGTGCGATCAACGCCATTTTGAGTCATTGCATACGTCTTTTTATGAAACTCTGGTAAGTAAAATACAAAACATGGCTCCAAATGGCGTCGATCCAACGTATAATCGGAAATATAAAATAAAATATAACATGAATTATATTTATTACTAAAATTCTTCTTGATAGTTTTCCGTAATTCTTGGTGCACACAAATATTTTCAACTGATAAGTAAGTGTATTCATAAGTAGTCCTATTATTTTATTTTGAAACTTCCATGTTAGCACCCATACTTTTACAAATGGATGGATACAAGAATGAAAAGAATGTGAAATGAGAAATGAATTATCGTGAATTAATCGATTCTTTACTAGAATGGATGAAACAAAGATGTAATACAAAATTTGCTTCAGCAAATGTTTGGAAATAGTTCTTCAAAATGTTATTTTCATGTTCGGATGTGTGTTATTATCTTCCACACCTATTTAAAAATTTGGGCTCGCTCAATCGCTATAGATTCACTACAAAGAAAGTAAGTGTTGATGTCAGTGTTGTGTCGAGCGTTGAACTCGAACTAAGATACACTTTCTTATCCTTCGGCTTAATATCGAATGTAGTATATGTTCTATTAAAAGGGCGTACAATAATATCGTGGGGTCTGCATTCGTGCCGTGTGCCCATAGGAAGAAATAGTAATATGTCATAGACCGCTACGCAGATGTTGATGATAGACTCTTATAATGAGATATATTTTGAACTACATGAACCAGAGTACTTATATAAATACGTGTCTCGGTAAAAAATAATTGTACAATAATATCGCGGGGTACCTGTTCGCACCGAGCATCCATAGAATGAAAATATATTTAATCACGGTTACAATATACAACATACAAAGGGCATGACTGTTGAATTTTCACGGGTCCTTGTAGTTAACAAATACTGTTTGATAAGAAAACGGCTTTGGCGCCATTTTGGTATGATATATGCTTATCTTGAATCACATTAAATCGTATTGGCAAAAAAGCGGATAAATGCGTAATACAATGTAAAGAAAAGCCAGTTGTTGAAGGAAAACAGTTGTCTTAGACTCTTTTAAATGTGCTTATCGTTGGCTGCTGGACTATATCTTAGAGAAGTCTGTTGTATGGAGCATTGACGCGGGCAGCATAAACGACCCGTTGCCCGTTGACTCGACACAATCGAGAGTGTATTTATAGATGTATTTACCTCCTCTCTAAGGTAATGTGGATTTTTAAAAGCAAGCGCACTATGTTAAGCGCAGTCTCGCCTACAAAATAATGCCTGAGAAGCATCATCGGCCATCCCCGGTAAAGGGGCTTCGGGCGATTAGTAATAAACTGACCCCATTCTCAGAGAGAAGGTACAACTTAGGAGGGTGGACCTCTTCGGTCTGAACATAACCCTACCATAATTCTACAGCAAGAAAGCCACTGTCAGACTGATTATCGATAACGTATCCCCGACTGGTACGAGTATTATCTACTCAAGCTGTGTCAGAGGTAAGTATAAACGGTGAGCGAATGAGCGTGAAGGTCAGTCTTTTTCATCGGAATTAAATGATCATCAAGATGTAGATTAACGTACCCGTTCCCGGCTTTCTATGTTAGGATTTGGTCGTTCCGCAGTTTCCACTGTTAATGTCAAAGCAGTTTCAGCCGCTACCCGTATGTGAGTATGGAAAGCTTATTCACCGTGCGTGTAGCCAGGCGTTGTAAAACACAGCATGGGAACCAATAACTATGAACCATCATCATCACGTAGTTGTGGTAGTTTCCCGGATCTTCCTGACTCTCTCTCTCGCCATATTGCTCTGTCCTCCATCACATCAGGAAGGTTTAAATAGATGCATTATGAGTCTTCTGATAGGTGCTGGGTGCTGTCTGTTTTGACATCTAGAAAAGTACCTCGCTGAGGAGTTCATCCTTGGCACTCACGCAGTTACTAGAAAATCTCGTCCTTCTGTCTTCAATCAGAACAAAGGCTCCGATGAAGACATCTGTGTTGTTGCTTTCTCAGGGGAGCAACTCCAGGAGACTTTAAAAGCAGTGTATAGCATGCTAGTATACACACTGTCAATTTTCTTTCCCCAATCTTCTGCTAAAACTCCAAGTGCTACTACTTCTATATATCAGAACTGATGTAACAATTGCTCCAAAGAAGTAACGTTTCATCTTCTTGCTAAGAAGATTTGACTTCCGGATTGCTTTCATCTGATCCAGTCTGAGCCTTGCTGATTCTCATATTCCGTTTACTCGCTTTGAAATTTCGCAATTTCTTGATTGTGAAAAAGCAAATTGATTTTTCTCTTTCTCTTCCTTTCTTCACGGTCACATTAAAAGTAAATATATTCGTATCGAAATAACCAAAATGTGAATGTTTATGTATCTATATGAATAATAGAGAAACAATTTTCTGGTTTACAACAAAGTTATGAATACAATGTTTATTATTTTAAATTAATGTTTTAAATATTTAGATTAGCAAACTTTGAGATGCAATAGCCGGTTGACAAAGTAAGTTAGTAATTTATATGTATAGAAATTAAATTACTGACGTATCTCTATGGTTTTGTATAAATATTAAGCCGAACACTGACAAAGCATAATTTGTTTTCGTCATTTTTGACGGAGGGTGTGCACTACTATATATATAACATATATTAATCAAGAAAGAAGGAAAGTGACAGAGAGAAAGAAAGAGAGACTGTGAGAGAAAAAAAACAAGTGTGTGTTTGAGTGTGAGAGCGAGAGAGTGGGGAATAGAGAGTTAGTGGGTGCGTGGGAGTGTGTGAAAGAGAGAAAACAAGTGTGTGAGATATAGTGTGTGTGTGTTAGTGTGAGAGTGAGAGGGGCAGGTGGAGAGAGAGAAAGTATATGGGTGAGACATATATATATATATATATATATATATATATATATATAGTGTGAGTGAGAGATATAGTGTGAGTGAGAGGGATATAGTGTGTGTTAGAGATATATATAGTATTAGTGAGAAAGATAGAGGAGGAGGGAGAGTGTGTCAATGAGTGAAAGAATTAGTTTGTGTATTAGTATGAGAGTTAGAGGTGGAGAGGGGGAGAGGGGAGAGGGGGAGAGAGAGTGCATATGAGTGGGAGAGTTATCGCGTGCGTTAGTGTGAAAGAGAGAAAACATAGAAAGAGCTAAGGTATGTTTGTGCGTGTGTATGTGTGAGACAGACAGATAGAAAGGGTGTGTGTGTGTGTGCGCGTGTAAGAGATACACAGCGATAAATAGAGTGGGTGCGTGTGAGTGGCAAAGAGAGAGCGGGAGAGATAGAGAGTGTGGGTAAGTTTGTGTATAAGTGTGTGTGAGTTAGAGAGAGAGAGAAAGAAAGAAAGAAAGAAAGACAGAACTTTTATTTATTGTTTTATTACCTGGACAATTATTTCAAACTTGTGTTTAAATGTTCCTTTCTTTAGAGTGGTTGGCTTGATTCTCAACAAGTTACAATCTATTTCTAAATTGCAAGTGAAAAAGCAAATTGATTTCTTCGTGTCGAACTTTGTGAAGCCAAAGAGCCGGTAAAGCCAGCTTGTAATGTATACATAGAAAATTAGATAACTGATGGAATTCCATGATTTTATATAAATATTAGTGCGAACACTGTCGAAGCATACTTTTTATTTCTGCCATTTTTGAAGGAAAATTTACACTACTCTATATACACAATATAGTCCACCAGAGACAGCTGGAGAGAGAGAGAAAAAGAGAGAATCAGAGTGGGAGAGTGAACGAGAGAGAAAGAGAGAGACAGAGGCTTATACACTGAGTGGCACAAAGAGTTAATTCCTTCGTGCTCTATCAACCGAGTTCTCAAGTTATGTTTCACCCATCTCACCTCCCGCCCGAATGCAATTTCAACGTCGTGGTCTGTTCCTGTTCAGCTGAGTTGACAACAATATTTGCTGTCTCAGCCGATTTCCATTTTGACAGTTGAAAGCTGAACCTAATTATTTATCTCCCGGCTTCAATTGGCAAAGACACGTTCGCCTCGTCCAATAAGATGTATGTCTCCTAGTCTCCGATGAACAACGTCGATTGCGGACGATTGGCAATAAATCTTCACTCGCACGCAGCCATTTTTAAATCGTCCGATAAAGTAGAATCGACCCGATCAATTGTGGCCGTTTCGTATGAATTTTAAGCTAGAAAACACCTTCCAATGACAGTTTCTCAATAGCGATGCAACGGATTTTTGCGTGAGAGACTTCTGGCCCAATACAATATGAGACCCTCTTCTGTATCTATATCCCCCCCCCTTCATACACACTTGTCACCCAAAATATATATTTTTAGATTATTGTCTGAAATAGGGAAAACTTTAAATAAATATTTTAATGACCTTCATTAACATCTTTATTTGACGACAATTTCACAATACTAATTTTAGCGTAAGAAGCCCATGAGCCAATACCATTTAGTTCTTTACACATTTATATGATAATAGATATATTTAGCTTATATTCTTTTGGTGTAAAATATGAAAAATTCAAACGAGAAGGTTTAATGACTCTTATAAGACCTTCCTTCTATTTGCACATGTTTCTCAAATCTCTTTAACCCTAGTAAATTTGAGTAAATATATGTATACTCACTCTCAAGCACTTAGGAAGTGCATCAGCGTATGATGGCTTCAATTTGCTATGATTATCACCAACGAAAACATTGAATAATTATATATATATATATATATGTGTATATATGAAGGAGAATGGATATATCCTGGATATTGAGCTGTATACTCTTCACAATGGGTTTTACCTTTCCTAAAAGTTCGCTTTTAGTACACTTCTTTATATGTGTATATATATATATTCATATGTATAAATAAATATTTAGAGAGATATAGATATTTATATATATATATATATATATATATATATATATATATATATATATATTTTGGTACATATTAATTTATACAACATTCCTACTGTCGGTTTCAAGCAAAGGACTTCGCCATCCGGTTCTCTTCAGCTTCTGTGGTCATCTATTTCGGAAATGTGAAGTCACGTGTCACTCTCGTTTAGATGCGTTATTTTCTTAGTATGTTTGTTTAAATTTATTGTAAAGAAGGTTTAATAAGGTTAGAAAAATAGGGTAGAAGTGAAAAGTAACAGTTGAGATTTAAACCGGAGAAGATTTAAAGCGATATAAAAATAAGAATAAAAAATAAAAAATAAAAAAATATTTCTATATAAATCCGGTGAGCCAATATTATGAATATCGTATATTTGGCCGTTACTGTTTTGAGGTTTTATGATGTGTCTTCTAAAGGAATTAGGGAGAGAAAATGGGTTTAAGGATTATACTTATGAAGAGATAAAAGTTAAAAAGAACAACATTAATTAAATTTAAGTTAAAATCCTGGATAAATAACTTTAAATCAATCCCAAAGGAATTTAAATAAAGATATAAATCTGGCGGTCTAAGGGCAGTAAGTCTGCAGGGTTTTTGAATGATTTGTATTCGGAATTTAACATTATTTACTAAGGTATACTGAATGCTTATGGGGTGATAAAAAATTGTATGTTGATTACAACTTGTTTAGAAATAAGAGTAAGGGTTGGGTCGGTAAGATCGGATATCTTTGGGAGATATGGGAGATAAGCATTATTACTGAGAAATAGTGGGGAGTTATGGGAGAAATAATGATGTGAAATGGGGGGGTTACCCTCTTAATGACCGGAAAATATGTTTGGGAAAGTTATAATTATTGCTCTTGAAAAGTAGTATAGATATGGATTGATTAAGGTATTTGTTCGTATTTTTATTTTATTTATATCCATGAGGGGTTGTAATTGGGAATATTTTCCGGAGTAGAAGTCGGTATTTAATGGGGCAATTATGGGGTTATGTATTTGGCAAAGGGGGGGGGGGCTGTAGTTAGGCCTTTATGTGTATCGGTAAGTCCAGTTTATGAGTAGTGTTTTTCTCCTGTGGATTCATCTCGAATATTCAAACAGACTGTATTTGGGTCAATGATGACCCTTAATATAGGGTATTTTTCTGCATCACACAGAGGCCATCTATTCATGGCTGAAGAGAAGGATGCTCTTCCTTCAATTACTTTTAATTTGTATGGTGACATCTTTAAGTTGCCATATTGATGACATATTTAAGTTGCCATATTCTGGTCGCGAGTGCTGTATTTGCCTTGTTTTTGTATTTGAAGATGTTTCTATATGCGTATAATTTTTGTTTGAAGATTTCCTGCGTCATGCCAATGTATTTTTCTGCTTTACCGGTAGTCTGGTTTGTGACGGTAGCTTCATATACGAGAGAATCGATTTTGCAATTCCCCTATAGGGGGAAGTTGTTTTTGTCCTGACATGAGCAGCCCGCGTTTGCAATCATTTTTCTTATGGAGTGTGCAGTAGAGTAGCTAACCTTAATAGAATTCCTGTTAAAAAGTTTGTGTAAGGTGGTGTGTGGAGGGAAGTGTTTGTCGAGTAAGTTGAGGAAAAGGTGGCCTACCTTTGTCTTGGTATTGGAGGAATAGGGTGGTGAAAACCAGATCACTGACCTCTTTCTATTGCGGCTCACCCGTGGCTTGTATCGAATGGGGATGTATGAGATCTCTTCTCTGAACCCGCTGTCGCGGAGCGCTTTGTTGTAATAGGGTGCTGCCTGGTTCAAAATCTCGAGACTGGATGAGAGGTTTGAAATTATTTTGCTAATATTATTGACTAATTTTTTTTAAAACAGTGGGGGTGGTAGGATCCCTTGTGTATGTATTGGAGTGTTTCATTAGGTTTGTAGAAAGGTGGGTGTCTGTTGTTTGTAAGGTTCAGTGTTGTATCTAGGAAATCTACTTGGTCTAAATGTGTTTTAATGGTGATTTTGAAACCGAATTTGTGAAAGGTGTTTGTTAAATCTGTTCTAAATCTATCTAGTGTGTTCCCGTTTTTGTTGTGTGACAGGCAGAGTCCGTCATCTCTGTAAAGATCAAAGAAATGGTCTGGCAATTTATTTTGGAGGGTATTCAATATGAGTAAGCTGACTAAGTAGCAGATGTCTTCACTGTCATAGGCCCAAATTTCAACATCAAATGGGTCCTCTGCGTTTAATTTTTTAACCCAGGCCCTTCCCTCGGTTTGTTTTACTTGTAGTACTTTCTAGTTGGCTGATGTTTGTGTGTGACTGTGCAAAGGTTAAGGTCTTGTCGTGTATTTTGTTATAAATGGGTAGAACTCTACTATTTCTAATTGCTGGGTTGATTAGTCTGCAGGAGGGCAAACATTGTTAAATATAACAGAATTCGTCTTTTTATATAATAAAAAATAGAAATAAAATTCCGACGTAAAAAAATGAAAAAGAGGGAAACCAAAAAATATTATTTATGTATTCATGAACGTTTCGTCTTTACTTCAAGACTTTCTCAGGATGATTGTCTGACGAAAATTACACACAAGTACAAAATATTTAAAACAAAGCAATATTGGTTCAAATATTTTGTACTTGTGTCTTACTTTTTTTCAGACCGATCCTCCTAAGGAAGTCTTTAAATTAAGACGAAACGTTGCTGAATAAATAAATAATATATTTTGGTTTTCTTCTTTGCATTTACCATATATATATATATATATATATATATATATATATATATATATATATATATATATATATATATATATATATAATATATATATGTATATATAAATATATATATATATATATATATATATATATATATATATATATATATATATATATATATACATATATAATCAACACTGCTGGGGAGCCATGAGATAAAATACGGTTTTGTTTTTTAATCTTCAAAACGTTGTTCATAATGAAAAAAAACTGATGATCCTACAATAATATTTAGTCTAGCGTAACTTATTGGAAGCAAACTAACGTAGATATTACAAGAGATTAATTGGCTTACGAAGTACTTGAGACTAACATTTGTGTTTTTAGTAGTTTTATATAGTTAAAACACGTCTAAGAATTATATGTATATATATATATATATATATATATATATAGAATTATAAAAAGAAAAAAACTATACACACATTAAGGTTGTACACATTATAACTTATTTCGACCCCTTAATTTGGTCTCCTCAGATGTATAAACAACCACGTCAAAAAAACGTTTTTTGGGTTTTTGACGTGGTTGTTTATACATCTGAGGAGACCTAATTAAGGGGTCGAAATAAGTTATAATGTGTACAACCTTAATGTGTGTATAGTTTTTTCTTTTTATAATTCTGTTTTGCTCTGTTTAAATTACATTGAGCTCTGTTATTCAGATTCTCAACACAAAATTGAAATCTACACACTATATATATATATATATATATATATATATATATATATATATATATATATATATATAGACGTTTGTGACATTTGGAATGAAATAGAAAAGTGTAAAACGAGAGGAAAATCATATCAATACATGAATATACTAAGCCTGTTTTCGTCCACACTCATCACAGTAAATACGTGGAAATAATCCATGCACTGCGATTACAAACTTAAAATAGTGAAATGAAAACCAGTGACAAGTTTAGGGGGAAAAATTGCGAGGGGGCCATAAGTGGATCACATTAAGTCATAGAAGCCACTCCTTTCGTTTCCAAAGAGAGGGTTTTGATAACTTTTTATATATTGCTTATAGGACTTTAAGGTGGAATAACGAATGTGATATACGATAGAAAACCAGTAATATTATTTATCAATTTTTTTTTACAAAATTTTACGTTCGTAGATCAAAATGTTTGTTTTCATAGATATGTGTTTAGTTGTGCTCCTTTTTTCTTTCTCTCTCTTTCTCTCTCTCTCCTCTCTCTCTCTCTCTCGTGACTTTCATGCCTATCTAATAATCAGTCTAATTAGTAATACACACAGTTGTTTTTAAATAGTTTTCATTCCTCTCTAAACCTTTTTCTCTCGCTCGTTGTCTCTCTCTCTCTCTCTCTCTCTCTCTCTCTCTCTCTCTATCTATCTATCTATCTATCTATCTCTGTCTTCCTGAATCTCTCTCACTTTCTCACCCTCTCTCTTTCAGTATTGTCTTTTACTCACTCTCACACTTTCTCTGGTTATGCATAACTACCAGTCTATTATTTTCTATATTATTTCCTAATGATTTTTTATATTATTTCCTAATTACCATTTTTATCTTCTTTAATTCCTCTCTTTGTGCCTATCCCCTTTCTTTACCCGATCTCTCTGTTTGTTTTTTTGCCACGCTTTCTCTATGCCTTTCTCTCTTTCTCTGTCTTTCTGTTCGGTCACACCTATCTAATTAACTGTGTTCATTATTTTTCTTACAGGATTTCCTAATTGTTTCCGCGCTTTTCCATCTCTCTATACCCCTCGCATGTTCTATACCCCTCTTTCTACAATTTATCGCCCCTTTTTCTATTTCCTCTCTTTATTTCTCTTACTTTCGTTTTCTTCTTCTCTCTCTCTCTTGTTCCTTCTCTCTCTCTCTCTCTCTCTCCATCTCTATCTCTCTCTTTCTGTTCAGTCTGGTCTATCAAACAAACGATAAGTCTATTATTTTTTGTACATGATTTTCAAATGTCCTAATCTGTCTTTCTCTCTATAAATCTATATCTCTTTTTCTTTCTTTCTCTATCCCCTTCTCTCTTTTTCTCTCTTTCTGTATCCCCTTCTCTCTTTTTCTCTCTTTCTCTATCTCCTTCTCTCTTTCTCTATCCCCTTCTCACCCCTCCCTTTCTCTGGTCTTCAATATCTATCTGAATATCTATCGGTCTATTAAGTTATTTACATGATTTCCTGATTGCCTTCCTATGGGGTCAATCTGTTTCATATGCGTGCAAATTGTTTAGCGGTTTTCTAGTCTGTTCATGCGTTACCTAGGGTAGGGAGAGGGTTGGCTAGAAACGTCATGAATATGCATGTCGTTGTCTCTGGGTGATAGTTTGTGGAAATCTGCCATTTTGAAATCCATCCTCGGTGGCACTTTGATGCACACCAAGTCACGAAGGTCAACAAGAACAATGGTAGCACTTTGACTGGCATACTTGTTTATTCACATAAACATCAATGAGCGGCGTACAATACTGACAAGTAAGAAGTGTCATTACACGAACACACACACTCAGACATCTATCTATCTATCTATCTATCTATCTATATATATATATATATATGTATATATAAAGATGTATATATATATGTATATATATATGTATATATATACATATATATATATATACATCTTTATATATATACATAGATATATATACAAGTTAGAAGTGTCATTACACGAACACACAGACTCACACATCTATCTATCTATATATCTATCTATCTCTATATATATATATATATACATGTATATATAAAGATGTATATATATGTATATATATATGTATATATATATATATACATATATATATATATCTACATCTTTATATATATATATATATATATATATATATATATATAGAGAGAGAGAGAGAGAGAGAGAGAGAGAGATAGAGAGAGAGAGAGAGATGTGTGAGTGGGTTATTTTGTAAGATTTCTGCATAGTAGGGGATTTCTTCTGGTATTGATTAGTTTTAACAAAGGGAAGGTTCTTTTCCCGAAATATTAAATACTGATTTTTTAATCATCCGGACATCACACAAACAGCTAACAACACTCTTGTAGTTATGTAAGATTTTAGAAAAAATAAATAGTAAGTCATATTTCGTATTCAATTTATTGTTTTTGTTCCTTACAACTTGCATTTTACCGGGAATTTGCATTGCCAACAGCCTTTAAAAACATACTATATATATATATATATATATATATATATATATATATATACATATACTTATAACCCGAACTAAACGTTTCGTTCAACTTTCGTAGGCTTTTTTAAGAGCGAAACACTTAAAGTGACAAAACACTTCTTTTTTTGTTTAATTTAGCTTTTCTTTATCAAAGAAAGTATGTATGTATATATATATATATATATATATATATATATATATATATATATATATATATATATATATTTATATATATATATAGTGTGTGTATGTGTATATATCTATATATCTATATCTATATATATATATGTAATATATGTGTATATCTATATATATATCTTTCTCTCTCTATATATATATGTATATATCTCTCTATATATTTATATGTATATATATATATGTGTATATATATATATATATATATACATACATGTATATATAAATATATACGTATATATGTATGTATGTATATATATATATATATATATATATATATATATATATATATATACAGGATAACCTCCTAATCTAATTAAAGTATTTAAGTAAAACGTTGAATAAAATCGATGCATTATTGATTTTTGTAAATGTAAACAGTTGGTGGGTGCATTTATATAAAGTTAGGTATTAATATATATATATATATATATATATATATGTTTCGTTGTACATGGTAAACATTTTAATCTAATGTACCGATCATTGTGTATTTTCTAACACAGTTGTTAGACGTAATGGTCGGTTATATGGGCTATATTTTCTTTTGATTTAGTTTATTCAAAAGAAAAGGAAGATAGGGTGGAAACACTTCGTGACGATACATATACCTCCGATTTTTCTGAAATATCAACGTAATATCTATTAGACATGAATTAATAAATAATTCCCAAATGTCAGTTTCGTTTGCACTAGTTGAATATTTGAAAAGTCATTTTTTTCTCATTTCTAATAAAGTTTATCTATAATAATTAGACAGCAATTAAGTTATGTTATCTGAATTTTAATTTTTTATTACACTTTAAACATTTTCGAAAATCAAGAAATGGAGTTTAATCAAAATTGGAATAAGTATTCAAGACATAAGGTTCAGCAATTAAGTAATATCATCTAAATTTTACTTTCTTATTAAAACTCGTTAAACTGAAGCTTACATGTAAAACATTTGCTGGAATCACATCAAGAAATGGATTTTAATCAAAATTGGAATAAATATTCAAGACATAGTGTTCAGCATCATTATATATTGATTGTAATCTTCGTAAGTCGATATAAAAGTGGTGCAAAACTGTTCAATTTGGGGAGTTAATTTCACCTGTCTATAAATAAAAAGGCACCACGCCTTTTCTGGTTGAGTCAGCGCTACTGCTGATCCTGAAAAACATGACAAAAAATAATTAGCATTACAAAAATCAAATTTCCAAAAAAATTATTTAACTTAAAAATTCTACTATTTATAGTCCAGCAGATATAAAGACTTGATAATGTGGGCATTACTTTTAAAACACCATGTACTATATTAGAAATGATGAACAAAGTTCAAGCCTTATATAAAGTTCGAGCGTTATATATATATATATATATATATATATATATATATATATACATATATACATAGATATCCACAGACACGTGTTTCGCCTTAAATGTCTAATAAGCGTCGCATAATCTAGCGAGAATTTCACATGTATATATATATATATATGTATACTCGTGCTGTCAAAAAAATCGAACATCATGTTTGTTGACGCTAAATTCTTATTGAGGAAAATCTGTGAGATGTAATTGGTGCTAAAATGTTCCTATCATGCTAAACTAGCTGAAATAGTTGTTTTACGTTAGAAACTTTTTTTCATATCAATTGCAATGCCAGTTTTTCAATAGTTCGCGTTTCAAAATAATAGAACAAGACAGCTAAGAAAACAAAATAGTTGTTTTATTAACTTAAATACAAATAAAAATTAATCAATATTTAGTAGCAGCACCTTTTGCCTTGATAACAGCATCAATTCGCCGGGGCATGGAATCAACAAGCTTCTCGCAATCCTATGTAGACACCGAATCCCATGTGTTCTGTATTGCAATCTTCATGGCTGCAAGGGGAGTAGGTTTTTCTTTGCGAAGCTTCCTCTTCATCTGATCCCACAAGGTATCAATAACGTTCAAATCTGGCGAGTTCGCCGGCCATTCAAGGAAAGGGATCGATCGTTCTCGGGGCCAGGAAGTTGTGGACTTTGCAGAGTGTGCTGGTGCCAAGTCATGTTGAAAAATGATGTCTGTGGCGTCACTGTCAAACTGATTATCCAGCACTTGCAGTTAATTAGCTTCCAGGATATCTTGGTACACTGTTGCGTTTACATTTCCTTTGATGAAGCAAAAATTACCAACACCCTTAGCACTCATACAGCCCCAAACCATGCAAGACTGTGGGAACTTCACAGACTTCTTGACGCATTCCTGGTTATACCGTTCCGTGGATCTTCGCCAAACACGTGGCCCTTGGTCGCCGAAGGAAATACAAAATCGAGACTCATCTGAAAAGATCACACGCCGCCATTCGTCTGTAGTCCAGGTTTCATGAGCAGTTGCCTATCGTAGCTTCTTCAACATCTGTTTTTTGTTAAGGAGCGGTTTGGTGGCAGCTATACGATTTTGGTATCCGAGTTGCCGGAGCCTTCGGTAGGTAGTGCTTCGTGAAACGTCGGCACCAGAAGCCTGTTTCCACTCTTTAGTAATGTGGCTTATTGACTGGAATCGACTTTTCTTTGCCACCTTGTCCAGTGCCCGGTCTTTCAGTGGTGCTTTTCTTTCGTCCGCATTTCTTGCGATTGCTGTTGGAAACACCCTTAACATATTTCTGGAGCACGTTGGTAACCACCGATCTTGAACATCCGACCTCGGTTGCGATTTCCATGTGCGTCTTTCCTACTTCCCGCAAATCGAAGATTCGCTACTTCTCAGGGAAAGATATGTCTTTAGAGCGACCCATAATGAGAGAGTATGATTAAATTACTTGCAAAATCTGTTTAAACACAGACATTTTTTGAGTTTAAGATTACTCAACGAATAATGTTCTATTAAATGGAAACGCTGACTTTCCCAATGTCATAATAAACTACTCTGTGACAATAAAGTCTGACATATGCAAATATGACAAATGATTCAAAATAGTTGTAATTGTTATTTACATATAGAATATTTCGCCTACACAATTTAAAAGCCGGAAATTATCTCAAACGGAATGGTTTTTACAGTTTTATACATATGTTCTATTTTTTGACCAGCACGAGTATATATATATATATATATATATATATATATATATATATATATATATTATAATATACAGAGAGAGACAAGAAAAATACAAAATGTACTTAACTGCAGTTTACTGTACCACCGATCATCAGAAGTGCCTCATATTATCAATGACACATCAAAACCTGAGAAATGAACCGTATTCATAGACGTTTGCTGTATTTGGCGAGTGTTTTAATTCAAGTATTTTTGAGTCAAAATTTCGTGGTGTTGTCCTTTTCTCCTTGTAAATATTATTATTTACTGATGATTTGTAGATAACATTTTTAACATTTGTTCTTTTCAATTATGTTTCATTCTGCAATAACCTTTTTAGTAGAAACTATACAACAAGTTAAGTTTAGCACATGAGTTGTTTTATTTATCAAGGCTTAACTAGCAAACAAAATATTTATTCTAATTCTGGCATTTTGCTATAAATGTTTGTTTTTATTCTCTATTTAAATTTGGGTTTGAAGTTTATACTTTAGTATTTTACTTTAAAAATAACAGTGTCTACTATTTAATTATCTTCGAACGAATTTTTCTTTCACAGGTCCTCGTCATAACGTGATGAGCAACCACTTACTACGAACAGCAATATGGTGGCAAGCCATTCAACGAAATTAACATAACAACATGGCGGCAAGGCAGACTGAACAAACAAGGAAGATGATGTATCACGCACGTAAGGAAAAACGGAGGGATGAATTTAAAGAACCCACCCGCATACCCATCGCGTTTTATGTACATTTATATACGCCCTCACACCCTAAATTTAATGTTATTAAATGTAAACAATAAGACATGTAATATTATATTATGGGATGGATGTAAAAAGATATGTTGTTTCTCATTCAATCCTGGTAAACGCCGGGTCTTCCTAGATATATACATTGTAGAATTATTTTTTTATTAAATTGTGTGATACCAGCGTCTAATTCAATAAATAGTGGCCCAACCCATGATACGGCATGATCTCATTAACACTGAAGTTCAGCGACGTTCAGCCTGGTCAGTACAAGGTGAGTAACCATTTGGTAATACCGGGCGCTGTATATAAGAGGACGTTGACACCTACCATAACAAACAGCAAAAACTAACGCCGTTATCTCCCCTTACTTGGGACCGCTTGTGAATTGAATACTCCCTAGAAACTTCCTCCGTCGTAGAAATCCGGTTCAAACCGCTCAGGGTGAATGCCACACTAAGTACCAAGTACCAGTACGAACTCATAATGATTTTGTGAGAACCTCGTAATCGCACCAATGAAGTTGCCCACTAAATATTTAAAATACCCACAGTTACACTGATCAGCTACAATGAAGGACAAACAGAAACATGTCAGAATGTTTCAGGGCGGAGGTTCGAATCCCGCTGGGAGCAGTATATAATCATAACAGTTTGATAAATGTGTTCGAGGTGTAGCCAATACTGTCGGTCAATCGATAAGCTGTTAGCCGATGTGGGATGATGGAGACCGAGACGAGAAGGACGGGGGTTAGTTGTTGTCCATTCCGTTTTCGATGGAGAGACTTCAAATCGCTGTTGACCATTAAGGAATGGCAAGCTGTAGTGGCAGGGCCGATGACTTCAAATGTCCGCACAACCTCCCGCCGTCGGGAACTGCCCGATCGTATACATCATAATTTATCTTCATTTCCCCAAACAAAGAGCCTTCATCTCGCCACCAACCAACGCCACCTGTGTTTCCAGTTGAATATTTACTTGTATCTTAGTCAGATCAGATTGCATCGCATTCTGCACGTTATGTGGTCACACGCAGAATTTGGCTTTGAATATGTATGTTAAATGGCGTGATGGGAGATGAGTGAATGCCTATTTATTAAGTCGTGGGGGTACACGTCTACGCAGGGTAAGACGTCATAACTTTAAACATTCCGAAGAAATTTTTTTACGTTAATTCACGCAAAAGAACGCGATAAAGTACAACTGTGAATTAGGAGCTAATTGGGGTGTTATGGAGTAAGATGTTTGTTCACATTACATTTAAATTTCTACATGTTCGTACATTCGGGGAAGTAGGGAGAAAGGTGGAAATTCTAGAGACAAGCGATTTTAAGAAGATAAGCTGTTAGAGTAGAACGCGTTCCTGAATCTAGGGACATCTACAGTGAATGGGTGTGATTTTGCTGCTTGTTGGGTTAGGGTTTCAGGTAGTTACGTATAGTAAGCACAAGTGCAGCAACTTAAGCGAAGTACTTATAAAACAAGAGCAAGGATGACGACATTGCGACGATGTGACAAGGTCTGGAACATAGTAGACAGTGTGGGACCTATTAGATGTGAGCCTCTTTCGTAGACCCTGTCTAAGAGAGAGAGGCTAGTTGTTGGTGCACGAGCCTAGTTTTTTTTACAAGTCACCATTTATCAAAGTTCACAGGCGACTCGAGGATAAGGTTTATGTAGATGCTTTAACAGAATATATACATCATTCAAGATGTGTCGAGAAATAACGGAACTTGGTGTTTGTGTAGGGTTGGGGGTCAATGCATGTCGATTGTTGTTAAGTATTTTATGTCGAAAACGTAGATCTGTTTCGCATACGAATGTTTAATAAATTGCTTTGTTTTATAGGTATATATTTTTGTAGACAAATAGTTTGTAAACGATAGTTTCTATTTAATTCATTTATGGAAACCTCACCGGTACTTCCACTGGATCTGCGAGAATTGGTGATTTCACACCTCAAAGCTTCCGAATTGAGAATTATTTGGATCAGAGTCAAGACTGATTAGCGATTTTCTTGAGTTATAGAAAAAAGTGAAAGAGTCTAGGAAGGAGTAATATCCGGATTGTGAGGTGGGGTAGACACGAACACCTTACCCAAGGTTGTGCGATTCAGCTGAGTATCGAGCTTAGAATAAATGTTATCTAACCTATTGATGGGACCTCGTAACGCGTTAGTACTCCAGGCCACAGTTGATCTGGAAACAGTAATAACAAAGGGGTAACTAAGCTCCAAATTAGGGGCCACATCAAGAGATGCATTTCATAGCCATAGTCATGACATATACTCGATTCAGGTGTGTCTTGTGAGCTATGGGTCACTGAGGGATAAGATAATTTCATTATCATCTAAAATGATATCTTGGGAATATAAAACTACTAGAATAAATATACCCCGTTGGGTCACTCATTGAGCTTGAGTTTTAATCAAGAAAAATGAGTTTGCAAAGGCAGTTAAATTAAAAAATAAAGGCAATATTCAAAAGTAGTTCTATGCGCTATATATATATATATATATATATATATATATATATATATACATACATATATATATATATATATATATATATATATATATATATATATATATATATATATATATATATCATCATCATCACACCTTTTCTCTCGTTTTATCTCCAGCTATGAATTAAATAGTATTTATTTTTGTGGTAATATTTCCTATTTGGTATAATGAAATATTCACATTTTCTGTTTTTCTTAGTTTAAGTACTTTGAACTTTTGATGATCAGAGAGATAGATAGATAGAGAGAGAGAGAGAGAGAGAGAGAGAGAGAGAGAGAGAGAGGACTAAGGCGAGAGGATTAGATAATGTATAAAATCAGAACGCTTGTTGTACAACAAAGGGTGGCAATGGGCGTGGGTAATAGAAGAAGCTCATTATAAGATGGCTGATCTGTGTGAGTGAATTGCAATGAACGGCTAATTAGAACAATTAATAAGAATTAAAAAACATAACTCAATCCCCAAATTAAGGACTATTTAACATGTAGTTTCCATGACTCAAATATATAAGTGAAACGCTTTAGTGACACAAATATTCAGATATCAGCCTAAGACTAATAATAAATCAGGTTAAGTTTCGGCAAATATTATGCACATGATTTTGTTTATATCTGATCAGCTTAAGCATAATAATAAATGAGGTTAAGTTTCGGCAAATATTATGCACATGATTTTGTTTATATCTTATCACTAGGACATTGCACCTAGTCGCAAACATAAAAGAATCAAGCATTTTCTGAGCCGAAAATAACATCAATGAACAGAAACAACCTCTATCTTCACCTGATCTTGCAACGATAAATAAAGAAAAAATTCCAATATGAATATTTTGGGCACAAGTGATCAACATTAGAATACAACAGCTGTTTTACTGATGATGATGATGATGATGATGACCATCATGAAATAAATTCTTATATGTTGCTAGTGTGTATTTATCTACATATCTCTGACCTCTCGAATCTTCACACTAAACGAAATCAGCAACGTAAGAAGAGTGATGGACATTTTTCAAACTTAAGTGAAAAGAGAATCATGAAATGTTTAAATTTTGTTTTCGGAGTGAAGAAAGAAGGGAGGAAAAAAAGGAATTGTATTTTTTATATAACACCTTTATAACAAGCATTGAATTGCTGCTTCGGAAAGAGGCTAGTGGAATCAGAGGAGGAGTGTTTGCCACCTATCAGCGTTCTTTGAGAAAAGTAAGAGATAATCAATTACAAGTTGTATGGAGAGAAAGTGAAGTTATCTAGAAAAACACAGTATGATGAACTGGATGGTAAATGTCTATGAAGAACAATGTAAAATATAATATATAGTATACAGGTGAAAGTGAGAATATAAAGAAAGTGAAGATATGATAACATTGCTAACATTCTAATGAGAAAAAAAGTTATTTTGCTCACCGCACAAATAGAAAAATGTTGGATAGTTTATGTGTTTCTATTGAGAAGTTCTGAATCTTAATTCAGTCCTGCGATCTGGGTGTTGAGTCTCAGAATATATATATATATATATATATATATATATATATATATATATATATATATATATATGAAAATATATACATACCACGCGAGGGAAGGATCAAATACTGATTTTATCTGATGAAATTTACGCTTTTAACAGCTATAGATAGAAAACATCGACATGCCAGTGTCGCAGATTTGTACATTTTAATAAAAACAATACTATATATATATATATATATATATATATATATATATATATATATATATATATAGTAAGCTATGAAAATATATTTATGGCAATTAAGCTACACAGAGGCTCCGGTGTTTAATATATACATATATATATATATATATATATATATATATATATATATATATATATATATATATATGTATATATATTAACTTAGTTAATCCCAAAAGACAAGTTACCTTTGTAGACGTAATGGGCTACTGAGTATTAGGGTGATCCTAAATCGGGATCTGTGCAGCAGGATGCTTGTTCACATTCGTTTTAAATAACTAGAGAAAAAGAGAGTAGGGAGAGAGTGACAAAAGCCTACAGCTCGATTAAAAGAAGGAATGGGATCTAGCTGAATGTCGGGTTGGTCGAGTGTGTTCATGTGGAGGGGGAACCAGAGCAGCAAGTTCATTGGAGGACATTCCATTAAAGTAAATGTAAAACAAGCACAATCTTGCAACATTGCGGCGATGGGATAGAGGCTAGAGCTTGATATATAGTGAAGGACCTATTAGATAAGCGAATCTTTTTTGGACTTTTTCTAAGAGGTAGAGACTAGTGGATGGTGCATCAGCCCAGATGGGAAAACAATACTCAATGCATGGGTGGATAGTGGATTTGTAGAGATATAGGATGTGAGAGGTTTTCTACAGCGTTAGAGGAAGTGGCCCTCCTCTAACGCTGTAGAAAACCTCTAACATCCTATATCTCTACAAGTCCATTATCCACCCATGCATTGAGTATACTTTCTATGTATTTGTTCGAATTCATGTTATTCCAATTGATGTAACCTATGAATATTAGGCCGAGGAGTGTGAACGTTGAACTCTCAGTTAGGGTGTTATTTGCCATTGCAATCAGTGGTTGAAAAGGTTTCTTATAGTCGTTGAAAGAAAAGGAGCCTCATTTTAGGAGCATTATATGTTACCATTTATTTATGACCCCATTCCACTACAGACTGCTAGTCACTCACTAAGGATTCAGCTAGTGCCTCGGATGGCGTGAATTGAACGTTGTGTCCTCAGCAAATGTACCCATCTCAAACACAATGTCATCAGGGAAGTCGTTTATGAAAATAAGGAACAATAAAACTCCAAGGATCGATCCCTGCAGTACACCTTAATTTATGTCATGTTGTTAGTATGAACGGCTATCGAGGACAACCTGGATCTTTGTTTTTTTGGTAAGGAAAGTTTATTACATATTCGTCCACTAAAACCATATATAATTATTTTTATGCCAGACCTTGTCAAAGGCTTCGTATTTATCAAGCGTAACCTCCCTTTATTTACATGCCTTTTCCAGTGTATTGTATTTGCGTTCAGAGATGACTGTTAGGATATCCGTCTTAATTAAGATCTTAATTTCGGAGGGGAATTGCCCAAAACTTAACTAACAACCACTCCTGCCCCCAATCGCAATTCAGAAAACTCTTAGTAGAAAATACCAAAATCTTAGAATTTAGTACTAACAAACAAAAACTCCATATATTAGAAGCCCTATATATAAAACCCCAAAAAACCGAATTAATAGAATTAACTTTAATATCAGTAATACTATTCTAAAATGTCTATAGCTCCAATATAGTTTCGTATTTAGTACATAATTCCCACCAAAAACCTTCTATAAATACTACACATGGTCTAGACCTGATTAACCTCATTCCCCCCTGAAGATGGACCCAGATGGGTCCGAAAGAACTTGGAAGACAGATGCACATTATGTCAAATTCATCAGCCAGTTCCTCTCCGAAACTAAGATCCTAATTTGGACTATTAAACGGATCTACCAAAGGATATCTAGACACAAGTTGTTTCTTATATTCAACGTGCCTGCAAGAGAAGATGCTGCCTATATATATATATATATATATATATATATATATATATATATATATATATATATATATATATATATATATATATATATATATATATACTCGATTCGCTGTACACCAATTTGATTTAAAGCAACACTAAGAACATCGGAAATACTTCAGAACAAGGATTAATATATTAATTTTGAATCAGTTTTAAATTAATCGAATGCAATAGATTGTCCTCACTAGGCATTACGTCATACCATTAAAACGTCTTCAATCGTTGATATATCGTAAGACAGACTACTCCGCCCCTTTTCTTTCCTCCCCCCTCTCTCTCTCTTTCTCTCTATGTATAATCCGAAATATCCAAAGAGAATCCGTTGTACCTGCACACCGCAGATGTAATGGTTTGTTGCACGCTCGTTTCCTTGCGGTAAGGGCACCTTCTGATCTTGTCATAATAGCTCAGCGTTCAACGCCGGCTGTGCAGCTTCAAATTGACTCTGACTGATGAGTGGGTCGGCATATCGCAATTAATACCGACTAATCTTTTTAAATTGACTCACTGTCGTTTGCAATGACACACAATAAATCAATCAACGTTGCGCTAATGAACGCGCGCCAAGTAGAAGTTGTCGACGGCATTGGCGTGGGCATGGCGGATTTAAAACCGGTGGAAGATGCGTGGAATCGGAGGGGGTACGCCGACGTGGAATTGGGGGGGGAGTAGCCTTTCTCTCGCCGAATATTCTAATAGCATCAAATGAAAAAAAACAAGTGAGTCAGATACGTCTTACGAAAAAGTACTGTTGCCACATCTGAAGATGTGTCGCTCAGAGCACTCTTTCTTGACTTGATGAGTGTAAAATACACTCAGCAATTTAGTGAGAGATAATCTTTTTTGGTTTTCAATTTTTTTTCATGAGTTCTCATTTATCAAGGCTACAAACCATTTAAGGATAAGAGTTAATGAATGAATACTTGATATTTGAATGATGATATATACTATGAGATGACATAAACTTCTACATATCACCCCCTTCGAAACAAGATATTACGAAGATAGCAGTAATCTATAATGTAATGTTAAGACTAAATAGCAAAATAGAGGAAAGCAAAAGTTACGAAACTACGGAATGTAATCCCATACCCAACTTTCTACTGTCTCTTATACTATCTCCAGCAGATTTATCACACAAAAAGCGTTGCTAGTCTTTGTCGACTCTATCGTCATTTCCATGAAACTTCTCGACTGAGTTCAAATCGTTATAAAACATTCACACAAGAACACGTCTTAATAAAAAAAATACAAATACCATTCATGTTTTCCTTCGTGTGCCAAACATTGCACAAAATATCTATGAATAGAATTTCTTTTCAGAACTTTCCAATTGTTAAACACATTACCACGAGACTGTGTCACTGCATACTACTACCTAGTCGTCTTCAATTCCATTGTTAACAAATGCTTGTCATAAACCATTCTCGTATATGTTCAAATGTTGTCCATTCCATCAATCATTTTAGCCCTTTCGTAGAATTCTTCATCATCCTACTAACAATCCATTTATTGCATTGACGATTATCCTTGAGTGGCTTTTAGCCTTGATGAAAAGTGTTTCACTAGTACATTAAGAAGAAAACAAAAGACTAAAGGGACAAATAAACACTAATTTAATTTAACGTAGAAAAAGATTATGATTACACATTGATAACGCCTATTACACACTCATACAGTTATCCATTTGACCAACCCTGCTCCACCAAGAAGTTGAGTATAGCATTACAAACCAGAAGAAGAGTGTAGTGTTTGGTTGGAGGGCGTCTCAATGTTGAAGTGCGAGAGAGTTGACCTACGAAAAGAAGATTCTAAGAAGATCATTGGCTCTTTGGTTTTACGTCATATAAATCACTTTATTATTGTTATGTTATGGTGAAATACAAAACGTATTGCAAACGAGCTATTGTATATTTACACACTCCATTGTGTCGTATTGCATAGTAGACGTCCTATAGTAGAACCTAACAATTAGATGTTAGATGACCTACGCTCTCTCCTCTGTATGGCAATCCCTGCACTTGTCGTTGCCACTCATCTTCTAAAAAGCATTGCTTATCAAGCCTTTATCTTGGGTAGTAATTATCATATGCTCTTGATAATAGTAATGCGATCCTTTTTCAGCCAATCTACAGAGCCTTCCTTATTAATGTATATATTCATGGGATAGTTCATCCAGAAAATGTTTGGCACTTTATTGGTTGGCCCATTATTCCAGTTTTTTGCAATAGAAGGTGTTGGTGTATTTCGTCTCGGCTTTCTGTGCTATTTCTGTGGCAACATTCTTTTGTGTTTCTGCCTCATTTGTAAGTCAGGCTTGTCCAAAATGCTTGGTCAGTTTTATGATAGGAATTATTCTACTCGCTCTGGTTTCTTGATGTTTATGTTCCATCATAAGGTTTTCGTTGTTTGAGCTAATCAGGTATAGACTAATTCTGCTCACAACATTGGCTCGATATTGAAGGGCAATTTCTGAGACCCATATATTTCTCCTTTAGAAGATAGAGCATTGGTAGATTATGTTTATTGTATATTAATCTGTCATTTTTTCTCGTGTCAGTGTCTAGCCTGTTAAGATTCTTTCGTGGCCATTGAATAATGCCAAAGCTAAATGTTATCACTGGCATGACAAGGTGGTTAATGGCAGTTACTTTGTTTTTGTTTGTGAACTGTGTTTTAACATTTTTTCTTCACGGCGTACATATTATCTGCCAAGGCTTTCTCTCATCTTGGCATGTTGAATTGACTAGTTTATTAGGTAGGTCTACATATGTACATTGACAGTCCCGTGCTAGTTGCTTGACGTAAGTTCTGTGCGGTCTACCCACTGAACTACATATTTATGTATACATTCACAGTAGAACATCGTATCTCTCTGATCACGGGTGATATCCGAGGAAGATGTCCGTAAAGTTGCTCCTTCCAGCAAATGATAAGAGCAGCCCTTAGCATTCGGGTGTACACACCGTTAATTTTATTCTCCAATCCTTTGGGAGTATTCCAGGTCCTACTTGTATGTACATGTCTGAATAAAACTCGCTGAAAATCGAAAGGATGATGCAATATGGAGCAAATACCAGAGGAAGCAGCGGGTTATACGTGTAAAACATTCAATATCACAACACCAAGCGTTTTACGGTTACGTTAGCATTAATTACACTTTTACAGTCAAGAATGCGACATTATAATTTAAACTTCTGAAATAATTACATTTCCCTCGTCGTTATTTAACTGAAACATTCGACTTTAATTTCCATTCAAAACCTCTCGTAAATTCTGCTGTATCGAGCGACTCAAATCTTCCATAATTTTCGCGGTTTTAAATCACGTGAACACGCTACCGGTGAAGATTTAATGCAACATTGCAGTCGTCATTGAAACGTTGTTGACGCCCTTCAAATAAACGCATTCATTGCAAATGATTGCATGACACCAAGAAGTGAAAGCCTTACAGACGTAAGCATTAAATAGTTTAGCAATGTATATAGATAGATTAGGAAGACCGCGAGTTGCCCGGGATCGAATGAGGAATTATTTTACCCTTTAGCGACACCCCATATCACTATATTACATTTTTAAACCGGTAAGGAGACACATTAATGCAGACTTTTTTTAAATAAAATATTATTTATTTAAAATTCAAATTTTCGATTCATAAAATAATCTTAATCAGGAGGATGCAGACAATATTTTTTCTTTCTTTTTTTTAAGCGAGATGTTATCACTTAGTCTTGAACTTCTGTTCTTGTTGAAGGCTGGTGTGTAATATCCGATAAAAGTGGTGCCTTAGTACGCACGTGTATGCTATGAACAAAATATTTGAACTCTTTGAATGCATTTAAAATTTGTAATTTTTAAAGCGGTAAGGAGACCAAAAAATACAGACTTTTTTGTTAAATAAAATATTATTTATTAAAAATTCAAATTTTCGATTCATAAAAGAATCTTCATCAGGACGATGCATACCATATATTTCTATCTTTTTTTAGCGACATGTTGTCACTTAGTCTTGTACTTCTGTTCTTAAATTTACATCCATACATGGTATTCAACTTTTTCGAGGCTATTAACTCATTATTAACATTTATATCATAGCTGTTTTCTATAATTTTCCCGTTATAATTAAAATAAAAAAATAAAAACTTCGAATCTCTTTTTCAAAGATATCATGTGCAAAAGAAGACCCCGCGAGAATGTCGTACCCCTTTGATCAAAGTGAAATATACTTATCCAAAGATCATGCGTTATGCAATTTCAGAATATAGCAGTAAAGCTTACTTTCAAAAACGCTAAGCAGCTCACTCTTTCTCTCTTTCTCTCTCTCTCTCTTTCTCTCTCACTCTTTCTCTCTCTCTTTCTCTCTCGCTCTCTCTCGCTCTTTCTCGCTCTCTCTCGCTCTCTCTCTCTCTCTCTCTCTGTGGCCCTTCTCACGGTGTAGTATTGCCCTGCTCTCTCCTCATGTATATATATATATATATATATATATATATATATATATATATATATATATATATATATGGGTAGATGAAAGGATTAAACAATCAGACGGGATGAAATTAAAAATGGAACAGTGGAAGACCCATAAGCTGCACGTTTCGCCCGATGTGATGTGGTTTTTTTCATATATATATATATATATATATATATATATATATATATATATATATATATATATATATACATATATATATATATCTTGCCTTTTAAACTACAAAAGCGGGTGCTCATACCGCTATAAAATAGCAATCTTAAACAATCTAATAAACCGGGCCAAATTGATCTCTTCAACAAAAAAAATGTTATTCAGTGAATTAAAAAAATATTAAACATGCCCAAATTAATAACAAATTCCCAAATTACCCGGTAGACGAACAAATAAAATTAACCATCAGAAAGTTAGATAAACCTAAGAAACCGCGAAAGAATTTAGACTATATTAACATATTCTATTATATTAACCAGTTGCATTACAACTTTAAACTAGACGAACAAGTCAATCAAATCGTAATACATCGACATATATATATATATTCTGTTAATATTAATAAAAGAATTAGATTCATCATTTGTTATAGAAAAATCACAACCTTTAACCTAATTGTTACACCGGCCGTTCTTACACAGGAGAAACTACACCGGTTGTCACTATAAATAGTGCGAGTCACCAGAGACACAGAAGACAAAGCACAGTCTTGTAACTGTCTAGCCAACAGCAAGTCACTTTCTTACTTTGTTAATACACTTGTTAAACCAACCCTCGACTTGACTTCCTTTATTTATTATTTACTGTGGAACAACTTCACAACAGTTAGCATTATAACTAAGAAATGGTGGAGACTTATGAGAGTAATAATAATGTGAAATGGGTGTATGTATATATATATATATATATATATATATATATATATATATATATATAAATTTGAAAATAGGCAAAATTCCTTAGAAGCCACGAATAATATTCAAATATTTTTTATTAAAAATCATTCTTTTTTTCTTTAACTTTTGTCTTAAATTTTTCAGATAAATTATTCTTCCTCGAAGACTAAAGTTGTATAGTTAGTAAAGTCCGTTTACTTATCCGCTTGTTGAAGAAACAGGTAATCTTATATAAAATCTATAAGCACGTGTATGCTATTAATATATTTAGAATTTAAACATTCTTTGAAAGTATCTTTACAGAATTTAAATTTGAAAATAGGAAAAATGCCTTAGAAATCACGCAGTAAACTAACTATATAAAAAATGTAATACCTTTATTATGAAACTCCAGTCTCTGAAGAAGGATAATTTATCCGAAACATTTAAGACAAAAGTCAAAAAAAGAATAAGATTTGTTAATAAACGCAGAAAGCTTTTTGAAGTTTAATGAAGCTGAAATCTGAAATATATATAACGTTCGAAGAAGCGAGAAAAGATCCCACGTGTGAGGTGTAGTGATGAAACGTAGTTTTCTAGTTTTGGTTTTGTTTTATATCGAAAGAAACAAAAATAATATCTGTTTTTAAGGAGAAGTTCTCTTTCTGTAGGAGTTAGGTTGAGGCGCCATTTTGAATATGATTTGGGGTTTTGTGTATTCTAATCTATCATTCTAAAATATTATTCTATTCTAGCATTCTGAATTATCAAAAGCATTAGGCTGCTCTGGTGAAAATAGACCACCATGAGATTCTCTTATTCGGCGAATACATTCTTGAAGTCAGGTAGACCAATCAGAACGCAGGTAAAATAAGAACAAAAACTAAAGGGAGCGATTCGTATTTAATTAGGGGCGTGTAAATGGGTGGAAGGTTAAATCATGGAATGACTACATGAAACAACTTCACAACACTAATAATCACCAATAACAACGCAAAGGCAAACCACCAAGTAGAACAAATACAATTTATCAGTTTCCCTGTTTCTTGTGAAGTTGTATCTCATCCAATAGTACAACTCTTTCTTAAAGACTCACCTTACATTTTTCAGACTCAAGTGCAATCTGCCAGCATTAAAAACACAACTCATGCCATTCACAATGCAGACAACTGTTAGTCAATAACACAAAAAATTTACACCCGACTGTATTTAAAAAGACTGTAAATCGTGTACATACAAATCAAAAGTCCCACACAAAACAACATTAATCATGAATCCAGTGAAACTATTTTAACGTTCCTAGGCTAAATAAAAAGAAGACTAAGCGTCAAATGTATATTTTAAATATTGTAATCAAGCACGTTACTACATTCAAAATGAAGAATTTAATCACATACACGTTATTTTAAAACGTTATAAATTTACCGCACAACTCGAGCTTAGCAGTCATGAATATGCAAGCCCAACCTTCTGTCTGAAGACGTTTGAAGGTAGTCAATCGAAAGTACTTGCGTACAAAAATAGTGCAAAACAACTACGGAACCTGCATCCGACTATCAAAAAAGAATACAAAAAGTAGTATCCGTAGGATCGAGAGGATCCCAAAAAGATTCATAAAACCAAAACATTACGTGATATACAAAAAAGTGTGTCTAATATATATTAATATATATATATATATATATATATATATATATATATATATATATAGGCTCATAAAAATTAAAATAAATAAATAACAAATTAAAAAAATGGACGATAAATATATATATATATATATATATATATATATATATATATGTATATATATATATATATATATATATACTAGTGTAACCCTGTTTATGATTCGACAGTATTCGCAGGCGAGATATTACTGAAGTTTTCATACGAAATCTAAAAAAATACTTTAAGAATTATATTTTCATATGTAAATTATTAGTTTCATTTCTGATGACACAAAAACCCACCGTTGACTTTTCTGATTATGAAGTGAAAGATTTTTTTCCAAAATCATTTCATGCGGCGAAGTTAATCAGATAGCGTTGTCAGATTTGTAATTTGCTTTCTCACCTGGAATGGTTTCATACAGATGCCAAGGGAAGACAACTTCTGTGTTAGGAGATTGAAGTACACACACACACACACACACACACACACCCACACACACACACACCCACCCACCCACCCTACACACACACATATATATATATATATATACATATATATATATATACATATATATATTTAAATATATATATATATATGCAAATATAAATGAATTGTAAAATCAAAGTTAAATTATAATGGGTTGTATTTTCAGTTCTGAAGCAAAGAAAAGCTAACACGTGTTTCTAGAAGAAGGAAAAACATACTTGAAACCCATCCAAACAGGAAACTATCTGAAGGTTTGAATTTTGAGCTTCACTTTGCTGTGGGATTTGATTCCCGTAAGAATCGATCTGAACTATATACATGAACTGTTTTGTTTATAATTACATAGATAGACAGATAGATTGATAGATTCATATATATATATATATATATACATATATAAACATTTTATTAATCGATATTAGTATCAGATGCTGTTTCGAATGAAATATATAGAATGTACGTAGATAGTAACAGATATAGTAATATAGAACGAGTCCAATAAGTTTCTATGTTTACGAATTCGTAAATAATGTAAAGTACTTTCAGTCACAGACGCACATGGAAAAACGATATTCATCGAATTATTTCAAACTGCTCTGATGAAAAAAATAAAGAGAATGGTTGATGGAAATTAAATATGGAAAGCCGGACGATGGCAAATCATGACATAGAACATATACATAAAAAGCAATGGCAGTAGTTGCATAGGCTTGCCTCTTTGTATAATATTGATGTTTGTATCACTACACACATTTTTCTCTTTTAGTACTTTCAGAGATTTCCTTTTCTAACGTATGAAGACGTGCGCTCTCGAGCTTGTGTGTGTGTGTGACATAGATAGATAGAAAGACAAAGAGATAGATAGAGAGAGAGTAGGAGAAGGAGAGATAGAGAGATATAAAGAGGAGTGAATGTTGACAGAAGAACATAAAGAATGCAGATAAAATATCTTAAATAATGAATCGAGAGAAAGAGGGAGAGAAAGACTGAGAGAGAGAAAGAATGAGAGAGAGAAAGAATGAGAGAGAGAAAGAATGAGAGAGAGGGGGGGAGAAAGAAATAAGTTGAGAGAAGGAAAAAAGGGATTCATCGAGAGAATCAAATAAAGTACGGAATAGAGAGAGTGTGTGTGTGTGAGAGAGAGAAAGAGAGAGAGAAAGAGAGAGAGAGAGAGGCAGTAAAAGTAAGAGAAGGAAAGAGAAGAATAGAAGTTTGGGAGAGAATATAATGAAATAAGGAATCGAAAGAGGAAAGAGACAGAGCGAATGTGTTAGAGATAGATAAATAGATAGAGAGAGAGTAATAGGTGAAGAGAACGATAGAGAGATATATGAAGAGAAAGGGTAAATGTTGGCAGACACAAAAAAAGAAAATGGTGCGTGAATGAAATAAAGCAAGGAATCGACGGAAGGGGAAATAGAGATAAATGAAGAAAGGGAGAGAGAAAAAGAAAGATAGAAAAAGGATGAGAGAAAATTTAGAGAAAGCAATAAATAAAGCAGAGAAAGAATATAATAAAGGAATTAAGCGAGAGAAAGCGATATAAAGAAAGAGAGAGACAGAGAGAGACAGAGACAGAGAGAGAGAAACAGATGAGAAAAAGAGAGTGAGTGAAAGAGCATTTCGTTGTTCGTGTTTTGTCGGCGCCACCTACCGGTGCAATTTGTTCTAATCTTTGGCCCTGGATGACAGCGTCGAATATAATTCAGGCAGTATTTGCTTTCGAACGTCACGGTTCAAAGCATATGCTGGCTGTTCTCTCTAATATATGGTCGGCTCAACACGAGCTTCCATCAATTACCCAGCCGCCTGGGGCCAATTCATCGTCAAAATACTCGATTCTCCATCTAATATTGCATAACTCGAGATATTTATGACTGCCGACGATTCTACTCCGATCTGTTAAAAAAAGGGAAAAACGCGCACCAAGAAGAAGATGGATGGATGGATGGTAAAAAGGCGAGAGGAAAAGAAAGATGGCCGATATGAACGCTGCATAACAGTGAAAATTTCTTATGCTGTCGAGCTGAAAGTAATATCGATTCTGATAGGAAGCGCTTAAGGGTAAGCGATGAGGACACCAAAGAGGATAGAGAAGGAAAGGGGGAAGGTATGGAATGAATTAAGGGACGAGGAAAGTAATGAGAGTGATAGAAAGACAGAAAACGGGAAGGTAGGTTGTTTCGTTGTTTGATTTCACGGCATGTCAACCGACATTGTGTCATTTTACTACGAATACGTTTTTTTCACGATTAGTTTGTGGAATAAATCTGGTGGGAATCTTGGGTCTTTTCATTCTTAGATATCTGATAACTTCAAAAACATGCATTAAGGCGAAAATATGCTCAAGGGGTCTCAGTATTCGGTCAGCCGAGGCCGGTTTATTTTATTATGGGAGGGGGTGATGTTTCTTGCATTTTCTGTTCCTTGGTTTGTGATGTGGTGTTTTTTCTGTGTTTTTTTTCTTCCTGTTGTAAATTCTATGTGACTGGTTACTCTTCGTAGCTTATGCGGGTTGGTTTCCGCATTCGAGGAGTTTCCTTAGGATTGCAGCTGTTTTGATCATTGCCGTCCTTTGTATGCTTTCGATGGTCCTTTTGATTCGAATTTCGCCCAGCTTTTTTGCCAGGTTTTTGTGGAGTGTTCCTAGTGCTCCTACGATTATTGTTATTATACTGACTTTCTTCATGCTCCATATTCCTTTCAGTTCTCTGGCTAGTTCCGTGTATTTACTTCGTTATTTGTCGCTTTGATCTTCACACTGTGGTCTGCTGAAACAGCGAAATCTACGATTTTACAAGATCTTTCCTTATTGCCGATTAATATAACATCCGGTCTCTTTGCTTCTATGAGTATGTCTGTTTGTATATCCATATCCCAGATGATTTTGTGTTTTTCGTTTTCCAGTACAGTTTCTGGTTTATGCTTGTACCATTTTTCTGCGAATTCAAAATCTATTTGTTTGCACAGTTCCCAGTGTACTGCTTTCCCCACGCAGTCATGTTTGTTCGTGTATTCTTCTTGGGCTAGTTTGCTACATTCGCTTATTATATGATTTACTGTTTTGTATTTTGTCCACACAGTCTGCATTTACTGTTTTCCTGGGTGTTATCTATGTTAACTTTTATGTAGTTTGTCATAATCGCATTGTGTTGTGCAGCCATCAGCAAAGATTATGTTTCTATCTTCAATTGTTCTTCTCTTAGCAATGCCCAGCTATGTTCGTTGGTATCTTCTCGTATCAGTTTTCGTATACGCCCATGTCGTTGTTTTTATTCTCACTTTTCTTTTCTTGTCGTTTTCTTTCTGGTGCTTTTTGAGTTGTTCGTTGGAACGGTGTATCTTGCTGCGCTTATTAGCCTTTCTGTGTGCTGAGTTATGCATTTCTGCAGGTCTTTATTTTAGTCTTCAACACACTCTTCTATATTACCAGACTTTTTCTTCCTTTGTTTCTTTTAATGTAGAGTCAAACAATATCGTCTTTTGGCTGTAATTCGTTGTGCATGGTAATTTATTTTCTAGTCCTCTGGTCAAGGTACCCGTGTTTTTCTTTAGTCCAGCCTATGAATGGTCCAGAGTATCTTATTAGTGATACTTCCCAGGTGTGTATTCCTTTTACCAGATTTCTGCTATATAATTTCGTTTCTAGGAATGTTCTTGTACTTCGTAAATATTATTTTCTAATCTTCTCTTACATTTTTTGTAGATTGATGAGGTCCGCTTCTAGAACTCTTAAATATGTATAGCTATCCTGTTCGCCTAGTGCACTAATCTCTTCTTGGTTGGCGAGTTCCGTGCCCTCTGTTGTCTTCAGTTGTCCTCGTTGTTCTCTAGTAGTGCATATTTTTCCATTCTGAATTGTATTTGAATGTCCTGTCTAAAGATTCTGATCGTATTCATCAGCTTTTCTTGTTCCTTTTTGCTTTCTGCAAATAGTTTCAGGTCATTCATGTACAGCAGGTGGTTTACTCTTTGTTATGCGCCTGTTAACTTTTTACAGCACATTTTCTGAGTATATAGTTGTGCGGCATCATAGCTATTATAAACAGTAGTGGTGATAGGGAATTTCCTTAGAAAATGCCTCTCTGTATTCTTATCTCAGTCATGTGTTGTTCTTCGGCTGTCAGTTCTAGTTTCCATGTTTCCATTGCTTGCTTAATAGATAAGTAATCGTGTCGGGTATTTTGTACACTTTTAAACATTTAATTATCTAATCTTGAATGATTCTGTCGTAAGCTTTTTGTAGTCAATCCATGCCATGGATCTGTTTTTTTTTCTTCTGTTTATTTATCTTCTTCGGGATCTAGTAATCTATGTATAGCAGATCATGCACATTCTTTTCCCTTAGCGGCATTCTTTTTTATTCCTCGGGAGTAGTCACCGTTTGTTTAGGGATAGGTAGATGTGTTCTTTCAGTAGTGCCGTCAGGATTTTTCACATTGTGGGTAAACAAGTTATTGGTCTGTAGGTGATTGGGATTGTTCTCTTTTTGGCATCTTTTAGTACAAGCGTTGTCCATTCATTTGGTCATGAAGTCTTGTACGTCTGTATTCTATCGGGACCTGGTGCTTTCCAGTTTGTATTTTTCTTAGGGTTATTATTATTATTATTATTATTATTATTATTATTATTATTATTATTATTATTATTATTATTATCATCATCATAATCTGAAATCGTCTCGTGGTTCTGCAAGTTTTACTTTTCGGCTGTTGGAGCATGTTATTAAGAAGAATAAAATGCAATTCGATTTATCTGTTTCCACAAAATATTTTGTCTAGCTCGGATTTATTTACAAATGACAGCTATTTTAAAAAGTGGGCATAACTCCGTATTCGTAATACAGTGTACTTCCATTTGATTGGAATACAAAGTAATATTTTAAAAAAGGACTTATTTTAATAAGTAAAGCGAAATGAATTACAAGTAGATACACAAGCACAACTACTAATTATTATTTACTCACTAGGAGTTCTCACAAAGGTCTACATCATTGATAATAACCGGTGGTGTTTTCTGAAGTATGAGTGTTAACAAGTCTCTCCTTATTCCTTGTACTTTCTACCACATCTGATAGTCATTGCAAATGGTGTTGCGTTATCGCAACATCCACTTACCATTGATTTCTCACTGGTATGCACCATTAGTCTTCTATGGTGGTTGGATGGCAATATGCCTCCCTAAGGTCGAATTCTTCCAGTGGATGTCTGGTAAGTACTCTCTTTCATCGGTCTTTCTATTCTCTTTGATAGTTTATGACTATTTTGTGTGATATCAGCCAAGGCTTGAGCAATCGCATTGTGTTGACGCGGGGGGGGGGGTTCAGTTTCCTTGGTTTCATGTTGTGGTGTTCTTTCTATGTTTCGTTTATTTCTGTTGAAACTTCTATGTGGGTTGTTTCCGCATTTGAAGATGTTTCTTAAGATTTCAGCTTTGATTCTTATCTTCCTCAATTGTTTCCACGTTGTTCAGGACCGTTCTTAGTTCTACCACAAATGATGGCAATAATAATATTGGCTGTCTAAAGACATCCATATTCGTTTCAGTTCTTTGGCAGGTTTCCTGTATTGTCATCGTTTTTCTGCCGCCTTAATATTCACATTGCTGGAGCAGCAAAATCTAAGATTTAGCAGTTTTGTTTCCTTCTAGTTTACTATTATTACATCCGTGCTGCTTGCTCGGGTGAGTTTATCTTTTTGTACCTCCTTGTCCAGAGGATTTTGTGATTTTCGTATCTCAGAACTCACTCCGGTTTACGACTGTACAATCTGCATGGTAAAAATGAATCATGTGTATAGTTTCCAGTGTACTACCTGCATCACACAGTATTGTATTCTTATTCGGCTAGTGTACTGCATTCGCTTATTATGTTTGGTATTGATATTGTTAGTTCTAATCGTATTGTTCTGTGCAGATGTCAGTAGCGGTTCCGTTTTTGTCATTGTAGCAATATCTACTTTGTATCTTTAGTCCTTCTCTTATCATTCTTTCATCCAACTTTCTTCCATGTGTTTGTGTTGCTCGGTTCGATGCTCTATGTATTATTCATGTAAACGATGTCTCTTGCTGCAGTGATCAGCTTTTCTGTGTTCTTGCTTATAAATTTTCAAATTCGTTTATGTGCTTTCCACCCAGTCTTATATACTTACCAGCTCTTTCCCCCTCTCTCTTTTAGAGTCGGTCTATATCCTATTTCGGCTGTAGTGCATTGTGTATGATCGGGATGCCTAAGTTTTTAATTTGTCTAGCCTATCAATGTGCCAGAATATATTATTAGTCAAACTGCACAGGTGTTTATTCCTTTTTACATGCTTTATACATATAATTTAGTTTTTAAGTGTTGTCTTGTTCTTTTCATGTATTCTTTTCCAATCGTCTTTATTGATTTAATGGTATTTTTATACAACAAATCTCAAATATTTGCCAACAGATTCTCTTAGTTTGGCAGTTCTATACCCTCTGTTGTCTCCAGCGTTCTTCTTTTGTATCTCTTTTTCATATATATATATATTAATCCATTTGTAATTCTATTTGAATATCTGTTCCCTGGTGGCTGGATAACAACAAGTCTCCACATGTTTTCAGTACTTTCACCCCTTTCGATAGCATTTGCACACCAGTTTGTGTTATCACAGCAGCCGCTTATCATTGTTTTTTCTCTAGTAACGACAATTGGTCGTCACTAAAATGTGGGTGTCTATAAGAGTCGTAAAAGTCCCAGTACTCTCCGTGCTCTTCCAGGGGAGGTCTTGTTAGTGCTCTTCTTCCTTGATCTTTCCATCATACTTGACCATTTACACCTATTTCGTGTGGCTTTTTATTTGGAGATCATAAGTTTCAGTTCCCTTGTATTCATTTAGTGTTTCTTCCATCTATTTGTTTTACTCATGTTGTAAATTCCATGTAGCTGGTTTGTGTGTGTAGTTTATGTTAGATTATTTCTGAATTCGGGAACTTACTTTCAGATTTCAGCGGTTTTCATCATTGCCGTCTGTTCTATAGTCTCAGTTTCCCCCTTGCTTCAAATTTCCCCAAGTCTTTCTTCCAGGTTCTTCGAGACTATTTCTAGTACTCCTATAACTATTTGTAGTGTATTGACTTTATCATATTCCATATTTCTTTAAGTTCTCTGGCAAGCTTCGTGTAATTTTATTATTAGTATGAATATTAGTAGTAGTAGTAGTAGGAGGAGCAGGAGAGGAGGAGGAGGAAGAGAGGGAGGAGAAGAGAGAGGAGGAGCAGGAGTACTAGTATTATTTATTTCTCGATCTACGTCTAGTTTGGTTACACGCATGCATCGTAATGTGTGTCTTTTTTTTTGTTATCGACCATCCATTTTTATGGGGTGGTAAAGATTTGTTGCATTAAAAAAAATCAAAATGCTTTCTCGTCGCCAAACCGATTGTGCTACCAGTTTAAGGGAATTTCTCGGCAGCATAAATTGAGTGCTCGGCCGTCAATAAAAGTAAATAGTTTAATGTATGATGTTTGTATTGTGTTGTATTATTATTCACACTGCGACTGGGACATAAGGGAGTTAAGGGGCATATTTATAGGAGCATTCTAAGTGAGGAGTTGTGCAGCGATATGCAGTTTCACATTACATTTAAATTAATCCATGTTAGTACAGTCAGGAAAACAGGGAGCAGGGAGTGAATTCCAATGGTTAGCGGTTCGAAGGAAGAATCTATTAGACTAGAAAGCTTTCTGGGATCTGTGGGACCTCTACACTGAAGAGCTGTTATGTTGCTGCATGTTAGGTTCTTCAGGTTTATAAACGTGTAGTTGGCTCAAGTGCAGTAAGTTCGTCGGAGCACATTCCAGTGAACTACTTGTAAAACAAAAACATATGGGTTCTTTTCGGACGCAGTTTAAGTATAAGAGACTAGTGGTCGTTGTATCACCAAGATGTAGCAGCAATACTCCATGCATGGGAAACTGGTTGTTTTGTAGAAGTATAGCATACTGGCAGATGTGAGAAGTTTTCTAGTCCGGTAAAGAGAGCCTACATTTATTTCAGACAACTTAGCAATATATGTTATGTATTTGTTCTAATTCTAGTTCCCTACGGTCACATACTTTTGCTAGGCTGGGAGGATGATATCATAATGAACGAACTACATACACTGAACCCCTAAAGAGGGGTTATTATCGAACATACAACACTACTTCTCAAAGGCGGGGTACCACAATACTCCTTCATAAATAGAGGATCAAATACCTGGGAGGATCTCCCCATGAAAGCAAAAGTGAATATATTATCATGGCAACAGAAAAGATATTACACTACCAGCTGCCCCGCCTCCCCCAAAATAAAAAAGAAGGGATGCCCCTGGGAAGATGGTCTCATGACAAAAGAACAGATACTACCTTAACACATGAGGATGTAAAACCTGGGGGGATTAAAAAAGGAGAAGTTAATTCCTTGGAGGACGGTCCTATGATACCAGAATATAGATTCACACACTAACCTATCCCCAATAAAAGATGATACAGACATAGTTTATTCATTTATAAATGGCGAGTTTTAAAGACATATTTTTATAGTTTCTTGGTCCTTTCTCTAAGATACCACTCCCCACTTTAATTCAATAAATCTTTATAAATAATTATTTTTAACAGTTTGAAAATATAGTAAATGTGGTATTATGGTTCCTGAGATGATTCTAGTGAAAATTAAGATAAACGTTTTTGTAAGTGTTAACCAAGGATGACGAACGACAACTTTTTCCCACACTTTTCATAGCCTTGTTCTTAATTTTTTCGTAATTATTGTTTTTAACTTTTGTGCAAATAAATAATTCAAAGTGTAGTATCTGTTCTCAGAATCTCATGTATTCTGTTACTATCGACGAAACAATTGCTTCAAACAATGATATAAATAAACAAATAACATAATAATACGGCGTCGTTAACAAGAGTGGGAGAAAAGGAAAGAGGGAGACAAAGAAAGCGCCAGAGAAAGAGAGAGCATAGATTAGTTTATTTTCGTAAGTAAAACTTATCTCGTGTTTTTTCAAATTTATTCGGGTATTTCGTTTTTTAGTCAAATGTCAGGTGTTGTTGTTGTTGTTGTTTTTGTTGCTACGGTTTTTTTAGGCGGGGTAACTTTCACTTCGATTAGTTGATAGGATGGTCGATCACAATCACTATGATAGTAAAGGTCAGAACTCAGAAATCGGAACACATTGCGGCTTGTATGCACGTGTCACAGATTGAAAGGTTCAAAGTGATTTTATTTAGACTTGGATGACTATGTTACTTTGAATGTGTGGGCAGAGTTTACGTGTAGACGGAAGTATCTTCATGTAAGGTTGTCCTGACAAATTCTTGTACAGAGAGAATAAATACACATGGGATGGTGTTTAGTAGGTAATTTAAATTCTCATATATATATATATATATATATATATATATATATATATATATATATATATATATATATATATGTACAAACGAGACAATCCAAGACTTACTTTTGCTTATATATTTCAATGATAACATGGACGCTTGCTTCAGTCTTGATTCAACCTTATAAAATGTACCATGCAGTTACGCTATGTCGAATAACGGGAAACATTCTATTTATTTCACTGCTGTTTTCATCGATAGGTTCCAGAATTGAAATATAGGTGGATACGGTCGAGAGAGGTCAACATTTGAACCTTTCAATTTGTGACACGTAAATACAAGCCGCAATGTGTTCCGATCTCTGAGTTCTGACCTTTTCTATCATGGTGATTGTGATCGACTATCCTATTATGTTACATAAATGTACACAAACTTTAACTATACTGAAAACAATATTGTCACATCATGAGTCGACAAATCCATCGATCGCCATGGTTGAAATTCACCAGCTTACTATTTATATCTAAATGAATAAATGCGAAAGGTGGGCTTATTTCTCGCACGAACAGTAACGTCAAAACGGTTTGTTTCCAATTTATTCAACTAATTTAATAATTCTTTTTATATACCGTTCACATAGATGGGATATCAAATTCGCAAGGTGAACAACTTTGAATGTTGGTTTTGTTAAAGTTAATGTTATGCTGATTAGGTTTCTGCTGTTGGGTTTTATACTGTTTCGTTTTATGCTGTTGGGTTTTATGCTGTTGGGTTTTATCGTGTTCGGTTTCATCATGTTAGGCTTCATGCTTTTGGGTTTAATGCTGTTGAGTTTTCTGCTGTTGAGTTTCATGCTGTTTGGGGTTATGCTGTTGGGTTTTATGCTGTTGGGTTTTATGGTGTTCGGTTTCATGCTGTTGGGTTTTACACTGTTAGGTTTCATGCTGTTGGGTTTCATGCTGTTGAGTTTTCTGCTGTTGGGTTTCATCATGTAAGGCTTCATGCTGTTGTTTTATGGTGTTCGGTTTCATGTTGTTGGGTTTCATGCTGTTGGGTTTCATGCTGTTGTCTTTCATAGTTTTGGGTTTTATGCTCTTGGGTTTTCATGCTGTTGGGTTTTATACTGTTGTGTTTCATGCTGTTGGGTTTAATGGTGTTGTCTTTCATGCTGTTGGGTTTTATCCTGTTGGGTTTTATGAGATGAGTTGTATGCCGTTGGGTTTTATGCTGTTGGGTTTAATGCTGTTGGTTTCATCATGTTATGTTTCATGCTGTTGGGTTTTATGGGGTTCGGTTTCATGTTGTTGGGTTTTATACTGTTGGATTTCATGCTGTTGTCTTTCATGCTGTTTGGGTTTTATGCTGTTGGGTGTTATGCTGTTAGGGTTCATGCTGTTGACTTTCATGCTGTTGGGTGTTAATGTGTTTGGTTTCATGCTGTTGGTTTTCATTCTGTTCGGTTTCATGCTGTTGGGTGGCTATGCTGCTGGGTGTTATGCTGTTGGGTTTTATGCTGTTGGGCTTTATGCTGCTGGGTTTTATACTGTTGGGTGTTATGCTGTTGGGTTTCATGCTGTTGGGTTTTATACTGTTGGGTATCATGCTGTTGGGTTTAATGCTGTTTAGTTTCTGCTGTTGGGTTTCATCATGTTAGGCTTCATGCTGTTGAGTGTTTTGGTGTTTGGTTTAATTTTGTTGGGTTTTATGCTGTTGGGTTTTATGCTGTTGTCTTTGATGCTGTTGGGTGTTATGCTGTTCGGTTCCATGCTGTTAAGTGTTATGCTGTTAGGTTTAATACTGTTGAGTTTAATGCTGTTGATTCCATCATGTTAAGTGTCATGCTGTTGGGTTTTATGGTGTTCTATTTCATGTTGTTGTGTTTTATGCTGTTGGGTTCTATTCTGTTGGGTTTTATTCTGTTGTTTTTCATGCGGTTGGGTTTTATTCTGTTGAGTTTGATGTAGTTGGGGGTTATGCTGTTGGGGTTCATGCTGTTCGGTGTAATGCTGTTGGGTTTTATGCTGTATGGTTTCATGCTGTTGGGTTTTATGTTGTTGGGTTTTATTGTGCTGGGTATCATGCTGTTGTGTTTTATGTTGTTGTGTTTTATGCTATTGGGAATTATGCTGTTGGGGTGTATGCTGCTGTGTGTAATGCTGTTGGGTTTTATGCTACTGGGTTTCGTGCTGTTGGGTTTTATGCTGTTGGGGTTTATTCCGTTGGGTTTCCTGCTTTTGGGTGTTATGCTGCTGGGTTTTATACTGTTGGGTTTCATGCTGTTGGTTTTATGCTGCTGGATTATATGTTGTTGGTTTCATGATGTTGGGTGTATATTGTTAGGTTTCATTCTGTTGGGTTTCATGCTGTTTGGTTTTATGCTTCTGGGTTTACTGCTTTTGTATTTTATTCCGTTGGGTTTAATTCTGTTGGGTTTTATGGTTTTGGGTTTTATGCCGTTTGGTTTTATGCTGCTGCGTTTTATGCTGTAGGGTTTCATGCTGTTGGATTTTATGCTGTTGAGTTTTATGCCGTTGGGTTTAATGATGTTGTGTTTCTATGCTTTTGCGTTTCATGCTGCTGAGTTTTATGCTGTTGAGTTTTCTGCTGTTGGGTTTCAAGCTGTTTGGTTTGATGCTGTTGGTTTCATCATGTTAGGTTTCATGCTGTTGGGTTTATGGTGTTCGGTTTAATGTTGTTGGGGTTTATGCAGTTGGATGTGATACTGTTGTCTTTTATGCTGTTGGGTTTTATTTTTTTGGATTTCATGCTGTTGGGATTTATGCTGTTGGGGTTTATGCTGTTGACTTTCATGCTGTTTGCTGTTAATCTGTTTGGTTTCATGCTGTTGGTTTTCATTGTGTTCGGTTTCATGCTGTTGGAAGGTATTCTGCTGGGTATTATGCCGTTTGGTTTTATGCTGTAGGGCTTTATACTGCTGGGTTTTATACTGTAGGTTTTATGCTGTTGGGTTTCATGCTGTTGGGTTTTATACTGTTGGGTTTTATGCTGTTGGGTTTCATGCTGTTTAGCTTTCTGCTGTTGGGTTTCATCATGTTAGGCTTCATGCTGTTGGGTTTTATGGTGGTTGGTTTCATTTTGTTGGGTTTTATTCTGTTGGGTTTTATGCTGTTGTCTTTCATGCTGTTGGGTGTTATTCTGTTCGGTTTCATGATGTTAAGTGTTATGCTGTTAGGTTTAATACTGTTGAGTTTAATGTTGTTGGTTCCATCATGTTAAGTTTCATGCTGTTGGGTTTTATGGTGTTCTATTTCATGTTGTTGTGTTTTATGCTGTTGGGTTCTATTCTGTTGGGTGTTATTCTATTGTTTTTCATGCTGTTGGGTTTTATTCTGTTGAGTTTCATGATGTTGGTGGTTATGCTGTTGGGGTTCATGCTGTTGGGTTTATGTTGTTGGGTTTTATTGTGCTGGGTATCATGCTGTTGTGTTTTATGCTGTTGTGGTTTATGCTATTGGGAATTATGCTGTTGGGGTGTATGCTGCTGGGTGTAATGCTGTTGGGTTTTATGCTGCTGGGTTTCGTGCTGTTGGGTTTTATGCCGTTGGGGTTCATTCCGTTAGGTTTCCTGCTGTTGGGTTTTATGCTGCTGGGTTTTATACTGTTGTGTTTCATGCTGTGTGTTTTATGCTGCTGGATTATATGTTGTTGGTTTCATGATGTTGGGTGTATACTGTTAGGTTTATACTGTTGGGTTTCATGCTGTTTGGTTTTATGCTGCTGGGTTTACTGCTTTTGTATTTATTCCGTTGGGTTTGATTATGTTGGGTTTTATGGTTTTGGGTTTTATGCCGTTTGGTGTTATGCTGCTGCGTTTTATGATGTTGGGTTTCATGCTGCTGGGTTTTATGCTGTTGGGTTTTATGCCGTTGGGTTTAATGATGTTGGGTGTCATGCTGTTGCGTTTCATGCTGTTGAGTTTTATGCTGTTGAGTTTTCTGCTGTTGGGTTTCATGCTGTTTGGTTTGATGCTGTTGGTTTCATCATGTTAGGTTTCATGCTGTTGGGTGTATGGTGTTCGGTTTTATGTTGTTGGGGTTTATGCTGTTGGGTGTCATGCTGTTGTCTTTCATGCTGTTGGGTTTTATTTTTTTGGATTTCATGCTGTTGGGATTTATGCTGTTGGGGTTCATGCTGTTGACTTTTATGCTGTTGGGGGTTATGCTGTTCGGTTTAATGCTGTTCGGTGTTATGCTGTCGGGTTTCATGCTGTCGGGTTTCATGCTTCTGTGTTTTAGGCTGTAATGTTTTATGCTGTTGAGTTTCATGCTATTGCATTTTATGCTGTTTGGTTTCATGCTGTTGGGTTTTATGCTGTTGGGGGTTATGCTGTTATGTTACATTCTGTTCGGTTTTATGCGGTTGGGGGTTTTACTGCTGCGTTTTATGCTGTTGGGCTTTATGTTGTTGGGTTTTATGGTGTTCGGTTTCATGTGTTGTGATTTTATGCTGCTGGGTTTCATGATGTTGTCTTTCATGCTGTTAGGTTTTATTCTGTTGGTTTCATGCTGTTGAGTTTTATGCTGTTGGGGTTCATGCTGCTGACTTTAATGCTGTTGGGGGGTCATGCTGTTTGGTTTCATTTTGTTGGGTTTTATGCTGTTTGGTTCTATACTGTTGGGGTTCATGCTTTTGTGTTTTAGGCTGTTGGGTTTCATCTTGTTTGGTTTTGTGCTGTTAGTTTCATGCTATTGGGTTGTATGCTGGGAGGTTTTATGCTTCTGGGTGTTATGCTGTTGGGGTTTATGCTGTTGAGTTTCATGCTGGTGGGTTTCATGCAACTTTGTTTCATGCTGTTGGGTTTGATTCTATTGAGTTTCATGCTGTTGGGTGTTATTCTGTTTGGTTTCACGCTGTTCGGTTTTATATTGTTGGGTGTTATGCTGCTGGGTTTAATGTTGTTCGGTTTCATGCTGTTGGACTTTATGCTGTTGGGTTTCATGCTGTTCGGTTTTGTGCTGGTTGGTTTTATGCTCTTCGGTTTCATGCTGTTGGGGTTCATGCTGTTGGGTTTCATGCTGTTGGGTTTTATGCTGCTGGATTTTATGCTGTTGGGTTTTATGTTGTTGGGTTTTATCGTGCTGGGTATCATGCTGCTTGGTTTTATACCGTTGTGTTTCATTCTGTTTGGTTTCATGCTATTGGGATTTATGCTTTTAAGTTTTATGCTGCTGGGTTTCGTGGTGTTTGGTTTTATGCTGCTGGGGTTCATGCTGTTGGGTTTTATGCCGTTAGGTTACATGCCGTTAGGTTTCATGCTGTTGAATGTTATGCTGCTGGGGTTTATTCTGTTGGGGTTCATGATGTTTACTTTCCTGCGTTTGGGGGACATGCTGTTGGGTTTCATGCTTTTCGGTGTTGTGGTTTTGGGTTTCATGCTGTTTGGTGTTGTGGTTTTGGGTTTCATGCGGTTGAGTTTTTATTCTGCTGGGTTTTATGCTGTTGGTTTCATGATGTAGGGTTTATGCTGTTGGGTTTCTTCTGTTTGGTTTATGCTGCTGGGTTTCATTATTTTGTATTTTATTCTGTTGGGTTTTATTTTGTTGAGTTTTATGGGGTTGGTTTAATGCTTTTTGGTTTTATGCTGCTGGGTGTTATGCTGTTGAGTTTCATGCTGTTGGGTTTTATGCCGCTGGGTTTTATGCTGTTGGGTTTTATGCCGTTGGGTTTCATGCTGTGGGGTTTCATTTTGTTGGGGTTTATTCAGTTGGGTTTTATGCTTTTGAGTTTTATGGTGATGGATTTCATGCTCTTTTGTTTTATTGTGGTAGGTTTTATGCTGTGAGGTTCTATGATGTTGGGGTTCATGCTTTTGTGTTTTATGCTGTTGGGTTTCATCTTATTTGGTTTTGTGCTATTGAGTTTCATGCTATTGGGTGGTATGCTGTGAGGTTTTATGCTTCTGGGTATAATGCTGTTGGATTTTATGCTGTTGGGTTTTATGCTGTTGGGTTTTATGCTGCTTAGTTTCATGCTGTTGGGTTTGATTCTATTGAGTTTCATGCTGTTGGGTTTCATGCTGCTGGATTTAATGCTGTTGGTTTTTTATGGTGTATGCTTTCACGCTGTTCGGTTTTATACTGTTGGGTGTTAAGCTGCTGGGTTTCATGTTGTTCGGTTTTATGCTGTTGCATTTTATGCTGTTGAGTTTCATGATGTTCAGTTTTATGCTATTTGGTTTCATGCTGTTGGGGTTACTGCTGTTGGGTTTCATGCTGTAGGGTTTTATGATGCTGGGTTTGTGCTGTTTGGTTTTATGTTGTTGAATGTTATGGTGCTGGGTATCATGTTGTTTGGTTTTATGCCGTTGTGTTTCATGCTGTTTGGGTTCATGCTGTTAAGTTTCATGCTCTTGGGATTTATGCTGTTAAGTTTTATGCTGCTGGGTTTCGTGCTGTTGGGTTTTATACTGCTGGGGTTCATGCTGTGAGGTTTTCATGCCGTTGGGTTTCATGCTGTTGGGTGTTAAGCTGCTGGGTTTCATGCTGTTGGGTTTCATGCTGCTGGGTTTCATGCTTTTGTATTTTATGCTGTTGGGTTTTGTTCTGTTTGGTTTTATACTGTTGGGTTTTATGCTTTTGTATTTTATGATGCTTGGTTTCATGCTGTTGGGTTTTATGCTGCTGGGTGTCATGCTGTTGGGTTGTATGCTGCTGGGTTTTATGCTGTTGGGTTTCATGCTGTTGGGTTTTATGCTGCTTGGTTTTATGCTGTTGGGTTTTGATGCTGTTGGGTTTCATGCTGTTGGGATAATGCTGTTAGGTGTTATGCTGTTGAGTTTGATGGTGTTGGATTTCATGCTGTTTGGTTTCATGTTGTTGAGTGTAATGCTGTTGGGTGTTACACTGTTGGGTTCTATCTTGTTTGTTTTTGTGCTGTTGAGTTTCATGCTATTGGGTTTTATGTTGTTGGGTTTCATGCTGTTGGGTGTCAGGCTGTTGGGTTTTATGATTTTGGGTTTCATGCTGTTGGGTTTCATGCTGTTAGGTTGTATGCTGTTGGGTTGTATGCTTCTGGGTGTTATGCTGTTGGTTTTATGATGTTGGTTTCAGGCTGTTGGGTCTCATGCTGTATGGTAGCATGCTGTTGGGTTTCATGATGTTTGGTTTTATGCTGTTGGGTGTCATGCTCCAAAGTTTCAATCTGTGTCTTCTCGTTCTACGTAGTCTAGCAGTATCGCGGCGCAGAAGCACTTGTTTAGAAACATTTGCAATAATATATATATATGTGTGTATATGTATATATATATATATATATATATATATATGTATATATATATATATATAGAGAGAGAGAGAGAGAGACAGACAGAGAGAGAGATTGAGACAGAGACAGAGACAGATAGAGAGATTGGATATTTGGAAAGCATTCAGCTCATTAAAAGACATGACAAATATATAAAGGACAAATCATGATATAAGAAAATAAATTTCAAACCAAATAATCCCAAAAACGCAATCATGGAAAGGGAAGGAGGGGAAAAAGTTAGATGAAGCGGATTATAGGCATTTCAGCTGCCAAAAAGGAGCAGAAATTACGTAAATCATTCTAGTTAATGTCTATTCAATAATAGATAACATTTATTAAAATCGGACCTATTTGAATTTTCGGGTGATCTATGGTTAAAATGTTAGTGGAGTAGTGGGGAGTTATTTCCCGACGGTCCTCCTGACATTATCAACATTTGCTGAAAATTTAAGTATACATTTGAGAATAAACATCACCTATAGTTAAAATTTTAAAGGAATACAGATTCGAGTGGGAAGTTTGTGGGGCCTTTACCCCCACCGTTTTAGTGATACATTTATTATATAGCATTTGACCTACGCTAAGAGGTCAGTAGTCTACATGACAATTTAAAAGCAATTCTGTTAATTTGTTTGGGTGAGCATAAGACACAAGCGTAAGCGTGCACATAGACATACATACAGCAGAGTTACTATTATATATATATATATATATATATATATATATAGTGGTATTGACACAGGGTTGCCCGTGTGGAGATATTTTAGGTGGTCGGACCGTTTCTTAAGAAAATAATATAAAATAATGTCAATATAGTCATGTTTCCAAGTTTGACCTTGACATAAATGTAAGAATTACCTGTGCAACATAGGGTGACATAGTTTATTTTAAATTGTTAGCGTGATGAGTAGCTTGATTTTATTTACGATTTTGCAATAGATATTATTTTGCAATAGATATTATTTTGCAATAGATATGATTTTGCAATAGATATCATTCCTTTAAGAGACGATCTTTTCTGCTATTTTGCAATAGATATCATTTCTTTAAGAGACGATGTTTTCTGCTATTTTGCAATAGATATCATTTCTTTAAGAGACGATGTTTTCTGCTATTTTACAATAGATATCACTTCTTTAAGAGACGATGTTTTCTGCTATTTTGCAAACTATTTTAAAAAGTTATATTTCGAAATGACCTTTACGCGACGATTTAAACATCTTAAAAATATCTACTTTTTTGTTTTTCTTAATTTAGTCCGGACTGTTTTTCTTGCACAAGCGACTATAAAATGGCAAATAACTTGAACAAATGCAGATGATTCGGTTTTATTTAATAACTTATAAAATAATTATATCAAGTTTAAAATCGTTTATAAATACATTCATTCACTGATATATTCTATTATTATTTCTTTTAGTTTTATGAAACATAAAAAGAACATATAAAAATAAATGATTTTCGTTTCTTTACGTTTTAATATATTTCAGTTAGTTTATGGATATAACCGATAATTTATATCCAGTGGACATAGATGCACTATATATATATATATATATATATATATATATATATATATATATATATATATATATATATGTATAAATAACACCCAACAGCAAAATGATAGTGTGTTACAGATATCACAATCGCAAAAACGACTCCTATCCGTGGAAGAAGTGGAGCAAAGAAAATATTGAAACCGTGAAGGCATCACAGCAAAAAGGTGACTTGAGTTTGGTGAAGAAACTACAAGGCACCGGAAACTGAATAGACAGCAAATGACCGCTTCTCTGCAGCCTGAAACGGTTAGGGATACTCGTAGACAACAGCTAAGCAACAGAAAGCAGATGACAGCTTCCAGGCAGAATGAATCGTCTGAGGATACTTCACCCAGCTACTGAATAGAAAACAGATGACCGCTGCCAGACATTACGAAACAGTCATGGAAATTCAAAGGCGCCATCGACAGGACAGGCAGCAGACGGCCGCTGCCGGGCAGAGTGAGAGAGCAGAGGAAACTCTAAGATGCCATCGACAGGACAACCAGAAGACAACAGCTTCCAGGCAGAGTGAAACAGCAGAGGAAATTCGAAGACGCCGGCAACAGTACAGACAGCAGACGGCAGCTGCCAGGCAGTGAAGCAGCTGCGGAAACTCAGAGGCGCTGTCAACATGGCAGAGAGCAGACGGCAGCTCCCAGGCAAAAATTATACTCTGAACAATGATCCTACAAGGCAGTTCCAGGTAGATCACTGTATCACCATGAAGAGAATGTCCACTAAGGGTGCCAGATGCCATGCTCTACGTTGGAAAGCATACCTATATTGTATGTGCTGCTGTATTAGAAAAATAAGACTGCAATCGCTATGTGAGGATTTTCCGCCATTTCTGTACTATCTTTTTCAGGTCACAGTGCTGCTTCAGAACAGTTTCTCTTCAACATTCGAAAGTACAACAGCTGCTTTCACCTTACATACTGGGAGTATTCCTACTTTCAAAGTGAAAAAGCAGGTGTATCATTTAACTGGATCGCTGCCCTTTTCTCGGCGAACAACTTCAGTTTCTGCAGATTTACTTCATGGGTGACAACAAAGAATAGGAACAGCCCCGTTGCAACACTGCTGTAGGAGTTGATGGCAACATTGTTTACCAGTTGCAGAAACTTTATAGCTATGGCACAATCGTACGTTATCTGCCAGTCATTAATAAAATGGTTTACCCTGATCTGAGAGACAAATTTAAGAATATTGATTGGTTGTCAGAACGTGCTATGTTTTACCCAATGAATGATGCTGCTGCTACCATAAACCTTCAGCTGCTAAGTCAACTGCCTGGTGTCATAAAAAGCTACAAGTCTATTGAGGTGGCACTGAGATAAAGCGATGTTGTTGAATATCTGGTAGAGTTCATAAATTTGCTAGAGCCTCCAGAAATGCGTCCACATAATTTTGAGCTGAAGATTGTGGTCCCAATCATGCAGTTGCGTAACCTTGATCCCCCTAAATTGTGCAATGACACCAGACTTATCATTAAGAAGATGTTTCCGCATGTTATTGGAGCTATCATCATCTCAGCATCTGGTAAAGTGGAGTCAGTGTTTGTTCCCAATATAACAATGATCCCTACTGACTTGCTTTTTGAATTCAAACAAATTCAGTTTCCAGTCAAGGTTTGTTTCGCTATGACCATCAACAAGACATAGGGTACCTCTCTGCGGGTGGTTCGGATTAACTTGAAGCCACCTTACATTTTCCATGGCCAGTTGTGTGTTGCCTGTTCGCTTATTTATTTATTTACGCAACATAAGACAAGACGAACATTTTTTAAACCACAAGTCTTACAATAAAAGGTTGCTTTTGTTTATTTTTTGGATTTAAGTGTTGTTTCTTTTTATATTCTTTTGACAACTAAGAAAAATGTGTTTTGTGAAACTCATTAAACATACTTGCACACGTTACAAATGTATTTACTCTTTGTCATCACTTTTGTCATCACCTTAGATTTTAGAAGTTAATTTTATACATCTACGAAGGTACAAATAAACACCGTACTACAGGTACTGTAGTTAAGCCCGCTACATATGACATAGCATACACATCATATGAGAAAGATAGATAGATAGATAGGTTGATAGAAAGATAGATAGATAGAAAGATAGATAGATAGATAGATAGATAGATGGATAGATAGATGGATAGATAGATAGATAGATAGATAGATAGATGGATGGATAGATAGATAGATAGATAGATAGATAGATAGATAGATAGATAGATAGATAGATAGATAGATAGATAGATAGATAGAAATACATAAATGTAGATAGAGAGATAGAGAATAAGTTTACGGTAAAACTTACCCGGACAACGCTGAGTATTTCAGTTAGTATATATATATATAGACAGATAGTTAAAAGATACTGATATCAATCAATAAATAGAAAATAAACATAAATAGATCAATAGATAGATACGTACCCACACAAAACCTCTGCCACCATTTGAAAGGGCATAACGACTAGAGTAAAAAGCACAACAATGAATCCCCGTTCATATTTTATTTTAGTTTCTATAGAAAACACATCTTGATACGGACTTGGCGGTCAACTGTTGTCGTTCGAATTTGAAAAGGCAAGAAATGATTTTCCACAAGCGAAACACTCCGTTCAACCGGCGCTATTCATAACGAATAGGTCATCTAAAAACATATGGTGTAACATGACACATGCATATCAGAAAATGACAGCACCATAAAAGGCTTAACACACATGTGTTACAGTAGAGATTATCTTTCATTATGCGATTCCATAACGCTTTATTTATTTATTTTTATTTATTTCGTAAACAAACGCAAGTGTCGAAATCATTACAATAAGCGAGCCGGGTTCTAATCCACCCTTGTCTTTTTTTTTTACCTGTCAGAATGGTAGGTGCTCTTTATTTGTATGCAATGAATGTGAAAGTAACTTGTTTTTTCTTCACATAAAAATGAATACAACAGATTGAAAAAAAATGTACCAAAATTAGAGAATTACCCGATGTTAATGAAATACTGAAAATGTTATTAATTATTCTCTATAGCTGAAATATTTATTCGACTGGATAGTGTATGTGCATGATGACATAGATTGGAATTTCTTCTTGGAAATGATAGAGTTAATTATGTCTGACCTCGTTTTATATATATATATATATATATATATATATATATATATATGGGAAAATGAAAAAGGAAAAAACAAAAAATGGATGTTATTTATGTGTACATCAACGTTTCGTCTTTATTTATAAGACTTCATCAGGATGATAATATAGAGAAAAAGGTCATGCATGTACAAACATATGTAGGGTTGACATATTGGGAAAAGGAAGAAAATAAAATAATATATATATACATATATATATATGTATATTTATATATATACACCAATATTTATGAGTAAATATTAAATTATTATTACTTACAGACGCAAGCGTTTAAAGATGTTGCTATCATCAGTGTAGGAAGTGATACTTTCAGACGGTCATAGTATCCGAACCCAGATACTGAAGCGTCCTAGACTCCGCCAACTAGCGCTCATACACCACGGCCACGTGAAATTACCACGTAAATTAGGAAAATTATTCATCCTAGAAAAAGGTGCCCCATTGTGCACCCCATTTAAATCGGTTTCGATTATTTAAATAAAATAATGAGTTTTAAAAGCACGACAGATTTATGAAGTTAAAAAGACAAGCTATCCCTTTCTAAGCTATTTTCTCTCTCTCTCTCTCTCTCTCTTTCTCTCTCTTTCTATTTCTCTTCATGTCCTGTTCATCTTCAGCTATATATATAACATTGTCTTAATATTTGTGGGGATATTTCCTATTGTTGATAATAAACTATTCAAATTGTTGGTGTTATAGTTATGTTTATTACCTTATGTGTGTTAATAAACAGAGGGGCACAGATCGGTAGATGGCGTAAGCGGGATTGATACATGCAGCATAAAATGAGATTGCAAGTCACAAAACAGAGAATGAAGGGGATTGAGAGCAATAGACAGAATGTTTGTAAGAAATGGACGTATTTTAACTTAATTGCAAATTACCGTCATTTTAAAAAATTCAAAGGGATTTTGCATTCAAATATACATTTATTCCAATACCAAATAATATTCTAACATATATTTTCTGTGAACATTTGTATAGGAAAAACCGCAATAGAGAAACAAATAAACAAATATTTAGACTTTTTTAGAAATTTGAATAATCCAAAGCAATGTATTTATATTTGTTTCGGCTTTCTTAAACAAATTGTAAATAAAAATATGTATTTTAAAATTAAGCTTTCGAAATAAAATGTCATTTTCAAAGCAATGTTTTTTTCTCATTTTACTGGCATAAGCCGGTTGGACGGTTAGCCCTCCTATGGACGCAGTAAATATTTGTCTCATGTTGCTGACTGTTTCACTTATTTTGATTTATTTTATAAATAAACACATTGTTATTGGATTTTCAAATTGCTAAAGGAAAAACTGGTGTGCCCTTGAAGGGGTTATCATAATTAAGACAATACGGTGGTATACTATAGTGTATTTACAAAAGTACAGAATAGTATGTTACAGAAAGTCTGCATCCGATAGTGTGGCTATGAATACTGCCATGACGGTATTCAGTTCTTTCTCATCGCAGGAAGATATAACACAAAGGTGGAAGGTTGTAAGCATTAGCCAGCGCCCCAAAGAAAGGGCACTCTGCCCTCCTAAAATAAACTTTGCAACCTCATCGACATCCCCCGTTTAGGACGTCTCAGGCAGTGAGCAATTAACTAACGACATTCTAAATAGGAGAGGCAAAGACTGAGAAGGTGAATCTCCAATCGCTATTCATGACAAAAACTCAGCCCAACAGTTATAAGGCTATCAAATGTCTTAGTTTCTGCCGGACTGATTTTCATGATCGGATCCTCGACTGGTATGTATTTCCGACACGGAATGTCAAATTACTGCCGCTATTCATTGTCTCTGGAAGAGTTCATTTACTCTTGAAATTGGGTAGCTAACCATCACACCATAACAGAAACAATGTTTCAAATATGTTTCCATATTTCTTCATTAAATAGTTATAATTTTGTTATTCTCTTTTCCCTAACTTCTCGACGGGAACAAAAACTTTTTCTAAAAAGATTTCATCGGTAAATGTTTTATTCTCCCATTTTTCTATGAAGGAGAGGGTTATAGAAGTGACAGTGATAGATACAGTAGAAAATAAGAGCAGATCTGTGGGATCAAATAAGATTAAGTGAGTCAATGAAACAGCAATTTCTCAAAACGCTCCCTTTTTGGTCTCGTGCAAAACACTATATGTAATAATGTTATGTATAAACTAACATGTGTACTCAACATTGCTCGGTGGGATAAACAAAAAAATAGAAGAGTTTAAAAGTGTGTGTGACATATTGCTTTTAAAACCTTTTCTCTCTACGTATTTCTGTTCTTCTCTGCATTTTCTCTCCATCCTCTTCTCCCCTCCCTGAATCTCTCTCCCCATCCTTCACTCCCCCTGTATCCTGAAATTCCCCTTTCCTGTTTTAATGTGTATAAAATCATAATAATGTAAGAAATGGATACAAGATTTAGGGTTTAAAATGATGGCTCCTGAGCAACGCTGACTTTCTTGTATTTCTTACTAAAACTAATAATGCATTCAATGTAACGCGCAACTACATCTAATGACGAAACCCTAATTTGGGAGTTTCGAGAATTGTGAAGTCACCCTTACGTTACAACCATTCCCAGGTGAACTTTGACCCGGGTCGATAGTAGATATCCGGATCCCATATTAGGGTAAAATCGAAGCAGAATCTATCTTTTATCTGTTTACAAAAATTCAACTACAGGCGTGGCCTTCGGAAAGAAAAGGCCTGTTTTTTGATTCTCGTTTATCTGCTTACGTCACAATGGTGAGTACACAAACTGCTAAACAAGATGCTTCATAGAGAACGGTTACACGCTATATTTGATCAGATGGCAGTCATTTTTGTCTGAATTTTAAAAATAGTTTCTAATAATTCATTTTATCCTTTATATTGTAGCTTATTTAACATACACAAATGTCCTCAAATAGCATTCGTACCCTGTATATCTACCCATGCATACATTCATCGCACCCTCTCTCTCTCTTTTTTTTTTTTTTTACATTTTAATATAAATGATTTTAGTGAAATCCCAAAATTAAGATCAAATATGTTCTCATAAATCATGTCTTGACGTGGCAGTAGACACTTGCCACCTATAGACGTCCGTCCGATGACCACGACGATACACACCTAGAGGTCAGCTCTTTCGATAAGAAAACTCCTTAAGACATACTCCCGGGTATTATTTGTATCAATCGTCATGTTTCTAAGTGTGTTAGAGAATGAGTTACAATCCTTATATTCCTTTTCACATTTAAACAGATTCAAAAATAAGAATGGCAATTGTAATTTAGTTTCCAGAGCTGGAAACAGGTGGCACATTGGCCATTAATCACTCCCGACTATGTATATAATATATATATATATATATATATATATATATATATATATATATATATATATATATATATATATATATATATATGAAGTTAATCCAACAAAAAATATAATAGACAACTAATATATTTTATTAGTGAACATCCAGATAAAACTGAAGCTCAATATACTGGATAGAGCATTAATAGCATTATATAAAGTTAAATAATAAAATAAGATGCGAATCAAATTTTATTAGAATTCCATTTTCAGGCAAAGTACCTTACATTCCTTAACTCATGAGTTTTCAAAGAAAAGTATTCTCCTCAGAAGGTCATTACCGCAATGACATTACTGCAGGTAATAAAATTAAACTTTGAAAATATATAAAAATATATATAAAAATACATAAAAGTATATAAAACATCAAATATATCAGTCTAAAACACACTTTTATGTAAAAGCTATACAGTTCATCCAAGTCATACAATTTAAAACATATCCAGGAAAGATATCCAAGAGGTTGATTGAAATATGATCCAGGTGGTGAATGGTAGTCTAAAAACGAAAAAGTTATCCAAGCATGAAATCTGTTTGCAAACAATACAATAAATGACAGTGAAAAATGTATCCAAGGTGTATGCAAATTAATAAAACGATAAAAAAAAGCAAATCATATGAAAAGTTCAGAAAACTCAATTGGTGTTGAATATTATTTTGTTCAAAATTCAGGGTTCTTATGAGCTGGTCGGAGTAGTGTAAACCATAAATTCCTGGTCAGATGAAAGCTCCGCTAAATCCAATTCGAATAAAATTAAACTGAGCTGATGTATTCGGCCATTTTTTCTTCCGGGTCCGATAAAAATTATTCCAATGAATAAAATTACATGTGAAGGTTACCACTTTCCCGTAAGCTAAGTAAACAGATAACTAATCGAAAAAGAACCTCTTCTCGTCGATAAGAACGTCACACTCATATGATTTGTTTTTGTTATCGTTTTATTAATTTGCATACACCTTGGATACATTTTTCACTGTCATTTACTGCATCGTTTGCACCTTATTTTAGTATTACACTTCATATAATGATATATATATATATATATATATATATATATATATATATATATATATATATATATATATATATATATATGTATATAGTTATTCGGGTACCATTTGTATCCACAGGTTAAAATTCAGACTTTATTACTGTGTTTATATAACAGTGCTTAATAGTAAATAAACTTATTTATATAATAGTGTATTTATATAAAAATGTGGCTACACATCATGATACATTTAAACCGAAGCTTTTTAAAACCCGGTATTTTTAGGCCGAAAAAAGTAAATGCATTCTTGTTACATTTTCATATATGAAAATGGAGTAGAGCTTAAACTCGTACGAGT